>CM046666.1:8861676-10061676 GCA_025594165.1 Tamias sibiricus
TGCGATTGTCTCAGTGCAAAAACTGCTTTGTTTTCAAACATTTTTAAATTTCTATAGACTGGTACTTTTGCAAAATTGACAACAAACAAACAAACAAACAAACAAACAAAAAAACACTGAATCATGAGAAAATTGACTTGAAAACCCCCTAAATGCACACAAAATCAAGCCTTAATTTTAATTATCAGATGCCACTTGTATGCATTTGTCAGTGAAACTGCCATCAAAATAGTCAAAACACTTTCCTGTGTATCTCACTGCAGGCCAGTAAGGGAGTTTACAAATCAGAAGGGATCTGTTAACAAGCAGCTTCTTGGATCTGCCCCTGACCTGGGTGGGGGCTTGGGGTGTGGGAATCTGCATTTTAACAAGCTGTCTTGGTGATGAGAGGGGTGATTGAAGTTTGAGAACCCAGTGCTGGTTCCTCAGGTTTAAGTTTAATCTCTGCCCTTGTTCCTACATCCAGTCAATTGCCAGACTTACTGTTTCCAGAATTTCCCACTCCCCTGTTCCCATCCTCCCTCTCCATCATTCCACAAGTTCCCCAGATGAGCTCCTTATGATGCTTGGCCTTGACTTCTGCACTGGCCTCCCTGTTGCTAATCCACCCTGCATCTCTGCCAGCTCTGTTTCTCTGTGGTGCAGATGTGATCTGTTATCCCCCGCACCACCTTCATTGGATCCTTATGGTCTGCTGGATGAAGCCAAAGTGCCTCTGACTTCCATCCTTCAGTTTCTTCTCCACTCATCTTTAACACTTCTGATTCTGTCAGCTGACTCTGCTCCGTGATTTCATCCATGTATCGTGTGAAACTCCATTTCCACACTCTCAATTCTACTGGATTCTTTAACCCCCAGCTCAAATACCATCTCATCAGGGAAAACTTTTCTTCCTTCCCCTCCCCTCCCCCCCCCCCCTCCCCCCCTCCCCTCCCCTCCCCTCCCCTTCTCCCCTCCCCTCCCTTCCCCTCCCCTCCCCTCCCCTCCTCCCTCCCCCCTCCCTTCCTTTCCCCTCCCTTCCCCTCCCCCTCCCCTTCCTTCTTTCCTTCCTTCCTTCCTTTCTTCCTTTCATGCTGGGGTTCAAACCCAGGGCCCTGCACACACTGGGTGAATGCTCTACCACTGAGCTACACCCCCAGCCCTGGAAGAAGCCTTTCTGACATTTGCTCATCTGCATGCATCACTCTTTGGAAGAACATCTGGGTCCAGATGACAAGGGACTTTTCCCTATGCAGAAAGTCACAGAGCCTCATTCTAACTTCAGGTACCCATGTGCAGATGACCTCTGTGTGGTTAGAGGAAGGAGCTTGGAGTTTTGAGTTCCATTGGTTGGCTCTGCCATCCACCAGCTGTGTGTCCTGGGCAGCCCTTCAATGCTGACTTCTCTGATTCCTATCCTCTAATGTTTTATTCATCTTTGGTACATCCAAAGTACCCAGCATCGTACCTTAGCTGATACCCAATAAGCACTCATTGGATGAAATGAAGGTCAGCTTTTCGAAAATTAACTTGGTATATGCTGTCTTAGTCTTATTTCTTGTCACTAACAACATCAAACATTTGGATGAAGGAATTATGAACTGTGAAGCACCTTGGACAGATTTGAGAGATGCTTATTGGGCTCCGTGGACATGGATGGTTATAAAAAAACAAAGTTACCTTCCCCTTTCGGGTTTATGGTCTGTGACTTTCGTGATGGTTGAGAAAAAAAAGTCTCCAGGAAGAAGAAATATTATTTTCCTTCTATCTGATGTCATGATGACTTTAGTAAGTATTAGTAGGAGTCAGAAAGAGGTTGTCGCTGAGTCTAAATTTAAATTTCCTGCTTGGGCCAGGCAGAAGGCGTGCATGTGGGCAGGCAGGACTCCTACTGCAGGTGCGCATGCAAAATACTTATCTTGTCAGCCTCTGCTTTGGGCTGGCTTGCTTGGCTCACACTGTGGAGGTGTTAGACAGTATGTTTACATAAGGGTCAGGGGGTGACATAATGTCTATTGAAGCAAAGCCACTTAGCCCTCCCACCAGGCAGCAGGGAGCATTTAAAAACTGAAAACAGATCAAAGCCACGTGGGCTGGGCTGAGATACCCCTTCTCAGGGGGAGGTGGTCCCTTGGTTGTTTGCCCCAAATAGAAGTACATTATTGTCCCACTGCCTTTCACCTTTGGTGAAATGAATCAGGCAGAGTTAAACTCCGAGAAGCCAATCCAGAGAGGCTGCTTCACGGAGCGCGAGAAGGAAATAGGTTGGAAAAAATGTCAAATTAGAGTAAGCGCATACAAGATGTGATGTTTCTGTTTTTATAGACTGTTATAAAAGTTGTTTAAAATGAAACAACTTTTCAGTACTTAAATTATGTCTAACGAGACAGGTAGGTCCTAGAATGAAGAATCCCCCCCCCCCCATTTTATCCCACTTAAATTTTGCTTTCCTTACTAGAGAATCTAAGATATAAACACTTTCATTTCCAGGATATGTATTAGCCTTGGGATGGAGAGAAGAATGAGAGAGAGAGAGAGAGAGAGAGAGAGATGGAGTTGACACAGGTCACAGGAGTAACAAGTCCAGATGTCTTTCACACTTTATTTGATGGGCATGGAATATGGAAAGCAAATGGAAGGAGAATATGGAAATAATTTCAGACTCACATTTGCAAGTCCTATCAAGTGATAATCTTGCGTGTTTTATTTTGCCTTACTTTTTTGTGCTGGGGATGGAATACATGTGAAGCACATGCCATGCGTGTGCTGTCCCTGGGCTGCAGCCCCAGCCTATCTCGTGTTATTTTATACTTTCAAAATAGACGTACATGGGGCTGGGGTTGTGGCTCAGCGGTAGAGCACTCTCCTGGCAGGAGCGCGGCCCAGGTTCGATCCTCAGCACCATGTACAAATAAATGAAGGCAGTGTGTACAACTAACTAAATAAATATTAAACAGACAGATGTACAGGTAGAGGAAGGGTCCTTGTGCAAGGTGTATTCCCTTAACCTTCCCACCGCAAATAGGATCTACCATTGCTTTATCTCTAATGTTTTGGGCTGTATTTAGCAACAAGTAATGGTGTGTAGTGTTGCTTTGTTCAGTATCGACAAGGTTAATGCGTCTCGTTGTTGAAATATCTGTGGCCCTTTTCTCTGGCTGGCTGGCTCTAATCAGGATCCTTTATGCTGTGTCTGTAGGAGGCAAGCCAACCATAGCACTTCTGTTGTCCTCTCGGTGTTGGATGATACGAGATGCTTTTTTTCAGGAACAAATGGATTGAGCATCCCTTTGACTTCTTGTTTATCCAGAGGCCTTTGTTTTCAGGCCAGTTTTTCTGTATCCTTTTGTTTGAAGGGCCTGGGGACTGAACCCAGGGCCTCACACGTGCTCCAACACATGCTCTAACCACCGGGCTGCACCCAGCCCCTTCAGGCCAGTTTAAGCGCTCGCTCCTCCTCAGGCGTGTGAGTGCTCTCCTCTCCCGTCCAGCGTTATATCCTCATGGCCCTTCTGGTCCTTAGGGCCTGCTCATACACAGCTGAACTCAGAATCGAAACTTCTGAGGTGCCCTCTAACATCACTAGCCAGAAGACTACCGGGATAGCCCTGTTAACACTACAAAAATAAAATATGTCACCAGAACATTTCACGGAGATGAGGAACTTATTTCCATGATTCTCTAAGGTCAACTCTGGTACATGCTTTTTCCTATGGGCGGCAAACGTGTTTTAACAAACTCTTACCTAAGTGCTTTTTGTTTACAATTCCACAATGAATTCCTGGCTTCCTTCGTGTTGATTCCTGTGAATAATTTTTTTTCACAGCACTGGGGATGGAACCCAGGGCCTCGTGCATGCTAGGCAAGCGCTCTACCACTGAGCAAGCACTCTACCCAGCCCAATTCTTGCAAATATTGTGATTTACTTTCATGCCTCTTTGAGGAGCAAATTTCAAGTTGCAATGTGTTTTTAACTTTTTCCATACTATTGTGAAAACTTTTATGTAGATTTCTATTAAATCTATAGAAAAAAAGGAAAGATTTTACAGCCAATATCTGTTGACTTGGTACTTAGATTCTACCATTAATGGCTTATTTTATCTGCTTTATCACAGATATAGTCTCTTTATCCACCTCTTTACTCATTGGCCAATCCATCTTTTTTTTTTTTTTTTTTTAAAGAAGTATTTTGAAGTAAGTGCAGGCAATACACTGTCTTCTCAGTTCTTCTAATGGAATGATTAAAGTTCAATGTTTACTTTTTTTTTTTAGAAAAAACTTCTGTAGAATGGAGTGCACCTTTCTTCATGTTCCATTTGATGAGTTTTGACAAGTGCATATACCCTTGTAACCCAAACTTCTATCAAGATATCGACCATTGGGGCTGGGATTGTGGCTCAGCGGTAGAGCGCTTGCCTGGCACGTGTGGGGCCGGGTTCGATCCTCAGCACCACGTAAAGATAAAGGGCATTGTGTACAACTAAGGCAAATAAATAAATTTAAAAAAAAAAAGATATCGACCATTACTTGCACCCAGAAAGTTCCCTGAGGCTTCATGCCATCTGCTCTGGGTATGGGTGGTTCAGGGATCACCCAGCATTCAGGATTTCACCTCTCTGTGACTCCCTTTTGAGGTCCCCTTCCTTTCTGGGACATCCCCCTCCTGAACTTGTGGTTATTCCAGGCAGAAAGACTGTGAGACTCCTTTGGTGATCCAGCTGGGCCTCACGGTGTAACCTAGGCACTCAGAGTCATGGACTGGGGAAACCCATCCCTGCTGTTTCTTTCTTCTAGTGTTAACCCTCAGAACCTGCCTGTTCTTGGTCCATCTCTGGAGCATGCACGTGTGTGTGTTTATTGCTCTACCAGAGTTCACAGTTTTTAATTTGTGTGAGGCTCAGGCCAATAGGATCTTGTCACCCGTTACTGGAAATGAAGTCCCGTTAAATGTTTAAACAATTTTTGTGTGTAGAAGGCACAAAAGATCTGCATATGGTCCCTATCTGGATAGGTTTGATGTTATGATTTTTTTCAACATTACAATGGTGCAAAAATCAATTTTCACTCAGTAGAGACCATACTTGGAATTTTGAATTTGGATTTTCTCTTGGTATAGAGCTGTGTATCTGCTGATGCTTATTGCAGTTCCCAGTCAGCCCCACGATCATGAGGGGACACAACCAACACTCTACAGTATGATGTTCTGCTAAGCTAGTATCTCTGGTAAGTTAGGTGTATTTCATGCTTTTTTTTTTTTTTTTTTTTTTTTTTTTTTTGGAACTGGGGATTGAACTCAGGGACACTCGACCACTGGGCCACATCCCCAGCTCTTTTTATATTTCTATTTAGAGACAGGGTCTCACTGAGTTGTTAAGTGCCTCGCCATTGCTGAGGCTGGCTTTGAACTCGTGATCCTCCTGCCTCAGCCTCCCAAAGTGCTGGGATTACAGGCGTGTACCACCGTTCCTGGCTTATTCCATGCATATTTGACTTAGGATATTTTCAACTCATGATGGGTTTATCAAGGCATGATTCCATCATAAGTTGAGCAGCCTCTTATTTATAAAACGATTTCACGTAACATATGCAGAAAACAGTATAGAGGTTCTGTTATTGCATAAGTATACATCCCAGAAGATAAAGTGACAGCCTGTCTCTAATCAAATGGAATCAGAGGCACCAGTTATCACACCCTGAAAATGATGTTTCTTAAATTCAGGCAGTGTTTTCCATATTAGACATGATGGGTTTAATTTGGTTGTCCAGAGTTTATTGAGCCCTTTCAAGGCACCAGTGTAGACCCTGGCGGTAGCAGGAAGGCAGCAAGATGAGGGTACAAAATACAGGGAGATGTGGTTGCTGGTTTGAGAGGGGGGCAAATGTATGGACCAGACCTTGACCACAGATCATGCTGGTGTCTATAATAGAGATAAAACCAGAATTTTACAGGAGCACTCAGGAGGGTGTGGTTGATTTGTTGGGGGATATGACCTTCAGGCTGAGTGTGGAAAGAGAAGTTGAATTTCCGCTGGCACATGAGCACAGGAAAGATATTCCTGCCTGAGGAAGGCACCAGGGGCCATGACCATGTGCCTTGGGGAATGACACGCTCTCAGGTGTGTGGTTCCCAGGGTGAGCTGTTGCTGGCAGTGGCATAGAACTCAGGTAGGGAAAAGATTGGAAAGATAGGCTAAGACCAGCCAGGGAGGGACACAGAATCCAGCCCAGGGATTCTGGCTTTATTTTATTTTATTTGGTACCAGGGATTGAACCCAGGGGTGCTTAACCACTGAGCCACCTCCCCAATCTCACCCCCCCTTTTTTAAAATTTTGAGACAGGGTCTCACTAAGTTGCTTAGGGCCTCGCTAAGTTGCTGAGGCTGGCTTTGAACTTGCAATCCTCCTGCCTCAGTCTCCTGAGCTGATGGGATTACAAGTGTGTGCCGGTACGTCTGGCTTTGGACTTTATTTTGTAGATGTTGAGGAACTATTTATGATTCTCTAGTAAGACTTCGGAATGATGATGGATGTGTGTTGGGGGAAGATGTTTCTGGTAGCAGCAGGGGGAAAAGCTAAAAAATGGGAAGACCAGGGAGGGCATTTTTGTAATTATCTGTATGCCTCTCCATTTAATCTATATTTGCAGTAGTTGAGGGTCTTTTTTGAAACTTAAAAATAGTTTGCATTTTTCCTTTCCTGCAATTAAATTTAGAAGGTTTAATCAAGAGGAGAAATTAGGTGATGGATTTGTGAACAGCACCCAAGAGATTATAACTTGTGGAAAAACCCTTTAGTTCCAGTAACTAAAATCTGAAAAGTTCTGACTTAAATAGACATTTAAATAGACTTGTCTTCTGGGAACTCTTTCCCTCATTTCTCCTTACAATTAAAAACACCCATTTGGGAGCTGGTTGCTTAGAATTAGCAGTGTCAACCTTGGTCAAGGTGCAGAGAATGTTCCTGGCTGTGAAGGTAATTGGTCCACGGAGAGACTTCATTTGTGATCTGTGTCTCGTTCACGGTCTGCTTAGCCAACCAAAATGGCCCAACTGAAGGTCACCCTCATTTTCCACCTGGTTTGTCTCTGCTTGGTTGGCAAACCCACACTGGTCCCAGGTAGTATAAAAGGTGGGTTTCATCTCTAGGAGCTGGATTTAGCTAGTGGCAACTGCAGCAGGTGACATGCTGGCCTTCTTTCTACCTTTCGAATTAATCACACAATGACTTACTCCTAGGAATATCTTTTTTAATATTTATTTATTTGTTTTTAGTTGTACACAATGCCTTTATTTTTACATGGTGCTGAGGATCGAACCTGGGCCACGCACCTGCTAGGCAAGCGTTCTACTGCTGAGCCACCATCCCAGCCCAGGAATATTTATTTACAGAGTACAATTCTCAAAACTTTGTTGCCTGTATCCACAAAGCAAGGACAGAAGTTCAGATACTCAGGGGTGGTCTTTGCAGTAGACAGGATTCCAGCCCCTGCATCTTTGCTCCTTGGTATTATGTCTGTGAAGAGTTACTTTATATTATAAAGGGGAATTATGATTGCTCAACAGTTGATCTTGAAGTAGAGGGGATCATCCTGGATTAGTCATCATATAGTCCCTTAAAAAGGGAGAAAAGCCAAGAAGACAAAGGGTGCACATGGAAGAAAAGGCAGGAGAGACCCTAAGCATCAGTCTTTGAGGATGGAGGAGAGGGCTCAGACCAAGTGCCATCTTAACCCCCAGACGTTCCTTCCGCAGCTCAGGAGAGCACTCCTCCACCCCATCTACTTCACATCGCCCATAATTTTTGTGCTCTTGCTGCAGTTCTTTGGATTCCTTACTTCTTTCCAAATCTTGCCAGAATGTAGTTAAGTTTATGATTATGAAATAAAAACTAAACAAGAAGAAAGAGGAGGAAGAAGAATGTGGGCTTCATCTCTTATTAGTTGTGTAGCTTTAGGAGAATTGTCCTTGCTGTGCTCCAGTTTATCACCCCAAAATGGAAATAATAATTGTACTTAGGGGCTGGGGCTCAGCTATAGAGCACTTGTCTCGCATGTGTGAGGCCCTGGGTTCGATCCTCAGCACCACATAAATAAAATAAAGGTATTGTGTCCCACCTGCAACTAAAAAAATATTAAAGAATTAGTAATTGCACTTAGTTCTCGGGTGGTTGCCAGGATGGATTGAGATAGTATATGTGAAGAGCCCACTACAGTGCATGGTATCTCTTAAGTACTCAAGACTTATAAGCTATTATTAGATTTGTTTGCAGTAAGGGGCCATTTTAAAATATCTTCATGTTTCTTGCCTGTCATAGTATTTAACACACCGTCTTTTTATGCTGAGTGTAGGAAACCATCAAAAAAGAAATTGGAAAACTTCAGGCAGTAACTATTTATTCTTAAGTTCTTTTGGAAAGCACTTCTGGAACTTGAGTAGGTAATGAGAGAAACTTATAAAGCTAAAGCACTCTGTCAGCATAAGGTAAAATAAAGTGGGGTGTTTGGGACCACAGACACCGTGGGATTTAGCTCAGTTCCTACGCACAGCTTCTGGCTAGGTTTGACACGTTTGCCATTCTTAAGCTCTCCTAGGCTGAATGATCAAGATTCACTGTTGATGTCCAAGTAACCACCGTGTGTTGAGAACCTTTATAATTCCAGAGTCTTGTTATTTTGGATTTCTATACTCCCATAATTCCCACAGCCCTATGATATTCTTTTTTTTTTAAAAAAATATTTATTTGTTTTAGTTGTACACAATGCCTTTATTTTTACATGGTGCTGAGGATCGAACCCAGGCCACGCTCGTGCTAGGCGAGCGCTCTACCGCTGAGCCATAACCCCAGCCCCTACTTTTATTCTTATTTTCATATCCACTTGATATTTATTCCGTAAAATTATACTTTTATAATAAGTTATCTCAGGTCATTTTC
Organism: Tamias sibiricus; assembly: GCA_025594165.1. NCBI lineage: Eukaryota > Metazoa > Chordata > Mammalia > Rodentia > Sciuridae > Tamias > Tamias sibiricus. The sequence continues at coordinate 8,870,587 of CM046666.1, forward strand.
AGAAGGAGACAGGGGAGACATAAATTACTGTTGAAAATCAATAATGAGTTGGCAAAGAAGCCAGTGCCTGCTGTCAGAGGAGCCAAGGGTCCTGCACCTGCCTTAAGGACATGCCTTTGGGACCTCTGTCTAAGGATGAGCCTGTACCCTGCATTATGGCACCACATGCATAGGGCAGGAGTCTTTTGTGAAGCATTATGTGCCATACACAGGCCAGAGTGCTGATGGGACAGTTGATGTCACCTGGTTGGTTCACTGTGAAGGCATCACTACCAGGTTTGATTTGACATTAAACATTTTTAAAGTGTGGACCATGATTAATGAACATAAGAATCAATCAAGGAGCTTGTTAAAAATGCTCAATCCTGGGCTTTGCTCCCAAAGGTTTTGATTCTGTATATCTAATGGGGGATGGAGGAATATGCATTTTAAGAAACTTCTTAGATGGTTTTTAATCAAGTGGTTAGTGGACAAGTACTGTGGTAAATAGTGGGTGGGACTGAAAGAGGCAGAGGTTACACATTCCAGATGATATAACTAGTAGAAGCAAAGACTTAGATTATGGTAAAGGGCAAAACAGGTGACACAGGCTTAAGGGTGGATGCCATGCACATGGAGAGCACTTTTACTCGCTGTCAATGCCATTTGTATACCTACTTAAACACCGAAGCATTAACTGAAAATATTTCAGTATACCAGTATGTTACATGGCTTTCCATTACTATAACAACATACCTGACATAATTAACTTAAAAAGAGGACAGGTTTCATATTAGAAACTCAAGTTGCTGAAGTTCAAGTCCATGGTCATTTGGTTCTGTGGCTTTGGGCTTGTGGTAAGATAGCACATCACGGTGAGGAACGTGTGGTGGAACAACCTATTCACTTCATGATGGTCAGGAAAGTGAAAGAGAGAGATGGGAAGAGGCTGAGGTCCCAATATCCCCTTCAAAGGCATACCTCCTGCCAGGGCCCACCTCTTAAAGGCTATACCACCTCCCAGTAGTGCCAGAGGCTGGCAACAAGCCTTTAGCATATGGGCCTTTGGGGCCATTTATCCAAACCATAGCAACCAGCTTAGATACTAAAGCATATAGGCCACATTCTTCTGGGAGAGTATTGTTTAGAAGGATGAGGTTGCTATGAAGATGCTCTGGACTTGTGCCCTATAGCAGGTACCACGATAAAAATATATCTGAGCCGGGTGCGGTGGCGCACGCCTGTAATCCCAGCACTTTGGGAGGCTGAGGCAGGAAGATCGCGAGTTCAAAGCCAGCCTCAGCAATGGCGAGGCACTTAGCAACTCAGTGAGACCCTGTCTCTGATAAAATATAAAAAAGGGCTGGGGATGTGACCCAGTGGTTGAGTGCCCCTGAGTTCAATCCCCAGTACCATAAAAAAAGAAAAAATATATATATATAATATAAATAAATATCTGGGGATACGTCAACTAGGAGATGATAGGGGCAGCAAGCAAAGCAAGGAAGCAGAGGAGTTCCGAAACTGAAAGTTGAGCAGAAACCTTTGTTCTTTTGAGCTTCTGGAGTTGAACCATGCAGCCCTCTGGCTTGAGATTCCCACAGTGACTTTTGCAATAACAATAACATTTTATTTTGGGGGAAAGTTTTCTGTTTTACCAGTCCCCCTTTTTAAATTAAATGAACTATATAAATATATCAGTCTTGACTAGATGAATCTTGAGATTTTTCCATCTGGTCTGGAACTTGAAAAAAAATTTTTTTTTTTTTTTTAAATTTTAAGTCAAAAGCCTCTGGCTTTTCATTCTGCCATGCTTTAAAAACAAAGTGAACATTCTTTATTTGCAAGGTTAAAAATGGCACGATTTTTTAATAACTTGGGTACGATTTCTTTTGAAGTCCGGTTTCCATGGTCATCAAATATGCTGAGATTAATTAAATATGAGGGCTCCAGTTCTGAGATGTCTCTTCCTCACCGGTGTCCGCTGTGAATGTAGGTAGATGAATCCATCTCAGGATGCTGCTTAGGGGGCTCTAACCCAGAGCAAGAGCTGAGCTTCTCAGCCTCCTTGTGTCTGGCTGCAACGCAGCGCCGCGGATGCTGTTGGATTACTCTCTTCTCAGCCACATGGAACTCGGAGTGCCTTTGATGTCGCTAAGGTAGACTTGACCAAGTGGTGGTGCCTCCCGCTGGTGTGTAGGTGGCAGCCAACACCATAAAAGTTAATGTCTTACTGAGAGTGCTCACGGTGCTACCTGCAAACCCAGCCAGTCACGTTGCCAAATCGGTCAAAGGAAGAATTGGCTTGAGAATTGCAAACTGCATTCCCCTGGCCAAGAAATGCAGCTCAGATCAATCTCATGGGGCTCCCTAACTAAAATGTAGTAGACACGTCAACCATTTTAATGGGAAACTTCCAGAAAAAGAAAAAGAAAAAGAAAAAGAAAACCCTAAACACTTAGTTTGTTATATTATGAAAGCAATTTGGATAAGAAATGAAAAACAATGACAAATTTTCACAGCTTACGCCTTACTTCATTTCTTCATTATTACTTCACCCTCCTTGATTTATTTAAAACAATACTGCTGTTTTAAAAGATACTAACAGCACAGCAGGTATTTCAGTATATAATTGGGTTGAGGATATATTCTGTGCTTCTGCGATCTCTATAAGATTGGGGAAAGATTTAGCAATCTGGATTACACAGAGACATCATTAAATTAGGTTTACAGATCCCTGAGGAACAATCATGGCATGGTAAGAACTATAATGGCCACAGAATTAGACGTGGCTTCTGTCCAGGAGCCAATTATAGAACTGGCCACAAGAAGATATGCAGGGTTCTCCTTTTGAAGATGTGTGTTTGCTTTTAGATTTCTTTTAGCTATAATGTAAGATGTTTTTCTTGGTTAGACAAGTGAAACTATTTTACAAGACGTCTAATCTGGACCTCTGAAAGATTGGCAGAATGAAATGATGCAGAATCTCAGAAGTGATGGAAATCCCCCTTCGAATGGTCATGCATTCCCTTTATCCCAGGCCCTAGGTGAGCAGTCATCTAAGAGCTGCTTGGATACTGCAAGTTACAGGAGGCTCCCTACTTCACAAAGACACTTCATAATATCTTGTACCGTGACAGTCGATAGAATAATTTTCCACCTCCTTAAAATTGCTTGGTCCTTGGTCCTTTTTATAGAGCAAGGTTGGAAACGTTCACTTGAAGAGACAGATAGTAAATATTTTCAGCTTTGCTGGCCTGGTCTCCATTCCCACCACTCAGCTCCACCGTGTAGTGCTGAAACCGTGCTTCATCAAATAGTCACGGCTACATTCTAATAAAACAATGTACAGAACTAGGTGGCTGGCTTATGAGCTTTGTGATTCTCATTCTAGAGCTATGTAATCTGGGCCCTGAATATGAATTAGGCAAACTTTCATTGCCAGGATGGTTCTCTGGTATATACAGGGGCTCCATCTGTAGTGTTGATAAACCAGGAAAATCTACCTAATGCCCTTCTATTAATCTTATTTATAAGTTTTTATGTCATCCCCCCACTTTTTGTGGTACTGGGGATTGAACTCAGTGCTCTACCACTGAGTTTTATCCTCAGCCATTTTTATTTTTTAGACTGGGTCTTGCTGTGTTGCTGAGGCCAGCCTCAAATTTGAGTTCCTTCTCCCTTAGCCTCCTGAGTGTCTGGGATTACTGGGATTACAGGTGTGTGCCACAGTGTCTGGCTATATCCTTATCAGTCTGTTTTGCTACTATAACAAAATACCTGAAGCTGGGTACTTTATAAGGAAAAGATGTTTCCTCAGCTTGTGATTTTGATTGTTAGAAAGTTCAAACAAATGGCCCCAACCATCTGACAGGGTGGGGGCACTAGCTGTGTGACAACATGAAGGATAAGCCTGTACACAGGGAAGGAGCACATGTATGAGAAAGTGGAAACAAGATAGCAAGCTGAGAAAGCTGAATTTGCTTATAAAATCTGCTTTCTCGCCAGGCATGGTGGCGCACACCTGTAATCCCAGCATTTGGGAGGCTGAGGCAGGAGGATCATGAGTTCAAAGCCAGCCTCAGCAATGGTGAGGCACTAAGCAACTCAGTGAGACCCTGTCTCTAACAAAATACAAAAAAGGGCTGGGGATGTGGCCCAGTGGTCAAGTGGCCCTGAGTTCAATACCCTGTACAAAAAAAAAAAAAAAAAAAAAAAAAAAAAGAAAGAAAAAAAAAGAAAAAGAAATCTGCTTTCTCAGTAACTAAACCAGTCCCCAGACACCTAACTCAGGCTTACAAGAACTAACCCAATCTCTTGAGAAGAACATCGATCCATTCATGAGATATTCCTCGTGACCTTAAAGACCCTGTCACTTCAATACCGCTGCAATTAAGCCTCAGCATGAGTGTTGGTGGGTCACACCACATTCAAACCAGAGCAAGACCTAACGAGGAGTGAGTTTGCAACTGGAATTATCTGATGTTCTAAAAAAATGTGCATGTTGTTATCGTGGAACTCAATATCATTTTTTAAGAGGGGTTATTTTAATGCTATATAATTTTTCATGCCAGGAAGCTATAACTTCAAGAAAGTGCCTCAGTGTTCCACTATTGGGCATTCTTGGTTGGGAGTTGGCAATTTGGAGATTCGTCTTCCAGGCGCAGACTACGTCTGTGGTTCTGAATACATACATCCTTTCAGAACCGTGGACTATAATTTTGGATGCATGCACGGAATGGCCATGTGGAGTGTTGTGTGTGTGGTTTTTCCCTGGTACTTTCTTTGTTACTGATTGGCTTCTTCTCTAGGGCCAGTGTTAGAGCCAGACTGTTATCCAGTGGGCGTAATAAACACATACACTAGCTCAGGGGATCATGAAACCGGGTCAGCCAGAAGTCAGTATCTACACGCTGCAGAAGCAGGTAATATTAAGCACAGAACCAACCCCATTTTTAAGATTTCACATCATATATGGTAAGGGTACTACCGAGATGTTAAAAAAAAAATTACTGGAGTGAGTTCAAAGTAATTTTAGACGTTAAAAAAGGTCTCCAAACATTTTAAGTCACAGTTATTAAAGCTAGTCCTGACCTCCACCAAGCACCTGCTATTTAATTGATTGAATGGTTGCTGGGAAGCCCTGTGTCACTGTACTAAGTCATTGCTCCCCAGCCACCCACTGGCCCTGTCTCAACGTGTTCTCCAGAGACAGGAAAGGGCACAAAAGGAAGTGAAAGATTGGGTTTGGTGGGAGAAGTTGTTCCTAGTTAGAATGAGGTTCAGGAAGCAGGTTGCCTATGTGAGGCAGTGTCTGCCTCACAAGGGAGTGTGTTAGAAAGGCAGTGTAGCAGCCCAAGCTGGTGCCTCCTGATTACCAATGTACATTTTTACTAGACCCCTAAGTGGTTCATAGGCATTTTAAGGTCTGAGGACAGTGGATCTAGTTCCCAGCCTTCCTTCTTCACCGTGGTGACAGCAGGGCTGCCTTGGTTTCAGAAATGCTGCTATTACACAGAGTTTTTTCTTAAAGGAATGAGTGGACTGCTCTTCTTTCAAGGATCATAACTTGTTATAAAGAATTACTTGGGGAGAGAAGGTAGGGGAAAGAAGCCAGGCCTGCAGTGGCATCTCAGAGATCTACAAAATAGAATCTTTCTGAGGCCCAAATTATCAGTACTCTTGCTTCTGTGCTTCATGGACTTTTCTTCTTTTCTAAATCATTATCAAATAGTATAGATTTTCCTCTAATCACCAACATTTTTGATATGCTGTACTTTCCCTTTGCATTTGGGTTCGAGATTTTTTTTTTTTTTTAAATTCCCTTGTGACCACCATTTGACCCAGCTATCCTACTCCTTGGTCTATACCCAAAGGACTTAAAAACAGCATACTACAGTGATATAGCCACTTTGATGTTTATAGTAGCATATTCACAATTGCTAAACTGTGGAACCAATCTAGATGCCCTTCAACAGATGAATGGATAAAGAAACTGTGGTATATATACACAATGGAATATTACTCGGCATTAAAAGAGAATGAAATTATGGCATTTACAGATAATGGAGTTGGAGAATATCATGCTAAGCAAAGTAAGCCAATCCCAAAAAAACAAAGGCTATAAATGTTCTCTTTGATAAGTGGATGCTAATCCATAATGTGTGTGTGTGTGGGGGGGGAGAGAATGGAGGAACTTTGAGCAAAGGGGAGGGAGGGAAGGGAGGGGGAATGGGGGTAGGAAAGACGGTGGAATGAGATGGACTTCATTACCCTAGGTACATGTATGAAGACACGAATGGTGTGACTCTACTTTGTGTACAACCAGAGATTGTGAAAAATTGTGCTCCATTTGTGTACAATTAATTGAAATGCATCGCTGTCACGTATAACTAATTAGAACAAATTTTAAAAAAAGAAAAAAATCCCCTTGTGATTTCTTCTTTGACCTGTGGATTATTCAGACGTATGCTGCTTAATTTTGAAATATTTGGGGATTTACTGATTTCCAGTTTAATTCCACTGTAATTGGAGAGCGTTTTATATTATTTCAGTCTTTTAAATATCTTGTTTTGGGGCCATACTCCAAAATATCTCTGTGGCTATTTCCTGAGCACTTAAAAATTACATGCTGGGTGAAGTGGTGCATGCCTATAATCCAGCTACTTGGGGCTGACCCAGGAGTCGCAAACTTGAGGCTGGTATGGGAAACTTAGCAAGATGCGTCTCACAGCTTTAAAGAAAGAGGGGATAGGGAGGTAGCTGAGTGGTAAAGTGCACCTGGGTTCAGTCTTAAGTACTGGGGAAAAAATACAGTATTACGCATTCTGCCATCAGTGGCAGAATGGTTACAAAAGGACAGTTCCGTCTAGTTATTTGATAGTGTTTTCAGGTTTTCTTTATCTTTACTGGTTTTCTTTTCCCTTCCTCTTTCTGTTACTGAATATTGAAGTCTCCAACTATAAACATGCATTTGTCTGCTTCCCTGGGCAGTTCTATCACTTTTGTCCTGCCTGTGTTCTGAAGCTCCATTTATAAGGAGTGCACATTGGGAGAGCTAGATCTCTTGAGAAACTGAACTTAGGAACATTATGCAATGTCTCACTCTAGCCCTTGTAATGGTCTTTGTTCAGAAGTTGTCTTTTCCTGAAATTAATAGACTCCAGCTTTTTTTTTTTCTCCAGCTTTCTTTTGATTGTTGTGTGTATGTGCATGTGAGTGGATTTCTTGAATATAACCATATATTTAAATCTTGCTTGTTTTTTTTTAACAACTGAACAGTTTTTGCCTTTTAATTGGAATGTTTAAAACATTTACATTTAATGTGATTGTTGATGTGGTTGGGTATAAATCTTGCTGTTTGTTTTCTGTTTGTCCCATTCATTTATTTCTCCCCTTTTGCCTTCCATTGGGTTAATTCTGTGGGGTATTTTTATGATTTTATGTCCACTATTGGATATAACTGGGTTTTTTTTAGTTATTTTTTCAGTAGTCATTCTGAAGTTTGCAGTATACATATTTATTTATTTATCTTTTGGGGTCCTGGGGATTGAACTCAGGGGCACTTGACCACTGAGCCACATCCCCAGCCCTTTTTTGTATTTTATTTAGAGACAGGGTTTCACTGAGTTGCTTAGCACCTCACCATTGCTGAGGTTTGAACTCGGATCCTCCTACCTCAGCTTCCCAAGCCTCTAGGATTACAGGCATGGGTCACGGTACCCAGCTACATACTTATTTTTATCACAGTCTATTTTTAAATGGTCCACCACCTCAGATATAGTGTAAGAATTCTATAACAATCTACTACAATTTCCCCCTGTTCTTTGTAGTTGTTATTATACATTTTACTTCTACATCTTACAAACCCCTTAAAAATGGTTATTTTGTGATTTAAGCATTTAATTATGTTTTAAGGAAATTGAAAATGAGAAAATAGTCTTTAAAAAATTTCTTTTGTGGTGCTAGGGATACAACCCAGGGCCTCGCACATACTAGGCAAGCACTCTACCACTGAGATATATCCCCAACCTGAGGAAAATTCTCTTGTATTTATTTACTTACTTACTGTTCTTTTTGCTTTTCATTCATATGTATGCATCTAAATTTCCATCCAGAACCATTCTCCTTCTGCTCAAGGAATTTCTCTTGAACTTTCATGTAATACCTGTCTGCTGGTGCTAAGTCCTCTCGGCTCAAGACTGGATGTTTTGTCAGGAGAAGTCTCTCATCTCCATTTTGGAAAGGTTTTCTCTGGTTCTATGATAGAACCTCTCAATCCTTTGAAGATATTCTTCCCTGACATCTGCCCGGAACCTCCTGATAAGAAGTTCACATTTGGATCTTTGTCCTTCTGTACACAATGGGTCTTACTTTTGTCTGCTGGCTTTTAAGACTTTATCACTATTTGATTATCACATACCTTGATTTGGGACTGTTTAAATTCCTTGCATTTGTGAGTTTATAGCTTTTTTTCAAATTCAGAAAAAATCTAGCCATTACTTCTTCAAATCACTTTTGGTCTTCTTTTTCTCCCCTCCTGGGACTCAAATTGCACTGTGTTGGATTGCTTTATATCCCACAGTTTATTGAACCCTGTTCATTTATCTTCAGCATTTTTTCCTCTCAGTACTCTCATTTGGAATAAGTTCTATTGCTATGATGTCAAATTCACTCCTATTTTTTTTCTTCAATATATAAATTGTTATTAATTTTATTCAGTATATTTGATTTCTAGATCTTTCATTTGCATACTTTCAATGTCTTCCATATATTTCCTCCTGGCATTTGTGTTTTTCTTTGCATCCTTGAACACATTTTTTAAGATTCATAATAGTTATTTTAAGTTCTTGTATACTAATTCTCTTACCTCTGTCATTTCTTTTTCTTTTTTTTTTACATTTCATATTATACTTATAGAGCACATTTTTACATATCTCTGGTTGTATACAAAGTATATTCACACCATTCGTAACTTCATACATGCACTTAGGGTAATGATATCCATCTCATTCTACCATCTTTTTTTTTCTTCTTCACCCTTTTGGCCTCCTCCCATCCCCTTCCTCCCCATTGGCCATTCTAGTGTTCCTCTAATCCTCCTATGCTCCCCATCCCAACCCCATTGTGAATCGGCCTCCTTATATCAGAGAAAACATTTGGCATTTGGCTTTTTGGGATTGGCTAACTTCACTTAGCATTATATTCTCTAACTTCATCCATTTACCTGCAAATGCCATGATTTTATTCTTTCTTGTTGCTGAGTAATACTCCATTGTGTATATATACCACATTTTCTTTATCCATTCATCTACTGAAGGGCATCTATTACCTCTATCATTTCTATTGAGCCTGTCTATATTGATCAAGTTTTCTTTTGATGGTGGATTATATTGTCCCATATCTTTGTCTTCCTGTTAGTTAGCCACAGCTGGATTTTCTTATATTTCCCTAAAGAGTTAGGTTTCATTCTTGTGTGTAGTTAAGGAACTTGCAGATCAGTTCGATGTTTTTGAAGTTTACTTGTAAGCTTTGTTATGATGAATCCAGATCAGTCTTTCTTCTAGGATTACTTTATTTCACTATGAAGGCATTTATTTTTGAGGACTCTACCCAATATTCCTGTATTACGAGGTATTTATGTCCTGTTCTTAGGACACAAATTTTCCCAAACCCATGTAAACTGTTTTTCTTTTCTTTTTTTGCCAATGGGTTTCCTATAGTTCTTTCCTTGCCTTGAAAGTTTTTCTAGAATGTGAACAGTTCAAAACTCATCTGAGGACTAGAGAAGGGTCCTTTACATATCTTTGGGGGGGTCTCTGTGTAGCTCCCCTTTTCCAGTGTTCAATCTGAGGTGTAGTTGCCCCAGCCTCCCTAACTCCATCTTCCAAACTCAGTGAAATTATTGGTCTCTGTTTGGTAGCAACTTCCTGGGCTGCTGCCTGAACAGACTGCTGTCCAATCTGGAGCAATCACAGGGCTTGAGTCACTTATTTCCTACGTTTGAACAGTTTTCTAATTGTTTATGGCAGGAAAGCAATTCCACAACAATTAGTCCTTCATGAACAGAGACGAGGTCCCACTGTGTGGAATAAGGAAATAAGATTGAACACTGCACTATGTGTGAGTTTTGTTTTATTTACAAAGTGTGTACTATGGTGTATTAGTTGCCTAGGGTTGCTGTAACAAAGTACTGCAGACTGGGCGGCTTTAAAAGGTCTCTTAATGGTTCTGGAGGCTGGAAGTCTGAAATCAAGGTGTCGGCAGGGCTGTGCCATTTCTGAAGCCTCTAGAAGAGAATGTGTTCCTCGCTCTTCTCTTAGCTCCTGGTGTTACTGGCAGCTCTTGGCTTTCCTTGGCTTGTGGGAGCATCATTCCATATCCACCTCCATCATCACCTGGCATTGTTCACGTGTCTATTCTGTGTCTTTTCCCCTCCTCTTTTAAGAACATTAGTCTTGTTGGATTAAGGGCCCATCCTACTCCAGTATGACCTCATCTTAATTAATTGTACCTACAAAGATTCTATTTCCCAATAAGATCACATTCTGAGGTTCTGGGAAGGACATGAATTTTTGGAGGAGACACACTTCGACCCAGTACATGTTGGCAACTATGAGTCCCAGTGTTCCTTTGATCCTTTGATAAGGAAATTCTTTAGGCAGAAACAAGACTAGTTTCTGATATGCTGCCTGCCTCATTTCCAGCTCTCTCCCCTCGTCACACCCCATCCAGCAATCCATCGGTGTTCTTTTGCAGTTGCACAATGCACCCAAAGCTTTATCTTCACAAGTAAGGAATGTCTGTTTCCTGGTAGGCCCTGGAAATCCCTAGACCTCAAAGCAGGGAGGCTGTCCCACTCCTCTCCATTCTCTTAGTCATGACAAAGGCCGTCTCCACTCCTTAACCCTGCTAACGGGGACGCTCTACAAGAGCTCACATATTTTAGAATCCTGCCTCAGATGATCTTCGCAAGTTTCCTTTGTGATGCACTCCCTAGCAATGACGCCTATCCTAGATCAAAGCTCTGCAGACAAGAAACAGAATCATGAGAAAATGCTCTTGCTGAGAGAGAAGGAAGCCCCATCAAGAGAACACAGATCAGATCAAATCAATGCCATTTTCCGAACACTTCCTATATTACCTTACAGAGTTATAGCTCAGCTTCTTTGTGGAAAGATGATATTCCACACAGCTTCCAGTATCTTCCTGAGCTCATATTGCGAAGGCGAATGCAGGTTGAGTAGCTGCCACACTTAGGTGAGTGACAACCCAGTTCTCCAGGCAGAGAACTGCATGAAGAAACAGATTCTCACTCAAGGTTAGAAAGAACTGGCAGCCTTGGGAATAGGTCCAGTAAATTCTGACTCAATACTCACCACCAGGCACTTTTATGAAGACCAAAAAAAAAAAAAAAAAAAAATTGTCTGGGTTTCTGATCGGTCTTTGTAGGACCTCATTGAGATCTGTGTTTTGGAAAAGCACCAGACTGACAACTAGGGTTTGCAACCAAGACCCACAGAGCCCCTCTCTTCCCTAGGGGACCTTGTGGTATTTTGCATATTCATTTCACCTTCTTTTGAATAGCTATGGTGATGGTAGCTAAAGGGTGCAACTCTAAGATTCCTGAGAAGGGCCACTCACAGGAGGCAGCTTGCCAAACTTGGCACATAAGAAACGTGAGACCCTTGGGTCAGGCAGTGCCTGGCCATTTTGGCATCCTGTCCTCTTTGCCCTGACCACCCCCCTGCCCCTCTCTCCACCTGCTCACGTGCACACCAGGTGGGGCCACTTCCCCTTCTCTGTGTGCTGGTCGTGTCCACACTCCTGGTTTGAGGAGCGGCCGAGTGGCCGAGGTGGACTAGACTTGCCCATGTAGCCTAGCACGAGTGGCCCTGCTCTCCTCTGTGCTTCCCAGCAGCCCGAGGGCAGCCTGAGAGCAGGGCCTGTCTCGTTCCCATTTGCATCTTCAGTGTCTAGCACCGTGCCTGCCCAGGCCAACCACCAGTTATCTTTCAAACGGTACAAGAAGTTCCTTGAAAGAACAGCTTTCTTGCTGTTGGTTTTGGGGTGATCCAGCTGTTCTTTGAAGTCCCCCGTTGTCAGGTAAGCAATGCTCAACACTGGTCATACCATCAATCTTGTCAGGAACCCATCGTCCCCGGGAAGTTCAGACATTGCCACAGAATACTTTCATGAGGTGTGAATTCTGCCACCTGGTTCTGTGAGTAGCTCCAGGCAGAGGGGACACACGAAGACATGGAGTGGGAAGAAAAAAAAGTAAGTGATACCGTGGCACTGAGAACTCGGGCCTCTCCCCACAAGGGTCCTCAGCCACCACCTAGTTTGCAGAAATCTAGTGCACCCTGGGTCTAGTCCTGGTTTTGCCACTGACAAGGTGGTGACCTTAGCGTCACTTAACCTTACTAGATTCTAGTCCCCTCACCAGTAAAAGTCATGCTCTTTAAGACCCTTCTAGCTTTAAACTCTTGCCAGGAACCTGTTTTGAGGGAATAATTTTTTTTTTTTTTTTTTTTTTAAGAATTCAAGTCATCTTTTTATTGGACACATTTGCCTGTTTCGAGACAGAGTCTCACTAAGTTGCCGAGGCTGGCTTTGAACTTGCCATTCTCATGCCTCAGCTTCCTGAGCCATGCGCCACCACGCCCAGCCCATTTTGAGTTTTAAATAAATGGACACATTATGGGACTACACAAATCAGGTTTATTTATTGATTCAATTTTATTTATTTAGAAATGGGTCCCCCTATATTGTCTACGCTGGCCCCAAACTTCTGGGATCAAGGAATCTTCCCATCTCAGCTTTCCCAAGTAGCTGGGACTACAGGCATGTGCCACTGCACCTGGCTCAGATGCAATTTAAACAGTTTGAGTGAAGTAAAAAAAAAAAAAAAAAAAAAAATTTTTAAAGACTTACTGATTCTTTTCTTAAATATGTTGAAGAAGCCAGAATTTCAATTCATTTTTTTTTTTTTTTTTTTTTTTTTTTACAGCTGGTTTGATAGACTTAAGAAACCACTTGCAACACCAAGTGGAGAGTATAATGCATAGGCCCCTTTCCCGGATGTTTGCCTGGGGTGTAGGGAGGGGGTCGGCGTCCAGGGAGGAGCATGGCTTCCCGCCTCCACTTTGCTGCTGGTTGGCTTGGGGTGAGCCACTTAGCTCTCTTAGACCAGCATTTTTTTCACATGGGAAAATGGGTGCCTGGTCACTACAATAAAAAAGTCAAAGTCTCAGGTGCATCCAAAAGTTCTCTGTGCAAAAAGTGTTGCTACCTTGCGGGGCCTCACAAGTGAGCTGCCTTTCCCAGCGCTGTCCTTGATGGGTGTGAAGTGTCCATCTGATTTGTGCACTCTGAGCCTATGCATACACCACCCCTTCTCCCTGGACCCACAGCTCCTGCAGAACTGGACAGCAGGGCACACCCTGTTTGAAAAATTGAGTTGGCCCTTGCCTTATATCGAACCCTAGAGTCGCAGTGTGAAACAATATCCTCTTCCAAGGCTCAAACTTTCTCCTCCTATTTAATGCTTTTCTGTGTAACATTTCTCAGAGACTATCTTTGGATTACTTATACACACAGCTGTTTTATGAGACTATGTTGGAGTTTATGAGTCAGATTACTGTTACCAAAATGTTTGTGAAATCACTTCTTAAGTCATATATTTGCATCATGTACAACCTGTTTGACAATCAAAACATTATGCCCTTCAGCACTTGGCTGGTCATGATAGTAAGTTTTCCAGTCGAGTGTTCCAACAGAATATAATTGGGCAGTAGACAGAAAGAGCACAGTTTATTATTTTAGCATAGAATTCCAAGGGCTTTCTCTCTCTCTCTCTCTCTCTCTCTCTCTTTTTTTTTTTTTGGTAAGATTGAGAAGGACATGCGATATTCTGTAATAGGCTCGGTGTGATCCATTAATGGCATAGAAAAATTCCAGCATGGTTGGGGGATAACCAAGTCTCGCCATGGTTGCTGTTTTGCGCAGCCAACAGGGGTGGAGGAATGGACTGGCCAGGGCAGAAGATAGTGACGGAGCCTCTCAAATGGTGAGCCAAGAGCACAGCCTGCTTGGGACTGTCCCTCCGTCTTAGGGTCACACCGATACTGATTCTCCTTTATTCGCTCTTGGCCAAACTTCAAGGCAACCTTATTCAAGGCAAACTTCTCCTGGACATCTCCTCTTGACATTTCCAAAGTAGGTCCAGACTCCCTTCCTCCAAGTCTTGGTAGCGTTTTATTTGTACTCTCGGATGGCACAGTTGTCATTTAACATCCCATGGCTCCCACTTGTTTGTAACCTCCCCAAGGACAGGAACTGTGTTTTACTCACCTTGGATATGTTATAAGGAAAAATGCTGTATGGACCTCGATTGAGATGAGAGTAGCCGTGTGTCAATGTTATTTTTCCAAGGACACGGCCAGGCCCAGCTGATGACTTACAGGGTGGATCTTGGAAGGTTTGCTTTAGTCACAAATCATCTTCCACAGTAGTATGGGGCACCTGCCATTGCTAAGGCACGGTGTGGGGAAATTCAAACCTTTTTGTGGTGGTAATCCTTACCCTCTTGGAATAAAGGCATGACATAAGCATGCTATAAATGTTAGCAGAGTAAAATAGTCAGTGCTTTCTATAGAAATGTAAACTTAGTCTATAGCTTCCTAATTTTTCTTTCTAGTTCTGCACCTGATTTCACCGTAACAATGCTCAGATTCTGATTTAATAAGTAGATGCAGCTCAGTGTGCATGTCCCACGTGTGTGTATCCACATTTCTTAAGTGTTTTTCCAGTGGTCTCACAGGTTCAGCATCCCTCCTCTGAAAATCAGAAATGCAAATTGTCTCAAAATCCAAAGCTTACTGAGCATCAATATGGTGACCCCAGTGGAAAATTCCACACCTGACCTCATGTGACAGGGCATTGTCAAAATACAGGCACACTGAAAATATACCTCTCGGCTACATATATGTGGTGTATATGAAACATAAGTGGGTTTTAGGTTCAGGCTTGGGTCCTCTCCCCAGGATATCTCATTATACACATGCAAGTATTGCAAAATTGGGGAAAATCCAAACATTTCTGGTGCCAAGCATTTTGGATGAAGGATACTCAGACTGTAATATGTCTTAGCAAGACACAGATGATGCACCTGATTCTTACATTTCTCCTTCAGGGAAGAAGCAGTAGGATGCTGACTGGGCCTTGATGGTTGGCTCGGTGTGGCAGCTGCCTGGCGACACAGTTGTGCAGCCAACTGAGGTCCATTTTTGCAGCTACAGCATTCTGGGAGTCTGGGGAGGGGCCTTTTGCCAGCTAAGCAATGTAGCCACAGCTCATTAAACTTGACCGTGCACTTGAGTCCCGGTGTTCCTACTTGACTGCTGAGCTTCCGTGCCTGTGTGCCTCTCTACTCTCTGCTGGTACTCCTGAGGTTTCTGCAAGCCGGGAACAAACAGGTTCCCTCTTAGAAACCTGTGTGTTGAAGTACAGAGCGTGCGTCTTAGAAGTGAAGCTTAGAACTTGGAGAAAGTTATCCAGTATTTTCAGCCCCAGCTGTCTGTGGCCAACCCTGGGGGAGGAATAACACAAAAGAGATCTCAGAGAAAAAAGCCCAAGACAGCCTGCGCTTTGAAACAAGAGCACTGTTTGTATTCATTTTTAAAGAATGCTAAATTTCTCTTTTTTTAAACAGTATTAATCCTCTTATTACTTTTATTTTAAAAAATTAGGCGGGAGGTACTCTTATGAGAATAAAAAGACGCCAAAAACAAAGCAAGAAGAAAAAGTATCTTTTTCTAAACAGAAAAAAAAAAAAAAAAAAAAAAAAAAAACTCCAAGGAAACATCCCTATTTTCTTTTGTGTACTGACCTTTACCCTTGAACTTTTAAAACAATCGATTTAAAAAGAAAGAGGCTGATGGATTTTGTGCAAAAAGCTGTTTGCTGCAGGGCAGAATGTGCTAGGCACAAAAGCGTGGTTTGTGGTTGTTGACATCCAAGTCTGCTGTGTCGCGTCCGATGGACTCCATGGACTCCTCTGGGGCTTGCCCCTTGTGTCTGGGATCTGGGGACACCATCCCTCATTGTAAACAAATGCAGGTGCAGATGGTGAATGCAGGTGTGGCCACGGGCCCTGCCAAAAGGAAAAAAAAAAAAAAAAAATCTGTCCGTCTATAGAATTTGGAGTGAATAATACAAGATTCGCTTACTCGGCAACCTTCTCTCTACCCAGCCCTTGGCTTGCAGGGGTGGCAAGTTATAACCCGGCTACAAAGACTAATATATCGTGTAGTCTGGAGGGGGAAATGCCAGAAGAAAGCTCTGCTGGATCCAGCGAGGAGTGCGTCTTGTGTTCATTTCTAGGCCTGTAAACAAACACAGCTGTTGAGTGAGGGACCCGGCTTCAGAAATGGTGCAAACACGAGCTCCCCTGCCAGCAGATCGCAGCAGGGGGGCTCGTTCTGGAGGAGGGCGGGGCGCTGCAGGCCCCGTTCACGGTCCTCTCCGGCTTCCAGGATGAGCTGGGGTGAGGAGAGCGGAGTCTGTTTCCAGCTGAGGCAGATGTGGAGTTCAGGGCCCAAAAGGTATTGAGGGAGAAGGCATCTGAAATGCCATCTGCCCTCCTCTAATTGAACCTTTGTGTCTCATACAAGAAGACCTGGCTGCCTTTTTTTTGAAGGTGATGGAAGGGAACTTTCTTTCACCAATTATTTTAAAACAATCTGCAACTTCAAGTAAAGAACCTGAGGAATTGGGTCCATCATGTATATGTCATTTGCTTGTACTGACGATGTTTTGTGGAGGTGAGACTTCTGCATTGTGGTGGGCTTCAGGCTTCTGGCTGCTGGGATGGCAGGTGCCTCAGCAACTACTGCAGCAGCAGGAGGCCCAAGGGAGGCAGGGGAAGGCAAGAAAGGATTGGCTTTGTGCATGAAAATGTTGTTACTTGGGCAATTGGTGACTCAAAAAGTCTATTCATGTCTTCCATATTTAGCAGGCATTTATCAAGTACTTACTGTATACAGGAAATCAGTTGCCTTCATGGCCAGTAGTGTGAGTTTTGCGATAAATTTGAGTTTGTTTCATTCCCAGTGATCTTCCTCTCCATCCCCTCCTTTCAATGTCATTTTCAATGAATCACTTCCCTTGAAGGCCCCAAAATGAAAGAAATGATAAGGACACGGAAATGCTAATTACCCTAATTTAGTTATTTCACTTTGCACACATGTATCAAATTACCACATTGTACTCCATAAATATCTACAACTATTATGTATCAATTAAAAAATAACCAAGGGTCCCTGCCCTGGCATGGGCCATTCTTAAGATTTGCTGACCTTGACTCTCTCGATGAATAGCGCACTAGCGCACGTCTCTCTGTTTGCTTAAGGTGGTTGGCTGGCACAGGGGTGCTGATGAACTGGGGTGTGGATTCATTCCCTAGAAAGTTCAAGTTTCCCAACTCATTTGGCCACAGTTATTACTTGCTGTCTCAGGATTATGTTTTCTTTTTTTTTTCTTTCTTTTTTGTGGTCATTTCACATTGATGAAATGGGAATGGAAGCCAAGGTGCGGTGCATGCTGGGCACATGCTCTACTATTGAGCTACCCCCCCCAGCCCCCACCCCTCTTTTTCTGATACAGGGTCTTGCTATGTTGCCCAGACTCCTGAGGAGCGGGGACTATAGACGTGTACCACTGAGCCCAGCTTGCCTCAGCATCGTAGGAAGGACAGTGTCATAATGTGATGGCACCAATATCACCATTCCAGGTTAAGGGAAAAAGACCTCCCTGACCGTGCTCTTGAACTTGGCCGCTCTTTGCTTGGTCCAGTTAGGTGAACTTTCTCTACTCCCATACCTACCACTGATACAAATGTGTAAGTGCATCAGAAGTCCACATTAGCCAATTATTATTAAGGTACCAGTCACCTCCCAAGGACATCCCTGATTGCTGTCCCTTCATGAGCACGTCAGCCACTGCATTTTAGCACATGCTGGTGGATGCCAAACGTGTTATTGAGGGCTGCTGCAACGGACAACCATAGGCTGCTTGATGTAAGAGAACCCAAATGGATGACAGTTCTGCAGAGTGGAGGTTTGACGTGCCTCTCGCTGGGTTAAGGTCAAGGTGCCCACAGGGCTGGACCTCTGGGGAAGAACCCACATCCTTGCCTTTCCAGCTTCTAGAGGTCACCTGCATCTCCTGTCTGGCGGCCCCTTTCTTCATATTCAAGTCCAGCCGTGTAGCATCTTCATCTCTCTCCCTGGCGCTCACCTCCACTGCCCCCCTCACATCTCCTCCCACTCTCTTGTCTCCAGCTTTCTCTGATAAGAGCCCTTGGGTTGCACTGAGTCAGGCTGAAGAATCCAGGAGGATGTCCCTAGCTCAGGCCCCACCACTTACCTCTGCCTGTCTAAGGTCCCTGGCGTCATCCTAGGTAACTGGGATGAGGACGTGTTTGTGGGGCTAGAGAGCGTGGGTGGCATTATTCTTGAGGGCTTTATGGAGACCCGTAAGTCCTTAATGGGAGGTTCTTTCTGTATTCAGTGTGTGCTTCCAGAAAGTTGGGGTTTGGAGCAGATGGGCTGAAGATCCTGTGGAGAATTTGGAGGACTGCATCTTGTCTGCAGATCTTCCAAGTGACTTTGCTGTCTACCTCCAATGATGAATTCAATGAAGTGGGTTATTACACATCATTTCTTCCAAGGTCCTAGACTATTTCTTCATTCCTCAGGTAGACTATTTTTTTTCTTTCTAAGAATTGCTCTTGAAATAACGCCAGGATGTACTTTGAAGGCACATCCTCTCTGTCTCTGTGGCCACATGAAGACATTTAAGATACCTCCCCCATCCTGTTGTGAGTTTACTATTCTATTTTGAAGATGGTTTGAAAAAGGTCAAGTGAAAAACAAGAATAATTTAAATACTCTGTTAGCCTGTTTTCTGCTGCTATAGAAGAATACCACAGACTGGGTGAATTAAAACTGGTAGAACTTTATTTGGTTAGTATTTCTGCGAAGTCCAAGAACAAGGTGCCAGTGTCTGGCACGCACCTTCTAGATTGGACACGACATGGCAGAGGGTGAGAAAGCATGTGGGAGACAGAGAGAGGGTCTTAGGCTGTGTTTTTGCCTATTAGTTTGCCAAACAAACCCATTCCAGCCATAACTGCCCCACTCCTTTGGTAAGGGCATTAATCCAGCCCTCTTAGGGGTCCCACCTCTGTATACCATTACAATGACAATTCAATTTCAAAATGAGTTTTGAGGGGGATTTTCAAACCCTAGCAGATATCTTCAGCTAATTACAAATGCTTCAGCTAGATGTAGACCAATGGGTATGGAATAACATTGTATTTTGAAGCTATTTCTACACTTATTATTGAAGAGAACAAAATTTCCAAGTAGGTCATTCATTTCTGTTTGGAAAGTTAGTTTCTGGGTTGGTTTTTGAGCTTCTTTTGGCACAGAGATCTTTCCCAAACGGCCTGGTCACCAGAGAACCTGTGGTACTTGGTTAGTGTAGATTTCTTAGTCCACCTGGAGATTTGGATTCAATAGGTGTGGGGATGGGACATTTAGGAAACTCAGTTCTTAGTTTTTTTGTTTGTTTGCTTTTGTTTTTTGCTCCCAGATACAAAGCTGTAATGTTTTGCATTTGTTATCTTAGGTGAAAACTTAATACTGTTAACTCATTCAAGCCAGAAACAATTCTTATTCAGGAACCAGTTGGCAAGTCTTTTGGATCTGGTGGTGAGTTTACAGCGATTTGAGTTTTATGATCTGATCATTCCAGCATCTCGGCTTTCTCTGAAGTCAGGTTTTGATGCCTGCTGTCTCTTTAGGCTGTGTTTTTGCCTTTTAGTTTGCCTAGTAGCTTTCTGTTGAAAGCAGGATGCGATGTGCTGGGTAACATAGGCCTTTAGTCACATGGAGGGCAGGCATTACGAGGGAGTCATTCTGTGGTCTAATAATTGGGGTTCAATCTTTTGAGTGAGGCTGTACCCTGGGCTGTAAGGTTCCTAAATGCATCTCAGTTATTTTTTCTCCTCCCTTTGATGGGACAGGACAGCCAGAGTGGGCTGAAGCTGGCCATTGCTCTTTCCAGGGTAGGAGTCTGCAGCTGGCTGGAGTTGGGCCCTGCCTTCCCCTGGCTTGGGCTCATCAGTTTCTCCTGAGGTCCGGCCTCATTAAGGAGAGCCCAGTGCTCTGATGGTTTCCGGAATGGTTCCTTTTCCCCTCCCATCAGTGCCAGCACGAGGGGATTTTTCTGTTATTCCCCGTGCTGGCACTGATGGGAGGGGAAAAGGAACCATCATTGACCTGGCCAAGCTCCTGGAGGGAAAGCTTACGGAGCCTGCCTTCACCTTGACTGGGCCCCTGCAGCTCTAACCCTGGGCCTTGTGGGCACTGAGCCTCCAGCCATTCATCCATTTCAGCCCAGGCTTCCCCGCCCTGGCACTGGTGCCCGTGGAGTTTTCTGCTGGGTGGTTTCTGCTCTGGTAAGTCGCGATTCTCTGCATCCACCTGTGTCCCCACCGCCTGGGGCAGAAGTTGCTCTGCGTCCTCCATCCCTGGCAAATCTAAGCAGAATTGTTGATTTCTTTCCGTTTGCTCAGCTCTTAGCTTGTTCAGGCAGAGGCGTGCCATCACCTCACATGCTGGACGGGAAACCAGGATGGAAATGACTTGTGTCACTTGCGTTTGTATTTTGTGCCTGCCTCAGTCAGGACGGGGTCTCCTGGGTTTTTCCAGAACCCAGCAGGTCCGCTGGGTTCCGTTGCTTTTGCACCTGCTCCTCCACGGTGTCTGCTGGTGTTTGCCACCTGCTCTGAGCTTAGGGCTTCAGCCTGGACTTGACCTCAGATCCCACTGCCGCCCCTGTTCTTGTCGACTGGAGTGGCTCCTTTGAAAAGTTGTCACCCCAACCAGTCTGGCCTCAGCTTGTGACATCTGTCCAATCTGCAAAGGGACCTGAGGGGTTTCTCTCATTTCAGCAGCTCACCAAGAGTGGCCTTTCTACCCTGCATCAGCATTTTGAGGGGCGAAGAAATTTCTCCCTCCCTTGAACTCCCCTTACGCTGTATGTGTGCTTTCTTTGTGCTCATCACACCTCATTATGTTATGTCAAATTATAGTTTTTGGCATTCTTTCCTGCCATATTGTAAAGTATAAAACCAGGGGGCCAGAGACAGGGCCTTGCTCATGGCTGTGACGCTCAGTACCTGAAATAACACATTGCCGTCAATAAGTATCAGATAGCAGCTTGATCATACAGCTAGATAAAACTAGACACGGTGTACACCACCACCCCACACTCCAAATATCAGTAAGTGTGTAATGTGTGAAGGGAATGAGCTGGCCGTTGGGGAGGATGGAGGGGAGCTGGGCTGACCAGCTAGCTCTCCACAGACTGGACTTGCCAAAGTGCTGAGTAACTGGGAATTGCTGTAGGCTGTGGTTCCCAAACTTTGACGTTAGAATCACTTGGGGCGCTTTGAAAAGTCCGGTGCATGTTGACCCCCATCCTAATTCAGTTGTGATGGCTGGGGCTGCCATGTCAGGGGGCTAACTGAGTGTCAAGATCCTTTAAAGATTTCCCAGGTGATTCTCCTCTACAGCAGTTTGAGAGCCACTGGCTTTTGGATCCAGGTGTACTGAGTTGGGGTCAAGTTCAGCACAGGTGTATTTGAGCTTCAATGTTCTTCACATGACCTCTGCAAGGTTTATGTTCTTCGTTTTCTGGCTTTTAAATTTACAACCTGATGGGCTGGGATTGTAACTCAGTAGTGGAGTGCTTGCCTAGCATGTGTGAGGCACTGGGTTCAATTCTAGGCACCATGTATAAATAAGTAAAATAAAGGTCCATCAACATCTAAAAAAAAAAATGAAAAAAAAAATAAATTTACAACCTCAAAGATACTGACCAGATTATATTGTTACATTGTGTGCATGGACAAATATGTAGCAACAAATACCACCATTATGTACAACTATAATGCACCAATGTGGAAAAATAAATAAAATATGAAAGATCTAACTGGTAGGATCAGACAGAAATCACATATGGGAAAATACTTATGGTAGTTTCCACCAGAGTTTTGGAATTTTGGGGGGAAATATTTTGGGGGAAAATGGTTGCAACATGTAAATTTTAGTTTACAGTTACAATCATTCTTTAAAATATAATGCAAAGAGGTTGATTTCCCTGTATTTTTGTAGTCTGCCATCATCTACAAACAAAGGTATTTTTCTTTCCAACATGCATAACTGGTCTTTCATTGTCTAGGACCTCTGTTAAATATATAATAATAGTAACCATGGGCATCCTTGAAAGTAGTGATTCATGTAAACAGATTTTCTAATGTTGAATCATTGTTGCATCCTGGAATAAACCCTTGGTCATCATATATAATTATTTTAATAAATAATGTTTTGCATCTTTGGATATAGTCAAATGAGATTGCTGTATATTTTTTCTATGCTTGTCCAGTTGTGACATCGGGGTTACACTGCCCCTTGCGGAGTCCACTTAAAGAATGAGCTTGGAAGCTTTCTGCCCTTCTTTATTTTAAAATACCATGGAACCGTTTAAATAATACAGTATAAAATTTACTTAAAATAGGAAAAAAAAAATCAGCCACATCCTGTTTTTAAGTGGTTGAACATACTTTCAAGTGAATTGATAGCTAAGTGCTTATTCAGTGATGTGAACGCAGCTTACATCATTGTTAAATACTAGGTCCTGGTGGTTTGGTTCAAATAATAGTGAAAAAAATAGTGACCAGTAAGGAAGGATGGAAACCATATATAACCGTTGGTTCCCCTCTCCCTGGGCATTACGGCCCACTGAGTATGGACTGGGTATTCTCGACCTGGAGTGTGTGTGTGTGTGTGTGTGTGTGTGTGTGTGTGTATGTGCACACACACATTTTTTTTTTTTTTTTTGGCTCTTTTTTTTTTTTTTCCTTCACGTTTTGTCTGTCATCTGAGTCCTGGACCTAGGTTGGAACTGGAACAAAACCCACAGGGAGGGATTCCAGATCAGTGAATGTAAATATGTATGCCTGAATCATTCTTCTCAACATAACTTTCCTATGGATCATGATATCACCCATACATTTCCCTCAATATGCTCCCTGTTTTCCAAACGTTTTGATTCTATACATCACCTGGGGTGCTTGTAAGCCTGAAGATTCTAGGCCCTATTTCAGATTTACTAGCTCAGAAATTCTAGGAAAGGAGGCCGGAGTTCTGATGTTCGGCAGTTACCCCAGGTGACCCCCATTATTAGGGGAGCTTGGGGACCCGTGTCCTTTGTGGAAGTATCTTAAAATCCATGACAGCTGGGATTCCCAGCCTTGAAAAGAGTCACTGGGGGAGCTTTAAAAATCCTGATGTCCAGCCCTCCCCCCCACATGAAGTGAACCTATCTCTGGGGATGGGGGCTGGGCAGCAGGGTTTTTAAAATGTTCTGCCATTATTGAGAGCCACTGCTTTTCAGAATTCCTGAGAACTGAGTGATATTCTTTGAGGTACTTTTTGATTCCTGGGCTCATTGGAAAAATCAAAACTGGCTAAAACCAAGTAGACTGTGTCTTTGCATACCAAGAATGACACCAAGACCTTTATTCTACTCTGAGTTTTAAATTTTTGCTTCCTTGTCTCTCTTGGATTTAATTCTGCTTAAACATATTGGTCAGCCAAGTTAAGCCTTTGCAGAAAAACAAATGTGTATGTAACACGTAGTAAGTGTTCAGTAAATGTTAATAACTGCTGGTAAAATCCAGATGTCAGCTCCTGGCCAGCTCTCTAACTGGGAGGTAGTTAAGCAAAAGTAGAACTAGAATGTGAGCAAAGATTAGACTCCCAGAACAGGTATCTCTGCTCAGAATTCCCAAAGTTAATTCTCCTTAACTTTAGACAGTGCTTGGGTGGAACTGGCCCCTGTCATCATCTCTGGACCCTCTTCCTAAGGTCCAGTGACCAACAGGTGACCAGTGCTCCCTTCTCCAGCTGATTAGCACATTCTTTCTTTCAATATTTTGTGGAACACTTGATCTGCTTACTCTCATGCTTTGCGGGCCTGGGAACTAATCTATCTCTTTATGTTGGCTTAGCTTTTCTTGATTGGATTCCTTATGGGTTGGTTTTTAAAATTTAATTTTCCAAGGGCAGTTTTACTTCTGGATTCTTAGAGGGGATTCCTTACTAGAGCGTCCACGTGCTGTTAGCGTTTCAGGAAAACGACAGAGAAAAACACGTAGTGGAACCTAATGGATTCTGTTTTCATGGGGTTTTGCCCAACAAATGCCATTTCTGTAGTTCCCACTGTGGAAGCTCCTGAGTAGTGCCTGGAAGACCCCAGTGTGACCCTCCCTCTGCCCTCTGTCTCTGCACCCACGAGGATTCAGCCCAGGAAAACCAGTGTTACTATTGATTATGGTGTTTTAGGCAAAGCCAGACGCGTTCCCAAACTCCCAAGGGAATCAGGGAAGGAATAGAAGAACAGGCAACATCTAGAATCAGTAGGGTTTCCTTGCCGCAATGCATTTCCTAGAGAAGGTGGCTATGGACAAGGATCTAGAGAGTAGGGGGGAAGCGGGGGTTACCATGGAGCGTATCCATCAGACAAGATCAGGAACAGCGGCAGGTAGGGAAGCCACACTGCACCATGCATAAGCACACTCAGAATGAATATGCAAATTATTGAAATGACTTCAGAAGGTGTGTACTGGATTATTTCCACCCACATGTATGTGTATTTGGGGACTTGCAGGAAAGCATTAAAAAGCCAAAGGTTTTATAATGAATAGTGATAAAGGGAAATCTGATTAATGGTTAAACTTAAGCATAGGACTTGACAGGAGGTGGGGGCGGCACTAGGGAAAAATAGCGTTAGATTGGGTAGAGGGAGGGGAGGAAGGGGATGTGGGGATGGGAAAGATAGTGGAATGAAACAGACATTATTACTGTATGTATATATGGGACTACATGACTAATATGATTCTGCAACTGTACACTCAGAAAAATGAGAAATTATATCCCATCTATGTATGATATATCACAGTGCATAAATGCATTCTACTGTCATGTATAACTAATTAAAACAAATAAAAAACTTTAAATACTAGATAATTCCAAGGTGAGCCTTCTAGTTTAGCTGATGCGTGTGCATGTGACCTTTTCAAGACAGCCGGTGGGTGGATTGGTTGGAATCGCTCCTTGTCTCCTATCTTCATATTTGGGCTGGAGTTAAAGGGACAGCTTCTCTCCCTTCGGTTCTCTCCATGGGAGAGCCTTTTCTCGGGGCTCTTTGGAGCTTTGGGGTTCTAGCATGTTTACCAGGAGGTAATGATTTCCTAGGAATGTACAAAGTGGTTGGGAGCCCTGAATGCTCTTGACCATCACCTCTGTTATTTCCAGAGGGCTCTTCATCTCTTCAGCCCAAAGGAGGGCTAGTCCTGAGCCAGGGTGGGGAGTGGATGGATGGTTAGTGGTAGAATCTGAAATGGCTCTTGCAGACTAGCATAAGGTTCCCTAAGACATTGTATTTTTTTTTTTTTTTTTTTGACAAAAACGGACGCATGGTGTGCAGTCTACTCCCAGCTCCTTTAGGTCTGTGACGGAGATCAGGTTCAACTTGCTACCTCTCTTTCCAGCTCCTTTCCTTCCACGCAGGTAATCATATTAAAATGTAAGTAGTTGGGTGAGACTGGTGCTAATATACGGACAGCTTCAAGTTCTGATGTATCTTAAAAATGTAAATTGTTTGTAAACAAAAATGTTTTTATTACATCTGATTATGCCTCACAATGGTTGAAAACCAGGTGGCTTGAAGGAGGCCCCCAGAAGGGGCTGTGAACTAGGACATTCATTGCTCAATTGCAGGCAGTGAGAGAGGGTGGTCACTGGCTGCCACCAAGCACATGATGGCAAGAAAGAGTGGGAGCCAGCAAAAGGCACTAGGCAAAACCCAGTCAAAGAATGAAGGGACTTTGGAGTCCCTGCCATGAACCTGGCCCCAGGCACGTGAGGATCTCAGTGGTCCTGGATTCATCCTCATGCATACTAGAAAACTGCAGCCCAGCGTGGTGAAGTACCTCTTTTTTTTTTTAAATTTTTAAAATTTTTTATTTATTTTATTTTTTATTTTTATGATTTTTAATATGTACAACTGTGAAGTACCTCTTTTGGCTTCCCTTAGCTGTCAGTGGCAGAGCCAGGATTCATACCCATTTCTTTTAACTGATATTAACCAAGAGCTGCCAGGTCACTTGGTGAAGAAATTCATTTCAGGGACAAATGGGGATTCCTAGGAATTCTGAAAAGGGAGATATTATGGTTTGGGTTCTAAATGTACCCCCCCCCCAAATTTATGCAGTTTGGGAGGTGATTGGATCACAAGAGTTCTGACCTCATGAATGGGTTAATCAATTAATGGCTTTATAGCTTAATGGATTTGGAGAGAGGGGTTTTGTGATCAAATCTCTCTTTGCTTCCTGGTTGCCATGTAGTTAGCAACTTTGCTGTGCTACATACGTCCCCTGTGATATTCTGCCTCAATGTAGTCTAAAAAGCAACTTAGACCAAGTGACATGGCCTGAAAACTCTGAAACTGTGAGCCCAAATCAACCTTTCCTCTTTTTAGGTTGATCTTTCTCAGGCATTTTGTTACAGTGATAGAAAGCTGATTAACACAGGAGAGTAGAGCAGGATCTCTCTCAAAAAAAGCAAGATTAAGGAAGTGTCAGTATTGAGAGGAAGTGGGGAGGGACAGAACATATAATTGAGGACAGTTGCTAGCACACTCATGAGACTTCTCCTGGGCAAAGTGGCATGGTTGGGAGTGATGGGCATTCCAGATTAGATTTCAGCCAACTGCTGCAAGGCAGCTGGTATAGCTGTTATTTTGTGGAGATTTGGGTAACTAGAAGAGGGCTTGGACTCACACTGGATCCCCCAGAGTGGGGATGATTCCGAGTGAGATTGGACTTCTTGCTCCCTGCCTGCTGAGGGATTGCCTTGTGGTTGGAATGCTCTCTCTGGTCTCTGGGTGCAGCATGCACAGTAGGCTGGCTTCCTCCTCATGGCTCCACCCTCTTGGTGCCATAACCTGAGCCTCCAGCCAGTTCCAGCTCTTGGTATGATTCACATTCCTCCAATCAGAGGTGCTTGTGGAAGAGCTGAAGTTGGAATCAACCGTGGAGAGTGGGGGAAAGGCAGGTACTCCAGGCACCCGTGTGCTGGTGGTGCTGATCTTGCAAACCCAGCATTAGCGTCCTGTTTCCTGGATCGTGCCCAAGATGGCACGTGGTCCTGGGGTCTGTGCCAGGGCAGTGGTTTTCACACTGTTCAGGGAATACTTCCTCGAGGAGGTCACTTCTGGAGTGTTGTACTGGGCACTGTTATTGGAGGACCAGCCTCAAGCCTGTGTCTCCAGTACTTGCTATGACTTGGTAAGAATCCAGTTGCCTAAATTAAGATTTTTTTTTTTTCCAGACGGGAGTAGGGAGAACACTGAAGCCTGGTCTCCAGGTTTCTTGAAGCTTCTGGGCTACTGCAGAGTACCAGCTGGGCACCAGAGAAGAGGGAATGGGGCCTGGCTGCTTTGGACTTGCTGTGCAGTTTAAGAACCTGAGATATGGTGGCTGAAATTTTCTATATAGTCAACAGCTCATCAGGGTAGAGTAGGAAATTAAGACTCATTCTTTCAGGAACGTTGTTCATTTGACTGATAAGTTCCTGCTTTTGTATCCTTTTGCAATGTTTGCATTTTTGACAGACATAGATGAGCGAATCCCCCAAACCTTGATTGTATGTGTCTGGGATGGTTAGAGATGTAAGGATAAGTTTGTATCCTTGAGGCAAAGAATTTGCGATTTTTTTTTTTTTTTTTTTTTGAGAAGACAAGTGAAAAGAACAAATACACAGCACACCTTTTACATAAACTGTATGCATAAATTTAAAAGATCCTTTCTATTTCAAGTTTGGGGTTTTGTGGTGCTAGGGATCAAACCCCTTCGCATGTGCTAGGCAAGGGCTTGACCACTGAGCCACACCCCCATCCCACTACGTTGGATTTTGTTATCTGCAAACTCTGAACGATACAGACTAGTCAGTATATGGTGGTTCCCAAATATTCTCCCTGCTTAGACTGCTAAGCATGGGTACGCAGGGGACCGTTCCTACCTTCCTTCCTTCCTCTTCTCCCCAGATTTCTTCCTATCTTCTTCTCTTCTTTATATCACACACACACATAACACACACACACACACACACACACACACACACACACACACACACACACACAAATTTTTAAAAGCTCTGAGAAAAGTTCAGACTTTATCAACGCTGTGAAGTCTTTTAAGTGGCTTGAACTCCTCGGGTGAAAGGACTGAAAGCCATTGTCCCTGTTTTGCCATAGCGAACCCTATAATAGCTCCATCCACCTTCCCATCTCTTCCATCCCAAGAGAGGCGTTTGCAAAGTACTGGGGAAAAGAACTAGCATCTACGCAAAGACCCAGGTTTGTGTCCGTGCCATGTGACGTTGTGACGTCTTGAAGCAGGAGCCACAGGGTGTGTTTCTTGCTGCTTTGCCTTCCTCAAGCCACGTTAGCGAAACTGCTCATCTAATCTTGTTTTGATTTTGTTGTTGTTGGTGGTAATAATTTTGGATGAAGACAGGAACGAGGTGGGTGCTGATGTTATCGCTCAGCAGTAGTGGCACCGATGTCCGGATGGCAATGAGTCACCGCAGCAGGATGTGAACAATCGGTACCTGTGCGATGTGGTTGGGGAGGTTGCGCAGATCTCTGCTGCTGTTCTCTGTGGGGTCCTCCGGACAACTTGAAAGAATGCGATTGCATGCTTCCAAGAATTTCTTCAAACGGTTTCACAACGTTTGTATGAGAGCATTAGTGGCAGGTTGACGCTTTAAGCGAAGCCGGAGCGGAGCCGAGTGCTGTATTAGGAAACACATCAGACTTGGACACAGACGAGCTCCAGTTAAGTCTCAGCTCTGAAATCCTAAACCTTCAGTGTGCTATTTAATAACTCTTGGCCTTGACGTTCTCATTTGTTGAATGATGGGGGTTGAATGGATCATTCTGGATTCCTTTCTGGCTTTAAATGTCTCCGTCTGTCTTTATTACTGACCCTGGTGGCTGCCACTCTCTAATCCTGTGGGTTGACTGATTTATTCTTGGGTGGGCTGTTGGGTAGAACCTTTGCACATAAATGAGATGGTAGGAAGTCTCCCTGTGCCTGTTGAATTCGGGTTTTTCTGATGCCACCCCCCCATCACACGCTGATGACAGAAGAGTCCCCACTGAGTTTGAGTTCAGGCTGGACCTTAGAAATGTTTAAGTTGGCCTAAATCCACTGTGTGGCCCCCAAAGAATAATGTGCAGTGCAACCTTTGTGCTTTCTCCTGATCCTACGGGAATATTTATTCCTTGTTACTTTCATGAACCAAGAGTTTGGGGTCCCTAGACAGCAATGCCCCTGTAATGGATTTTTACTGTAATTACTGGGAGGCTAAGTCAGAATTAAGCATAAAGTATGGAAGGGCCCATGTTTCAAGTGCTGCTTTGCACTTTCATTTATTCATTCATTCATTATGTATTCTACAGAGAATTATTGGGTGTGTTTTATGTGCTGGGCACTAAGCCAGGGGAGGCAGGAGAGGTAAGCTCTTGGTCCTTAGGTTAGAGGACAAGATAAAAGGGAAATGCCAACTGGTATTTCTTAGGGCACATCCTAACCGGGTGTGTGTCCAAAAAAAAAAAAGCGTCTTGGTTCCTACAGCTGAACTGAGTCTCACTGGAAACCAGGGGCGCTGGAGGGCGCTGGAGGGGGAGGAATAATCCTGCCATTGTTGTTGTTTGATAACAGTGAGAGACAGGTCCAGGGGTCGTCGCAAGATGAGCCGTCCACATCCTTTTCCCAGCCCTGCTTCCCTCTGGGTGGCCACCTGGGAGGTCACAACTTGTGCCCGGTGCCTGCAGCAACAGCGATGGAGAGGGCAGTGCCAACACAGGGGGCCTGCAAAGTTATCCCCACTTGCCATTTTCTAACACGTGTGCTGCAAAGCTGCAGCAGCCATATTACTAGAGATTATACTTTTCTTTTCTTTTTTGCAAAACAGGATTCCAGACAGTTGAAAAGATTTATGGACTGGGAGACTTAAAAGTCTTTTCACATTAAGTGGCATGGGAAATTCATACCACTAGCTCCAGGGTTATAAAAACCAGAAGAAGGAAGGAACAAAATGGGTCCAGTCAGTCAATGCTAATTGCTCTTAGAATCAGAGAGGGCTCCCAGAAGGGGTAGCGACAAGGGTGGAGGTGTGATTCCAATCAGAATGCTTTGGAGGTGGTGGGGATTTTGAGTTCATCTAGTCCCAAAAGGCA
This sequence comes from Tamias sibiricus, assembly GCA_025594165.1. Taxonomy (NCBI): domain Eukaryota; kingdom Metazoa; phylum Chordata; class Mammalia; order Rodentia; family Sciuridae; genus Tamias; species Tamias sibiricus. Next base: position 8,901,007 of record CM046666.1, read on the forward strand.
GGGGGTCCACAGCTGGCCAGTGGTGGGCAAAGATCCCAACTCCTTCACCTTCCAGTCTAGGGTACCTTCTACCTGCTTCAACAGGGCAACATATCCTTGGAGGGCTCCTGTCTCACTCCATTTTCTGTTGCTATAACTGAATGCCACAGACTGAGTAATTTAAAAAGAATAAATGTTTACTTGGCTCATGGCTCTGAAGATTTGGAAGTCTAAGGTCTGGTGGCCACATCTGGTGAGCTCGTTCTTGCCTGTGGGGATTCTGTACCATCTTGCGGCAGGCATCACATGGTCCTAGTTCAGGTCTCTTTTTCTCTTCTCCTAAAGCCACTGTCCCATTGGATTATGGCCCCGGCCTTATGGAGTATTAACCTTAGTTATCTCCCAAAGCCCCCACCTCCAGATACCATACTTGGGTTAAGTTTCTACTCTATTCAGACTTTACAGTGGGAAGTCAACACAGCACATCTCCCTGGACCCCCGATTTTCCTCATTGATAAAGATCTCAAGGCATTACTCCTTTATTAAAACAAACATGGATATATCTTGGAAAAAAAGCGGAAGTTCATTTGAATATTTTGGAGAAGGCATGACGTGTTGACAGAAACTGTGGACTTCTGACTCAGCTGGTGATCTCTAAATCATAACACTTGCTGCAAAGATGACCTTGGTGGGGAAATTTGAGGATCACAGGGCAAGCAGCCCCTGTAGCTCTGGAGACCAAGTTTGTGTTCTGGAAAGGCCAAGAGTACCCACAGCTGCCACCAGGATTCTGCCACCGCCCCCCCCGCCCCCCAAACTCTTGCATTCCTCAAAGCCTTATGCAGATATTGCTTTTGTCAACAATACATCTGTTCGTTTTAATGTAAAATACTAACATTGTCAGTTCTGGCTTCATGAGCAAAACTCTCTCCAGGAAGATGGATGTGCTCCTTAGTCTGTGAGACTGCCCCCTGCTGGTGGTAGTCAAGGGACTGGTTCAGGTCCCTGGTTGCTGGAGTCTGGCAAGGTCAGCGCTGATTCAGTTCCTCTTCCAAAGACTTAGTTCAGTATTTATAATCTCTGACTCCAAAATGAAACATCCGAGGCAGCAAAGAAGGCATCATTCTGTCGTCTTTTAAGAGAAATTGTGTTTATTTCTGGTAAAGTTATTCTGCCTTCATTCTGTTTACGTTAGGATGAGATAGCCCTTAAAATGCAACGCTTTCTGCACTTTTAAAACAACTCTAGATAATGACCTTAATTTGTCATATGACCTGGGAAGGAAATGAAAGGTAAATTTTTTGATGCTTGGAGATGGTCTTACATTTTAGGGGTGATCACCCAAGGTGATTGAGCAAAATTCAACGCCATACCTAAATAATTTAGTGGTTGAGATATTTACCTAAGTTGTATATAAAGGCATTGAATTTCTAGCACTGCCTTCCTTGCCCTGGTTTTCTCACTTTGGCTTATGAGCTTTAACCAGGTGAGCCTGGACTGGAACATTTAAAGAGATTGTGCAGAAAGTTTGATAAACAGACTGAGCACCTCTGATCTGAAAATCGGAAGTCCAAAATGCTCCCAACTCTGAAACTTCTTGTGTGCCAACATGCCATTCAAAATGGTTTTGGAGTTTGGAACGTTTCGTTTTTTGGACTTTCTGATTATACAGTGATCTAGTCCGTGTATGCAAATATTCCAATAAAAAAGGGCTGGGTTTGTGGCTCAGTGGTAGAGCACTTGCCTAGCATGTGCGAGGCACTGGGTTCGATCCTCAGCACCACATAAAAGTAAATAAATAAAATAAAGGTATTGTGTCCAACTACAACTAAAAAAAAATAAAATAAAAGAAACAAAAGAAAAATTATTTACAAAAATTTTAAAAATCCAAAACACAGCTACTCCCAAGTTCTTCAAATAAGGGATACTCAACCTATAATAAAAGATGAATTAACAGAAGAGTAACAGGAGGCTCATTAGGCTAGTATAACTTCTTCCTTGGGTCCCAGGAAAGAGGTGGCGACTAAGGAACCTGTCCATCTTACATAGACAGCAAGCCTTCTTCCTGTGGTCTGTCTTCCAGGATGAAGAAGTTCATGGTGTCAGTCAACTATCTAGTCACTAGGCTTATTTCCTCAGTTGCCTGTTCCCCAAAACTTATTCTGATGTCTCATTCCCCAACTTTACTATAAGTGGCTGTCAAAAGAGTTGACACTGTGGACATTAAAAAAAATTTTTTTTAAGTGCACTATTTTTAGATAATATGTATTAACATTTTTTATTACTCTAGGTGGCTATGCAGGCTCAACCAAAATAAGGTAGGGTGAAAATTGAGTCCTTAAGGAATACAGTCTGGCTGCCACTATAATATTTAGTTCCAGACTTTCTCCTTGAGGATCAGGCATCCACGTTACCACACTGTGGGGGTATTTTGAGGATTTACTCATAGTGTGTATCTTACAGCCTCCCCCAGGGGTTCCATCAGGGAAGGAAGTTCATATGCCATGATCAAAGAAGGAAGTCTTCCACTAGGGAAGTTGCCCATGGAATTGGAGGTGACTTCTGGGTCCCTGAATGTGTGAAGTGAAGGAAGTCAGAGGAGCTGGTCGAGTAAGCCAGGTCAGCGCTGGGTGCCCGCAGGTGGCTCTCATTTGCACCTCAGCTGTCAAGACCATTAACACTTCATGTGTGCGTGCATTGCACAAGCACACGTGTACATACTTCAAACAGGCAGCCATGAGGCAAGAGGAATGGGCCGGACACAGTTTCATTCACTGTGGTTTTAAAAACAATATAAGTAACTACGTTTTTTTTTTGGGGGGGGGCAGTGCTGGGGATTGAACCCAGGGCCTTGTGCATGTGAGGCAAGCACTCTACCAACAGAGCTACATCCCCCACCTGCTACACTGAATTCTTGCTTTACCATGAGCATCTTCTTCAGGCATTCTAAAGCTCCTCCACAGAACTATGTGCCAAATAAGAAGTGTCCCCTCTCTAGCTTCAGTGCACGTACTGGAAAAATGAGTGATGCAGAGGAAATCAAAGTCTCTTAAGGCTAGTTGGGTATGAAGGAAGTGCCCTGTTTCTTAGAAGACATCTGGCATTTGCAGCATTGGGAAGGGGGAGGAGGGAAGGAACTTAGGTGAACACGAAAACAAACACACCAACTGAATGAAGACCTCTATCTTTCCAGCATCATTCTGTTTTTTTTTTTTTTAAATAAATAAACAAGGAAGAAAAAGCTGAAAGTAAAGCATAAAGCATAAAACCCTAGTAAACACATCAGAACTACCAAATTAGTCCTCTGTGCAAACAAACCTTTATATTTGGAGCTGGAACCATTTTGGGAGGGACCTTTCCCAGAGGTTGCTTGCTTAAGGGGCAGGGGTGACTCTTCCCAACACTCTCAGGGCCCTGCCCGAGATGCAGCCGCATACATTAGTTAGTTGGTATTTTCTTTGGCTTAAGGACTGGTAAATAGTGACAACATAGCCCTTCTGGTGTTTTCTTTCTTTTTCTTTTTTTCCTTGTCCCAAAATGAGTACTAGCAAGTTTTTATATGAGGGACATTACCTGTTAGTTCAGAAGTCTGGTTACAGCCTCCTTGTCAGAGGTACATCTCCTTAAGAAGTACACGCGTGACGTTTGGAAATTATTTTAGACGACTGTTTACAGACTGATCATTAGAGCACAATGTGAACCTTTGTAGGAAGAGATGTATAATAGAAGTCTTGTCATGTCTTTTAGTAGCCTTCTCTCAAAGCAGTGGGAATACACCAGATAAAAACACAGTGCTGTTGGAGTAACCCTCATCCAAAATGCTTAGGGCAAATACTGTTTTAGATTTTAGAATATTTCACAGACACAGCTTGCTCCAAAATCTAATTTTTTTTTTTTTTTTAGTTCTGTGGATAGAACCCAGGACCTCACAGGTGCTAGGCAAGCACACTCTACCGCTCAATCCTTAATCTGAAACTTTTTCAGCATCAAAAAGTTTTGGATTTTGATCTCAGACTCAGGAAGCTGAGAAAGGAGCATGGCAAGTTCAAGGCCAGCCTTGGCAACCCAGCAAGATCTTGTTTGTCTTCAAGGTTTAAAAATATTTTTCAAAGGGCAGGGGATGCAGCTCAGTAGTAGAGCATCCCTGGGTTCAATCCATGGTATTGCCAAAAAGAAAAAGAAAGTTTTGGATTTCAGAGCATTTTGAAGTTTGCATTTTTGGATTTCATCTAGCATGTAGATAAAAACATAAGCATTCATAACTGCTAGTCTGTACTGAGTTCCTGCTGTGTACTCAGTGATATACTCCATTCTTTTTTTATCTTTTAATTTTTTTTTTTTTTTAGTTGTTGATGTACCTTCATTATTTATTTATTTATATATGTGGTGCTGAGGATTGAACTCAGTGCCTCACATATGCTAGGCAAGCGCTCTGTCACTGAGCCACAACCCCAGCCCCTACTCCATTCTTGAAGTGTGCTTCCAGTCTGATTTCCTCAATCCTTGATATTTCCAATTATTTCCATTTTAGAGATCAGGAAACTGAGGCTTTAAAGAAGTTCGGGGCCCTGGGCTGGGGTTGTGGCTCAGCGGTAGAACGCTCGCCTAGCACATGCATGGCCTGGGTTCGATCCTCAGCACCATGTAAAAATAAAGGCATCGTGTACAACTAAAACAAATAAATAAATATTTTAAAAAGAAGAAGTTTGGGGCCTTGCTGAAGGTCACAGAGCCAGCAGTGGCCGAGACAAGGTGTTTGGGGCCTCCAAATCCCATCTCCGGCCCCAGGAGGAATTTGCCTCTCTTTAAATAAGCAAACATGGATCTCTTCCTAGACATTGTTTCAGTGGCTGTAAACTTGTCAGATTTTAAGATCCATCTCTCCAGATAGACTTGAAAGAAGTGGGGAAATTGGAACAGATGCTATCACCTTAGGATTTCAGACCTAGAAAAGAGTTTGAGATGATCTTGTCTTGCCCTTGCACTGTTCTACAAAGTGACTTTCCCAAAGTCGCTGAGTTGGTGGCAGAACTTGAATTAGGTCTGGCACCCCGACTTCCATCTGGCCTTTATCTCATCCATTTGAGGGGGCATTACCTGTTCTTCCTATTACCTCCATTAGCCATTTGGTGTTAGTCATCTTCTGGCCTTACTGATTGTTTTCTCCTGTATTCATGTCTTATTTCTCTCACAAGATTTTGCACTCTCTAAGGACAGACATTTATTTACTTCTTTTTTTCCCCCTTCAAGTTCATAGTCTGGTGCCTTCATCATGTAGGTAAGTTACCTTTAGTATCCTGGTTCCAGGACCCACCATGGATACCAAAATCCACAGATGCCCAAGTCCCTTATATAAAATGGCAGAGTATCTGCATTTAACTTGTGGACATCTTCCTGTATACTTTAAGTCATTTCTAGATTACTTATAATACCTAATAAGAATGTAAACACCATGTTGATAATTGTTATTCTGTATTGTTTAGGAAATAATGACAAGCAAAAAAAAAAAAAAAAAAAAAAAAAGAAATGTTCAGTACAAATGCAGTATTTTTCCCAATATTTTTCACCTATTCTGTGGTTGACTCTGGGTGGGAAGCCTACAGATATGGAGGGCCACCTGAATTTGTGATTTTAGTGTTGTAATAGGCAGGCCATACAACTGTGTAGCTTGGGAAGGTACTGTTATCTGGCTCTAGGACTGATGGATGGATCATCTTGGCAAGGCCTTTGGTTTGTTGTTGGTTTGCTTTGTTTTTATTTTTGGTGTTGGGGATGGAACCTCAGGCCTTGTACCTGCTGGGTAAGTGCTCTACCAATGAGTTACACCCCAGCTCTGGCTGGAAAGCTTGAGATCCCTTCAGGTCTCCCTAAGGTACTAAGTAAGAAGACTGGTGTTTGCCCTGTGGCCAGGTGCTAGCCCAGCAGGTATTGGATTGGGTGCCTCAGAAACCTAATGCGTCACCGAAATGTGATGTCCCAAATGCCAGGTGACCATGGTACCCTCTGGCAGATGCTCACATTATCAACCTGGGTGGATTTAATCTCTAATGAGATTTTAATTTCCAAATGGTATACTCATTACAACTGAAATAAAAAAAAAAAAGTTAGACTCTTACATAGAGTTTTATAGGTTCCCAAGTGTCCTCAGATACACTCTTCAGGTCCTCTGCTCCGTGCTCTCATGAGGCCATTAGCCTCATTTTAGAGATGAGAAAACCAACGTAGGGAAAGAGTGGTACTGAAATAGCAAAAGGTGCCATCTGAGGTCGAGAAGGGATTAGTAAGAAGCAACCTTTTACTGCACCTCCTTGGGGCTGGCTGTGTCTTTGTGGCGTCTGGTGAGTGTCTGGGTGCTTATGGTCTTTCTTCCCTCAACTACAGGTCACCTTTTAGGACCGATTTGTGGCTCTGGTTCACCTCATTCTACCTCACTTCATGGGCCATGTGTGGTTGAGCATGTGTTTGCATTAAGGAGAATCTAGATAGTGCACACCCAGCCATTTATTTCTGTCTTCTTCCACTTACCTGTAGTGCTAATTTGTCCTGGCTTTTTCTGGGGGAACCACGATGTTCTCACACTTGTGTTTCTGAGACCAATTTAATTCTACATCTGCTGGTGTGTGCTGCTGGCTCCAGACTATTTCCTTGCCAAGATGACATTTCTGATTCTTTTTAAAAGTAAGGAAGGTTCTTCAAACTCTTTGCTTTCCTTAATACTTGAATTAATCCAAGTTCTTTTTAATGCCCCCAATAGCTTCTAAGTTAGTAAGGGATTGATGGCTATTTGTTAATGGCGAACAAGACAATCTATTTTTTAACCTGTAACTTTTAAGAACTTTCTAATCCCCAAACAGTACAGACCTTCATGTTACCATCTTTTATTTGTCCTGATGCCATCACTAAAGCTATTTTTGCAGGTACTTCTAACTTCCTTTCATTGAATGCTTGGTATTCAATAATCAAAAAACTATGTGCATTCTATATAATCCTTACCAAATTTCTATAAGTACAGATTGAGTATCTCTGATCCCCAATGCTCCAAAATCCAAAATTTTTTGAGTGCTGACACAAAGCTCAAGTTTTCTAGGTTTTGGAGCATTTAAAAATTTCAGATTAGAGGTGTTCAACCAGGAAAGTCAATGCAAATATCCCAAAATCCAGGAAAAAAAAAAGTCTGAAACATTTCTAGTCCCTGGTTTTTCAGGTAAGGGATACTCAATTGGTACTCCTGTTACTTTGCCACTTCACAGATGAGGAAACTGAGGTGCTGAAAGATTAAGTGCTGAAGTTTACATAGCCAGTAAGTGGTGAAAGCCATACCCCCTCATACATCGCCACGCTGCTGTCTGTCAGCTTCAAGGATGCTCTTTGGTGATGTGGTCCAACATGTAGTGAGCTAGTCTGTTCTCAGTGTCTTACAGAGTAGGCTTCAATAAGCACACAGGGAGTACTTGCTATGGGAGGCAGTATGTGCAGAGGAAAGAGCAGGGCCTTCTGCATTTGGTAGGTCCAGCCCTGAATCATACTCATGTTGCCTACTGGCTTAGCACATTATTTAACCAAGTCTCTCTTTCTTTCATTTATTCAACTAACAGCTGTTCATCGAGTGCCTGTTAAGGAACTGTGTGCAGGGAGGCAATCAAATATAAAACAGACACGAGTGTCAACTAAATAGTTATCGTTCTGAATATAATAAAAAAAACTGCATTTAAAGGAGGAAAAGCTATTGGTAAAGACTGGGAGCAGTGCCTTGGAAGGTGTTCTAGAATCTGTGGTGCTCCATCAGATTCCCTGCCAGCCAGTCAGGTGTTGCTTTTGGAGAACGGGAAGGCGGTGCGGTAAATGTGAAGTCTTATAATAAGGCTGTGTTTGGGATTTTCATGGGTAAAATGTAACTGGAAGTCATGAAGCCATGTAAGGGGGTGGAGGATGGAGGGAAGAGTGGTGATGGGTGTGACTTGACCCAAAATGCATTTGGAAAATAGACCACTGTGGTTTGGTGTGGAGGGGATGGAGAGGAAAGGGCTCCCCTCTAAGAAGCTGTTTTAATAGCTGGCTGGGGTGTGGGCAGGGAATGGTGGTGTCTTCAGTGACAGTGGGACAAGAGGAAGTGGTTGAATCGGAGAGAGATTTAGCAGGACGTGGCAGCAGATCAGATGCAAGGGCATGTGGACAGCCTGATGCCCGGCTTTCTGGCTGGCACACCTGGAAGAGAGAGTGTTCTTTTCTGGGAGGGGAAACTCTGGAAGCCCCACCGCAGGCTGGTGGGAGATTATAATTTTAGTCATGCTCAGGTTGAGTTGGAGGTATCTGAGGGGAGCTGGTGGAGTAGGCATTGGTTGATGGACTTTCACAGACTGAAGGAGAGGAGTGGGTGGGGAAAGGGCTTGGTGCCTGCAGAGTAACTAAAGTAATGGATGTAGATGAGATGGCCGGGTCGGGGTTCAGAGGCCAGAGAAGGCCCAGGACTGAGTCTGCCAAAGAAACTGAGGCCATAGGAGGAAAATAAGGAGCATTGAGGAGAAGGAGGGGTGGTTAACAATTTTAAATACAGAGGAGAGGGTGGGATTGTGACTCAGTGGCCGAGTGCTTGCTTAGCATGTGTGAGGCACTGGGTTCGATTCTCAGCACTGCATTTAAATGAATAAAACGAAGGTCCATCAACAACTAAAATAAATAAATAAATAACAATACTGAGGCGATCTCAGTAATACAGGCTAAGCATCCCTTAGCTGAAATGCTTGGGACCAGAGATGTTTTGGCTTTGGAAGTTTTTGGAGTTTGGAATATTTGCATATGTATAATGAGATATCATTGGAATGGGATCCAAGTCTAAACATGAAATCATTTGTTTCCTGTACACCTTATACTTGTAACTAAAAGATAATTTTATATAATATTTTAAACAATTTAGTGCATTTAACAATGTTTCTGTACGTTGAAGGGCGTTTTGACTGTGACCGATCATGTGGGATCAGATGTGGAATTTTCCACTTGTGGTGTTTGGCAGTGCTCAGAAAGTTGCTCATTTGAGAGCATTTTGGATTTTTAGATTAGGGATGCTCAATTGATACATGAACCTTAAGCATAAGGACTTGAAATTAGTCCTCGAATTTTGCAACACAGAGATTATAGATAATTGGGGTCCATTGGCAGAGAGGGGTAGGCAAAAGTTGATTGCCAGGGGCTGGTGTAGGAACAGGAGGTGAGGACATGCAGACAGAGTAGAGGTAACTTTCACAAAATCTGGCTGGAAGGTGAGGAGAGAGGAAAGGTCAGTACTGCTGAGGAGGGAAGGGAGAGGGGGAGTTTGGTTAGAGGGGGAGGGGGGTATCTAGCATGTTGAGGTTGTTCCTAGGAGGGATCCAGTTGAGAGGGAGGGGTTGACTGTAGCAGATCCACTAGATGACTGAGAGCCTAAACTGGAAATATCATCCTCATGAGATTATTGAGAAAACGAACTGAGATAACACGTCAAGTGCCCAGAACAGCTGGTATTCCTGTCTTCTGTGACAATGGATATTTTTCCTGGATCCTTTCCCAAGTTCCATCTTTCTGGTTTGAAAAGCTTAACTGTTTTTATTTGATTCTTCTTTGTGTATTTTCTTCACATAGAAAAATGACTTTTTTTTTTTTTTTTTTTTTTTTTTTTTGGTACCAGGGATTGAACTCGGGGGCACTCGACCACTGGCCACATCCCCAGCCCTTTTTTTGTATTTTATTAGAGACAGGGTCTCACTGAGTTGCTAAGTGCCTCGCCATTGCTGAGGTTGGCTTTGAACTCGTGATCCTCCTGCCTCAGCCTCCCAGAAAAATGACTTATTGTAATAACATTCTAAATTTTTAAAGAGTTCAATATTGCCTAAGTGGGTATAAATATTATTCAGTGATTGGGTTATTTCATCTTGTATATTCTATGGAAACATAAGGTGCTGTATTTCTAGCCTGCTTATTCTAGAGGTCACATAGAAACCTAAAGTGTTCTTTCTGTCTTCCCCATTTCTTTGTGTGATGACTGACTTTTAAAAAATTCATCATTGTTTATGATTTATCTTCTCATACCTCTTGCTTATTTTCTAAATCCATCTTCTCTATTTATCTAAGGTTTATGAAGGGAATCTTTAGTGCCAGTTTTCTTTTTCTTTTCTTTTTTTCTCTTTTTGGTACTAGAGATTGAATCCAGGGACACATCCCCAGTCCTTTTTAATTTTTATGTTGAAACAGGGTCTTCCTAAGTTGCTTAAGGCCTCACTAAGTTGCTGAGGTGAGCCTTGAACTTGAATTCTCCTGCCTCACCCTCCCAACCTGCTGGGATTATGGGCATGCACAACTGAGAGCCAGTTTGTTGTTGTCTGAAGCAATGGCCGCTCGGAGCAACAAAGCTGCGGGAAGAAGTTTAGAGGCAAACTGGAAACAAACAGGCTTTTTATTCTGATAACTTCTCTCTCTGGCTCCAACAACGACTCCAACACGCCACACACCACCAAAAACAACCCACACACCAAATGGCGCCGACCTGATCAGTAATCTCGGCTCAAGTCTCTCCAGATCCCGGGCCAAGTCCCGCGAGACTACGGAAGGTGGCAATACCCAAACATCTCCATGGCCCGTAGTCAACTGCAATCTTAGCCATCTCCCCAAACAGGGCTCCTGCACCAGTTTATTTTAAAATGAATTGTCTGTCCTTAAGTAGAGCTCAATGGGTCTCTATGAGTATGTGCATTCCCATCATGTGACAGTAAAGTGTTCACATTGTTTTCCCAGGCATTATTACAAAACAGGGTTTTTTTTTTTTTTTTTTTTTTGAGGTGTTGAGATAAAGTTTTGAAATTTATGTCAAAATTCAGCTTTTTAAAAAATTAACACATTTGGTGAGATTCACTTTTATTTTTCAAAATCCTTTCGACTTTAAATACTAGTGTTTCATATGAGCACAGAGAAGGTCAAGCACAGAGGAGAGGAAGGTCAGTAAGTTAACCTTGGACCAAGTACTTGGAAATCATCTTCTCAGTTGAATGCTAACCCAGGACTTACAGGAGCCCAAGGAATGGGGAACCAGTTGTCCCCTTTGAGCTGGCCACCTCCTAGCTTGGGATTGCATGAGGACTCTCTTCTTATCTGGGCTCCAGAGCATAGTGCAGAAGAGAAGGAGGGGTTTGTATTTATTACACTCTGGGGAGTTTTTCTTTCTTTCTTTCTTTTTTTGTACTGGGGATTGAATCCATGAGCTATATCCCCAGTCTTTTTTTATTTTTTAATTTCAAGACAAGGTCTCATTAAGGCTGAGGTGCACTTTTTACTTCAGGAAGGGAAAGCCCCCTAGAACCTTCTCTATTTAGCAAGTACCATAAAATGGAGTATCCCTTATCTGAAATGCTTGGGTGTTTCAAATTTTGAATTTTTTTTTCCAGATTTTGTAATATTTGAATAGATACAGTGAGCTATCTTGGGGACAGGATCCAAGCTTAAATTCTAATTTATGTTTTGTAAACACATCATATACATAGCCTAAAGGTGATTTTTAAAAAATATTTATTTATTTGCTTTTGTTGTACACAATGCCTTTATCTTTACGTGGTGCTGAGGATCGAACCCAGGACTTGCACACGCTAGGTGAGTGCTCTACCGCTGAGCCACAACCCCAGCCCTCTTAAAGGTGATTTTAAGCAATATTTTTTAATAATTTTATGCATGAAAACAGTTTCATGGTGTAGAACTTTCCGCTTGTGGCCCACATTCACAAAGTTATAAATTTTGGAGTATTTTGGAGTTCATATTTTTAGATTAGAAATGCTCAACCTGTACTTGCAAACCAAGAAGAGTAGTCAAGGAGACAAGAAAGAATGGATGAATTCTGGAGAAAACCAATCCTTATCCCCAACCTAAACACTTGTCCCAGGTAGCTATGGGGAGACTCTTGGTGTGTTTAAAAGCACAAAGTCACCCAAGAGAGCTCTTCGTGGGGCTCTGCTCTTGGTATTTAGTAAAACGGTGACTAGTATGTGTATTCTACCCACCAACACACCTATAGGAAGGAAAGAAGATAACAGGCCTACTGAGTCAGGTACTCTTCAAAAAGGAATGTTAGAAGTGCAAGGGAATTACTGCTGAATTGAATAAATACATGTGGCTGAGAGAGGGATTGTTAATTTGCTTGTTTTCTTCATTTCTTTCCCATGTGACAACTTCGAATGCTCCTAATCGGCTCCTTTGGGTTAAGTCAGAAGAGAGTTGCTTGGTGTGTGAAATTCAGAACTGTCCACGCTTGGTAGAAGTGACTTGCCACGTGTCACATGACTTGATGACACTGCTGTCTTTTGGAGCCATGACAGGCAAGGGAAGGCCTGATGTCATGCGAGTAGGACCTTCTTTTGTATTCAACTCCAGTTTCTCCTCAAACTATTAAAGCAATACATGTAGGCCGTGCAAGTGTTACCATGTCTGCTGGGGAGCAGCTTAATATTTTGTTGTGTCCTGCTGACTTTTTTTTTTGCCTTAAAAAATGTCTGTTGGTGGAGGGGGAGGACGTGGCTGAAAAACACTTGTACATAAAACAGCTGTTAAGCGAATCTCCACACACTGAGATCAAGAGAACGTGAAGAAATATGTCCTTCCGAGGACCCTTCTGCCAACTTGGAGCCTCCTTCAGAAAATAAATACAGCCACGCTACAAGTTTCTGGTAACTTAGTTACTGAAAAATAAATTGAGCTACTTAGACCCTTGAACCTTGATTTAAAAAAAAAAAAAAAAAAAAACTCTGAATTCTATTGCAGTGATGCAAAGGAAGCCAAAGAAACTATGCAGAATGTTCCTTCGCCCCCCCTTTTTTTTCTTTAATGAATGTACCCCCAAAGAGGCTCAAGTGCTTGAGGCAGAAGCCCAGCTTTCCAGCAGAGGGTGGGCAGGTCCATGGGAGCTGCGTTCTCTAAACTCCATCCACACCAAGGAAAGGGCACCTGGTGGCTGAGCTTCTCTAGCTTTCTTCGCTTCTCCAGGGTGATAGAGGACAGTTTTGCTCAGTGGCTTCCGGGAACTCTGGACAGTCCCCCATGATGGCACCTCTGGATAGTCCCTCTTTTGTACCCTCTGGGAATACCTGAGAGGGTTTATCACCCACAGCGTCTGCTTGGAGGGCTCTTTCTGAAAAATGAGGTCCCTGTAAAATTTCATGGTCACACTTAGAGAATTCTGGTCGTGTGCTACAGATGTTTTATAGTTTATTTCCAAACAGCTGTTTTTCCCTTCTTTCATCTGTTTTTCCTTTTTTTTTTTTTTTTTTTTCAATAAAATCCCTCTGGAAACCTTTCAACTCACATCCTTGGCAACACTTCCAGTCATGACATGCTCCTGATGAGCACCTGTTCCTAGGGGCAGGCCATCGATTTAGCAGGTTGCTGTTCTGAGAATTGTGTGTGTGAGCGTGTATCAAAACTGTAGATTCAGTGGGCCCCAAAGAAGAACCCCAGTGACAAGCGAACCCTACCTCGTGTTTCGTGAGACAGTGCAGAAAGTAGGAGAAGCAGTGGTTTGTGATTTACGACGCTCCCTTGGAGCACCAGGTAAGAAAGCTTCATGCAGGTGATGTAGGTGCCCACTTGGCCGCCTGTTTCCCTTCAGGCTTCACCAGCAGCCAGATGTTGGTAACCTTGAACCAGAGAGGTAGGAAGCGGAGGAATCGAGATCCATGAGTAATTCTCAAATCTTGGAGACCATTGCCACATCCTCGTCCCGTGATCCTTTCCCCCAGACCTGCTGTAAGGGATCTACATGGACTAGTTGAAGTTTAATCTCCTTTTAATCTCTTTGCACTAATCCTCTTGACAAAAATATCAGAGGGAAATACATGTCCAATCAAAGACATCAGGGAGGGTAGAGAAGCATTTGGGAAGTCATTCCTTGAATAACTAAGTGTTGATCAACTCTTAGTCAAAGGAAATGTGTTTATGTGCCCCTTTTTGCTAGTTGTACATATGCAAATGCACCATCTGGGCTGAAAAAATGTGTGAATCTCTCTGGAAGTGCCTCGGCACGTCTGCGTCTGTGATGGAGTTACACCTCTAATACAGCTATCAAATATTTAGGGATGAGGTGCTGCGAAGCCCAGAGAGTGAAAACAATCCATAAAGGCGTGTTTGGCCTGCTCTCAAAAATCTTAGACAGTTGCAACACAGTCTTTGGCTCCAACGCTGGATTTTTCCCATTCATGCACTTTTTTGACAGATGAATTGTTGCAGGCTGCAAAAAGCTCTCGGAGGACTCTGTTAAGCTCCTCACTCTGAGCAGGGGTCTATCTGCTTGCAGCCTTGCCCTTAGCAAACCCAGGTGCCATTCACTTTGTGTGGCCTGCACTTGGCCACTTCTCAGCCATGGCTGCCCCATCCAAAAGGGTCAAGGTCACACTCAGCACTAACATGTTTTTGTGCTAGGTTGGAATGAACTCTCAATTTAGTAGATATTAGACACTGGTATAACTTTTCTGGAATGCATATTTCTTAACTCCTATGGAATGTTTATTACTTTCATTATGCTAATAGCAAGGTTTCTTATTTGGAATCCTACAAAGCCCCTTGATCTTGGCATTTGCCCTCCAGAGCTGTACTTCCTTTTTGCTGATGGGTGGGTTCACAAATTTTTTTGACATAATTTATAATTTATCCTCCTCCTAAATTGCTGTCTGTGGTAGGCTTTTTTTTTTTTTTTTTAAATCATTTTGATGTAATAGGCATTCTAACCTGATATAGCTTTACCTATGACTTCACAGGTGATAAATCTGACTTCTTGGAGATACTATAAATTGATAATTACATCTAGTTACCAGAATGGTTCAGCCCCACCCCCACCCCATGGGCATTCTGCACAATTCTGGAATTTACTTCTTGAATCACTGCAATAAGATGCAGCCCTTAGTCATATCTTGCCAGGGGCTTAATCAAATAAATTTAGATTCTCCCAAGTATTCTTGGGCAAAGTATTGGCTGTAATCAGTTGAGGACATTAGTGACCAGCCTCAAAGAAGAGTCATCCTAGGTGCCTCAAAGGGAAAGAAATGGGAGTCTGTGTTAGTCAGCTTTCTGTCACTATAACAAATACCAGAAATGAATAAACTTATAAAGAGAAAAGGTTTATTTTGGCTCACAGTTTGGAGCCTTCAGTCCAGGGTTGGTTGGCCCTATTGTTTTGGGCCTGTGGTGAGATAGCATATCATGCAGGAAGTACATGAAGGAGCACGCTCCTGGTCAGGCAGGAAAAAAATTAAAGTGGGGGGTGAGGGTGGGGGGATGGTGGGGAGAGACCAGCCTCTGACAGTTCCTTTCAAGGGCATACCTCCAGTAACCACAAAGCCTCCTACTAGAACCTACCTCTTAAAGACTAACTTAACCATCCCCCATTAGTGCCATGGGCTGGGGGACAGGCCTTTAACACCACGGCCTTTGAGGGACACTTAAAATCCAAACGATAGCAGGATCAAATATCAGTTTTCCCAGCCAGACTCTACAAATACCACGAGCAATTTCAACCTCAAAGAAGAAACACAGGCGTATGCTATTTTATGTTGGTACAAAATGGGGAAAATGATTCTTCAAATATTATCTTCTATGTAAGTGCTAGGTGTGGACCCATCTGTGTTTTTAAGTCAAGAACTGAAGATCTTTTAAAATAAACTTGGATAGTTTTAAAGAGTGTGCATGATATCCTATAAATTGAAACACTGTGTATATGCTTTAAGTGTATTTTCATCAAAACGTTGAAGTTATGGATTTTTCTCCTTCCTATCTGGGAAAGCACCCACCAATTGGTGGCAAAGCCAGTTCTCATGAAGCAAATCAAGCAAACCAGAAGTGGTTACTTTTTTATTTTCTGATTTAAATAAATATTAACATATATCCCCCAATAACCATCTTACTTCTGCATTTGAATTTTAAAATAGAAAAAGCAAAGGTCTTGCAAAGGATTTGTCACTGGGCAGAGAGGATTCCTCCCACCCCTTGTCATAGCACATCTCTATTTGTTTTGAAAAGAAATGTTCTGCGCTTTGCTCTCCTGGGCTTTCCTCAGGAATGTGTTCTCAAATTACTCCTTGTGTTTGGCACCCAGAGGATTCTCCCCCAAGCTTTATGGAGGTATAGCTGGCAATTAATTGCATTGGTTTTAAGTGTTCGACTTGATTTGACATTGTGAAATATTTGCTATGGTCAAGGTGAGCCACCTGTCCATCGCTTCATAGTTACCCTTGTGTGTGTATGTGTGTGTGTGTGTGTGTGTGTGTGTGTGTGATGAGAACATTTGAGATCTAGCTTCTTAGCAAATGTTGAGTATGCAATACAATATTATTAACTTTTGTCACCATGCCATCTGCATATTGGGTCTCCAGAATGTATTCATCTGCATGGCTGAGGCTTCACAACCCTGCTCCACATCTCCTAAGACTTTTCCATGCTGGTCAATGCTCTCTAGGGAGGAGACTAAGAGGAGGTAGGAAAGGAGAACCTGTTATCTCAGGCTAATCTGTCTCAGGAGTAGGAGAGGAAAGGGGTGGCATCTATCCCATCAAAAGGGTCATGGCTGACATCTCTGTAGCAAAAGGCAAGATAACAAGAGAAAAGCACAGCAACCTTTTTAACCCATTATGTCTCATTCATGTGACACCTAAAAAACTTAAATTGAGCAACAAATATGCCACCTATCATTACTTTGAAATAGGAATGTTTCTAGTGGTTTTAGAGTTCTTTTGAGAAAATAGGTAAATGACTAGTGATAATATTCATTAATATTATTAATGGTAATAAATTATATAATAAGCCCTAGATTATGATTTCCAAGTTCTTTTTTTTAAACTAAAAAAAATTTAAGTTTTTATTTTTTAATTGTAGTTGGGCACAGTACCTTTATTTTATTTATTTATTTTTATGTGGTGCTGAGGATCGAACCCAGGGCTGCGCACATGCTAGGCGAGTGCTCTACCGCTAAGCCACAACCCCAGCCCAATTTCCAAGTTCTTGTATTGCACCTGTGTCAATTTCTTTCTTCCTTCCTTCCTTTCTTTCTTTCTTCCTTTCTTTCCTCCTTTCTTTCTCCTTCTCTCTCTCTCTCTCTCTCTCTCTCTCTCTCTCTTTCTCTCTCTCTCTCTCTCTCTCTCTCTCTCTCTCTCTCTCTCTCTCTCTCTTTCTTTCTTTCTTTCGTACTGGGGATTGAACCCAGGAGCTGTGCATGCTAGGCAAGTGCTCTACCACTGAGCTACACCCCCAGCCCATGTATTTTTTTAAATTTTTTTACTTTTAATTTTGAGACAGGGTCTTGCTAGGTTTTCCAGGTTGGCCTTAAACTTGAGATTCTGCTTCCTTGGCCTCCTAAGTTGCTGGAGTTACAGGCGTGTGCCACCATGCCTGGCATACTTGTGTCAATTTCATTTTATAGACCTGCAAAGTTGGGATTTAATGAGTTAAAATTCTACATACACAGGAACCTTCAGACTGAGGGTACAAAGACCAAGGGCCAACCTATGCATTTTTTAAGGTTAGATTCCACGAAGCATGGACAGTTGTATAGAAATATGCCTGGACAAGAGGGTGTGAGCTGACATTAAGGACCTGAGGAGGGAAATCAAGCCTGTCCTCTCAGGTTACTTTGGTCCTTGAGTGGTAGCATTTCCTCCTCCTGTTTATGGCACAGGACCCTGTCTAGAATGGGGCTCTTACGACCTGCTGTAGAACCAGGTAGATAGAGAATTCCCATGTGACCAGTTGCTATACAGAAAGGCAAGGGGAAAGTCAGGGGAATATTTTTAGGCTTTTTGGCTGGCTTCAGGGAAGACTGATTCTAGTTTCTTTGACCCACATTGGGGAAGAGGAACTCTGGTTTCTATGGCTTACCTTGGGGAAGAATGTGGGGCCAAAGCCAGGAAGGCAGGAGAAGTTCAGAGAGAAAATTTGCCTCTGAGGTCTTCACTTTGGGGTCTTTGTTTTCTGGGCTCCAACACAGGAAAGAGTTCATACAACACTGAATTTCCAGAAAAATCTACTTTTAAAAACCAGCCATGGTAATATCCACTCCAGAAAGTTTTTATGAACCCCTGGGTGTTTGTGTGTGCAGTTGAGAGATGACTGATTTGGACCGCATGCCTCTTACCAGGCACACGTGGGGAGAGGAATGTCAAGGAACAGCATCTCCAAAAATAATGGGAAATTTTTTTTATTTGATTGATAATAAAATGAAAGGTATAGATGGGAGGTGAAAAATGGAAAGAATTAGACCCATGAGACCATGGTTCACATGGATCGTGGAGTTGGAGAGGTGCAGGTGATGTTGAGAGACGGTCCCACAGGGTGGCAAAGGCTCCTCCAGTCTCTCGGGGAAGGGTGTCACCTGCTCCTAAACACCCAGTTCCAGAATGTCTTGTCAGCCTCCCTCTGGAAGTACTGCTAACCGTCACCTAGCTTGTGGTAATTCTTAAGAGATTCCTTTTGATTGGCCTCGTAAAAATGGCCCTCCTGCTGGACCTGGTGGTGCACGTCTGTGATCCCCGTGACTGGGGAGGCTGAGGCAGGAGGATTGTGAATTCAAAAGCCAGCCTCAGCACCTTAGTGAGGTGCTAGGTAACTCAGTGAGACCCTGTCTCTAAATAAAATACAAAATAGGGCTTGGGGATGTGGCTTAGTGGCCAAGTGCCCCTGAGTTCAATCCCTGGTACCAAAACTAAAAACTAAAAATGGCCCTCCTCTCTTTTCAAGATGAAGGTTCTTGGTTCTGATGACCCTGGCCAGCCCATAGGGAGCCCTAGGGCTCAGGACACCAGCTGCCTTCCACCCCCTCCACATTCCCCGAAGCAGGGCAGCCCCTGAACCCTCCCTGGGTCACCCTTTCTCAGGGCTGCCGATCCTGGTTGGGGCGGTTGGGTCAGTGTCTGTCGAGCCGTTGCTCAGGCCATCCCTCGTGTCCGACATCCTGAGTGACACCCTGCCCTGTGCCTGGTGCCCCCTTCCCAGGAGCTGCTGCTTGTATTTTGCCAATTACTTCAGTTGGTTCTGAAAAGCAGGCCACTTGCTTCCATGCAGCTGTGCGTGTGTTCAAGTTTGCTTTCAGGGGTCCTCACCTGCCTCTTCCACTTGGTGATTTTTCTGGCATCTGGCGAGAGTGCATGTCATTAGTGTTGATGGCCCAACAGCCTTCATGGTCCTGAGGCCTTAATGGGAACCCAGCACCAACTACTAGCTTCTGTCACCCTCATGCCACCCTCTACTTCTCTGACTGGTTCAGTCCTTGAATCAGAGAAGTAGCACCAAGTAGATGGGTAGATGCACAGTAATTTATTTTAAGGAATTGCCTCATGTATTTTGGGGCAGACAGTTCCAAATCTGTAGGGCAGCCTGGTAGGGTGCAAATGCAGGCAGGGAGCTGATGCTATCGCGTTGAGGTAGAATTTCTTTTCTTTTCTTTTTTTTTTTTTTTTCAGAAAAATCAGAGCCTGCAGCACTGCTCCCCACCACATTCCCAAGCTTCCCTAAAGGAGCGTCTTTCCTACTTTGTTCTGGTCAGTGGAGGAACTGACACTCCTGTGGGCCAAGTGCTACTCCTGCCTCGTCGTGCCTTGTAAATGTACTGATCTCTCTTCTCCTTATGTGTTCAAACACCTTTTCTGCAGGCCCCTTCCCGTGAGCACTGAAACATGCTCAATTCTGACTTGGGCAGATGCCTCCCTTGGCCCTCCCCGCCCACTGTTAGCTAGCATGTGCTCAGCCTCACTCTTCCCCTTAGGCAAAATTCCCACTTCTACAGTCACTCTTCCCCCTTTCCCCTCAGCTGCCACTGCCATCTGACTGTCCCCATCAGAGGGTGGAGGGCAGTGGTTATTTGCATGGGAGGGGGGCAAAGCTTTCTCTTCTCCTTTTACTAAAAATGTGCGGCTCTTACATTATCGCAGCACAGAGCCATGCCTTGTTCCACAGTGTTCTTTGCTGATTTTGGCTGCCATGGACAGTTCTAGAGCGTTTCCAGTAGACGTGTCCATCACCTCTGTGTTTGCTCCACCACTTCGTGAGGCAGCTCAGTGACAGCTCTCGCGGCTGCATTCGCTCTGTATGGGAGCATCACCCTCCTGGGTTTCTGTGCCCCCCCAGTCTCGCGTTTCCTCTGCCCTTTCCTGCTCCCCACCCCCACCGTGTCACCTCTCACAGCCATGCTTCTGGACCCTTAAGCATTGGCATTCTCTGAGGTGTGCCTTCTGGTGCTCAAATCTTGGTGGTAGCCTCACTTCCTCCCCAGACTTCAGTTAGTCATTGAGTTGGTGTCTCTTATCACAGACTCGCTCACTCTCTCTCTCCAGACCCTCCTCTTTAACGGCCTTCTGAACATCACTACTTGGAAATCCTAGGATTTCAACTCTCTGTCCAGTGAAGCTGTGTCCTCAGCTCTCCAAGCCAGCCAAAATGGCACCGTCTTGGATTCCTTCCTTTCTCCTTCCCTTCCCCTACCCATTTCAATCACCAATCACATCAACTCTGCCTCCGTTGTATATTTCACATCTACACACTTATTTTTATCCTCTCCGGCCCTTTCACCTCCTGCTTAAATGTCAACAACCTAGAATGCCACCTTGGCCTTGCAGCAGATTCAGTTCTTGAATCGGTCAGAGAAGTAGAACCAAGTAGATGGGTAGATGCACAGTAATTTATTTTAAGGGATTGCCTCATGTAATTGGGGCTGACGGTTCCAAATCTGTAGGGCACCCTGGCAGGGTTCAAATGCAGGCAGGAACTGATGCTATTGTCTTGAGGTAGAATTTCTTTTTTTCCCCCCCTGGGAAACTTCTGTTTTTACTCAAGACTGTCAACTGCATAGGACCCACTCACATCATCAAGAGCAATCTCCTTGATTGTAGAGTCCACTGACTGTAGATGTTAACTTTATCTGCAGCATATCTTCTCAGCAAAATAGCTGACCTGGGTTGACACATCAAACTGACCATCAGGGTTCTTCCGATTGGATGTTCCCATAGCACTAATGTGTCCCAGTGTTGAAATGGGTTTTGTACTCCACTGGACTGTGTCTTACCCACCCTATGCCCACATGAAATAGGAATACAGGTGACAATGATGCATTAATATAGGTTCATCAACTGTAACAAATGGGCCACTCTGGTGGGGGCTGTTGCTAATGGGGAAGACTGGACATGCATGGGGAAGGGAGTAAGGAGGACGCTCTGGACCTTCTTCTCATATTACTATGAGTCTAAAAGTGCTTTTAAAAAAAATCAAGTCTAGTAAAAAAAATAAAATAGTAGTCATGCTCCATGGGGTTGCGCCTTATTTATGGCAAATGTACATGACTTCAGAGAGGTCAGGTGGAGGATGCGTCTGTCCTTGGCCGCCATCTTTGCAGGAGATCTTCTGGATGTTGTGATTCCCATCTGGTCCCACGCCCTGTCATCCCCCTCCTCGATGTGCTGATATGTCTGCATATTCATCCGTGTTTTGCTAGTATAACAAACTACGGAGACTGGGTCATTTATTAAAAGGTTTATTTAGCTTTGAGAAGTGAAAAGTCTAAGATCAGGTGGCTCCATCAGTTCCAACCTTGATGAGGGCCCCCTTGTCTGTGTAACATCATGACAAAGAGCATCATAATGGTGGGAGCACCTGGGAGCATGGTCACATGGCAAAAAAAAAAAAAAGCCAGGGCAAGAGGAAAATTCAGTCCCACTCTTTTGTAACAATGTGTGCTCCTAACTCAGAGGTCCCGGGAACATCTTCCTTGAGGACAGCATCCCAGTCACCTCCACAGAGCCCTGCCATTTACAGGTCTCATCACCTTTCAATGTTGCCACACGGAAGACCAAGATTCTTACACATGATCCTTTGGGGGACAAACCACATTCAAACCATAGCAGCCTACATTTCTGCCTGACCCTAGCCACTAGTCCAGGCCAGAATCTGCTGCCTTATCAGCCAACTTCATTCTTGACTCTATGGGGAAAATACCATTCTCTATGACTTTCCCAGTTACTCAGAGAGTTCTATTCTGCGCCTCTGATCCTCAGTGTTGTGGCAACTGTGTGGGTGTTGACATCTCCCAGGGCTCTGAGAACAGGATCCACAGACTTATCTTGATGTTCTGTCAGTTTCATTCCCAAGCTCTGACTGAGGGTGAGACTCGTCCTCAGAGCCCTGTGTCCGTTTCTCTTTCTTGTTCTGTGTGGTCCCTTGACACAGAGAGTCATTTCCTTTCAGATGTCTGAAAAAGACTGGAGGAAGGTGCACCTGGTTCTGCGTGTGCTTAATCAAAGCTATTAATTATGGAAGGGTCCTGGCTTTTGAGACTGAAAGGGCCTACTTGGGCTGTTTGGTTCTCTTGTTCTGCTGTAATGATTTCCCTTTGGAATCGTGGGCTGCTTTGTGTCTCATAGCCCAAATGGAAGAGAGTCAGAGGGTAAGGAGAAGATCGTGAAGGAGCATGGGGAAGGCACACACAGCTGATTCCTCACAATGAAACTGCCAGACTTTCCACCCTAGGAGATGGGGCTCTCACCTCCAGGTGGAAGATGAGGAAATGAGCTGCAGTGTCTCCGCAGACATCACACATGGACAAGGTCACAAGCGGTAGGACAGGGATTTGGATACAGGTTGGTCTGACATCACTATGTCATAAAAAAAAAAAAAAAAAAACATTTTCCAAGGGACACCTGACACAATATGAAGAGACCCTTTTGTAGTATTTCTTACCTCTGGAAAGGCCCTCCCTACTCTCTAGAGGAAATTTTCTAGACCTCAGGTTCCCAATATTGTCCTGGGAGGCAGAAGAGTACTATTCAGGAAAATTTTTTTTCAGTGTTTATTTAAGTGAAAAAATATCATAATAGCTGCTGTGTTAAAGGGGAATAAAACACTTTTACTCTGTTTGTCAAGGGCTGACGATGAAGCATGTTCTGTGGGCTAAGTTTTGGGGATGAGGCATAGTCCCTGTGTCTGAAAACTTTCATGGGGACGAGCATAGCGGCATGTGATTTTAATATATACACAATCTGAGGTTTTGAAAGAGGCATGCACAGACAGAGTTAGCAGAAGCCTAAGGAGGGACCCTGACTTGATCTGAGATGGTTGATCTGGATTCTCAAAGTCAGAGTCAAGTCCTAAGGAGAGAGGAGCTAGCCCAGGCAGATGACCTAGAGGATGTGATTGAAGATGCTGCAGGCTGAAGAGATGGAGGAACAAGGCCATGGAGGGTGACGGTAGCCCTGGCATTCACAGATCGTCAATACTGGACCAGGAGGCAGGGTACTTATCGGGACTGGTCAGTTATGAAGCCATTTGGATCCGGCCTGTAAATGGTGACAAGCCACTGAAGGAATTTAATCAGACCGTGTTCTTTGGTACACTGCTGGGCGGCAGGGAGGAGGTTGGATGGGGTCCTACTTGGGGTTGGGCAGCCATCCTGTTGCCCTGCCGAGAGGTGAAGACAGGGCATAGGATAATGACAGTGCCGGTGGAGAGCTGGAGATGGTTTAAAAATGCCAGGAGGTCCACAAGGTGGGACTTAGCAGTGAAGGACGATGGTGATGGCAGTGAGTGAGGTAATAGACAGGACTCCCAGGCACCTGACTTCAGTGTCGGGCGGATGAATTAAGAGAATGAGAATGAGGAGGAGCAGTAGGGCTTGGGGTAAGATGATGAGTTCTGTTTGACATACGTCAGGTTTGACTACCCTTGGGAAATATCAAGTAGGCAACTGGAATGAGATCGGTAAAGGTCAAGACTGGAGGTGTAGGATTTGGAATCTACAGCCTGGAGGGATGGTTCATACCATAAGAGTGGGAGAGGTTGTTTAGGGTCTGGGTGTGTGTGTGTGGGGGGGGGGGTGGTATCTGGGCTGAAAATGTAACAGTTTCTGGGATAGATTAAGAAGCAAGTGGTGAAGAGGATCCTGGGAAGGAGGTGGAATGTCAACAGAAATGTGCAGGACCCCAAAACAACAAAGGCCGGTGGGATCAATAATGTCCCATTCTGCGGAGGGGATCTTGCAAGAAAAAGAGAATGCTGTCTTGATTGTCAGAGCTCCTTGCCAGCCCAAGGGAGGGACATTTGGGTGGATTTAGTGAGGATAAAGCCAGAATGCATCCCTCCTGGCCAGGAAGGTTCGATCTGTTGTAGGGAAGTCCCATCTGTGCCTGGTGGAAACAGTCCTTCTTCCATCCTGTTCCCCACCGTGTGGCACTAAGGCAGGCTGAACAGCATTTTCCTCTCTCTCACACATGGGGATATTAGTTATGGCTTTTGTCTTGATGCTGATGTTTCTTGGCTAATTTTTTTCCCAAATTTTTATCAGGCATATAGTGGACATTTTATTTAGAGAAAACAAGTTATCTGTGTGTCTTAAATGTCTTAATGTTTACAGGGCCTAGAATTCATAGTGAAGAAGTTTTTGTTTTGCCAGAAAAAAAGTAATGCTTTCCAAATAATATTTTCTCTCGTGTTGTTTTAGTATACTCAATCTCTCTACTGCTTTAGTATAATCACTACATAATGGAATTTTCATTGCATTGCGGCCAATATTTACTCTGCAAGCAAATTGAGGCAGACTTTCTTTTTTAACAAAAGAAGGTTGCTGGATTCACAATGGAATGAAAGCTTTACATTTATAAACATGTGATATAATGCAGAACATAATCATTTGTGACCATCCAAGTCTTTTTTGGATAATTGGTGCTGTTTTACAGGTCTATCAGCTCAGTCTGAGGCTCATAAACAGTACTCCAAGTGTTTTTTTTTTTTTTTGTTTTTTTTTTTTTTTTTTGTCATGTGGGTTGGGGATTATTTTTATTATTTGTCAATTTAAGTTTATATTCTGGATCTGTGTGTCTCTTTTAAAGAATACTTTAAGCACTGACTACTCACAATATGTTTCAATGTAGGCCAACCAATCCAAAAACACAGGGTATTTGGTAAAGCAAAAGGAAACTGCAGTAACTACAACAAATATACATCATCAGGCTCTTTGTGGAGATGACACGCTGGAAATTTCAGGTGGTGCTTATTTTTAAATGTATGCTCTATTTAATGTGTCCCTAAGTTCTCAGTCTCCAAAATAAATCTAGCGTGGGCAGCAACCCCCTCTTCCATCTACCATACAAAAAACATGGTCCGTTACAAATCCCAAGCAATGAAGTGTATAGTCATTTCAACTTTCTTCTGGCTTTTAAAGCTAAGAAGCTGGTCTTTCTAATACATGATGTATTTTAATCTTAATAAGCACCTAAGAATTCATTGAATGAAAAATTAAGGTTAGCAATTGACCTTGGCAAACTGATGCTTATAAATTATATCAATGTACAATTGTGTTTTAGGTAAGAAATGAGAGTGGGTGTTGAGAGGGAATAATAAACCATCAAACTGCAAATGGCGACATTTCATCACACCAGTGTTCTCATTGGACATTATTCACAAGTGTACCTTTGATTTGTTTTTCTCCCTGGGTCTGTAAATCTCTTTCTTGGAGAGAAAATTGCATGAGTAGTAGGTTCCATGGGCAGGAGATGGCTTGGTTCATCTATTAGACTTTGACTATTAAATATAACAACAACAACAAAAAGTAGATGGACCCGAGTCTTAGAGAACCTCAACATGAAAAGATGTATTTTAAATATGTATTTCTTTTTTACTAAATTATCTTCTCTCTGATAATTTGTTCTACCATGTTGGGTTGAGAAACACAGAGACTGGCAGTTGAAAAGATCAGATGTATCCTTTGGTCTATCTTTCTCCTGGGAAAGGGTGACTTTGGCTTGATATTGTACTGTGGATCTTGTACTTCTCATTTATTCTTTCCCTTCCACTAATATGCTTCTGGAACTCTCTGTGAGTCTAATTTTGGTATGTTGATTAGTTGACTTGTTTCACTGGGTGAAATACCAAAGAGTTGAAATCTTGAAGGTAATGACAAAATTCACCCTACTTTTTACCTAAGTGTGTGTCATTGTAGAGTCAGTTCTATGTGAAGGCCATTGGCTCCATGGCCTATAGCCCAGGTACTACTTGGCCCTTGGGCTAAGTTGGCCCAGTTCTTGTTATGAGTCATGGAGTTGAACCAGATGCAAGACCAGAGGGTGAGGACTGTGAGCCCTGCAGGAACCTCAGGGCCGATCTGGGTCACTTCCCTCACCCTAAAGAGAATAAACTAAGGCCCAAGGATGTGAAGTCCCTGAGTGTCACCAGGCCTCTTAAAGTTGGCACTGGATGGCCACCTCTCCCGCCTGGAACTCCTCCTGTTACCATGTGCACAGAGCTCTCAGCAAACCTCCTCCACCATTGTGAACAAGCAAACACACACCAACTAAGGGTTCAAGTTTTATATGTTCCCAACAGTCAATATTTCCCTTCTCCCGAGGCCACTGGCATTTTGTCAGCCCCAGTCATTGCAAGGGTGATTGATCCTCGGATATCCCACAACCCTGCTTTGAGCACCGTTGTGTGCCACACAGTTTGGTAAGGGTCAGGGGATAAGGACAGATAGTCCCTCTGTTCATTGGAAATACTCCAAAATAGCCCTTGGCCTCCACACTGCATGTGGCATAAGGGAGATGATCTATAAACAAGTTCCCTTGGATTCAGCCTCTGTAATAGCCAGCTCCGAAACCAGAGAAATCCCTGCCAGGGTTAGAAGTGATTTTATTTCACAGATTCCGTGGCGAGACGCCAGAGTGATACAGGGAAGCCCGGAACGTGGTCACTGTTGGGCCTGCTGGCAGGCCTGGGGAGATTGGATCATCTCATTACATCACTTTTAATTATTACCTCTTGACCTCATTCACTCACTTTCTCTCACCACATCATGTACTGTTTTTAATTGGTCAGTAGCCGAAGAGTAACAAGCTTACTCGAACTTTCCAACATAGAGCATGAAAACTTGGGCTACTGCGAATTCCAAGGTTTTGGATGGCAAAATCTGGCCAGGACTCCAAAGGAGACAGGGAGGAGAGGGCAGCTTTTGCAACAGAATAACCTCATTTTGAGGCCTGAGTGCCAAGCTAATTTGTTAAAATTACCACACTTAGTTCTCAGTTATCCATTTCAAGATTATTTATGTTGTGGATTTTCTGTAGTCACCATGTCCCAGCCAATCAAAGCAGGGGACAAGGTCGGATGCTAAATCAGTAATTGTATATAAAGCAGGACTCACAGAACCACTAGTAGCTGGGATTACTTCAGAGAAGGCCTGTTGAAATTATTGAGGACATTAAAGTTAAGATTTTTTTTTTTCCCCCAAAGAAGAGCTGTTTGATTCTAGTTGATTGTTATGGTACAGTTACCTGTATCTTCTAGACCTCAGCTTTTCCCTGTAAATAAGGAGGATAGATCACAATGAAATTTAAGGTCTCGTCTAATGCCAATATGCTATAAGCACAGAACTATTATTTGAAAATACCAAGGGTAACTTGTAATGAGCAAGTCAAGTAATCCCCACCAGTCAATTTAGTTCAATAAATAGTCATGGTTTATGGTTCACAAAACCACCAGCCCAAGTGTATTCTGACTTCTATTGTAGTTACATTGTTTTCTTTTTTTTTTTTTTTTTTTTTTAGTCTACAGTGCCTAAAAGCCTGTAATTGTAGAATCTTTAACACTTGAAAGATGTTTGGTTTTAGTCTCCACCCTTACTAAGAGTTAAGTTTGTTCTTGTAAGTTGGTTTCATCTCCACTTGTTTAAGGAGCTGGTTGCTTCTCAGTAAGTACAAATGCTGAAGGGTCTGATAGTACTAAATATCCATTCTGAATTCGTGGAGTCCTGAATTGTCAAGGTCTTTTGCATGCGACAGTTTGGATGTTGAACATCCCCCAGAGTGTCACAGGCCTGTTCCTCAGGCTGGCACTCCTGGGAGGTGGGTCTACTGGGAGGCCATTAGGTCACTGTGGGACTTGGCCTCTTCCTGTCTTTAGCTTCCTGATCATGAGGTCAGTAGTCTGCTCCATCACGTATGCCCTGCCATTGCAACCAGAATGCCCACTAGGGGCTAAAGTAATGGATCCACCAAATCTAGGACTGATACCAACAAAATTGGGAGTGCATATAAGTTAATTCTCTCGGGTATTTTGTTATAGTGATGGAAAGCTGACTGATAGAACATGGTGGTTTTTCGGTTATTCTGTTATGATCGTCTCTCTATATCTTACCAAGAGATGAATGTTATTACAATAAAGGGAGGGGTGTGTGAGTAGATATTGTTTTACCTAAAAGTCTAACTGAGGGATGTGGTTTTTAATCCCTTCTTATCCTCACATAATCTCCTCCAAACATGTCAGGTTCACTGCAATCATTTATCTTAGATGCCTAGACTATAAAACAGGATAATCTTTATCTTTCCCACTTTGCAGTAAGTAGTGGAGAAAAAATGAGATAATGAATATTAACATTTGAAATCTTAAAGAGAGAACCAAAAACTACAGATTTAAAAAAAAAAAAAAAGTAGTCAAATAATTCCAGTGGAAACCTTTGTAGATGATCGGTAATATCTGTAAAATGTTACATTTGATCTCACATTTCTCCCATATGTTGGCCTATGTCTGCATATCTGAAATGTCCCATAAAATCTGTAATATTTATGTTCTAAGCAAACTCTTCCCTGCCCTCTCCCTTGCCTGCAGAGTCTAGGAAGCCAGGTCTAAACCATGTCTGAGTGGCAGGATCTCTTCATTCTGTCCTTATGAAGTTCCAGAGGGTTCCATGGTAGCTTGCCCCCATCACCTAAGGAAGTTTTTTTTTTCCTCTAGAGTTTGGGTATGTGTGTATTTTTATATACATGTGTGTACACACACACACACACACACACACACACACACACACACACACTTTTAGTTCTTATGGGATTCCTTTTATTATTCCATTTTATTTCCAGGCACATAGAAGCACTTATTGGATTAATTTTGATTTACAAAAGAGTTGATCACATGGATTTGACAAAACTTCATTAAACATATTCTACTCACATTTCAATGACTCTTTGGCCAAACTGGTCAGGGTTAGGTATTCTGGTTGTGGCTGTAAAACAAAGCAAAGCAGAGGTGGCTACAAGTCCTCGACCTTGGCCACTGTCCGTTGAGTTAGTCAACCTCAACTGTATTTCCTTCAGTTTCATGGAAAAGAAGTGCTTGCCTAGGGTTGGAGGGAGCTGTAGGTCAGCTTTTCAGAATGGAGACTGTTCTCTGGCCACTTAATTTGGAAGAAGAAATGTATCACAGTTCTGGAATGCAGTAATCAAGGCAGAGATGATGAAGCAAACTATTTCTAAATTGACAACCTCTCCTGTGCACAAGAACAGTATTCCTTCATTTTGGTTGCTTAGTGTCAACCTCTTAGTAGAGCATTTGAAAACTTTCTTGCAAAATTTCCAAACAGCTCTGTTTATTGTTTTCTCGAAGACCAGTCCTCTTATTTTTGGCATTGCCTGATAGCATTGGACTTCAACCCAGCTCTTCATCGCTGAGCAGTGACGCACTGAGAAACTTGATAGAGAAGCACCTGCAGGGAGTGAGGCCCTGGGTGGGCTCTGCCAGGCTGGATCTGAATAAACCCTTAAGAGCAAACCCAGGTGAACAGGAAATCATTTCCTTTTGCTTAACACGGGGCTCTGAGATCTGCAGTGATCAAATGCTGAGGCCCAGGACAATTATGTGTTGCCAAGTCATGCATTCCCCACAGCCTTGGCATCCTCTGTGACCTCAGGAGGTTTCAGGACAGCTCTGGGACTGAAGGGGTCTGTCCAGGTAACAGCATAGTGTCAGAGTCAAGTTTCTCCTCCCAACCTGGGAATCATGTTAGCACACCAGAGTAGGTGAGCAGCTTGAGTGGCCTGCAGAATGCATAGTGGTCAGAAAACTTTCTCTCTCTCTCTCAGTGGATTCTATGGAGAAATTGAACATGAAGGTTTGCCTGTCATGAGTCAGTGGGCTCCTAAGCAAGTTAGACATATCAGATGTCCTTGCTGACAGAAGCAATAGCAGTGTGGGGTACAGATGGTTCTCTACTGAAGTTGATGAATAAAGATGGTTTGATCTAGGTCAGGAAGACATTTCCTGTCCCCCAAATCTGTAGAAGGTCCTTTCAGGATGGTATGGAGTGCCCTTTACTGGACAGAGATTCAGATGGTAAATTCCAAATCAGCTTCCCAGCCACAGATGACCTGCCAAGAGGCCATTTAGGAGGCACTGGGTGGATGCTCAAGAGATTTGCAGTTTGGAGAAGAACCTGGTGTAAGCCAGTTAGTTCACTACCCATCTTTTTGTATCAGATGTTAAAGAAACAGCTCCGTGTTTGACAATGTTTTAGATTTAAAAGGAAGTTGTGATTGATTCTATTACTGAGCCTCAGGGGGAAAGTACCTTATTCAAAGTTTGCATTCAACCAATCAGTCAGTATTAATTGAGTATTTCTGTGTCCTCAGCACGGGCTATCCCATGGTGAAGTGGACGGGTGAGTCCTTGTCCTCCCACAGCCTGCGGCATCCTTTGACAGAACCTCATGCAGAGGCTGAGGATAGCCTCGAGGGTCATTTTTTTCCTTCTGGACTCTGGTATTCAGAGGTTGCGACAGTCACAAGTAAGGGATTTGTCCTAAGGCAGTCAGGATTCATGAATAGGCGCAGTGTTCACTGTGATACCACGTCATGTGCGTGGCTGAGGTAGGAGAAGACTAGATCAGCTCACGTTAGACTCCATCAGGGACAGGGAAGGACAAGGCATTCACCTGACTGGCACTTGCCACCGCCACCTGGTCCTCCTGAGCAGGTTGCTGAAAGGAGAGGGAGGCAGCCGTATCCTCGGATGAACTGATCTGACTTTTTTGATTGTCACCTGACGACAAAGAGTCGTCATGCTTTCTTCAACCCAGAGAGACATTCTTAGGCAGTGTCTTCGTTCCAGATGGTGAGACCGAGTCCGTCTGGCACACTGGCGCAGATTGGGGCCACTCAACAAATGCTCGCTGAGTGCCTGCTTTGTGCCAGAGGCTGCGAGATGCCGGGACGCACCAGAAGCTACAAGAGAGGTGGTTGATGTGTGGAAGGACTCTTTCTTCAAGGGAGGAAGACAAGCTAAAAACAAGTAAACAGAATAGAGAGAAAGTCACTCAGAGCCATGATGGGTGCTCGGAAAGAAGTAGATCAAGGGCTGGAAAGGAGCATGACAGGCTTTGGTGGTGGTGGCCAGGACAGGTCCCTCCTGCTGAGGAGCTGCCCAGTTCTATGCAGGGTGCGAGGGGTTGCAGTGTGAGTATTGAGGAGAATACAGGAGAGAGCACGCACATGCATGCCCCGAAGCCAGAGAGACCTGGGCCAACTCAGGTGCAGCTGGATGTCAGAGGTCAAGTGGGGATAGGCTGGAAGGAGGGGGTGGCCAGACCCTCACAGGCTTTGCCTTTCCTGGAAAAGAGTTTGGATTTGGTGCAACTCGAATGCATTGAAGGGTTTGAACAGTGACATAATCCTAGACACCGTTACCAGGTTAATGGTCTCTATGGGTTACGATACTACATGAAAATCTTGAGGACCCCCCCCCCCACACACACACACACACACTGCCTTCCAGCTGGCATTGGGTGGCCTGCGGCTTATCTTATCTTTCATTTTTTTCCCCATGATGCAAACAAAGCTCCAGTCTAATACCAACTTCTACTCCTCACACTTGGTCTCCCCAAGCTTCATGTACACCATTCTGTCCACCTGTTACAGGAAGCTCCCCACCCTTTGAGACTTGGTTCCCATGGCAACCCTTCCCCATGCCTTTCTTCTATAATTTTCTCAAAGTTTCTCATTCTTCCATAGTTTCTCATAGTGATCATCTTCTCTACTACCCTTTTGTAACTTACAAATAGCATTCTATTTCATTGATTTCAATATGCATGTTTTTTTAGAATGCTACCTTTTATTTATATATAGTATATATACTATCTATGTAATAGGTATAGTATATATACATGATTTAAACTTATAAATGCATAGGATGGCCCTGAAAGGATATACAAGACACATAGATAAGAGCGATTACTCTGGAGAGGAGACTAGAGTCTGATCTCGGCTGAGAGGTTTACTTTTTATTATACACATTTTGAACTGTCCAATATTACCAATTTCCAGTAGGCACTGTGGTAATCTGTACAATTGCATTTTTTCTCTCCTAAAATGAGAACTCTGAGCTCAGGGACCACTTGGTACTGCTTTCTGTATCCCAAGCTAAGCATACTTTTCTGACACAATGCTTCTAAAGATGAGAAAGAGAATGTGCAGGAGACAAGAAGGCCTTTTCTCCAGCTGGACCCGAGGGACTCCGCTGGAGCATTAGAAGAGATGGGAGTGTTCAGAGTGGGGTGGGTGACCCAAATGCCAAGCTAAGGAATGCTGATCTCCTCTTAGGGATTATCCTGGCCTACAAATTAGAGGCAAAGCCACAACGGTAGGAAATGAAAGCAGAGCTTCATGCAGCTTTCTTTTTAGTGCTCACTCTAGATAATTTTCTCCTTGGTTCTTTCCACTTTAAACAGATTGTGTAAAAATTTACCTCCATTTCCCACTAGCTGACTTTTCATGTAAACTGGCTTCAATACTACTTTATTTTCCCCTTGGTTTTTTTTTTTCCTTATTATTCTGCAGAGGTCCTGGTTTTATACATAGTGACTGTCAGATCAGTTTTGAGACAGCTCTGTGACCCCTGGGAACCATTACCGAAATTCTGCGACAAATTTCACAATAAGCCAAGACACACAGGTAATGCCGGAAACCTCCTTTTCCCTACAGTTGGAGAATCTTCATTCAACAAGCATCTAGTGCTTTCTATGTGTTAGTTGCTATGCTGGTTCAGGGAACCCACAAAGATATGCTCCCTCCCTTCAGTCAATTCCTGTTCATAGGTGTATATGCAGGGTCAGGGAGAAGAAAAGCTAACCTAGGACTTCTATAAACATGTAGACTACCTTCTTTTTTCCTGTATTTTAAAAAATTTTTAATTTGTTTTAATTAGTTATATATGACAGTAGAATGCATTTATGCACTCTGATATATCATGCGTAGATGGGACATAATTTCTCATTTTTCTGAATGTACATGTTGTGGAATCATATTGGTCATGTAGTCACATATATACATACAGTAATCATGTCTGTTTCATTCCATTAACTTTCCCCTCCCTCCCCTCCCATCACTTCCCTCTACCTAATCTAAGGTAATGCTATTTTTCCCTAGTGACCCCTACCTCATTGTGAATTAGCATCCACATATTAGAGAAAACATTTGGCCTTTGTTTTTGTGGGATTGGCTTGTTTCACTTAGCATGATATTCTCCAACTCCAACCATTTACTGGCAAATGCCATAATTTCACTCTTCTTTAAATCTGAGTAATATTTCATTGAGTATATATACTGACTACCTTCTTGACCAGATATATTTAAGTTATGTGATATCCATGGCTAAACTAGATGATCCAAAATATATTTTCTTTCTCTATGTTTTTTGTATTTGTATCCACATCCCTCCATATATATGTATATATGTGTATGTGTTTTATATGTGGGTACACAAACACAAACCATGTCATTACCCAGAAAGACTGTCCCTCTTCCCCTCAACCTCATGCTTAAAAACTCACTCCCAGGTCATGCCAGAGTGATAAAATCTTTCACAGAAAGAATATCACTAAATTCTAAGCACTTGTATTGTTCAAAGTTCAACCTTGTTTATATAATATTATTGTCAAGCTGATGTGAATTTTGTTTGCCCATTTCACTTTTTTTCCCCCCAAAATTTAAAGATTCCATTAGTCTGTCTAGTAGACAAATAGCAGCAGGAAGAATTGTGAATCCCACCGAGGGTCTTTCCAGATGAAAGCATTTTGTTGGTCTCTCATCTGTCATTCTCCCAGAGCCAAAAATAATTATGAAGCTCATTGTCGATTTCTTGAACAGTGTGGTGTTCATACACGCTGTATTCTGGGTGATGAAGCTACACACCAACATATAGGTATGTAAAGTGATGTGTATCTATGCAACACACACACACACACACACACACACACACACACACACAGGGTTAAGATCTTGGTTGCAGTCATTTTAAAAAGTAGAATGAACTTGTATTGTTTTAATTTGAGTCGCTGAAATGCTACTACTCTTTGTGGTCTTCGGGTTTGTTTGTTTAAAGATCTGAGTCTGTCCTGCTATCTGTTTTAATGGTTGAGGATGGATGGAATTTTAATTGTGTAGATGTATCTGCTCCTCAGGAAGGAAACCAGATCTGGCCCCATTAGAGTTTTGCAGAGGTTTCAAGTGACAGGAATGAATGGAAATCAGGGAGCACATATTTCACCATGACTGGGGAAAGCAAACACTGTCAATATTTGGTTCAAGAGCTTTGCAGTTTTCAAAGAGCCCTTGTAGGACCGTGTAAGGCGGAATAAAACCCCACAAAGAGCACATCGAGGGTCAGTAGAGATCATAAAATGTTCTAGCACAGGAGTCAGAATGCCATTAAAATCTTAGATCTACTATGATATGGAAAAGGTCCCAGGGAGGCCTCCCACACGGAGCGAGGTCATTGTGGAGTGCGCATCTCAATCTGTCCAGTTGGAATAACATGTGACCCTAGTCACATCCAGTTATGCCGCTGGAGCACGAAGGGTCCAGTTGGAAAGAAGGTGTTCTCTCCCACGTGAGCACGGCTGCACTCTGAGATGTCAGGTGGCAGGGTGGGTGGACGCTCTCTAGAAGATTAGCGTGGAACCTGTTTCCACAAACCCTGCTCAACACATCCAGTTAACCACTTGGTGCCAGCCTCCCAGGGGACTTGTGGCAAGTACTGCTCTTGGGATTTCCAGCATCCCAAGGACTTTCCCATGGGCCTCACACATGGGGGAGGGACCCAACTTGGTGACATTGATTTCTGTTGTTACTGATCACTTCCCACAGCAAATGGGCAACCTCAAAGTTAGATTCCCTGCGTCCCATTTCTAGGCTTGATAACCAGGGAGTTATCCTATATAAAGACATCTTTACAATCCCTTACACTATGCTCATGAAGATTCGTGTAGCTCTGTGTGTAAATTGTGACTTCTTTCTTGTAGGAAAGAATTGTATAAGCAAATATGTGGCTTTTATGGTTGTTAAGAATGTATTCTTTGGGCTCTTGGTATTTTCTCTGCTTCTAAGGAACACATACATACCTCTGTTGGTCCAGACAATGACAAAACAAATGATTTATTTGTTCATTTATTTGTGATACTGGGGATCAAACCCAGGAGTGCTTTAAAACTGAGCCACATCCCCTGCCATTTTTAGATTTTATTTTGAGACAGGGTCTTGCTAAGTTGCTTAGGACCTCACTAAATTGCTGAGGTTGGCCTCAAACCTGTGATCCTACTGCCTTAGCCTCTAGAATCACTGGGATTATAGGCATGTGTCACCATGCCTGGCTAACAAAGTAATTTATTTATTTTATTTTATTTTTTTTGGTACCAGGGATTGAACTCAGGGGCACTCGACCACTGGGCCACATCCCCTGCCCTTTTTTGTATTTTATTAGAGACAGGGTCTCACTGAGTTACTAAGTTCCTCGCCATTGCTGAGGCTGGCTTTGAACTAGCGATCCTCCTGCCTCAGCCTCCCAAAGTGCTGGGATTACAGGCGTGCGCCACCGCGTCCGGCTACAAAGTAATTTAAATAAATTGAGCACATCAGGGTAGCCTACAGTTTCTTGTTATCTTTTTCTTTCCTTAGGTTAGATGGCTTTTACATCCTAATGAAATTAATATCTTCCACTCATATTTAAAATAGTTCATCTTCTCAAGCTTGTACTGGATTTCTAAGTAATGTTTAAAAGGAAAATGTCATTGAGGATTGAAGTTCCATGCTTTATCAAGAGGCCAATTAATCTAGTGTAAGTAGGCAGGTAGGAATGGAAAAAAATTCAGCTCTCATAGGATGTAAGTGAACTGGTTAACATTCCCTGTCCAGTTTAAGTCACACCCTTGAATTAAAAGTTTCCTTCCTGAACTTCCTGAAAGAGGATTCTGCTGTCTCTACCACCCAAGTCAATGCTGAGCAACTCTATAAACATCTAAACATGTCTTACTTTGGTTTGTCAACTCTCCCATTAATCTTAGAAATATTAAGCAACGGGACATTGTCCTACATAACACTCTACTTAGGATTGTCATTGGGGGAGAGAATAGCATCCCACAGAATCCTTAACCTCATATTCCATCTCCATCCTGTCGATACACATAGGGTAGCAGGTGGCAAAGTGCCGTTCACAAACCGGCAGCAGCTCCATCTCCTGGGAACTTGTTCAATGTGTGAGTTTGGGGTCCTACCCCAGATCCACTGAACCAGAAACTCTGAAGATGGGGCCCAGCAATACGTGTTTTTACCAGCCCTCCAGGGATTCTGATGTATGCTGGGTCTAAAAACCCTTTCTATATACGAAGTTGAGAGGAATCGGTTACCAAGAAGAGAGAGCACCTCAAGCCACCCAGCTTCTCCCTCCCCTGTACTTCAAGTGCACCAGGAAGACTACACCATGTGCCTGTTAATGATCCCAGATCTTTCTGGGTTACTAACCAAAAGTCTGCAAAAACTAAAACAGAAGAAAATTGACGTGCATCTAAAGAGATTGCACTTCACTGGTAGAAGACCTTCAGGAATATTGAATGTTTACTGATGGATAGGGAAGGACTTCTGAAATCTACCTTTTAACCAACGCACATTTCGTTGACCAGAATCTGCTTACAGGCTACTGGGAAAACCACTACATGCTTTACCAAACCACTTGCCTGGAATTACCGTGCTATGGGTAACTTATCAAGACTGCAAGCTGCGTTGACAACTTTAAATTTTGCATTTATTCTCAGAGTGTGGAAGGTCTAAAGTAGATTTGGCATGCTGTTTTTTGTTTTTGTTTTTTGTATTGGGGATTGAACTCAGGGGCGCTCAACCACTGAGCCACATCCCCAACCCTATTTTGTATTTTATTTAGAGATGGGGTTCTCACTGAGTTGCTTAGCGTCTCGCTGTTGCTGAGGCTGGCTTTGAATTCACAATTCTCCTGCCTCAACCTCCCGAGCCGCTGGGATTACAGGCATGCACCACTGCACCTGGCCTAGGGTAGATTTGGATGGAGTCTGTAACCCACTCCCTCTTCCTTTCCAACAGACACCAGATTTGTCAGATTTTATTGACTCTGAAAGAAAAAAAAAAAAGGCAAATGCTCTACCACTCTGATCAGAGGCACCACTTCCCATTGACACTTTGGTGCCTAGAGATTCCTGAAAACTTGTGACTGTCAGGAAACTTTAGGGTTAATATTTTAAATCATAGAGCTTTGTTTGGCAAGGGCCCCATTTCTTCCAATGGGCATGTGGTACAGATATATGCCCCTCTATACTGTCTAGATTGGTAAAAATTTAGAAGCTTTGTCCTTTAAGAACTTTTGGACTAAGTTGATTTCCAGGGAACTTTCTGGTAGCTTTCTGCAACCTGTAGTCAACTCGTTGGAATGAGTGGGAAATACATATCATTTGTCTCCTGAGCTCCTTCCTTGGATCCACGGTTAGGGAGGAGCTGTCATTCAAGGGTTAATGGTGATTAGGGATGTGCAAAATGTGCCTCTTGCACTTGGTCCAGGTTTGTGGAAGATTAGCTGTTCTAAACAGAAAGGGAAGAACAGCCCAGAAGAATTGGAAAAAGAATGCGTAGCATGAGCAACAGGATTTTCCCCCCTGTGTGTGGCTACATAGAGATGGAAAAGGATGAAATGCGGTTTAAAAATTAAATGCAGACTAACTGCTCTCCTCCTCTGAGGAATGCCAGAAAACATTTAATCCAGGGGATACTCCTGACCATTGACCACATTCCACCCACCACCATTCAGTAGTAATCTTCTGACTCTGTGAAACAGACAGACATGGTTATTACTGCAAATACTATTTGTCAGTTTTTTTAGGGTTGGCATCCCCATGGGTGGAGAGGGTGTGACTGTGTTTGAGTCCATGTTACATTCAGCTTGAGAAAAAAGATTTGCTATGTCCAGAGTCCCTCCTCCAAGGTTTGAACACTTAGGAAATCTCCTAGGGAATAAAACATTATCAAAGAGCGGATTTAAGGGAAACTGGATTTAATCATAAAAATGTATTAAAATCTCTTACACCGAGAACCTCTTATGCATGCATTTGTTCACTGAACAAACATCGGGCTACCTGCTCTATGCAAAGTTACAGATGATTAGACCAAAATTTTGAAGCCACTTTTAAAAATAAATAAATGTGTTTCCATATTCTACAAATTCCCATAGCTGGATTTTACTTTCTTGGTTTGTTGTATATATTGATGGGGAATTTTTTTTTTTTTTTTTTTTTTTTTTTTTTTTTTTTTTTGTAAATGTCATTCTATTCAACTCTATTTGATTCTCTGAAGAGTAAGAATTGAACATTTTCTCCAGGCCAAGTTGTTCATCATATCCATAAATAGCAAAGTGCTGCCACACAAGTTGTGTGATCCCCAAAGTTTAAGAAAACAGCTACATAAAAATCACAGAATTCTTCAAGCTCCAGGGGCATTAGAGAATATCCATTTCAATATCCCAGACTTACAGAAGAGCGTTCTGAGGCCCTGTAAGCTTAGCCTAAGTGACCTTCACAAGGCCACAGAGGCCAGGGAGTGTGGTCCTTATTTCTGGTCCCCGTCCTTCCAGAAGAACACTCTACATGCCCCAAACTCTTATGGCAACAACTCAACTGGGTTCCAGGTACTTAGCATTTGAGGACTAAAACAATAAATAAGAAAGAAAATCCATGTCCTTGAATAGCTCTTTTTTATTTTGTACCAGGGATTGAATCCAGGGGTGCTTAACCACTAAGCCACAGCCCAGACCTTTTTATATTTTATTTAGAGACAGAGTCTTACCAAGTTGCTTAGGGCCTCACTAAGTTACTGAGGCTGGCTTTGAACTTGCGATCCTCCTGTCTCAGCCTCCTGAGCTGCTGGGATTGCAGATGTGCACCACTGCACCCAGCTCCTTGAGTAGCTTTTAATATTTATGTGTCTTAGCTCTTGCTCTTCCTTGGGTTACAAACTGGAAGCTTCTGACACATAAAAGTTAAGCAGAGGATCTCGTGGAATCCTTCAGACTGTTTTCTGGGGGATTCATTCTTAATGATTGTATTCATTATATCTTACTCAGTGTTTATAAAGCATTAAAACACACTTAATCTAGAGAGGAGGGAAATCTCAAAGTATGAGAGTCTCAACTCTCTCTTGCTTTGCTATCTTGGCAAACGCCAATTCTTGGTGATTGGCTGTGTGAAAAGAAACATCCTTAAACTATGCATTCCTATAGGAAAGCAGTTTGGAGTCAGGCTGCTGGGGCTGTCATTCAAACCCTGCCACAGCCATACTTGGAAACCCTGGGACTGAAACTGAGTCCCCTTTGAACTGTCTTCCCCTTTTTGGAGGATGCCACGTGGAAGACCTCATATGTATGCAGTGACCTCAGGACAGCTCACGCTATGGGCCTAAACAATTCCATTTGGTAAATTAGGAAGCTCATGCTAAATGTGCCAAAGGTCAATGGCTCAACACGACTGTGACACGTTCCTGGTCACTGTAGCAATGATGCCTGGGATGTGCTCTCCATGCCCAGTAACTCCTGGTCCCAGGAACCCAGGACACCGTCCCTGCATGCCATCGCGGGTTCCTATCAGGAGCATGAAGTGGGAGTCCCAAGGGTTGGGTTCCAGGAGCAAAAGTCAGCTGAGATTGGAGAACCTTGGGGGATGAGATTCAGAGCATCAGATCATGAAGAAAGAAATGCATGTTGGGGGATAAAATGGCAGGAGGAAGACTCCCGTGGTGGAAGAGGAAATAGGGCAGAATATTTGGGAAGAAGGTCTGATTTGGGGGATAAACCGTTGGCATGGTAACTAGTGGCTTTGTCCACCTTTCCTCTAGTTGCCGTGGGAATAAATGCCCTATTAGGGCAGATGTATCTTCCCCAAAGAGTTGGTGGTGGGAAGTTTCCGACCTACCCTCTCGCTGAAAGGACTTGACCTGGGAGGCGGTGTTCTTAAAGCTGCGTTCTAAAGTGGGGTGTGAGCTCAGGGCAGTATTCTCTGCTGTCCCCTCTGACTGTCACAGGAGGAGTTCTGCACGTGCACCACAGGGTATAATTCGCCCTGACTCCAACCTTCCTCACTGTCTGTCAAACATCTTCTCCCCATCTTTATTAAACACACATGTGTCTTCTTTTCCCTGGGTTCAACTTTTCTAGTTAAACTCTCAGAGAGGCGAGGGTGCTTTCTACAGATCACTTTTGTTGTGGAAGCACTTAATGTCCTCTTTGGGCAGTCAGAGACCCCAGTGATGAAAATACATATAAATATACATAGTTTTTAAACTGGGATTCTTAATGCAATGAAAAATGTGCATGTACAAACGACTGCTTCTGTGAATGGTGGTAAGAGAACAGGGCGGTGCCTCTGCTCAGTGCTTTGTGTCAACATGGGTAGGGGTGGAAATGGAGATAACAGGGTGGAGGTGGCCATCGCAGGACCGAGTTTCCAAATTCAACATTGAGGTCGTTGTTTTCATTTAGGGTTGAGTTAAACCAAGGCTTGGACATTGTATATACTTTGATAGAGTTGTGTTATAACTGGATTGAGAAAACGGAAGGCTTTTGGAGAGAGGGAGTCATAAGTGAATTTGTCTGTTTGTTCTCCGGACTGAGAGAGAATTTATTTCATATAATTCTTTAAAATTTCAATTTGAGAAGACGTTTCCTTTTGTTTGCATACAGAGCACCCCATTTGCTGGGTGTGGTTGGCACAACTTGTAATTCCAGCAGCTCAGGAGGCTGAGGCAGGAGGATCACAATTTCAAAGCCAGCTTCAGCAACTTAGTGAGGTCCTGAGCAAGTTGGCGAGACCCTGTCTTAAAATAAAAAATAAAAACCAGGCTGGGGATGTGGCTTAGTGTTTACATGCCCCTGGTACAAACAAAACAACTCCATTTTGGTTCTTATGAATGTTGGCTTGAATCTCAGATGCATTTTGAAATTCTGTAGTTAATGCAACGGAGAGATTTACAAAATAAAACTATTACAAACTGGAAGAAAATAAAGGTGATTGTTTAACTGGCCTCCAGATGGAAAAATGCATTCTGGGTATAAAGTCATAGACTGTATTATATAGTGTCAGGAATATATATACACATAAGCTGGATTGGATGAACAATTAAAATCTAATCATGTCAAGATATGAACAAAATTAGGCTGGGGGTGTAGCTCAGTGGTAGAGTGCTTGCTAGCATGTGGGAAGTCCTGTGTTCAATCGCTGGCACTGCAAAAAAAAAAAAAAAAAAGTCACACTAAATACGTTGGTGACATTAACCCTTTGGTATATTTATTGAACTATGGCAGACATATAGACTGGGTATAGCTCAGTGGTAAAGCACTTACCTAGCATGCAAGAGGCTCTAGGTTCCCAGCAATGCACCTACATACACACGTAAAACTGCAACAGACAATACATATGGCAAAAAGCTATTCTTATGTCCAGAGCCAATGCAAGTTGAGAAGAAAAATATGAATATTGGAGTAAAAATAGGCAAATTGCATAAAAAGTTGAGAAGAAATATTAATGTCTGGTATACTTTCAGTACTTTGTGAATTTCATTATTAGGATCATGACTGTTGTAAAGACCTCTTTCACAAAAGCATGGTGTCCCTTTTGTAAGGCATCTTACAAGGATTTTCTCCCAAGACAGGGCTTTTCCTGGGCATCTTCTCTCTTTGAATTGGGTGACTGACCATAGACCCTTGTTTTCAGGGATTTCTGGGAAGGCTTAAAACCATCCTGGGTGTGGATAAAGGATCTTAATGACACACGGTTTGTACATCCCTGGTTTCATTTTCTTTCCTCTTCTCCAGTTTCCTCACTTACTAATTTCTACCACGATGCCTGATTTGACTTTGGAAAACACCTCCAATGCTTGCTGGAAGGGGTTTAAATAAACCACTGTATAAATTATACAGAAGTGCTCCCTCACTTGCAATGGAACGCTGACCATCAGACCCTTTGGAAGTTGAAACCACCAGTCTGAGTGGCATGGAACCCCCCCCCAACCTCCCAAATCCATTGACCTAGCCTGGCGCCACAGCACGGGGCCAAGCCTCTGTGGCTTCCCCTGGGGATCAGGATCTCCAAGCTGACGATGAGCTGCAGCTCACTGCTGCTGTCCAGCATCACGAGAATAGCAGGGAATTACCTGGCCCAGGAAAAGACTGAGATTCAAAAGTCGCAGTTTCTACTGAAGGGGTATTGCCTTTGCACTGTCATAAAGTCAAATTTAAGTCTGAGTGTCTGTGTTTTAAACCCTTGACAGTTATGCCCTGGTGTCTGTCTTCAGTTTATCTTGGGAATGCCCTGGATTCTGAACACCTGAGTGGATTACAGTCACATGCACATGTAGCCCTAGTCTGATCCCTCGTACCCCATACTTCTTCCTTGACTCCCTTTCTTCTGCTTTATCCAGAGATTCAGAATGAAAACTCAGCTGCTCCTGGATGGTGCTACCCCGGGTGGTGAGTGTGGGAGAAAGCAGCTAGTCTAATTCTTCCTTTCAGGTTGGAATAATTTAGTTCCTTGTGGTTGCAGGACTGAGGTTACACTTTCTTGCTGACTGTCATCCAGGGCTGCTCTCAGATTCTAGAGCTACCCATATTCCTTACCAAGTGTCCTCGTCCCTCTTCAAAGCCAATAAGTAGTTCATCATGCCTGCAATGTCTCTGCCACATTCTTTTTGGGACTAGCTTGTTAGTCAGCTTTCAGTCTCTGTGTGACAAAATACCTGAGATAAACAACTTATCAGGAAGAAAGGTTTATTTTGGTTCATAGTTTTGGAGGCTTCAGCCCACGGCTAGTGGGTTCCATTGCCTCGGGTCTGTGGTGAGGAGTACATGGCAGAGGAAACAGTTCACCTCAGGCACTCGGGAGGGGAAGGGAAAGGGCTGGAGTCCCTCCCTTTCAGGGGCACACTTCCAAGGACTTCACTTCCTTACGCCAGGCCCCCACCTCCTAAGCTCCTACCACTTCCCAGTAGTGCCACAGGCTGGGGACCAACCCTTTAACACAGGGTTCTTTGGGGGACATTTAAAATTTAAACTGTGGCACAGTTAGCAACAACTGTGGGCTCTCAAAAGGCCTCTGGAATTGATTAGGCCCACGTGGATGATCTCGCTTTGATTAACTCAAAGTCAACTGGTTAGAAACTTGAATCACTTTTGCTATGTACTATGACATAATCAGGGTATAATACAGAGCTTTGAGTAAGAACTCTCCTGTGTCCATTTTGGAAATTCACCTTCATCATCAGAAGCCAATAACTCTTAGTTTTTTCTTCATTTTTAAGGTTGTATTTATTGTGTTCTCCATTTTGGTCTTTATATCTGGTCCCTAGCTTCTGCTGGTTTCTAGTTTTATTAGGATTGATTTTCGTCTTTCACGTGAAGTGCTTATAGCCTCTGTTATCCTCTCCCACCACCTCTGAACTCTTCACTGGTAACTAGAAAGCTCTCTCTTTCCTTCCCTCTTTCTTCTCAGGGCATCTCACGTTCTTCAGGCCACTGGGGCGGGGGTGGAGGTGCATCATGGTCCAGGAGTCTGGAACCCATCTACCTTCTCCAGTTCTGTCCCTCAAGGGAGCCTGTAGCTCCATCTCTTGGCGTCTTGGTTTCCTCATCTGGTACTAACTAACGAGCCTCCTGGTTAACCTGTTTGAACTATAAAAGGAGTTGATTTAAATGTCTTTTAAAACATTGAGATTATGTCATGCTAAGCTGCTCCATCTTTGCAAGGTGACACTAGGGATCAATTTTGGTCTATCGTACCAAACTGTAAGCACCTTCCCTCAGAATGCCTCCAGGAGTCTGTGAACTGCAGCCCTCCACAGGGACTGCAGTGCCTAACAAGTTCTGGTAAACTGATGAACTTCTCCCAGTGTTTTTGGAATGCATGGCAACTACTCTGTGTATGCAGGATAGCACGGTGGTTATTAGCATGAACTTCCTTTTCTTTTTTTTTTTTTAAACATTTATTTATTTACTTTAGTTGTACACAATGCAATGCATTTATGTTTACGTGGTGCTGAGGATCGAACCCGGGCCGCGCATGTGCGAGGCGAGCGCTCTGCCGCTGAGCCCCAACCCCAGGCCCAGCATGAACTTTCTGATAAAAAAAAAAAAAAAAAAAAAAAAAAGAAAGAAAGAAATCTGGACTCCGAGTCCTGGCTCTGCCATTGATAAACTTGAGAAATTGGGGCAAGTTTCTCATCAGGAAATTAGGATAATAGTGGGAGTTGTGAGAAAGGAATCATGTTTATGCAGAAGATCATCACCGTGTTTGGCATGTGGTAAGTGTTTAATTAATAGGAGCTACTGTTGCCTTTGC
Organism: Tamias sibiricus; assembly: GCA_025594165.1. NCBI lineage: Eukaryota > Metazoa > Chordata > Mammalia > Rodentia > Sciuridae > Tamias > Tamias sibiricus. The sequence continues at coordinate 8,945,447 of CM046666.1, forward strand.
CACTAAGAATCAGGGCAAAGTCTTAGCCTTGGCCGAAATGACTTTATAAATGAGAGAATTACAAAGGTTAAAATGGTCATAGGAGGATCATACAGTGGAGTCATAATATTGAATTTTTAAACACAGAGAAGACGGATGAGGGGGGGACTCTAGGAAGGGAAAAAAATGGCTTCATTCATTCCTATCATAATTAACAATGAGTGTCGAACAGTCAGGCTGTGCTCAGTAGTAACATTTTCCTTTGTCCCGTTGCTGGACTTCCTAACACAATCCATTCATCCAAAAATAGAGCAGGAGGAAATAGAGCATGTTAGCGTGGCAGTTCGTATTTCTGGCTAGAAGTCAACTAGTTGGTGGGGGCGTTTTGCTCATCACTTGCATATTGATAAGGCTTAAACTGCGCTTGCTGGCAAAAATTTGTGAGGAGCTGACCCTGTGCTTGTACTTTTGCTAGACTATTTCACACAGTCCTGCCCTCTGGGTTGCAAAGCCATCAGTTCACAGGGGGGAAAGTTGTGCCCATCTACACCAACACCCAGCATTAATTAAGAATGTCGTTCCTGACAGATGGAGTAGACGAGGGGTAAGTAGTGGGAAAAGGAGAGAAATAATTCCGAGTGAGTGAAGAGAAGGCCTTCACATGTGTGCGACATGTGGGTTCTTTGAGGTTAAATCCCCTCGGCAGTCCACGTAACAGAAGTTTGTCTCTATTTTAAAGTAAACAGCTCAGAAGACAAATAACTCTAAAAGGTCACACTAATTGATAAGTGGTAGAGCTGGAATCTAAACCCTGGTCTGTAAGATCACAAAACCCGTTTTCCACTGATGTGACTTTGAATTCCGACCTAAAGTCAATCATAATTAGGGAAGTGTCTGTACCTTCAGCCAGGGACACTGGTGGGGCAGATGAAGTGAAAAAATTTCTACAGAACCTCTCCCAGTAGGAAGCCTCTCAGCTCAACACCTATCCATCATGGGTTTCTGCCTGTGCTGGCCTTTGTTTCTGTGTTAGTCAGCTTTCTGTCACTATGACAAAACACCCGAGGAAATCAACTTAGAAGGGGGAAAGTTTTATTTGGGTTCGTGGTTTCAGTCCATGGTTGGTTGGCCCCATTGCTCTGGGCTGGCATCGAGGCAGAACATCATGGTGGGAAGCAGGTGGCAGAGCAGACTGCTCACCTCGCAGCAGCTGGGAGGAAAATAGAGAAGGTACTGGAGTCCCACTATCCACTTCAAGGGCACCCCTCGATGACCTAACTTGCTCCCCATAGGCCCAACCTCATTAATGTTCCACACCTCTTAATGGAGCCGCTGGCTGGCCGCCAAGCCTTCAGTGCAGGAAACTTTGGTGGGCGTTCCGGGTCCACTGGTGACAGGTGTAGACGGAGGGCTTGCGTTTATAGATGACTGAAACTATGAGAATCGGTCCAATTCGTGAAAGTGCGTCAGCATATCAGTTTTTTTTTTTTTTTTTTTTTTTCTTAATGTCAGGTATCCCCGGCAGGGTCACCTATTAGCTTATAGTGTACTTTGGATATTGAGTGTTCCCCAGAGGTCCAAAGGCTTGGTCCTCAGGGCGGCACTAGTGGGAGGTGGTAGAACCTTTAAGAGGTGAGGCCTAGGAAGGCTGTAGGTCATTGGGAGTGTGTCCTTAAGGGGATGTAGAGACCCGGTCTCTTTCTCTTTTACTTCTTGGCCATCAGATGAACAGTGTTGCTCCACCATGTGCTCCTGCCATGATTTGCTGCCTTGCCATGGGCCCAAAAACAGCAGGGCCAACTGTTCATGGACTGAAACCTCCAAAACATGAGGCAAAGTCAACCTTTTCTCTTCATAAATTGATTCTTTCAGGTCTTTTGTTGTAGTAATGGAAAGCTGACTCACAGGTTAAAAAACTATTATGACATTAAGGGAAAGAACTATAGAATGCTATGTAAGCAAAAACTATTATTCTGCTGTTTCTAATATGGGTTTTAGCTGATTTTTTTTAATTAGGGTAATATTTCAGTTACTAAGAAAAGATCCTTCAGTTAACCAAGGTTATTTATTATTCTGAACTCAATTTTGAGAAGAAGGCAATAAATAAGCTGAGAAACAAAGGCAAGCAAAGCTCAGGCCTATCTCTTTATCACCATTTTCACTTTGGAGAAACCAACTTTTAGGTAGATCCTTGAAGCACACATTTAGTCCAGCTCAGAAATCATGCCTTGTCTTCAAACTTCACAGTGAGCAAAGTGTTCTCACATGTGTCTGTGAGCTCATTTGATTCTTTCCGTTTTTGTGAGGGGGCTGGCCATAGGCTATCATTCCCAGGCCTTCTAGTGATCACCCTTGATCAAAGCTCGGCTCCTCTGTCATAGCTGCTGATGTTCAAGTGCCACGAGATACTCAACCAGTAAAGAGTGATGTGATTACACAAATTTGAAGACAGAAAATTGTGTTAGGTTTTAAAGCTGAACTAACAGCACTATTGCATCTGTGTGCATTTTTTTTTTAATTTAACCTTCTTCTAACCAGAATATGAGATTATCCCAAGACCTCCTGTGATTATAGAAATGCCGTGTTGGAATGGGCTTTGGGAATCATCTTTCACAACCACCTCACGTCGCACATTGAAGGAACTGAGGCCTGGAAAAGAAGGGCCAGCCATTTGCCCAGTGTGGCCCAGCCAGCTGGTCCCACCTGTTCTAGGTGATCGTGCTTAGCAGGTGAAGGGCTGTGTCCCCGTGCACACGTCGGTTTTTTAAACACATTTATAATTGGACCATTTCCTTGACAATGTTTAAAAAGCATAAAATAGACCAAATCCATGGCTTAGACTGTTTTGTTCTGCTGATTTTTCTCAGAATTTACAAAACACAGAGAATTGCAGCAGATCAAAAAATAAGCAGATACACACAAATTAGTGCCAGGAAGCGTTCCGTGTTTCCTAATCTTGCTGCTCTGGAAGTCTAAAAAAGCATTCCCAAACATTTCTCCTTTCCTTGTAAAACAAGTGGCAACAACGTGTTTGGTTCACACGCTGGGACATTTTGTGTCTCACCCTGCTGAAGTGGACTTGGGGGAAAAAATAGAAGTGATTTTGAAGTCTTTGATACTCACAGTAGAATCATGTTATTTAACGCATTGCAACAACTTGTGGACTATTTCAGTGCTTCTAATTCTGGTTTGGAGAGTTTCTCTGGCTCCCTCACCCGGTCCCACCTCCCACCTTGCTAGCAACTGTAGGCAATGACTGGCATCTCTGTCTAAAGTCCCACGTTGTCAAGTATACAACTGGAACAAGTTCTTTATTGTGGTCTGGTGCTTTGAAAGATTTTCTTTCTAGTAGTTTAACCCCTAAAGGGAGGTGCTTCTAATGTCTTGGTCACATGCAGAGCCAGAGTGTTGGCTCAAACCAGGAGGCCTTGTGGAGAGATTGGGGTCCCAGAACCCCATTCCATAGCCCTTTTATCAAAGCAAATGGAGCACGCATCTGCTTATAATTATCAGGCCCAAATCCCATTCAACTATCAGGGTTTCTCCTCTCCAGATCAGAGGTGCACATTTTTAGGTACATTCATAATATCTAGGCTAGTCGGTTTTCTGTCACTGTGACAAGATACCTGAGATGATCATCTTAAAAAGAGTAGAGGTTTATTTTAGCTCACAGTTTCAGAGGTCAGTTGGCTCAGTTGCTTTGGTCCTGTGGCGGCATAGAATATCAATCATGGTAGAAGCATGAAGCAGAGGAGGTCTGTTCACCTCATGGAGGCCAGGAAGAAAAGAGAGGCAGAAAGGTGCTGAGGTTCCCATATCCTTTTCAAGAGCATACTCCAGTGACCTAACTTACTCCCACTAGGCCCCACCTCTTAAAGATACCACCATCTTCCCGTAGCACCATGGGCTAGGCACCAAGCCTCTAACATGTGGATCTTTGGGAAACACTTACCCAAACCATAGCAATATAAAAAAAAAAAAAAAGGAACTGGAGCTGATATTTGTGTTTTATTAACATGTGAAATTGGCAAGGTGATATTTTCAGATTTCTGAGAGGGAAATGCCACAGCCTACCATGTCAAGACTCAAGGACATCAATAGTAGGAGGAGGAGACGTCATGCATGATGCTAAAGTGGATTGTGAGAACTGGCTGGAGAAGAGAATGAGGGAAAAGAGCAGCTGGGGTGTGAGATATAGGCACGTATTGGGGTGTGTGTGAGTACAGGTGTGAGTCTGTGACTGCGTGCGTGCACGTGTGTCCACACGTGTCCTGTAATCTGGGTCTCTGCCGGCACCTGTGGCGTTGCGTTACAGTAGTAGTCATGTGGCAGCAGGGTGAGCAAGTTGTCCTGGTTTTCCCAGGACCACCCTGGTGCTAGCACTGAGAGGCCTGCATCCTGGGAAGCCCCTCAGTCCTGGGCAAAACAGGATGGCTGGCCACCCTGCATCTTACTTAGGGTCAGCTTAAGATCCAGCTGGAGCACAGGACCCAGAGGAAGTTCCAACCTGAGTGTACAGGGTGTAATTACATGTGTATGTCATTGTCTCATTACTCACAGTTAGCGGCTGGAGTTCATCCAGGTCGGTTTATGTGCTAATGTTTTAGGGATTGCGTGCCTGGCAACAGGACTTTGGACTATCAGATCCAGGGGGGAGAAAAAAGTTGTTTAAATTTGAATTTGGCAAGCTGAAATAAACAAACAGGGGAAAGAGAGGAATGGAAAAGAGACGTGAAGGGGAGAGAAAGGGAGACAGGGCAGGGCTGGGGAAGGCCCCTGGGTCTCTCAGAAAGGTCCCAGCAATGGTGCCAGGCCAGCGTGAGCTCCGCCAAGGGACCAAGAATCTGATCTGGAAAACCTTGTCCGTGGTATTTAATCCCCCCCCCCCCCAAAATAACGATATTCTTCCTAAACGCAGAATGTAAATGAAGATGGTCTTTCAGTCCCAAGTGTTGTTTTTCTGCCTTCCAGCTGGAGTTGAGGTAATACTGTGATTCGCAAGCAGAAACGGAAGCCTCAGCTTTTGTTGTTTGTAGCAGAGTTACCATAAATCGGGCTACAGTGAGTAATCTTTTAATCAGATGGAAAGAGGCATTCCAACTATGCTCCTAGTCATCTGAGAGTATTTAACAACTTATTTCAGAAAGAAAGTTGAGTTGGTGCAGTTGGGACCATTAGCGGCCCATTTAAGTGATGTGCTTTTTTTTTTTTTTTTAAGTTCTTTTTTTGTTTTAATATTTATTTATTTTTATGTGGTGCTGAGGATCGAACCCAGGGCCTCGCCCGTGCTAGGCGAACATTCTACCACTGAGCCACAACCCCCACCCCGTGATGTGCTTTTAAAATTTTTTCATTTTAAATAATGTATTTTATTATAAACAGTGTATTGTGGATAATTTGTAGAGATAACAAAACATAATACAATAAAAAAAATTATCCATAATCCTTCTATCAGCCCATCTAACTAAAACTTTATTGTATATCCTTTCGGGTTTTAAAAACATATCTATATGTACTTTTTAATAATCATGTGTATATAGATAGTATTGCCCTATACATAATTTTGTGAGTACAGTTTCCACCCACCCCGCATATCTGTGGCTTCTGCACCCAGGAATTCAATTGTAGGTCAAAAATATTGGGGGAAAAATCGAGTCTGTATTCTACACGTGCATATTTCTTCATCTGTTGTCATTATTCCCCAAGCAACATGGTTTAACAACTACTGACAGCACTTACATCGTATCAGGTGTTGTAAGTCATCTAGAGATGACTGAAAGAGCACAAGAGGGTGTGCAAATTCTAGCCGTTTTCCACAAGGGACTTGAGTATGTGTAGATTTTAGCATCTAAGGGGACATCTTCAAATGAATCTGCTGTGGTACCAAGGGACAGCTGTCGACACCTTTTAAAGGCTGGCACTTTTCTGTGATGCAGAATCGCTCTGGGTGTTGCAGAGTGTCTAATACAGCCTTTTGCCTGGAGGTGGTAGATTTCATCCCAGGTGGGTTTGTGGTGAATTGGGAAGCAGCTGGACGTGCTGTGATTAAAACACAAGTCAAAAGCTCTCAGAACAGTGTTGCTCTGGGTCTTGGGACTTGCGAATGGCCACATGGCCTCCTCTCTTGTACCAAGAGGACCGTAGCTAGGAGCTTTTATAGCCCTCTGGTAGCTTTAACCTGGGAACCCTGAGCATCCCTGCTTCTGCCCATTCCCTAAGACAGGGGACCCGTCATGAGAAGGCAGAGCTCACTTCCCTAGCCACCAAGTTGCTCCATCTTGTCTTTTGCTGCTCCTCGGGTGCATCTGCCCCTTTGACTGTGATCCCACCTGCCTGTGGGCCAGTTCTCCGCCTGGTCCTGTTTTCCCGTGTAACTGCAGCCTCCTTCAGCGTGCCTTGGGGAGCCGCTGCCTTCCATCTCCATCCAGCTTTCACATTTTGATCCAGGAACGAGATATGGGACCCTGTGCTTTCTTTCCTGTCCCCACCTGAGGAATGATGGCTTCTCCTGGTCTGAGGAGGAGAACTGGAGTTCTCTTCTAGGGTTCTTGAGCTGGGCCCATCAAGGATGCTGAGCCACGAGCCGGCTCTTCTGTCCTAGGTGCTCTGGGCATGATTCCTGTGGCCTCCTGGGGACACTGTGTGTAATAATCACTGTATAGGTCTGAGGATTGGGTCCTGGTTTTGCTCTCATCAATCGCAAGACCTTGAGCAAGTTCTTCCCTGCTGAAGAGTCAGTTTCTCCTACTGTGCAGTGGGCACCGCAGTAGTCACTGCTACCCTCTTACACTTGATACGCTCTCTAAGCAAGACATTCTGTATTCTCAAAGAATGTTCCACACCATGCACATTAGGAAGGGGTGTGTGAAGGGACTTTGGCTGTTTGGAATTTGAGGAGGGAAGTTGCTGGAATGAGATGGAACTTAAAATACGATGTGAGGTTGTGCATTGCACCCGAGAAGCTGAGAACTGACTTCGCACTGTCCCAGACTGCGGAAACTTTTGGGTGGCATTTCCTTTTCTCTGTTGCCTTTGTGCAGTTCTGTGTGCATGCTGGGACAGGTCCCTGAAGCTCTCCTCAGTGCCCTGGTTCCCTCCCACCCGGGAACCAAGGTCCTGCGGGTCTCCTCCCACATCAGCTCACAGCCTGCCCCAGCGCTGCCCCTCTGCCCGCTCCTCTGCCCGATTTCCAAGGGTTTTATTTCCCCCGCGGGGCTGCATGGAAACGTCCTCTCCCCTCCCTCTGGCCCACCCGACACTCAGATCCCCCCTTCTTACTGTGTCATACAACCCCTAATGCCTCTTTTTCCCACCACCTCCTACTCTCCCCCTCCTCATTGTTCCCACTGCCCTGGGAACAGAAGTACAAAGTGAAGCAAAATGGTACAAATTACCCAGAGAGTGGTGTGACTTTCAAAAGCCCATGTTCCGGGAGTCCTTGTGCCAGCCTCCAGAACGGTGTTGATTTGATGGAATCTTAAGCCATAGCAACTAGCTCCTCCAGGCCATGGCGTTCTGGACACCGCAAGGGCACCTCAGCACTCCGGCGGGATCCGTTCTGTGTGTTTGTTCCAGGGAATCCGCCTCCCCCTTGTTTCTGGCGTCCATCCATTCGGCAGTTTCTGAATATGGAATTACATACTGCAGCAGGCCTGCTCACATCCTCCATACCAGGCAGTTTCATCTATATTCTCCCACATCCCTGATTTTCTTTGCCCATGGAAAACGTTCTAAGTTAGGGACTATTAGTTGCTCCGTGCAGGGATCTTGTACAGGGTGATGCTGATGGCAGTTGTAAACTCTGCTTTGATCCCAGGCTCGGGTGGGGGAAAAGCGATGGATCCTGCTTTTCACTTTTATTATATTGTACTTTATACTTTCTGAAATGCTTCCACATATTCTATTTATTTTTTAGTAGTGCTGGGGATTGAACCCAGGGCTTTGTGCATTGGAGGCAAGCACTCTACCAACGGAGCTATATCCCCAGCCCCAACTTTCATGTATTTTATCTCATTTAAGCATTAAGCATCTCTGTAGCCCATGATTTAGTATTGTGTCCCTTTAGCCAATGAAAAAAATAAATTTTGAAGTTTCTCCTTCTTTCAAAAGAATAATTACCTATAAACCATGTGCCATGCACAGTTCTAGGCACATGGGATATGAAGATGCATCGTACAGATTTTTAGCACTAGTGAAGCACACAGTCCAGCGGAGGAGGAAGTTAATAAGCTACTATGATTCCAGGTGGCGGCAAATGATAGGAAGACCAGAAAAGCAGATGTTTTAAGGGATGGCGTGTGATCAGATGTAATGCATTCAGCTTTCAGGGACAGTCTACCGAGATAAGATTTGAATAGAGAGTTGTGAGAAGCGAGGGAGTTAGCTGTATGTTTGTCTGGGTTAAGAACATCTCTGCCGAGGAGGGAACAGGTGCAAAGGGCCTCTGACAAGAGCCTTTGTGGGGTCTTCACAGAATTGCCTCACTGAATAGGCGCTTTATTTATTTGCTTTGAGAAGGGAGGGTTTGAAGGTTGCTTACTAAGGATATCATCTAATTTGTAATTTAGAAGAATCATTCTGGCTGCTGTGTGGAGAACAGGCTATGGGGTCAACAGAGACTCAAAAACACAACTTAGGCAGCTATTGCAACAGATCAGACCACAGAAGGCAGTGGCTTCGTGCACAGTGTGCAGGGGAGGTGGTGGGCAAATGGAGTCTACAGGTTGCTGATAGAGTAGACAGGATGTGCGGGTGTCACAGGGGCATCTGCGAGAGAAGAGAGGAATCCAGGAGGGCTCTCAGCTCAGAAGGATTGAAGAAGTAATGGAATCATGTTGTGGTTGGCTGGACCTTCCACTTGACCTAGATCCCCTAGAGACTGTTCCAGAACACTTCGTGTAAGGGGCAGTGAGCAGCAGGGTCTTCATCTAGCTTCATGACTCCTCCCTGTGGCCATGGTGAGTCTGAGTGTCTCCTGTTGTCCCTCTATCTAACCCAGTCTGTTTTATTTTTGTGACGCTAGGGATTGAACCCAGCAGTGCTCTACCTCTGAGCCACATCCTCAGCTCTTGTTAAGAAATTTTTATTTTGGGCTGGGGTTGTGGCTCAGTGGTACAGCACCAGCTTAGCAAATATGAGGCCCTGGATTCGATTCTCAGCACCACATTAAAAACATAAATAAAATGAAGGCATTATGTCCAACTACAACTAAATATAGTTTTTAAAAATTATATTGTGAGACAGGATCTCACTAAATTGCCCAGGTTGGCCTTGAACTTGTGATCCTCCTGCCTCAGCCTTCTGAGTCACTAGAATTATAGGGGTGTGTCACCCCAGAGGGCTCAAATCTCATTTTCACCATAGACATTTATTGATCCTTTCTGACTGGTAGACAATAGTGAGAGGAAGTTGGTAAGTCCTTGTCTTATTGATTGCTTTATTTCAAGGACCTGGGGGAAAGCCTTAACCAAACATCCAAATAGCCTGATTCCATTCTCTTTGTGGTATCTTTAACACCAATGGCCTCTAAAGTTATTTCATGTGCAAATGTGTATCATATGGAGGCTGATGTGATAATCCTAAAAGCCAGCTGTATACTTTGTAGGTGAGAATGATGTTCAGTAAATATTTGTCAAATTTGGTGATTTGGGGTCGAATACTGAGGGTTGGCATTTTCTTTCTTTTTAAATAATTGATGTATTTATTTGTTCTAATTGGTTCTACATGACAGCAGATTACATTTCGATTCATTGTACACAAATGGAGCACACTTTTTCGTTTCTCTGGTTGTACACAAGTAGAGTCACACCATTCGTGTCTTCATACATGTGCTTAGGGTAATGATGTCCATCTCATTCCACCATCTTTCCTACCCCCGTGCTCCCTCCTTTCCCTTCCATCCCCTTTGCCCTAACCAAAGTTCCTCCATTCCTCCCATGCTCCCCCACCCACCCCACCATTATGGATCAGCATCCACTTATCAGAGAAAACATTTGTCCTTTGTTTTTTTGGGATTGGCTAACTTCACTTAGCATTACATTCTCTAACTCCTTCCACTTACCTGCAAATGCCATGATTTTATTCTCTTTTAATGCTGAGTAATATTCCATTGAGTATATATACCACAGTTTCTTTATCCATTCATCTACTGAAGGGTATCTAGGTTTCTTTCCACAATTTAGCTATTGTGAATTGTGCTGCTATAAACATTGATGTGGCTGCGTCACTGTGATAAGCTGTTTTTAAGTCCTTTGAGTATAAACCAAGGTATGAACTGAGGAGTGGGATAAGTAGATCAAATGGTGGCTCCATTCCAAGTTTTCTAAGGAATCTCCATACTGCTTTCCAGATTGGTTGCACCAATTTTCAGTCCCACCAGCAACGTACGTGCACCTTTTTCCCCACATCCTCACCAACACTTACTTTTGCTTGTATTCTTAAAAACTGCCATTCTGACTGGAGTGAGATGAAATCTTAGAGTAGTTTTGATTTACATTTCTCTAATTGCTAGAGATGTTGAACATTTTTTCATGTATTTGTTGATTGATTGTATATCCTCTTCTGAGAAGTGTCTGTTCAGTTCTTTAGCCCATTTATTGATTGGGTTATTTGTTTTTTGATGTTAAGTTTTTTGAGTTCTTTTTTTTTCTTTTTTTATTTATAATAGTAGTATGTATTACAATTCATAATGCACATATATAGCATCTTTTTACATACAAATGCTTGTATACAAAGTATATAAGTAACATTCAGATCTTCAATCATGCATTTAGGATTTTGAGTTCTTTATAAATTCTAGAGATTAGTGCTCTATCTGATGTGCGTATGGTAAAAATTTGCTTCCGTTCTGTAGGCTCTCTATTCACCTCACTGATTGTTTCTTTTGCTGAGAAGAAGCTTTTCAATTTGAATCCATCCCATTTATTGATTCTTGATTTTATTTATTATGCTCTAGGAGTCCTGTTAAGGAAGTAGGGGCCTAATCCAACATGACGAAGATTTGGGCCTATTCTTTCTTCTATTAGGCGCAGGGTCTCTGGTCTAATTCCTAGGTCTTTGATCCACTTTGAGTTCAGTTTTGTGCATGGTGAAAGATAGGGGCTTAATTTTATTTTTTTTATTATTATTATTATTATTTTTTTGGTACCAGGGATTGAACTCAGGGGCACTCAACCACTGGGCCACATCCCCAGCCCTTTTTTGTATTTTTTATTTAGAGACAGGGTCTCACTGAGCTGCTAAGTGCCTCGCCATTGCTGAGGCTGGCTTTGAACTCGCAATCCTCCTGTCTCAGCCTCCCAAAGTGCTGGGATTACAGGCGTGCGCCACCGTGCCCGGCTGCTTAATTTTATTTTGCTGCATATGAATATCCAGTTCTCCAAGCACCATTTGTTAAAGAGGCTATCTTTTCTCCAATGTATGTTTTTGGCATTTTTGTCTAGTATGATATAACTGTATTTATGTGGGTTTGTCTCTGTGCCCTCTATTCTTTGCCATTGGTCTACAAGTCTATTTTGGTGCCAATACCATAGTGTTTTTGTTACTATTGCTCTATAGTATAGTTTAAGGTCTGGTATACTGATGCCACCTGCTTCACTCTTCTTGCTAAGGATTGCTTTGGCTATTCTGGATCTCTTATTTTACCAAATGAATTTCATGATTGCCTTTTCTATTTCTTTGAGGAATGTAATTGGTATTTTGATTGGAATTGCATTACATTTGTATAGTGCTTTTGGTAGTATGGTCATTTTGACGATATTAATTCTATCTATCCAAGAACAAGGTAGATCTTTCTATCTTCTAAGGTCTTCTTTAATTTCTATCTTTAGCATCCTGTAGTTTTCATTATAGTGGTCTTTCACCTTTTCTGTTGAGTCCCAATTTTTTTTGAGGCTATTGTGAATGGGGTATATTTCCTTTACAGAGGATTCATCACCAATGTACAGAAATGCATTTGATTTGGGGTATTGATTTTATATCCTGCTACTTTGCTGAATTCCTTTATTAGTTCTAGAAGTTTTCTGGTTGAATTTTTTGTATCCTCTAAGTGTAGAATCATGTTGTCAGCAAATAATGATAGCTTCAATTCTTCTTTTTCTATTCATATCTCTTTAATTTCTTTCATCTGTCTAATTGCTCTGGCTAGAGTTTCAAGGACTATATTAGATAGAAGTGGCAAAAGAAGGCATCTCTGTCTTGTTCCAGTTTTTAGAGGGAATGCTTTCAATTTTTCTCCATTTAGAATGATGTTGGCCTTGGGCTTAGCATAAATAGCTTTTACAGTGTTGAGATATGTTCCTATTATCCCTAGTTTTTCTAGTGTTTCGAACACAAAGAGGTGCTATATTTTGTCAAATGCTTTTCATGCATCTATTAAGATGATCATATGATTCTTATCTTTAAGTCTATTGATGTAATGAATTACATTTATTGATTTCTGTATGTTGAACCAATCTTGCATTCCTGGGATGAACCCCACTTGATCGTGGTGCACTATCTTTTTTTTTTTTTTTTTTTTTTTTCTTTTTTTTGGTACTGGGGATTGGTACTCAGGGGCACTTGACCACTGGATCACATCCCCAGCCCTTTTTTTTTTTTTGTATTTTATTAGAGACAGGGTCTCACTGAGTTACTAAGTTCCTCGCCATTGCTGAGGCTGGCTTTGAACTCGTGATCCTCCTGCCTCAGCCTCCCAAAGTGCTGGGATTACAGGCGTGCACCACCGCGCCCGGCCAAGTGCACTATCTTTTTAATATGTTTTTGTTTTCGATTTGCCAGAATTTTATTGAAAATTTTTGCATCTATGTTCATTAGAGATATTGGTCTGAAGTTTTCTTTCCTTGATGTGTCTTTGGTTTTGGAACCAGGGTGCTATTGGCCTTATAGAATGAGTTTGGAAGTGTTCCCCTTTTTACTATTTCATGGAATAATTTGAGGAGTATTGGTATTATTTTTTCTTTAAAGGTCTTGTAGAACTCATCTGTGAATCCATCTGGTCCTGGGCTTTTCTTGTTTGGTAGGCTTCTGATGGCGTCTTCCATTTCATTGCTTGAAATTGATCTGTTTAACTTGTGTATATTGTCCTGATTCAGTTTGAATAAGTTACATGTCTCTAGAAATTTGTCGATGTTTTCAAAATTTTCTATTTTATTGGGACACAAAGTTTCAAAATATTTCCAATTATCTTCTGTATTTCTGTCATGATATTACCTTTTTCATCATAGATTTTAGTAGTTTGAGTTTTCTTTCTTCTTCTCTTCGTTAATGTGGCTCAGGGTTTATCAATTTTATTTATTTTTTTTCAAAGAACCACCTTTTTGTTTTGTCAATATTTTCAATTGTTTCAATTTCATTGATTTCAGCTCTGATTTTAATTATTTCCTGTCTTCTATTACTTTGGGTATTGATTTGTTTTTCTTTTTATAGGGCTTTGAGATATAATGTTAGGTCATTTATTTGTTGACTTTTTCTTCTTTTAAGGAATGAACTCCATGCAATGAACTTTCCTCTTAGTACTGCCTTCATAGTGTCTAAGAGATTTTGATATGTTGTATTGGTGTTCTCATTTATCTTTAAGAATTTTTATTATCTCCTCTTTGATGTCTTCTGCAACCCATTGTTCATTCAATAGCATATTATTTAGTCTCCAGGTGTTGGAGTATCTTCTATATTTTAACACTGATTTCTAATTTTATTCCATTATGATCTGATAGAATGTATGGTTGTATTTTTTTTATTTGCTAAAAGTTGCTTTGTGGCATAATATATGGTCTATTTTGGAGAATGATCCATGTGCTGCTTGCTGAGAAGAAAGTGTATTCACTCATCGATGAATGAAATATTCATTCATTCATTCATGAAATATTCATTCATTGATTCATGAAATAGTCATTCATTTAATTTGATTTGTTGTTTCCTTAATTTCAAGGATCTCTGGTTGTTTGTTTTTTCAGAATCTCTATCTCCTTATTGAAGTAATCTTTTGCTTCTTGTATTTACTTATGTAGCTCTCTATGAAAATGATCTTTTGCTGCCTGTGTTTGCTCTTATATCATCCTTTAATTCACAGAACATTTTTAATTATGTACATCCTGAACTCCTTCTGTGACATTTTTTCTGCTATGCTGGTCATGGATTCTAATACTGTAGAATCTTGGTTTGTTTGGGGCCCTTTCTTCCCTTGTTTTTTCATGGTGTTCATGTGTCTTCCCTTCTAGCAGTGCAGATCCGAGGTGTTACAACTTTTATCCTATAGACTTAGAGCGTCCCTGTAGGGTCCAATACCTCTTCTTTAAGGGGGAGATCAATATTAACAGATCCCAATACAAACTATAATCAGCTTTAAACCAGATAGCTCCTATTAAGACGTTTACAGTTTTGTCACAATAGACAGAAATGGTGAGTTCAATTATTATCTACAATATAAACAGTGGGTTTGCAAAAGGCTCTACAGTTTCTAATGGTGGACAGAGAACAGGGGTAAGCTGTAGGATGAGATGTTAAGGAGGTAGGAGGTGAGGATATAGACTTATTAGATCTTAGGAAGCGTGAAAGAGGAATCAAAAGAAGTTGGCTAGTAGCAGGAGAAAAGAGAGAAAGAGATTTTGGAGATACAAGTAAATGGGAATGTTGCCGCCTACAGCAACGATACCGCGGGAAAGAAATCAGAGGCAGACTGGGAATGACTGGTTCCTTTATTCTTGCTTCTTCTTCTCTGCTCTGTCTTCTGTATTCTCCATCCCCTTGTGTTTCCCCCACAGTCTCTTTAAATACTCTTTACCTTAACAAGTATACACGTGTCACAAGCTCAACTTACAGGTGCGTCGCACAGTGTTCACTGGCACAGAAAGACTCTTAGTTAATTACATTAAGATAGGGTGTAAACAATTAAACGCCTCCTCTTTGGCTCTCAGCCAGTTGCCATCTTAGCTACTTCCTCATACAAGGCTCTTACATGGAAAGACATAAGAGAGAGTACAAAAAACAAACAAAATTTAAGAAAAAAAATATAAAAATAAAAAAAGAATATACAACACAACTGTAATATACTATTCAGACATCCCATTCCTCAGTATCCTAATGCATGAAAAGTACTTGGTTTCACAAATGTTGGGGATGTGAGGGTGGAGAGATAGAAAGAGAGAGAAAAAAATTTTAAAAAACTTTAAAAGGAAATTTAAGGGTTTGTTTCTGTTGAAGTTCAGTATCTTTCCTGCTTCCCTTCTCATCCAGTAGGTGGGGTTGTCTGTTATTTGCTGGTGTCTCCAACCTCAGGATGGTGCAGGTGTTAGGGTGGAAGGGTTGGTCTTGGAGGTGGAATTCCTACAGGTGGGGTATAGCACTTGCCAGTCTCTGTTGGCAAATTGTACCCCAAGGATCTCCTTAGGGGCCTGCTTGTGTGTTGTGGGCACCTGGTCTTATCTCCTTATATTACCCATAGACCTCATAATTTCTGGTCTCTAATTTAGTCTCTAAACTGTATCTCACTCATCACACCCCCCCACCCCCACCCCCGCTTTCTACTTCCCAATTAGGATCTTCTCTCCCCAAAGGTCTTGTGGTCTATGCTCTGTGTTTTGTGCACCTGCTGGAGAGAGCTGTTTTGTATTGGGCAGATCAGGACCTGGCTTTGTGAGCTATGGACCAGCCGTGTAGCCACAAGCACTGTGCTGGGTTAGTGGCTGCAGGGGAGATGGGGAGAGTTGGTACCTTGATATTGCTTCTAGGCCCCAGCCAGTGTCCCAAGCTGGGAGTTGCCCCAATTAAAGATGGCAGTGGTAAGCCGGGCGCGGTGGCGCACGCCTGTAATCCCAGCACTTTGGGAGGCTGAGGCAGGAGGATCGCGAGTTCAAAGCCAGCCTCAGCAATGGCGAGGCACTTAGTAACTCAGTGAGACCCTGCTTCTAATAAAATACAAAAAAGGGCTGGGGATGTGGCCCAGTGGTCAAGTGCCCCTGAGTTCAATCCCTGGTACAAAAAAAAAAAAAAAAAAAAAAAAAAAAGATGGCAATGGTGGTAGAAAGGATAACCCAAGGTGGCGACAAAGGTGTCCCAAGATGGAGGTGGCTGCTTTCAGAGATGGGGCATCAGGGCGGGCCAGGTGGTGGCATTGGGCAGCATGCTCCGAGATGCAGCTCAGTGGTGTGCAGTGCTGTGGCGGGCAGCTGTCTCCAGACCCTGTCCAGTTTCTCCAGGCGCTGGGTACCGCATTGGGGGGCTGGGTACCGCATTGGGGTGCTGGGTACCGCATTGGGGGGTGAGGGTTGGGGACTATGGCAGTGGTTGCTGTGTCCCAAGATGGAGGCAACTAGGAGAGCCCCATGTTGGTAGATGGGGGTCCATACAGGAGCGGGAGCAGCTGCCGGGCTCCTCTAATAACTTGCAGAGAAACAGTATTTCCACTGCTTGAATCCCAGGTCATGGAGCCGCAAGGAATGGAGCCTCCTTCTAGCCCGCCATCTTGGATCCTCTCCTCAGCATTTTCAATTCTCCTTCTTATATTGGTGATTAGAGTCACGTCTCACTTCCAGGTGGGATAGTTTGTAGTATTTTTCTGAAAACATGAAGAAGGGAGGTGCCTCACCAAGCCACCTGGGCCCATCACGCAGGAAGTTCCTCTGGCTGGACGCCAGGCAGTCACTGTCCGGGTTCAGAGCCCGCAGCACTGTCAGTGGCAGACTTCAATCCACACTTGCCTTCTAGGTTTTTCTTTGGCTGGCCTTTGGTGACAGTATTATGGCAGGATAAAATCTGGCTTTCTCTGGCAACTTACAAAACTGTAGTGGTCTAAAGAGTCCAAGTGTTTTCCAAGTTGTTATTTGAAGGACATGCTGTTTCTTCCAGCCATGAATCAGTGGCTCTGCTGTGATCAAATGGCAGCCCCTCTGAACGAATATTCCCAGGCTGCTTATTTTGCCCTATCAGCATTTTGTTTGAGACCACACACACACAAAAAGGCAAGGTAACTCCAGACTCTCTAAGATTATTTCTTTTTTGCACAACTCTGGTCCAGGTATCCCACTTGGGCCCAGCCTGGTCACATAAGGTCTCTGGCCAAAAGCAGGATGTACGGATGAAGTGGACTCCACGGTGTCCAAGCCTAGGTCGGGAGGGGGGCGGGGGGGGCTTCTTCCTTGGCTCAAAAGGGCTATCAAGAATCAGATTTCCCTTATTCCCCCAGGTCGCTTCTAGCCAAGTCCAATCCTTTCCGCAGATTTCATCTTCCCTTTCTCTAGTTCTGACAGCTCCGTGCGTCTACGTCTTTGCTGAGCGGGTCTCCCAGGTGCCTTTCTCCTTGTCAGGATGCAGCTGAGCACAGAGGGGCCATCTGGTCACACACCTGGAGGGGCCCTTGAAAACACTTTCTCTTGGCCTCCGAATTACCTGAGGGCTAGTTATGCCATTCATGGTTTATTTTGCTTAGGGCTCATTCCTGCCAACTTCTGGGCATTTGAAAAGAGAAAAATCAAAACTCAGACTTTCAATTGCACTGATTACCAGTTGCTTTGCTGCAAAATTCTGTGGGTAAGACTAATAGTCAAAGGTAGTCTGAATGATGATCTGTAACTGATTCTCATTCCTACTCTCTTGGCTGCTTATTGCTGATACTAGACGGGAAGAAAAAGGCAGGACAGAGACTGTGGGCGAAGATGCAGTACCAAGCATGCATGGGCCACACTGTCACCTGTGAAGTTAGGGCAGTTACTCTTTAAGTGGGGACTAGGCTCCACCCTCTGCATGCTGGTCCACCCACAGCTGCAAGGTGGATGCTCCTTGGCACCCTGCTCAGCCCCCTTTCCCTTTCATCTCCTGTTGCCTATTCTCTTTTTGCCCTCGTAGTCATGACTTTTTAACAGTCAGTGCTCTCGTGAGGCTGGAATTTGGCCCTAATTCATCACAACCTGAAAACCAAAGGCAGATGCCGCTGATGCCTTCCCCCAGTCTTCAGCCTCTCTCCCCTCCTTTCCCTAACCTGCAGAAACGCCTGCTTGCTGATCTCACCCGGCTGGGAGCCGAGAGCCTGAAAGATGCAATATCTTGTGACTTGGCGGGGGAGGTAGACAACCACCCACCAAGTGGAACCCCCCACCCACAGCCCTCTGCGGACCTGGCGAGCTGCAGAGGGTGGCGGGGGTGGGACAAGGGAACAAGTCCCTGGGCAGTTCAGCTTGGACTTCATCTGAAGGCAGATCAGTCTCCTCACATGGAGTTGTCCTCGCCGTGCGTTCTCAGGAAAACCAAGTGAATCACCGGAGTAAAGAATGTGCTGTCTGGTGCTGCACCAATAAGACAGCATCATGTTTTGAATTAGAGGAGGGAGAGAGGGCAACTGGGAAGCCTTGGCTGGTCACTTGGTTGTTATTCCTTGTGCTGCCCCCCTCCCCAACCCCCTTTCCCTTAGATATATGCTTGGATAAGGCTTTTCTTCTGCAGCCTGGTTTTTCCTAAACTCAATCCTGCAGTGAAATGACAAGGCCATGTTAGACATGGAAATTATTGCAGAGCAGCAAATCCAAGACTATTATTTCACCGAAGGCCCCAGGAAATGGAGACGAGGAACTCTGAGAGCATACGCCTCCAACTCAACCCAAATATGTTTTTCTTGCCCCACTTGTTAATTAGTAAATCAAAACCAAATGAAAAATATAAATAAGTGCATACCACAAATCTGTCACACTTGAAAGTTTCCCAGCTCGTTTCTGTCTTTCTGGCTTTACACGCGATTCATCAGTGTCGCCATCTACGAGTTAAAACACCATAAAGCACCTTATAGAGCAAAGTCATTTGGGGCCATATAAATAAAACTGTTTAAAAAATGACCTTGTTCAGGTAAGGATGATCTGGTTAACTCTGAAGTCATGATTTCTTTTTTTTCCTTTTTTTGAAAGAACAGAAAGATGGAGGAGATTTCCCCTACTCCTTTTAAGTCTTTTGTAGGTGTTTTCTATTTTGTTTTGTTTCAAATAGTGCATTCGAGTGCTCTATTCAGTCCTGGTGAGTTTCTTGGCTTGATTTTTGTAATTTAGGAAGCATCGCCATTCAGATCAACACTTAGAATCAAAGAGGGCTAAACGCACCAGCACAGCTATTGCTCAGAAGGGACCAGGAGGCCTCACAGCCCGGAGAAGGCAGGATGTTCTCTGAGAACAGTGCTGGGAGAAGCATTTTGTTGTGTTTTTGCAAGGATCTGGGGATCCAAGTTTTTCCTATTAAAGGAAAGGAATGGGCCTGCTCTGCTTGTGTGTTCAGATCCTACGGCTTTCCTGGGGAGACATCTGCACCCCCTTGGCGGTGTTTTTCCAGTCTCTTGTTTAGCACCCTGGGGCATGAACACACGTTCTGCACGGCCCTCCACATCCACGCTCATATCTTGGTTTAGAAATGTGGGTCTTAGTTTGACCAGGAAAGGTTCCAGTGTCTGTCCCCTGCTGCTGCCAGGCAGGCTAGTACTTGAGACATGCAGCTGTGCGGCTCCAGGGGTGGCTGTCCCTTCCTTCAACAAATGCACGCTAGCCACCTGCTCTGTGCCAGGTCCCCTTGGGGGCACTTGGGCTACACGAGGGAACTAAACAAGATTCCCTGCTCTTGTGGACCAGGTCTTGGAGGGGAGCTCTGGCCCCCAGCGGGAGCATGGCTGTTTTCTTTTTCACCAGGCACCGGCACAAGGGTGTGGAGGTGAGGTGGGGTGTACAGATACCTCTGGTTGGGGCTGTCGTGCTGGCCTGCTTCCTGGAGCTCCGGCCTGCCTCCACCCATCACCCGGAGAGGTTGGAAGGGATCATGAGAATCGGCTCTCCCCACATCCCAGTGTTTGGCACGCATGGTGCTGTGCCACGAATAATAATAATAGGTCATCTGATGCTGTGTAATTTGATAGGAATATGAACCCCTGGTAACCCTGGGAACCAAAGCAAGGAATTGGCCTCTTGGTTACTTTTTTTTTTTTAACTTTCAAAACTTGAATGTTTCGTTAAACCAAATAGCTCCATTGTCATGGTCAGAAGTCCACTGTGGAGAAAGGCAGGATTTAGTGTTTATTTAAGCTGCCACCCAATGAGAAAAACTGTTGCCCAACATAGTTCAACTCTCAATTATTCAAGGGATGATTTTTCTATCTTGGGGATTTTTTTCTCCTCCCTCCTCTGCCCCAGGAGTTTTCCTGAAGGCACTGGAATTTAGCGAGCAGATCAGAGTGTATATGAAGAAAGCCCTTGATGACAGACAGCCTGAGAAGTAAGGCTTTGTTTTTGGTACCAGGGATTGAACCCGGGGTGCTCAACTACTGAGCCACATCCCCAGTCCTTTTTAGTTTTTTATTTTTGAGACAGGGTCTCACTAAGTTGCTTAGGGTCTCACTAAGTTTCTGAGGCTGGCCTTGAACTTGTGATCTTCCTGCTTTAGCCTCCCGAGCCGCTGGGATTATAGGTGTGCACCACCGTGCCCGGCCACAGTAAGGCTCTTACTAGAAGGAAGCATGGCTCTCAAGGCTTCTCGTCACCTGGCAGGTAGTTGCTCTTGACCCAGCTGAAGACAGTGGCGACCAAATCGGGAAACACAGGCAAATCCATGATAAGTGGGTTGAAGGTACTATATTCCAAAACATGATAAACGAATACTAACTTGATTCCCAGATTTCATGGCCATTCTGTAGCTACCTCAAGAGACTGAAAATGTCACTGGACACAGCTAAGAAAGAGTTAGTGCTGCCTCTTGACCTCAATCTTCAGCCTGCGGGTCCTGAATCCTTTTGGGCATGCTAGGCTCCTGACTTTCCAAAAAAGAGAAAGACAGTAGCTGTTTGACTAGGGTTCCTTGCTTTTCAACTTTGCCAGGATTTCTTTGGCAGGACGTGCCCTCTCTTGTCCCTGCTTATCTCTGGCCTCCCTTGTCTCCCTTCCCACGGTGTTGATCTGAGGTAACTTTTTCTTCTCTCCACTATCAGTCTGTGACACCCATTTCTCCTTCGCTGAGTCTCTTCTTTGATTCCCCTGGATTAACCTCATTTCCATTCAGGTTTGGCAAACTCTCCCCAGGAGCCTACTCTGTGTGGGCCAGGGTGCTCGGGGCCTGTTCCTGGGTGACGTCGACCCCCAGCCTCATCCTCTCAGGTGTCTTGGCAGTTGCCCTGGGAAGGGGGTGCCAGCTCATCACCCTGTGTTTAGTGTAGACTATGCACAGACTCTGAGGTAGTCATCAGCCACTTCAGGTTGACACTGGGGATTTAGTAGCTGAGGAGAGATGAAGAAGAAGAGCAAGAGAGAATGAAAGAGATTGGTGCCCCAGGATGGGGTTGTGGCTCAGTGGTAGAGCGCTCGCCTAGCACGTGCGCAGTCCAGGTTTGATCCTCAGCACCACGTAAAAATAAAGGCATTGTGTACAACTAAAAACCAATAAATAAATATAAAAAAAAAAAAGAGAGAGACTGGTGCCTCAAAGAACTGAAATACATATAAATGCATGTTCATAAAAAGCACTATTCACAAGAGCCACATGGTAGAAAGGGCTTGTGGCAGGGCAGCAGGCCATGACAGGACACAATCGCTCACCTCAGTGCTGGGAAGTGAAAGAGGCCAAGGGGCTAGAGTCCCACAATCCCCTTCAGGGCCACACCCTCAGTGACCTAAAGACCTCTCATTAGGCCCCACCTCTTAAAGTGCCCACCACCTCCCAGTAGCACCATGCTGATGACCAAGTCTTCAACACATGGGCCTTTGGAGGACACTTAGGATTCAAATTATAGCAGAAGACTTCCTGCAGTTCAGTCTTGAAGATTTAAAGTATTACTGTATTACTGAAGCAGACTGAATGTTTGTGCGCTCCCACTGAAATTCACATGTAGAAACCTGATCCCCAGTGTGATAGTGTTAGAAGGTAAGGCCTTTGGGAGGTATCAGGCCATCAGGGTTAGTGCCATTTATTTATTTATTTGGATACTGGGGATTGAACTCGGGCACTCGACCACTGAGCCTCATCCCCAGTCCTATTTTGTATTTTATTTAGAGACAGGATCTCACTGTGTTGCTTAGCACCTTGCTTTTGCTGAGGCTGGCTTTGAACTGCCTCAGCCTCCAGCAGGACCCAGGCTCTGCACAAGGACAGTGGTAGTGGAGAGAGCGGAACAGGTGAGCTTGAGTGCCTTCTAGAACAGCGCCATCCAGTAGGACTTGTGCAGTGATGGAATGTTCCGCGTGCTCTCCAGAACAGTATCCACCAGCCACGTGGGGCTATTGAGCACTTCAGATGTGACCAGTGTACCTCGTATGATGCCGTCATGGTGGCTACTTGTCACACACTTGTCCAGATTCATGGCATGCACACCAAAAGGGAACCCTCATAAACTATTAGCTTTAGTTAATAAATGTATCAGTGTGGACTCCTCAATTGTAAAAAAAAGAAAAAAAAAGTTACTACATGAATGCAAGGTGTTTATAATGGGGCAAACAGGAAGAGAGATATGGGAACTCTTTGTGCTTTCAGCACAGTTTTTCTAGAAATCTAAAACATAAAAATTAAGCCAGGTACAGTGGTGCATGCCTGTAATCCCAGTGACTTGGGAGGCTGAGGTAGGGGGATCACAAGTTTGAGTCTAGCCTCAGCCACTCAACAAGGCCTTAAGCAACTTAGTGAGGCCTTGTCGCAAAATAAAATATATAGAAGGGCTGGGAATGCAGCTCAATGATAAAGCAACCCTGGGTTCAATCCTCAGCACCAATAAATAAAAAAAGAATAACTAGATAAAAATAAAAAGAAATACTAAGGAATATAAGTACATAATAAAAACTTGACTTTTCACATTGATTTCTCATAATACTTATTACACTATTGGGTTCAGTTTTTAGGATATCTGAAGACAAAAAATTTAAATGTGGCTATTGTGAGGAACTGAGTGTTCTATTTTAGTTAGTTTAAGTAACTGCATGCGGCTGCGACTACTATATTGCCAGTGAGGTTCTAGAAGGTAAAGTCAACAGGAGTTGGTGATGAATCGGACAATTTGGAGTAGCCAGGTGGACAGACGTAGAGTCACAGGGACAGGCTGATGGGGAGAAAGCAAGTTTAATTTTGTGGATGTTGTGCTCAAGTGCAGGGGGCTTGGAGGAGGAAGCGTACCTTCAGGAAGAGCAGTGGGCTGGAGCAGGGAGTTGGGGGAGGTATCAACATGAAGAGAACAGGTGGAATCATAAAGGTAAGTGGCGTGGGAAGCCACACCACTGCTGCTGGCGTAGGAAGCCACACCACTGCTGCTGGCCGGGCTCCAGTGGACTTGATGTGGTGCTGCTTGCTGTGCCTACCTTCTGGGACTATTCTGAGAAACGGATGAGATAATCACGTGTGTGAAACTGCTTTGTAAACTCTTCAGACATGAAGCCAGTTTTATAATATCTTTAGGAGTTGAGAGGAATATGTCCCAAATGTTGTTTCCCAAACATAAAAGATAAAAAAACTGAATTCTGGAAGTACTGCAGAGCAGATCATCAGTGAGGCCTCCTGCTATAATACAGTGAGAGCCAGGATAAACAGCCCTCAGGCACCAGTGTCTAGGAGGCACCCCTGAGAGGGTTCCCAGGAGCAAACAAACACAAAGGCTGGGTTTCTGGGTGCCTGACCGACACTGTGGATCCTGAGTCCAGCTCAGGGACTGGGATGAGTGGGGGAACTGCCCCAGGGGGTCGTGCATTGAGCTGAGACTCTGCAAGGGGGTAAAGGGATTCCAAGTTGGTAGTGTTCCTTGAAAAAGGCAAAAGTCCTCTCTCTTCTCCTCCTCCTCCTTCTCCTCCTCTTTCTCTCCTCTTCTCCCCTTTCTCTTCTTCCTCTTCTTCTTCTTTTACCAGAGCAACACCAATTTAAATATTCAGGGTGGATTTCAATCAGAAATTACCTAAAAAAAAAAAAAAAAATACCAAACACACCACCAAAATGAGCATCATCAGGGGATAGTAAAGCCACAGAGCTGAAGCACCCCAAGGATTTCACACATTGGAGAACAGACACCAAGTTAGATAGAAAAAGTAAGACAGTTATGTAGAAATCTAGAAAGGCGTAATAGCACAATAAATACTATAGGATTAAAAATTATCAAGAAGACCTAACAATAAGAAATAGAACTATTAGAAAATAAATTTTAAATCATTAAAGTGAAAAACTAATAGATGGCTTAAACTACACATGAAACACAGTGAAAGAGAGAATTGGTGAACTGATAAACACACCCGAAGAAATTATCCAGTCAGGTGACCAGGAGATAAATGATGCCAATGAGCAGTGAAGAGATGTGGATG
Source organism: Tamias sibiricus (assembly GCA_025594165.1). Taxonomy (NCBI): domain Eukaryota; kingdom Metazoa; phylum Chordata; class Mammalia; order Rodentia; family Sciuridae; genus Tamias; species Tamias sibiricus. Next base: position 8,969,704 of record CM046666.1, read on the forward strand.
TTAGAAAGTCTAACGCGCACCTCACTGTCATGTTGAAAGGCGACACTAAAGAGAATGGGGGAAGAGGCCATAATTGCTGAGCTAATAGAATTTTCCAGAATTGATAGAAGGTAGGAATGCACAAACAAAACTACAGCATAATTCAAGGGGGATAAATTAAAAGAAATGCAACAGGGTTTATTGCTGTGAAGCTGCAGCATATCAGAGACAACCACTTTACCAGATCACTCAGAGAATCCAGATATTTTGTGTAAAAAAAAAAAAATACCAGTCCCATGTCATGAACACAGGGTTTAGTTTCTTCTCTCCCCCACAGTGAGGACATTCTGCCCGTTATTGCTCTGCCATGGAAATGAGAGGGGTGGGGAGTCTGCGTTCTTCTTTTTGGGCTGTCCCATCTGTGTTTTGACCAAAGATGTTTCATAACTTTTTCTCAGTTATGAAAAAAAAAATTCATGTCGACTATATTGATTTTTAGCAGATGTGGTCTGATTGTTTCTTTATCTCAGTCTTTGTAAATGGGCAAAAAATGTGGTTATTGGACATTAATTGCATTCTGTCATGACTGTGATTAGTAAGTCTTTCTTCCTGACATACGTTTATTGATTAAAATGTGTAATGCCTTCTTCCATGGTAACTGAGATCCGCTACTTACTGGCCCCAGTAGGACACATATAGTTTTAGCTCTTGAGCGTCTTCCAACGTAAAGTGACGTTAGTAACTATATTTGGATGTGAAAATGATTTCAAATTTTTTTTAAAACAATAAATGACTTGGTTTACTCCCACTACTAATAGTGATATGGAAATGCGTAATGTTAGTCCTGAGGCTCTTTATCATCTATGCACTGCATCTAGTCTGAAGAATTCATTGGAATAAAAGGATAGCCCCAAAGAATTCCTCTGTGGTGACAGAAGGGTCCTGGATCTGGATTTCAGTGGTGGTCGTATGAACCTGTCATGTGATGTCATAGAGTTACACACATGCCAGGGCAAGTGTACATGAAACCTGGTGAAATCAGAGCAGGTGTAGCCTGGTTAAGGTGTCGTGCTGTTCTTCCCCTGATGGAGTTACGGAAGATGTCTCCATCAGAGGAGGCTGGCTGGAAGGGACCTCTTGATGCTTTTTGCACCTACTTGCAGGTCTCTAATTACTTAAAATAAAAAGTAAAGCATACTTCAAAAATGGGAAATTAGATTCTGTGTATATATGATATGTTAGAATACACTCTACTGCCATGTATATCTGAAAAGAGCAAATAAAAGAAAATTTTAAAACTAAAACATTAAAAAAAGTCATTTGAAGTACATCATCCAGGGAAATAGATTCTTGATATCTTTGATTCTCACAAAATATTCATTTATATGCACTTGGTGAAACCCAGAAAGTGAAGTCATATCTCACTGTGGTTGGAAAGTGAGTTGGAGAGTTCCACTTGGTGTCTGTCTTACTATTCAAGGTCGTATGTTTGTACGGTTTAAAAGTCAAAAGGCAGCTGTTGTTAGAACCCTTGGAAGACTGACCTCAATTGTCCTGTTGCCTAAAATTAAATGAATTTGTTGTTAAGCCCTTTGGGTTTAAACCGAGGAGTAGGATAGCTGGGTCAAATGGTGGTTCCATTCCCAGTTTTCCAAGGAATTTCCATACTGCTTTCCATATTGGGTACACCAATTTGCAGTCCCACCAGCAAAGTGTGAGTATGCCTTTTCCCCCACATCCTCCTCAACACTTATTGTTGTTTGTATTCTTAATAGCTGCCATTCTGACTGGAGTGAGATAAAATCTTAGAGTAGTTTTGATTTGCATTTCTCTAATTGCTAGAGATGTTGAACATTTTTTTTTCATATATTTGTTGATTGATTATATATCATCTTCTGAGAAGTCTGTCAGTTCCTTGGCCCATTTATTGATTGGGTTATTTGGTTTTGTTTTCTTTTTTTTGGTGTTAAGATTTTTAGCAGCACAATTCACAATAGCTAAATTGTGGAACCAACCTAGATGCCCTTCAGTAGATGAATGAATAAAGAAAATGTGGTATATATACACAATGGAATATTACTCAGCATTAAAAGAGAATAAAATCATGGCATTTGCAGATAAATGGATGGAGTTGGAGAATATAAGGCTAAGTGAAGTAAGCCAATCCCCAAAAATACAAAGGGCAAATGTTTTCACTGTTATGAGGATGCTGATTCATAATGGGGATGGGGGGAGAATGGGAGGAATAGAAGAAATTTAGATAGGGCAAAGGGGAGGGAGAGGAAGGAAGGGGGCATGTGGGTAGGAAAGATGGTGGAATGAGATGGACATCATTACCCTAGGTACATGTATGAAGACACGAATGATGACTCTACTTTGTGTACAACCAGAGACATGAAAAATTGTGCTCTGTATGTGTAATATGAATTGAATTGCATTCTGTGGTCATGTATAACAAATTAGAATAAATAAATAAAATAATTAAATGAATTGTGCCATCATGTGAAAAACTGCTCACACTTGTCAATGGAGTGAACTTTTTTTTTTTTTTTTTTTTTTTTGTGGTTACCAGGGATTGAACTCAGGGGCACTCGACCTCTAGGCCACATCCCCAGCCCTTTTTTGTATTTTATTTAGAGACAGGGTCTCACTGAGTTGCTAAGTGCCTCGCCATTGCTGAGGCTGGCTTTGAACTCGCGATCCTCCTGCCTCAGCCTCCCAAAGTGCTGGGATTACAGGCGTGCGCCACTGCGCCCAGCAATGGAGTGAACTTTTAAAAAAAGAATTTCAAGTTTGGTGTGTAACCATCAGTGAAACAAAATATTTGGAACATGTAGAATTTACTGGAAATTAATATAATTGCCTTAACTAATTAGACCAAGTTACCCAGAGTGTATGTCTAGTAAATGAGGAATAAATAAAATGTTTTAAGTAGATTTTTCTGTTCTTTTCCTTCTCATTTCCTTTTCTATTTTTCTCTTTTATGTTTGTAGTTTAAATAGTGTGTGTCTATATTTCCCTCTAGATAACTTTAGTGGAAATAATTCAGATTTAGTGGAATGCTATTAGTAAAATACCAATATTATAATAACTTTATTGCAGTCAATCAATAGTGAGGAAAAAAGTGTGCCCCCAGTAAGATCAGTCAAGAAAAAGAAAATGCACAAGTAAACACTATAAGGAATGAAAAATAGAAATAGCCATTGATAGAGCACAGATTATGTAACACTATGGAAAAAATTCATGGCAACAAATTTGAAAAATTAAACCAATATTGAGAAACTTCTAGACAATGCACACTAAGTTAAAAAGAAATAGCTTGAATATTTCTGTATGTTTAAAGGAAAATAAATGAATCATTTAAAATCTTCCCCAAAACAACAGAATGAGATGATTCAACAGATAAGTTGGCCAAACTTTGAAGATGGAGATCACTTATTGAAAAGAGAGGGATTGCGATAACAGATCCCACTATTGCGTTTAATTGTAATAAAAAAAAGAATGTGAGATGACAGTCCCTGACAGATTCCAGAAGCAAGTCTAACTCGAAGCCTCCTGGGGTTAGTGTCCCTGGTCTCACCATGAAGGTGAAAGGTAGCAGACCAGGCAAGGGCGCCTTCAGTCAAGGAAGACATCAATGAAATTCCTTACTGGGTCCACAGCTTTGTAACCTGCCTCTTCCTCTCCTGTTATTCTTAGAGTACTGAACTAATCTTCAGATTTCAAAGGCAGTTAGAAGTGGTTTGAATGTGTCATCATTAAAAATGTTGTTAGTTATATGGTTCTTTATTATTTTGAGGCTAATGGAGCTCTTTTTAAAAAAAAAAATCTGATTGGGTAGCTTAAAAGAAACTTGAGGAAAAATGGATAGAATTGGAGACATAATTTTGGGGGGTGTGGGTACTGAGGATTGAACCTAGGGGTGCTTTACCTCTGAGCCACATTCCCATCCCTTTTTATATTTTATTTTGAAACAAGGTCTCACCAAGTTGCTTAGGTTGGCGTAGAACTTGCAGTCCTCCTCCTTCTGCCTCCCAAGTTGCTAGGATTACAGACACACACCACCGTGTCTGGCTGGAGACATAATTTTGAACGAAATAAGTCAGACTCAGAAGAGTATCATGTTTTCTCTCATATGTTGAAACTAGAGGGGAAATGCAGGAAAAAAGGGACCATGAAAGTATAAGGGTGACCATTAGGGAAGAGGGAAGGGTTGCAGGAAGGGAGGACAGAAGTATTTGGGAGAGGTTGATCAAGTTATATTTTTATGTACCTATGAATATGCCACAGCAAAACCCACTATTCTGTATAAACAATAAACACTAATAAGGGGCTAGGACAATTCACAATAGCTAGGTTGTGGAATCAACCTAGATGTCCCTCAGTAGATGAGTGGATAAAGAAAATGTGGTATATATACACAATGGAATTTTACTCAGCAATAAAAGAGAATAAAATAATGGCATTTGCAGGTAAATGGATGAAGTTGGAGAATATAATGCTAAGTGAAGTTAGTCAATCTCAAAAATCCAAATACCAAATGTTTTCTCTGATATAAGGAGGCTGACTCACAGTGGTGTTGGGTCGGGGTACATAGGAGGAGTAGAGGAATACTAGAATGGTCAAAGGGGAGGGAGGGAAAGGAAGGGAGCAAGGGAGGATGGAGGGGGAAAAAAGAAAAGGTGGATGAATAAGATGGATATCATTATCCTAAATGCATGACTGAAGATTTGAAAGGTATGAATATACATTGTATACAAACAGTGTTATGTAAAAAGATGTGCTATATGTTTATTATGAATTATATTGCATACTACTATTATTAAAAATTAAAAAAGAAGGCAAGAAAGCAAACCTAAGTTTCCACTAAAGTACATTTCCAATCATGGGGATTCCTGGGAAGATTTCATTCTTTCCAGTTTTTGCAAAGACTATGTTGATGAATTTTCAAATATTAAAAAATTTTACTCCTCAAAAAAAAAATAATCCAACTAAGATTTTATAAACTTGCTGTTTCTTGAATAATGTATTATTCGGGAAAAGACATAATAAAAATTTTCTGCTAAAAAAAAAGAAATTAAATGATAAATGATTTAATGTCTCCAAAAGGGGCCTGTCTTCAGGTAGTAGCTCTAAAGGGAGAAAATAGTTTTAAGTAAAGTATTTGTTTGTTGTAAAAAATAATCTACACAGAATATTGTAAAGAAAGCAAAAACTTTTAAATCTTATGTAGATAATACACTTTAAACAATTTTTGGTAAAAATTCTACTACACCATTTTTGGTTTTGTTTTTTTGCCTGGCTTTTTATTTCAAATATAATATTATGTAGATAAATACAGAATTTTCAGCTTCAATTTTAATTACTTGTTTTAGTTTGTTGTACTTAGACCCATACTTACTTAGGCATGTAGCAAGTACCTACAAATAAATTTTTCATTAATTTTCAAAAAAAAAAAGGGACTAGGGTTGTGGCTCAGCGGTAGAGCGCTCGCCTAGCACGTGTGTGGCCCGGGTTCGATCCTCAGCACCACATAAAATAAAGGCATTGTGTACAACTAGAACAAATAACTATTTAAAAAAATAAACACTAATAAAAATAAACTTAAAAAAAAAAACAAAACAACCAAATATAACGGGTGAACCCTGTTAGGATCCTGATTCCATCCAATAAACCAAATGTAGAAAGACAATGTTTGAGATATTTCAGGAAATTTGAGGATGGATTGGGTATCGGGATAGTGAAGAATTGTTTTTAATTTAGATACAATCATATAAGAAACTGTTCATTTTTAACAGGTTCTTAAATTATGGCTCATATGCATAACATAAAAGTCATCATTTTAACAGTGTTCAGTGTGCAGTTAGTCGCATTAAATCCATCCGTGCAGCTCTGCAGCACCACCATCTATCTCTAGAACTTGATTTTCACACATTGAAATTCTGCACCCATTAAATAGCTCTCTGTTTCCTCTCTCCAGTCTCTGGCAACCCCATTCCTTTTTCTGTCAATATGAATTTGATTACTCTAGGTGCCTCATTTAATCAAACCATACTTGTCCCTTTGTGACTGGCTCATTTCACGGAGTATGATGACATCAGGGTTCCTCTGTGATGTAGCACGTCAGCATTTGCTTCCTTTGTAAGGCTGAGTACTATTCTATTGTTGTAAATATGATGTGTGTGTGTGTGTGTGTGTGTGTGTGTGTGTATATATATATATATATATATATATATATATCACATTGTGCTTATCCTTTCTTCTATTGATGACAGTTGAGTTGCTTTCAGCTTTTGGCTTTTATGAATAATGCTGCTATGAATGTGGGTATACAGACTGTTCAAAGACCTGCTTGCAGTTTTTTTTGCAAATACATTCAGAAAGATATTTCCATGTGTAGTATTTTGAGGAACTTCCTTACTGTTTTCCACAGTGCCTGCACCATCTTACAAATCCCATCAGTAATCCAGTTTCTCCACCTCCTCACCAACACGCCCATATGTTTTAATATTCAAGATAGAGCTGAGGAGAGGACTGAGTGGTCACCCTCCATTTGCAGAGCAGCTACGCTCACCCATGGAACTCAGCCTGATGGGCAGCCTGGCTGTCTTCGAGGGCTGCCTCTTTGCTCTGTGACCACACCTGTGATTCTATGTGGGCCTGTATGATGTCCACCATGCCTCTACAGGAGGGGCTTTAAGGAAAACAGAAAAACAAAGTACTGTGTAATTTACTGATTCACACACATGTAGTAGAACTGTTCATTTTTAAAAGCAAGGCAGTGATAAACACTGTTTGACACAAGGTCCCTTGGGGGCAGAGGCGGGATGGGATGGGGAAGGAAGACAACAGTGGTGGTCATGTTCTGGTGTTGAAGCTCAGTGCTGGTTACTGTAGTCATCTGCAGTATTTGGGAGTTAAAATTGATCGAATTATGTTTTTATGTACCTGTGAACATGCCGCAACAAAGCCCACTACTCTGTATAAATTAATTATTAATCTGCAGTACCCTTTTGTGTGGGAAGCCATCCATGAATTATATGAGGGTCTTCTCAAGGTCGGGTAGCCAGGGAGATTGAGGTGTGGCATTGCAAACTGTCCGTGGCTCTCCTGCCCCAACAGACTGCCCAACGCACCTTTATCTCTGCTGTACTCGGAAGACACCTAGTTTTTATTTCTCAGCCAGCCCATTCCACCGAGGGCAACCCTATTTCCACCACCTGCATGGGGCGCAGGCAAGACTTTTGTATGTATAATATTACATCATTTACCTTTTTCATCTTAAACCAGTAACTTTGATTCCTTGGGCCTACGGTTCCTACATATTGGCCAAAGATCTAGGACTGGCCTAAAACTTCAACCGGTAGGGTCGGAAGCAAAAAAGAGAAAGTGAGATTTATAAAGCCAAATATTTTGCCATTTAGAGGGTGGTAGCATATTCTTCAATGATGTCCTTTCTGTTTAATTTGGTCTTAAAAGGATTTCTAGAAATGAAATCAGAGTTAAAAGAATGCCGTTTGTTGTTTTATTGTCCTTACAAAGGGCAGACAGAAAATGTCAGCGACCTTGTGTGAGGTCATCACCATTCTTTAAAAATGTTTTAACTGGTCCTCAAAATTAAATTCTAGGAATTCTTGCCTAAGAGAATGCAGTACTGTTCACTAGTTGAACACCAAGGATAATAAAATTTCACTTTTTTTTTTTTTTTCAGGATGCATTGTTCAAAGCCAGTTTAGGGAAAGTGTTAATTGGCCCTATGTGTGGACTGAGGAGTCAATTTGAATTGCTCATTCAAGGTGCATTCTAAGTTCAGAGGAGCTAGATTCTCAAATAACAGCCAGTGGTTGTCACAACTGTCATCTATGGAGCACTTATGTTATGCCATGGGCTATTTTATGTAGAATGTTTCACTTAATCTTTAGAAGTGTTCTTCTTCCCACTTAACTAGCACTGAAACTTTTGACTAATATCATGTAAGTAACGGGGAAAAAAGGGAGCTGGAATTCCAAACCAGTGTCACAATTTGACTCTTTCTCACCGTTTTGGTCCTTACTTTGTTGTATACCACATTGGGACCACCATTGATAAGACGAATACTAGGGTTTCAGCTAGGCTAAGGCCGCATTCAAAACTTAGCCCTTGTCCTTTCTCTTGTTTTCCTATTATTGAACTATTTGACATTTAAGGAATTCATAATCATATCACTTGAATGGCTAAGTTCATTGGAAATGTTACCATTCCATCACTGTGGCCTTCCGATGCATACGCATTGTGTTTATTTCTGTTAACCTCCTTGTGTTAATCCCTATGAGACGTGAGCAAATGCATTGCATAAGTCCAACCACAGGCAGAAGAGTAGGAGAGAAAGGAGAAGTTCCAGGCAAACTTCGGGGATGGTGGCTGAGGTGTCTGGCAGAGTGGGGAAGGCCTTTAGCTGGGAGCTGAGAGACATCAAGGGGGCATTAAGAAGACCCAGAGTAAGGGGTAGGTTGCAATCAGAAACGCTAGGGACAACAGAGATCATCACTCTCCCCCAAGAAGGATCAAAGAAAAGAATGTTCAGAATGCGTTGAAACAATGTTGTCTTGCGAGAGGAGAAATGGGGAAATGCCCTTAAAAGGCAGCGGGTTCTAGTTCACATTGTGATAAAACGAATACTTTGAACTGTGCTTCTGTTTTCTCATTTTTAGGATCTTTATCTCTTTACATCTGTCTGTGAGCATTTGCCAGGATTCCTCCTTAGTCATACGTATCGCCTTCCAGCATTTCACAATCCTTATCCTCAAGAATTGCATGCACTCTTCCCCTTCCTAGCACGGTCAGATGCTCTTGCTCTCTCCTTCTCCCTCTACGAGCCTCTCCTGTCATCTCTTCTCTTTTTGTGTTATCCTGTTAGGACTGCGAAACAGATTCCCCCAAAACCAAGTGGCTAAAACCAGCAATGCATCATCATCCCTCACAGTCCTCTGAGATGATGGGTTTATCTCGGGGATTCTTGAGCAAGATTTCTCCTGCAGGTGCAGTCAGATGGTGGCTGGGACTAGTGTCATCCAAAGCTCCACGGGACTTGATGGCCAAGATGGCCTCTTATAACACGTCCGATGCCTCTGCTGAAGTGTCTGGCGAGTGGCTAGACAGTTTATGGTGTTCTCTCTCTCCCCCTCCCTCCTCCTCTGCCCCAACCCCTTTCACTCTCCTTCCACGCACTTCTCTACACGGCTAGCTTGGGCTTCCTCCCAACAGGGAGGTTTCTGGGTAGTCCGCCTTCTTACGGGGCAGCCGTCTTTGCTCACACAGTGTGGAAGGAAGTTCAGAGCTTACAACCTACCCTTGAAAGTTGCTGAGCTCCACTGTTGCTGCATTCCATGGTCCAAAGCAGGTTACAGAGCCGGCCAGGAGAGGGGACCACTGGAGGGCATGAATACAGGAAGGTGTGATTTATCGGCAGAGGTTCACTTGTCAAAACTAGCTACCACATTCCTCATTGATTGAAATTTTTTGTATTGTTAATCTTTGTAACTGAAAAGTCTTAGTTACTATCATCTGTCTCACTTCCCATCTGTATTTTTTTCCTCGAACTACTGTTCATAGTAAGAGATATCGACAGACTTCTTACACATGCTCTCTAATGAATCTTAAGACTATATTTTCATGTAGCAATATTGAAATGAAGCATTCACAAGACCCTACAGAAAAGCTCTGGGTTTTTGTTTCTGTGTTTAAGAAAGACCCTTTGGGAAATCAGATTTGATTCAATTTTTTAACTAACAGTGATAACATATCGGACTTAAAAGGCAGATCAGTTTTAGGGAAAGTGATACAGCGTCCCATGTGCACGTCCTTGGGTGAACTCTTTAACAATATTGCTTTTCATGGTAGGCCGCTAATTAGAAAAGCTGCTGTCCTGTTGGGGCTGAACTGTGGTGTACTTTCTGGTTGGACCTCTTTTTACTTTACATTCAAGGGCTTGCAGAAGCCAAAGCGTGCTCTTCTTTTAATCCCCAAAATTTGAAAAAAAAAGAAAAAAAAAGGAAATCCCAGCATTAAAAAATTGTTGCACAATTACATGTCCATTTTGGAACTTCTCTGTTTAAAATCTTGTCCCCATAGATGGCTCCTCTCTCCTTAGCTTCTGCAAATGCCATCAAGGATTTTGGTTCTTCTTGAAAGCTGTTAGGTGTTTTGATTTTTTTTTTTAAATGATTCTGAATCTTCACAACTTTTCTTTGGTAATGATAGGAAACAACACATTGGGAGGAAGTAGAAGTTCAAGGTGGCAAATGATTTTATTTTTGTTTTCTGCCCTGGGAAAGGTATGTCATCCAGGGTTGCTTCGCTCATTAGGTTTCATCTGGGTTGCCACTAAGAAAAAACTAACAGGCACAGTGGGGCAGGAGTGTTTGTTTCTTGACTCAGGGGACAGAGTCAGGGCTTCTGGTGGTAGCAGAGCCCACCTTTTTCTCTTTCATAATGACTCTGAATTAATCCCTGAGGTTTCCTATCATCTCTCTCACACGGGACTTTATACAAACATTTGAAAGCTGAAGCTGACTTCAAAAAATGACAATCAATAATAACAATTTTCTGTACTGGTTTTTCATTCAGGAAAAAGATTTTACCTAAAATAACATATTTTTCAAGTTTTATCAAGGTATAATTGACAAAAATTTTATGTATTTAAGAGATATAAATGTTATGTGTTTTGATACACACACACATTGTAAAATGATCACCACTGTCAAGCCAAGTAAGGTCTCCGTCCCCTCACATAGCTGTTTTCATTTTTATTGTGATGAGAACGTTTAAAATGTACTTTCTTAATAAATTTCAAGTATGCAATATGGTATTATTAGTCACCATGTTATCCGATAGTTCTGTGAGATTATTATGCAAAACTGACCTTTGTACCCTTGGACCAACCCACTTTTCCCCAGTCCCCACCCTCCCCTTATGCCCTAACCCCTGGCAACCATCCTTCCACCTCTGCTTCTTTGAGCTTGACTTTCCTAGATTCCAGGCATCAGTGGGAACATGTGGTGCTTGTCTTTCCGAGCCTGGCTTATTTCTCCCAGCATAATGTCCTCCTGGGTCATCGACATTGTCACAGACAGCACAATATCCCTCTTTTTTAATGGCTCAGTAGTATTCCATTGTGCATATACCACATATCCATTCATCTATGCACGGAAAACTAGCTTCATAATTTAAATAACTTTTAGACCCAATCCTTTTCCAAAGGTTTCTTTCAGGGTAAACCATTAGAAAATAGTGAATGATACCATTGGTGATTTCCTCACACATACTAGTTCTGCTTGGGGGATCTACTCACAGATTAAATGGGGTTCCAGCAGTTTCCAGAGCAGAGGGTCCCCTCACCCCCGTCATTCAACCTCCAGCCTCCACCAGTAGGTGGACAGCAGGGCGCCATGTCCTGTGAAGCTTTACCCTCAACAAGCGTTTCCCCTGAAGAGCAGGCAACATGTGAGTCCCCTTTGAACTTCAGGCCCAGGGGAAGCATGCTGCCCTCTCCCCTTCCCCAGTGCTCTCGTGCCCGCCCACTCAAGTTCAACGCAGGGCTACCTTGGTCCTGCCGGCTGTGGACAGTGACGTGTGAACAGAACCGAGGAGAGAAAAGCCCTGGGAGGGCCTCAGGGTCAGGATGGGATTTCCTTCATTCTCTCTCCACCTTTCCCCACAAAGCCAGACCCTCCCCCTCCCTTTTTTTTTTTTTTTTTTTTTTTTTTTTGCGGATGAGGAAACCTGAAGCCAAGAGTCTAAATAACTAACTAGCTGTCCTGCAATTTATGTTAACCCAACACTCAAACCAAGTGTTGAAACAGCCTAGGAAGTTCATGCGGTCCTCAGGTGATGTGGTGACAGTGAACCGGGCCTCTCTGACGGCTTAGCCAGCATTCCTTCCTCTACCCCTGATGGCTCTAACCGGCCGTTGGTAACTAGTAACCCACCTATGACAGTGAGACGGGGGAGCTTTCAGGAGGCGAGTCTGTGGCACTTAGTCAATAACAACAGCTGTCACTCTCTCTTGTTTGATCCTATAGTGGAGTACGACAAGGAGTTCTCCCTCGCCAGCGGCACCACAAAGAGTTCAAGTTCAACTTATCCCAGATTCCTGAGGGTGAGGCTGTGACGGCTGCAGAGTTCCGCATCTACAAGGACTGTGTTGTGGGCAGTTTTAAAAACCAAACTTTTCTTATCAGCATTTATCAAGTCTTACAGGAGCATCAGCACAGGTATGAAGGCTCAAGGAAGCCCCAACGGTGGGCCCGGCCCCATTTCTCACCCTCTGTCGTCACATGACCCCAAGTATGTCTGTGGAAGGTGCTTAGCAGTTGAGGGGCAGCCCATGAACGTGAGGAGGTGGGTGTTCTCCAGGGTACTGTTTAGCCCAAAAGATTTTTTCCCATGAAGCTGACTTTCCAAATACTTATCTTTTTTCCTGAGCAAGCCAGCTAGGATGATTTACTAAGCACCTTTTGTGACCAGACAACTGTATGTTGTATTGGGGATAAAACGTTTTCCACTATTGTTTGGTCCCCGCTTTGAATGATGGGCAGGGGTGGCTAAAATAAATTCACACATGAAATTTATATAATGATGCTTATAAATGGTCCTAATTCAGATGACAACAAGGTTATTTATTTGTGCATTTAATAAACACTCATGATTTCACCTTTGAGTAAGCGGGTTTCATGTATTTTTTTTTTTTAACCATTTGGATATAAGGGAATGATAGTTCCCCCTCCCCATATGTCTATATTATTCTTGTTTCCTAAAATGAGTCTAGACCATTTTACAAAAAAAAAAAAAAAAAAAAGCTGCAATGACGTATGTTCATGGAGCTACCTAATAATAAAGAAAAGCTTCCATGGAGTGAAGGTTGAAGGACTAGAAGGGCAGAAGGACAAGTGTCACAGCAGGTAGTTCAAATCTGTAGCGCACAGAAAAGTAACCAATGACTTTGGACTTTGCTTGGTACTTAAGGGGTCAGTCCAGGGAGAATCAAGCACATGATGCATAGGTTAGCATTGCTGTGTAGTTCTCAGTGTGTACAAGGTAGAAATTAAGCCAGTGATGTAATATTCTGGCAATTATATGGTAGATAAAAAGGTAAGAAAGGAAAACAGTGTATAGGAAGGCAGGAACCCTGCACTTACAGGCTTTCTAAGGAATTTGTCACCTTTGGTTTTATAAAATGCATCCAGATTCTTGCTTTTGGTCTTGGAAGTCTATTGACTTCCCAAAAATTTCCAAAGGTTTAGGAATGACTTTGTTTTCTTCTGAACTTATTGTCTGTGTGTGGGTCTGTCACAAGTGTGCATACTGAAATCCTTGGAAACATGTGCAAGGTTCATTTTAGTTTTGAAGCACCACCCGCACTGGATGCTCGGACATGTTCAAGTCTGTAATGGGGTGAGTGGAAGAAGATGAAGTGATGGCAGGTGTTGGGAATTCGTCATGGTGTGAAATATCCACTGAGGGTTGTAGATGAGTTTCAAGCTGGGACAGCTAAATAATGACTAAATACAGCCATTGTGGTATCTTTATGTTTGACCAAAAATCAGAATGAAAGGGAAGTTTTCCAAAGCCTGATTGTCACTCCTAAATAAAAGCATATGCAATGGCTTTGCTGTTGGGGGGGGGGGGTTCTTTTGGAAAGCAAATTATTCATTGCTAGATAGTCATCTTTTGATACTTTGGAGAGAATTGGCATTCAGCAGTTCTCTGGAATGGCTTTACCATAGATTTTTCAATCTAATTATTCCATTACATTTCTCTGGTGGGAATAACTTTTGTACTGGTACGTTTTTGGCTCAGAAGTTTGTTTGGGATACACAGTTTTTTCTCTGTCCTGAAGAAAAGCATCATGGTAAAAACACCAAGCTGGAAGTTTAGTGACTATGGAATTTTTCAAAATTATTATTATTATTATTATTATTATTATTATTATTATTATTTTAAAAAGAGCTAACAGAAACTTTGTAAGGTTTATACTGAACTCTAGCCAAAAAAGAACAGCTGCCTTGTGCTTAAGATGGTGGTGACATACTTCTCGAGGCCAACAGTGAGTTTGGAAAACAAAGTCCCGGAGGGTCCCAACCTTGGATGCTCTCTATCAAAGCAGAGAGCTGTCATTTCTTTGTCTTCTAGGATGGGAGCATTTGGCATTTGGATGTGTTTGATTTTTGAGCATAGGAGAGGGGAAATACTGGGAGAATTAGAGAATCTCATGCTTTTGAAGGGTTCCAGGTTGGCCAGATTTCCTTATCTGTGGGCTGGGAGCCCAGGCCTCCTGCTGCCTCCTAATGTTCTTCCAGAGGCCTCCAGGTTTGACTGCAGGACTCCTTGATCTCCCCATCTGTAGTGTCTTGGGGTGTCTTGGCTCAAAATCCTTTTCCAGGCTTATAAAGAAACTTGTTTGTATAATCTGTGTTTAAGTGAAATTTGTAACATTTGATGGATTCACTTAATTTAAGAAGTGTTTGTGTTGCAAAATAGTTGGCATCCTTGAAAAGGGGTTTGGGGAGTCAGGGTTTTCAATGCTGAGTCATACACTCAGCGGAGGGCAAAAGAAGGGATGACCTGGGTTTCCTGACACCGGAGGCATTCAGAAAACCTGGCCCAGGGAGGGTCGGGAAAGATTCTTGGAAGGTACATCTTCACTTTGCACTACGAAGAAACATGTGTTTTAACTGATAAGAAACAATGGGACCAGGTAAGTTTTTTTAAAAAGTGAGTACTTTGAACAGATGGTGCTTTTAGAAATATCAGGGAAGTACTTGATATTTTACTCCAAATTTGAGAATCAGCTCTTAGAATCTTAAATCATGGGAAGATCTGATACAACCCATAAATTAGAGTGAGATCATCAACTCCACGGTCTGCGTTAAGTTCAAGTCCAGGTTGCCCATTGCATTTTATTTATTTGTTTATTTTAAACTTAACTCCATGGTATTGTGTGACATTTACATTTTAAGATGAGTTTGGTGGGCTGGGGATGTGGCTCAGTGGTAGAGCATTTGCCTGGCATACGTGAAGCCCTGGATTTGATCCCCAGAACCAAAACAAACAAAAAAAAGTTTGATGTCAATTTTGATAATTATAAGTCATTATGTCCTTATGATGATGCTGATGAAGGTTTGCATTTACATAGAATTAACAGTTTGGGGGAAGCCTTCTCTTAAATTCTCCAATTAGGATTTTACTGTGACATGGGGACCACCCCAAGATAAAGGTAAGGTGCCAGAGAGGTGAGCAGTCTCCATATGGCAGGTCCCCACCCCTCTATTTCCGCATCTCTGATGTGGTCTCTGTCTGAAGGGCAAAGGAGAACATTCCATTGGTGGTTAAAATGTGTGTGTTAGAATTCAGGTCCTGGTACTTCGACAGTTAAGACCTTCCTGCAGAAAACCTTTCTAATTCTGTCTTCCCTTGGTCAACCATTGATATAGTAACAACTTTTCTAGAGGAGGGGCGTGGAGAGGAAGAAAGACTAGAATAAATTTCCCCCAAAGTCTGCATGCTTGTCCTGATTCTGGCACTTCTGTCCATTTACTCCTTACCTAGAGTCTTCAGTGTGGCATCCACACTACGCTGTCTTCACAGGCGGAGGATCGACTGCTCTCAACACCTTCTGACTTTTCATCCTCATGTGCAGTGGCATGATGGCGCCACGTGGCTCTTCATATGTTCTTATGACCTTCCTTTCTATAGCATCTTTAGATTAATGGTGCCATTTTGAGGCCTAGAAAGAACACCATTTTCATCTACATTTCTTATTTGCTTAAAGGCACATCTTTAATGTTCTTAACTGAACTTTGTATAGTTAGAAGTCAAAGAGAATCTCTTGGAAGTTAACCAGACGTTTTAACAGAGAGCATGTTTAATTTCTGAATTGTGGTCCTGTTTGGTTCATGCATTGGCCATACTCACCTCCATTAGTTTTGACATTCTGTGTTCTGTGTTTTGGCAGTTGTGTTGTTTTGCAGTGATGGTCTTGTGGTATCTTCTGTGTCTGTGATAACTTTCCCATGTTCTATCATGGTACAGTTTTTTGAAAGACATTTAAAGTGAGAACTAGTTACAGATTTAAAATGTATATCCTCCTGGCATAAGCAATACCAAAACAAACTCCTCTGTTTGAAAGAAACAAAGATGGATGGATGGATGGATGGATGGACGGATGGATGGATGGACGGACAGATTGGTGTTCATTTATTTGTTTTGTTTTTTAAGTTTCATATGTTTTATCCTAACTTCAGAATCCTTAGGATGTGAACGAATATGTGTTAGAATCAAGGAAACAATGCAGTGATGCTTTAGAGTTGGTTTTCAAAACTTGGAGAAAGAGTGTCTTAGGTTGACCAAGCCAACCCTAGACTGCTGGATCCCCCAGGATCAATCCTAAACTAACTTATTGCCTTAATTTTTGAAAAAATTCACAAATTTAGACCAATTTTACAGATAGAACTTAATTTTCCCAGCAGAGAAAATAACCATGGAAGGGCAAAGACACATTTTTTTTTTTTTTTTTTTTTACAGAATTTTTAGTTTGAAACTCTGTGCCATTCACAATAAGGAACACAGGAATAAGTTAAGAAAGGGGAATGAAGATGAGTTCAGATTTGGATACGTTTGAGTCGTGGTGGGGATACCCAAGTGCAAGATGTAGACACTCCGATCTCAGCAGAATAAGCAAAGCTATGGTAGGATTTTGAGACCACAAGTGAGACACTGAAGTAAATTATTAGACAGCCCAGCTATATAAGAGTGGAAAGTTTAAATTGACTCAGTACCATTTATTGGCAATACTGGCCTTTTCCCATGTGCCTCAGGGGCACCATTATTTTATATCAGGTGATTGTATATGTATGGGTCTGTTTCTGGGATCTTTATTTTGTTCCATTGGTTGATTTCCCCCCCGCCTTGCACCAATACTACACTGTCTTAATTCTTTTAGTTTTACAATAAGGATTGATCTCTGGTGTGTAAGTTTCCCAAATTTGTTCTTAAGACTCTTTTTGATCCTAATGGCCATTTATTTTGCCACATAAACTTTAAAATGAGTTTATCAGTTTCCATAAAAGGTGAAGCAAAACAAAACAAACAAACAAACAAACAAAAAGCTTGCTGGGATTCTGATTGGAATTACATTAAATGTAGAGTTCAACTTGGAAATAATTTACATCTTACCAATACTGAGTATTCTATTCAAGCATATAGCATTTATTAGGCTTTCTCTAATAACTTTCAATAATATATAGTTGTTTTGTGTGTGTCAAACATTCTTATTAGATTAATTTAGGTAGTAAAGTTTTTGATGTTATTGTAAATGGTATGGTATTTTCAAAAATTTCAGAGTTTTTTCTCCTTACATATATAAATACAATTGATTTTTGTATATTGATCTTGTAACCATTAACCTTACATGTTAATTCTAATATTTTTATAAAGTCTTTTGAAATTTCTAAATGTATAATATACCACCTATAAATATCAGCTTTATTTTTTCTTTTCCAATTCCTATATTTTTCTGTTTCTCTTTTTCTTCTTTTATTGTACTGGCTAGGATGTCCAGTACAGTTGTTGAAATCCACTAAAATATCTGTCAGATTTCTAATGTCAGTGTGGGGTGTAGATTTACTATTACTATGAAGGATGACGATTATTGTAAATGTTTTTATAAGATACTTTTTTAGATTAAGGAACTTATTCTCTATTCCTAGTTTTATAATAGTTTAAATTAGGAAATAATGTGAAAAAAAATGTTGGTGGTATTAGGGGTTGAACCAGTCCTCTGCCACTGAGTTGCATCCCTATCCCTGAGGTAAAATGTTAATCAAATGTCTGTTCTGAACCTTTTGGGAAGATCATTTGATTTTTTTTTTCATTTATAGTGTTAATATGACTACCATATTAAAAGACTATCAAATGCTAAGCCAGTTTCACAACCCTGAGACAAGTTTCATTCTTGATTTAGTATTAGTCTTATATAAGACTCATTCAAAGGCTATGTCTGATAACTACTCCTTGGGTCACCTATAGGTCTATTTCCATTATCTTTTTGTTCCCATGATTTTATTCCTTGGCATGCCTGATAACTTTATGTTTATTACAGTTTGGCCATTATTTAATAAAACATCCCTGGATATTGTTACCTCCTTCTAGAGTGGATTTACTGTTCTTCTGAAAGTCAGATACACTGCAGGCAAGTCACCCTGTTCTTTTTGTTCCAGTGGAGGTCTCAGGATCTACTATGGCTCATCTATTTCTGGTTTTCCATTTCTCCCGCAGTGTAGCCCTTCAGGGTTTGCAGCTGAATGTCTAGGACGCTTACCAGAGGCCCTCTTCCTTGGTGGGCTCTGAACTCTACTTTTTTACTCCGCATATTCGTGGAACTGCCAAAAACTCTGCTATTAAGCCTCTCAACATTTTATTTCTGCTTGTTTTCTCAACTTCTCATCCCATGCATACATAGCTAATATTTGGCAAATATCTCAAATGAAAATATTGGTGTTCAGGGCAACCAGATCTCGAAGTAGAAAAGGACTGCATAGGAGTGAGCCCAACCTGTATGAGATCACTTTCACACATTCCCTTTCTGTGCAGCCTCTTCCTCTGGGACCTTAGCCCTTCCTGTCCTAGCTGCCTTGAACTCTCATTTTTATCCCTAGTCAGTGATGCTGCTCCAAACTCCAGGCTACTACTTCTTTCTCTTTGGTGCATGCCTTAGGCTGGGAATTAACAAATGCTTGGAATGAAAAGGCAACTTCAAATGCAGGGCTCACCTCAGTGCATTCCCTTATCTCAGGGGTCTTGGTCTTGACCCATCAAGTGTCATCTCACCAGTTGCCCTAAGACGACTTCACTCTGGTTTTTATTTTGTTGTTGTTTTTCATTTGATCCATTATTTTTAGTTGTTCTTGGTGGGAGTGTTAGTTTGGTGCACCAGAGCAGAAGCATAAGTCTCTTTTGAAAGACAGTCAATTTTTTTTGTTCTTTTAATTTAGAAATCTTTTTAACAAATCCCTATGAATATTGATGTTTGCATCATTAACCAAATGTTCTAGTTCTGTAAGACCTGGACCCAGTAGCTGATCCAGTTCCAGGATCTAGGAGAGACTAGTTTCTTTATAAAAGTGTTCACAGACTGATTGTTCTTTGAATTCAATTGGATTTTCAGTGCTACTTGCTGGAGAGGAGATAAAAATTTAACCTTTTTAGACAGATGAGACAGGTTTCCTTTTTCAAGGGAAGGGCAAAATTGAGAAAGCCATCCTGCAAGAGGAAACCAAAGCTTTTATTGCTGTGCCTAGCCACACCTGTTTCTCTTTCTGTGCCTGGCTTTCACAGCTATGATCCTCCTGGAATCCTGAAATCTAACTGCTGGAATGATAATCTTTGGCTCCCTCAGTGTGGGTCTCACACAAGCAATGAACATTTCAGTGTTTGTCCCTTTGCCCCCAAAAGGAGATGATACAACTGAGCCACAGCTCAGGTTATGTAACTAGTTTCCTCTTCCCATATTCCTTATACCAGAATGATGTGCCTAAAAATGAAAGAACCAACAAAAACTCAAGAGGCTCCCAAACCTTATTCTTCCACGTATCAGTGTTCTGATATTTCTATAAAATTAAAGTTACAGAAAAATGTATATGCTCAGAAGAACACTAAACTATTTTATGGTGGAGGGGAGTCAGGTGGGCCAGTCACTGAGGACAGCATTCTTTGGGAATTGCTTATCCACTTGGTAAACTACAACAACAGAAAAGCAAGTTTTGGTTTATGGAAACTATGCCTCATGTGTTATTCATTCCTAGAAACAGCTTGCCTTGACTGCATGCATCTCTGTGCAAGGCTTTCTAGCTTTGTGGGAGGCAGCCCATGTTCGTGGTTAAGATGATTTTGTGAAACCTCTCTCTCTTATAAAAATCACAAATTAGCAGTATTTTTGTTTCGTTTCCCCACATTGGTCAAGGATGTGGAAATATGGGATTGGATAAATGACACAGATAAGATTTGGATCTAACATGTTGAAAACCTGGCAGGAATCTTCTCCCAACCTGAGCTGGCCACTAGGGTAGTTGGAGCTGACTCCAGTGTATGCATGGACCTTTGTTTTGCTTATGTGGCTGAAGAGGACAGAGGACAGAGGAAGTAGCCATGAATGTGTGTAAGGCAACTATCCACCTTGCCTCTCTCTCCATCTTGGACAACTAGAAATATGTCTTCAGAAACACTGCTACTTTGGACATCTCTTTCCTGCGATTCTGCGTATTAGCCTCACTTGATAACTCCCCAGGGGTTAAGCCAATCACACGTGTCACACATGTACTTGTAGAGCAGCTTTCAGCTGGTTTGCACTGTTTTAGGGAGAGGAGCAAGACATCTTGAGAGCAGATGGCTTTTAACCGTAAGTATAAAACACAGAGAGAGGTAGTGCTATCATATCTAATGAAGAGGTGGAGTGCTTTGAATCCCCAGCTCATAAAGCGTGCTTTCCAGACCAGCAGAGTTGGCATCCATGTAGAACCTGCTAGACATGCAAGTTCTCAGGCCCCTGCCCAGGCCCCCAGACCAGAAGCTCCAAGGTGAAGGACAGGAGTCTGTATTTATAAGTCACCTCAGGGGAGCCTGACCCAGTCTATCCTGGAGGACCCATGGGTGATGGTTAAGAGCATGCATAACACTTGGGCCAAATGGCCTGGGTTCAAATCCCAGCTCTGCATTTTGCTAGCTGTGTGACAGTGAGCAGGCCACTTACCCTCTTGGTGCCTCAGTTTCCTCACATGTAAACCTGTGCTGGGTATGAATGATATCTTGTGGTATTTGTGAGGTATTGACATATGTGAGAGCACTTGGAAGAGTCAAAAAGTAAACACCACATTAGTGTTGACTGCATTAATAGCCTAACACAGTGATTTAGAGTCAAGGGAACAAGGTGATATTTAAAGCATCTTTTTACCATGCCAGCATTAGGGTGAAAATGGAGTAATGTCAAGTGACATAAAATCAGTTCAGACTTAACCAATTATATAATAATGTTTATTCAGCCTTGCTCCTCAAATCCACATGTGTGTACGTGTAGCAGTTTACTGGGGTGCATAGAACTATATTTTCAAATGCCCTGTTTGTAGAGAAGCCAAGATGGTGGGGTAGAGGAAAGGTGCATGTTCCAGTTTCTCTGTGACTCAGAATTGAAGCAGTGGAAAGACTCCTTCTCAGTGAGGGAAGGTGGGGTGACTGCGAGAATTCACTGAAATTCAGTATTGGACAGTCAGAGAGTCAGACCCAGAAATTCTGGTGTTGTGAAGAGAGAGCAAGAAAGAGTACATTAGGGCCAAATGTATGTGCCATGCTCCTTGTTGGTTATCTTGCCCTATGACTAGAATTCTTGGGATGTGCTGAAGAACTAGATATACAGCAGAGATCACATTGGCCCATCCCAGGATGCATTGATCTAAACTCTCTGGAACAGACATCACCCAGCTAAGTTCCAATCAGAACTAAATGCCAGCCACCAGAACATCCCGTTTACAACTCCATGTCAGCCCTGCCCTGGGAGTGCATCCATCTATCTGTACAGAGTAAACTTCAGTACTTTCCATTCATCCTGCCTTCTACTGGAGAGCAGAGTTTCTGAGAGCCATTTCAACCAGCTTTGATCCCAGGTCACTCCAGGTGGCAGCCTGTGAGTAATACAAAAAGAGGAAGGGGTTAGTAACCCCTAGCCATTACTCTCTTTAAGGAGTGCATAGCTGAAGAAGAAACAGAAAGAAGTGAAGACTGGCATAGGTAGTGAATATCCATTCTTGTCCACAGTTTCAACCACCTCAGTGGAGACAGTTCTTTCATTTTTTTAATTAGAATTTGTTTTTAGAATTTTGTTATATTTGCTGATTGGTTCATATGTATGTATGTATATATGTATATAAGAAACTTTGTATGCATGTATATACATAAGAAACTATAAACAAAATATACAAAAATTGGGGGAGAATATTAAGAGATCTAATTTGAAAATCACAGGTCTTAAGAAAGGAGAAGAGATACAGGCTAATGGCATACATAACCTATTCAGTAAAATAGTAGAAAATTTCCCAAACCTTGGGAAGCAAATGGACACTCGGATATTGGAGACATTTAGAACCCTGAATTGACAGGATCAGAAAAGAACCTTTCCATGACACATGATGTATGGTTAAAATACCCAAATTTCAGAACAAAGAAGAATTTTAAAAGCTAAAAGAAAGAAATGCCAAGCCACTTATAAAGGCACACCAATAAGAAAATAGCAGATTTCTCAGCAGAAACTCTAAAAGCTGGTAGAACATGGAATGGTGTGTTTCAAGCCCCCAAAGAAAATAACATCCAATAAAAATTGCTATATCCAGCAGAGCTATCCTTCAGAATAAAAAAAAAAAAAGAAAAACATTCAAAGATAAACATAAAAAAATTCATGACCACTAAGCCAGCGTTGCAGAAGATACACAAAGGAATCCTACACACTGAAGAAAATAAAAATAACCAAGATAGTTAAGGAAGAATACAGCTCATTGGAATAGTAGGTAAACAAATGAGGATTAATAACAAATCAAACATCATCAATAAATAAAATAATAGGAAGAAATACATAGCCTCTCTATAATAACATTGACTGCAAATGTTTTTAATTCTTCAATTATGACATAGACTGGCAGATTAGATTTAAAAACAAGATCCAATTGCCTCTAAGGAACACACCATACAAGCAAAGACTTTGAGACTGAAAATGAAAGAACAGAAAATGGTATTCCACACAAATGAACCTGAAATCAAGCAGGAATAGCTACTCTCATATTAGACAAAGCAGACTTTAAACAAAAATTGATAAGAAGAGACAAAGACCATTACATATTGGTAAAGGGAACAATCCAAAAAAGAAGATGTAATGGTTGTACATATTTATGCTCTGAAAGTGCACCTAATTATGTAAAACAAACATTATGAACATTACTCAATACAAAGGGACCCTCAGTGCAATGATAGTGGGGGACTTCAGTATACCACACCATACTCACTCACAGGACATCCAGACAGAAAACCAACAAAGACACATCAAACTTAAAACTTTAATATAGATCAGTAGAAGTTAACAGACATCTATAGAATATTTTATCCATCAACAGCTGAATACACTTTCTTTTTGGCCGCTCATGGAACTTTCTTTAAAATTGGTCATATATTAGGCCATAAAGTAAATCTTGGCAAACCCCCCCAAAATTGAAATAATGTCTTTCATCTCTTAATATCACAGTGAATGAAGTTACAAACCAACAAGAAAGACTAAAGAAATTATACAAGTACATAAAGATTGAACAGTATACTTTTGATGAATGATTCATTGAAGAAAATAAGGGAGAAATTTAGAAATTCTTAGGATTAAAAAAAAAAAAAGAGAGAGAGACAACATTACCAGAATCTATAGCAAAGGCAGTGTCTGAAAAGAAGAAAGTTTATAGGTTTGAGTGCCTACATTAAAAAGATCTCAAATAAACAATGATACATCTTAGGATTTTAGAAAAACAAGAACAAGCCAATCCTAAATAGAAGGAAAGAAATAATGAAGATTAGAGATGAAATTGGTGAAGTAGAAACTAAAAGAATAATACAAAAGATCAATGAAACAGTGTTGGTTCTTTGCAAAAATAAACAAGATTGATAATTCTCTGGCCAAACTAACCAAAAGAAAGAAGATCCAAATTAATAAAATTAAAGATGAAATGGGGATATTACAACAGATACAGCTGAAATCTAGAGGATCATTAGGGACTATTCTGAAAACTAAAATTCCAACAAACTGAAAAATCTAGAAGAAATGGGTAAATTTCTAGACATATGATCTACTGAAACTAAACAAAGAGGATATAGAAAATCTAAACAAATCAATAATAATGAAGCAGTAATAAGAAAAAGAAAAGCCAATAACCAGATAGAGTCACAGCTGAATTTTACCAGATCTTTAAAGTAGAACGAATGCAGTATTCCTCAAATTATTCCATGAAATTAAAAGAGAGAATGCTCCGAAACTCATTCTACAATTACTGTATCACCCTGATAGCAAAACTGGATAAAAGTATGTCAAGGAGAGAAAGCTACAGATCAGTATCATTGATGAACAAAGATGCAAAATATCCTTGTTAAAATATTAGCAGGGGGGTGGGGGTGTGGCTCAGTGGTAGAGCGCTCGCCTAGCACGTGCGCGGCCCGGGTTCGATCCTCAGCACCACATAAACATAAATGCATTGCATTGAGTACAACTAAAGTAATAAATAAATGTTTAAAAAAACCTTTTAAAAAATATTAGCAAATATTTGGTGAATTTAAGAATACATTTAAAAAATTATACACCATAAATTTGGTTTCATCCCTGAGATTTAAGAACGATTCAAAATATGCAAATCAATAAATGTAATACACTACATAGATAGAACCATGAACAAAAACCATGTGATCATCTCAATAGAAAAAGCCTTCAACAAAATTCAACACCCCTTCATGATAAAAAAATAAATAAAAAATAGCCGGGCGTGGTGGCACATGCCTGTAATCCCAGCACTTGGGAGGCTGAGGTAGGAGGATCTCGAGTTCAAAGCCAGCCTCAGCAATGGCGAGGCACTTAGCAACTCAGTGAGACCCTGTCTCTAATAAAACACAAAAAAGGGCTGGGGATGTGGCTCATTGGTCAAGTGCCCCTGAGTTCAATCCCTGGTTTAAAAAAAAAAAAAAAAAAAAAAAAAAAAAAAAAAAAAACCTGAAGAAACAAGGGTTAGAAGGAACTTACCTCAACATCAAAAGGCTATATATGACAAAATAAAAAGCCAAAATCAAACTGGGAAAATGGAAAGCATTTCCCCTAAAATCAGGAATAAGACAAGGCATCTTCACCTTCTATTCAATATAGTACTTGAAATTTTAGCCAAAGCATTTGGGCACGGGGAGAGGGAGGGGGAGATATTAACAGGAAAGGAAGAAGTCAAATTATCCCTATTTTCAGATGATATCATAAATTTAGGATACCTTTAAGGTTCCACCAAAAGACTTCAAGAGCTCATAAATTCAGCAAAGTGGGAGGATACAGAATCAACATACAAAAATCAAAGCTTTTTTATATACCAATAACAAATCTGCTGAGAAAGAAATCAGGAAAACAATTCCATTCATAATAGCTTCAAAAAAGTAAAATGCCTAAGAATAAACCTAAGCTAGGAGATGAAAACCTCTACAATGAAAATTATAGATCATTGAAGAAAGAAATTGAAGATGATATTAGAAGATGGAAAGACTTTCCATGTTCATAGATAGGTAGAATTAATATTGTTAAAATGGTCATATCGTCAAAAACAATCTACAAGAAAAGGTGGTTGAATAAGATGGCTATCATTATCCTAAATGCATGATTGAAGACTTGAATAGTACAAATATACTTTGTATACAAACAGTGGTATGTAAAAAGATGTTCTATATGTGTATTATGAATTGTAGTGCATGCTACTATTATAAATACAACAACTTTGAATTTAAAAAAAAGCAATCTACAGATTTAATGCAGTCCCCATTAAAGTAACAATGAAATTCTTCACAGAACTAGAAGAAAGCAATCCTAAAATGCACATGGAAGAACAAAAGACCCAGAATAGCAAAAGCAATCCTGAGCAAAAAGAGCAATGTAGAGGCACCATGACGCATGATTTCAAATTATACTATAGAACAATAGTAATAAAATAACTTGATGTTGGCATAAAAACAGACATGGAGACCAATGGAACATAATAGAAGACACGTGGACAAACCCACACAGCTACAGTCACCTGATTCTTGACAAAGGTCCCAAAAGTATGCATTGAAGAAAAGGTAGCCTCTTTACCAAATGGTGCTGGAAAACTGATTATCCATATGTAAAAGCATGAAATTAGATCCCTATGTCTCACCCTGTACAAAACTCAACATAAAATGGATCAAAGATTAAGCATAAGACCAGAACCTTTGCAACTGTTTGAAATAAAAATGGGGGAAATGCTTCAACATATATGAGTAGGCAAACACTTCCTGAATAGGAGCCTTATATCTCAAAAAATGAGAGCGAAAAATCAATAAATGGTATGGTATCAATTAAAAGGCATCTGTAGGGGCTGGGGCTGGGGCTCAGTGGTAGAGCACTCACCTGGCATGCATGAGGCACTGGGTTCAATCCTCAGCCCCACATTAAATTAAAATAAAGGTATTGTGTCCACCTACAACTAAAATGTATGTGTGTGTATGTATATATACATATATACATACACACACACACATATATTGCATCTGCACAGCAAAGGAAACAACTAAAAGAGTAAAGAGACAACCTACGGAAGGGGAGAAAATCTTTGCCGGGTACTCTTCCAACAGAGGATTAATATCCAAAATTTATAAAGAACTCAAAATAATCAACACTAAAAACCAAATAACCCCACCTGTAATCCCAGCACTTGGGGGGCTGAGGCAGGAGGATTGCGAGTTCAAAGCCAGCCTCAGCAATGGCGAGGCACTTAGCAACTCAGTGAGACCCTGTCTCTAATAAAATACAAAAAAAAAAAAGGCTGGGGATGTGGCCCAGTGGTCTAGTGCCTCTGAGTTCAATCTCTGGTACCAAAAAAAAAAAAAAAAAAAAAAAAAAAAAAAAAAAAAAACCAAATAACCCAATCAATAGGAGGACACTTCTTAAAAGAAGTCAAATGGCCAGCATTTGTTCAACAAATTTAGCTATCAGTGGAATGCAAATTAAAACTACCCTGAAATTCCATCTCTCTCTGGTTAGAATGGCAGTCATCAAGAATACAAAAATAACAATAAATGCTGACAAGGATGCTGGGAAGGAACTCCTATACATTTTTGTTGGGACTGTAAATTGGTATAGCCACTGTGGAAATCAGTATGGAAGTTCCTTAAAAAGCTAAAAATTGAACTACCATTGAACTAATTCAGCCATTCCACTCCTTGGTGTTTATCCAAAAGAATTAAAGTCGGCTTACTGTCGTAATACATGCATACCCGTGTTTATCACAGTGCAATTCACAATAGCCTCTTTATGGAATCAGCCTAAGTGTCCATCAATAGATGAATAGGTAAAGAAAAATATGGCATGTGTTCACAATAGAGTTTGAACTAAAAATGGGGAAAAGAAGAATAAAATTGCCATTTGTGGGAACATGGATGGAACTGAAGGCCATAATTTTGAGTAAAGTAAGTCAGACTTGGATGTATGCAGTTTCTCATATGTGGAAGATGGAGGGAAAAAATCAGGAAGAAAAAGAGAGTCCATGAACGTAGAAGGGAGACCATTAGGGTAGAGAAAGGGATCAGGAGAAATTTGGAAGAGGGGGTTGGGCAGGTGTTGGGAGTGAAATTGGTCAAGTTACATACTTATGTATAGATGTGCCACAATAAAGCTATTGTTCTGTATAAATTATATGTACCAATAAGAATATTCACTATTCATTTTCTATCTTTCTAGTTGTAAAAGCTTAAATTTAATCTATAATACCTTATATAAGGGAAATGTAAAAAGCAAGAGCTTGATTATCTCATTTCCTCGAATTATTTTATACTTTCTGTTTTAGAACTCAGTTTTCTTTATTGCATAAGGAAATATATTCATCAATATACAAATGTTGTCTCGTATCTCAGTTTACCAGTGAGTCCAGACATATACGTGACAAAGGAATGTGTTTTGAAGAAACGAACAGGATAGAGTCATCTTATCCACTATTTTTTAAAAAATATTTATTTATTTATTTTAGTTGTACACAATGCCTTTTATTTTTACATGGTGCTGAGGATCGAACCTGGGCCGTGCTTGTGCTAGGTGAGCGCTCTACCGCTGAGCCATAACCCCAGCCCCTGTTATCCACTATTTCTTAAGATTTCAAACATGTAAATCTCACTTTGTCAAAAACATCAAAGATGTTTTTTCTAGCAAGTTGGTAGGTGGGAAACAGTTGTATTTTGACCAGGGTGATATGATCTTTTCTGTGGTGCTGGGGATTAAACCCAGGACTTTGTGCATGCAAGGCAAGCACTCTACCAACTGAGCTATATCCCCAGCCCCAGGGTGGTATGACCTTAACAGCTACAGTTTGCCACAAAGGGTTAAACCCAGCCACCAGAGCTCAGGTGCCTCTGCCCTTCTCAAAGGACAAGGAGACAGAGACACTGAGTTTGGCCCATGATGCTCTCAGCCTGTTGGAGTGTCCTGATGTGGGCAGGTGCCTTGGAACTGTGTGACAGGGAGGACCACACTAGGATAATCACACCTACCAACCCCAACTCTGCAAGTCTTTGTGGGTGGCATGCTGGTCAGTAGACTTCAACTGTAGGGTAAAATTTTTAAATCTCTATAAATTTTTTTTT
The DNA here is from genome assembly GCA_025594165.1 of Tamias sibiricus. Lineage (NCBI taxonomy): Eukaryota > Metazoa > Chordata > Mammalia > Rodentia > Sciuridae > Tamias > Tamias sibiricus. Next base: position 8,998,129 of record CM046666.1, read on the forward strand.
AATATTTATTTATTTTAGTTGTATACAATGGCTTTTTTTATGTATATGTGGTGCTGAGGATCGAACCCGGGTCGCGCACGTGCTAGGCGAGCGCTCTACCGCTGAGCCACAACCCCAGCCCTAAATCTCTATAAATTTTATCCAATTAGACTTATTAAGAATTTCACTTGCCAGGATGATCACAATATGAGAAAAATCATGCCCCGGATTTGGGATAACATTGAGCATTCTCTAAAAGATATTGCCCTGTGTTTGGAGATAAGATACCTTGTTCATCATGTGACATGGAGTCTTGAGTTAGCTGAGAGCAACATAGTCAACAAATCTGTTCAACATTGTTATCTCTTTTGCTGGGCTGAGGGTACTCTCCTGTAATCCTAGCAGTGTGGGAGGATCACATGTCTAAGGTCAGCCTCAGCAATTTAGCCAGGCTTCCAATGATCTTGTCACAAAATAAAATATAAAAAGGGCTGGGGATGTATCTCAGTGGTAAAGTAGCCCTGGGTTCAATCCCTAGTACCCAAAATAAATAAATAAATAAATAGTTTGAATATACATGTATTATATATGTGTATGTGTATATACATATACACACATGTATATATTTATATATTTTTGTTCAAGAACTCTTTTATGGTATACTAACTTAATAACCCAGTTGTGGTGGTGATTTGGCCAGACTAGGATTTTAGTAACATTTATCTTAGATGAGAACATCTCATCTCACCTCTACCAAAGTGTGATTTAGAACAATCAATGCATCATATTTGAAGATTTCTTTTTCCCCCTTTTTGCAGTGCTGGGGATAGAACCCAGGGACTCCCACCGGCTGGTGTGATTTCTAACACTTCACTTGCCCTGAGTATCTTACTGTAATTTCTGTGTCCATCTGACTTTGGCATTTATATGCAGTGGGTTTTGATCTCTCGCCTTATCTGAGCCTTTGCTCAGTACTGTCATTCTGTGCTCTGTATGCTTCTCGACTCTAGCGTTTATGTAGGTGATGGCTAAAAGCCCGGCTCTGATTATTTTCTGATTGTCTCACTTAACATTCATGAAAGTCGTCTGTAACAAAATGGAATCACTTATGTCAAACCCTGACAAATAGAGCCAGGAAGCCAGGAAGAAGAAGCCCGTATGCACATATTCCTATGGCAAGAGCTATCACAAGGAATTCCTTAAAATTGCAGTATCCCAGAAAAACCTCTTGCCTGACAACTGCCTCTGCCAATGAGCTACACCAGCTCCTGCAATGAGTCCCCGTAACCAACGGTCTTTGGTTCAAAACAGCTTAAATGGACTTCTCCATTTTCTTTTCCCATCGTCTTTGGATGCACCCTGGGTCAACCCCGGCGTGCATGTCTCCGATTGCAATCCCCTACGATTCCCAAATAAACCCTTAGCTCAGAAAGTCGGTATCTCGGTTGCTTATTTCAAGTTCACACACCTGTGGAACCTCGAGACCTTCTCTGGTTGTCTTGAGGAGTAAAGGAGGGCACTGGCACCGTGACCCATGGGTTGAAAGCACTCTGTAAACCTTTGTTGTTCTTCTGTCCCTCTTACTCCAGGCACCACTCCCCCTTTCTTCCAAAGGAACTAACATCCTGGATTTAGACATCTGAATTCAGACCACCTTGCTGCTGTTGAACCAGAGAGTTTGAATCTTTTGAGGCCCAGCTGTTAGACGGCATTCATTTAACAGGTCTCCTAAGCAATGGCAATGATCCTCAGAGTACAGTCAGAAAAGTGTGCCAACATGAATTCCTGGGGGCCCCAACGTGACTCCATAGCAGAGTTGGGAAAGAAACTCAACTCTCTGTGTCCACTGGTCACCATAAACCCTGTAGACTTAATGTTTTCCGTGTCATCATTAATCTTGCTCAATTCTGCCTTTGCCCCAAGTTTCACTCTGGATTCACATTCTCCCTCTTGCATCTGTGCCCTCTCCTCCTTTCTCTACTTTTCTCCTTTTTGGATGGTGGTTTTGTTTCATCCTCTCCTTTCTCCCCCTCCCATTTCCTTTATCCTAAACCCCACTCTTTAAAAATAAAAGTTCATTCCACTCCTTATTAGCGGGGGGGGGGGGGGGGGGGGGGGGGGGGGGGGGGGGGGGGGGGGGGGGCACACTCATCCTTTAGATTGCATTTCTCTGCATCTTTATTACAACTCATTAAAAATCAGGAAGCTGTTGCATCTTTGAAGCTCTGTAAATAAAAACTGATCCTCAGCAGGAGCTCCTTGCATGCATATTCTTGGCTCAGGGGCACCTTACATCAGAAAATCTCTCTGGGTCTTGATTCCTGCGAGTGCCGGCCAAATTCTCCCCTCTGACATGACTAGGTCCTGGGCTTCCTTTGGGACTTGGGCTACTTTTCCCACAGTGCTGTTCATACGTCTGTGTTATTTCTGGATATGGGTCTTCAGTGACCTTCCAGAATGGAATTTATGTGTCTCTACATCTGAACTTCAAAGCTTTGGACTTGCGATCCCCTCTTGCTGTTTTCCATGAATACCCCTCCTCTCCCTGCTCACAGTTGTTGCCCCAGTCATGGGGGGTAATTTGTCCACAGGGGGTGTGACTCATTCGTGTCAAGAGACAGCTTTCAAGAGGACAGGCCTGAGGGCAGCCCCCACCAGCCCTGCTAAGCAGCTGAGTAAACTCCTTGTAGCTGTACCTACTGTTTATACTTGGGAACGATGACAATAGAGTTTCCTTCTCGCTCTAAGCAGCCAGGGAAGCAGGATGGATTGTCTGTTTCCCATTTCAGAAATCTTCAGATTTTAACCAAAAATGTTTGCTAAACTAGAAACGAATTTCATTCCTTTGTCACGGGTTGTCTTTGGTAATCTCAAAAGGCAGTGTGTCATTATGGAAAATTTTTTGAGTCCAAACTAAGTCCCCCCTCTTGTTTTTTGTGCCAGGTTCTCTTTCACTGTTAGTGTGTGACCTGGTCACATGATTGTCACTGAGACTCCTGAGTCTTGATTTCCCCAGCTGTAAAATCAGATAATGATACTCTATCTAGCTTTTAGGATTCTTAGGAGGACTGATTGAAGACAAGTAAATGAGAGCACTTTGTACTTATTTAAATGTACACTGTTAGTACTCTGATGCCCACCTTTGCACAGGCTGAGTATCTCTCATCCAAGATGCTTAGGTCCAGAAATATTTTGGATTTGGGGATACTTTCACCTACACAATCAGATACCTTGGGGATGGTTCCCAAGTTGAAACAAAAAATGTATTTTTATTTCATAAAAACTTTATACTCATAGCCTGAAGGTATTTGCAGGCCTTCAACGATACAACCGGTGCCTAAATTTTATACAGAATTTTTGATGCACCTGTGTTTTGATGACACCTGAGGTCAGGTATGGAAATGTTCACTTGTGGCCTCATGTAGTGGATTGAAAAGTCTCAGATATTGGAGCATCTTGGATTTTGTAATTTTGAGGTTAGGGATGTTTCAACCTGTTCTCAATTGTAGTTAGATATTTCAGAAAACTATTTCAAGCACCAGAAGATTTGAATCATTCCATGGCCAAAATAGCCCTCCCTGTGGTGGGAATCCCAGGTCATTTCATTCCAGAGACCCTGGGATGTGAACTCAAATTGAGGTTGTCCCTGAAACACTCAAAAGATGACTGTCCCCTGAATCTGACCTCCCATGACAAGTAAGGGAGCAGAAAGAAACTGCACACCATTTTCACAAAGCCCCTGTAGTTATGTTAGTTGGCAACTGAAAAATATAAGAGTATTCTGCATGGTGATGAAGATCTATAGTCCCAGCTATCAGAAGACTGAGACAGAAGGATCACTTGAGCCAAGAGTTCAGGGTCAACCTGACTCCTTTAAAAAAATAAAATAAAATTCTCTTTGGCACCCATTGGAAGGAAAGGACTTAAAGAACTTCAGCTGTGAGTTGTGCTGGGATGAGTTTAAAAATCCACTGAACATACACCCAAGTCACACCGTCCAAAGACTTAGTGCTCACCCTGCAACATTCCAAGGGCTTACCTAAAAGAGAAGGACAGGTGATCACCCAGAAATGGGATTTCACAGGCGATTGCCTGTGATGATTTTCAGGTCATAATTTTTAAAAAATTTAAGCAAGTCACAACTTTGTAAATGCTCACATGGATCCTGATTTTAACCTCATCTTAATCCAGTTGCTCCCTGCTACCTGCTTTCTCTCTTTAGAGTATATTAGCCATAAAGGAAGCTATCAGCTAATAAAATAGCATCATCAATAGATGAAGCAATGCAATAATAAACTAAGAAAATATTGAAACAAATGAAATGATATTTATTTATAATTTGCCCTAATTCCAGAAAAGATTTGACATGGTTGCAGTCACAAGGCTTTTGGTGCAGTTGAGGGGCCTCCTGTGTGCAGATGACCCCTGATGTCCCCGCAGAGCCTTGTCCCACGTCCATGCCTCTCATAATTTTACCATGCCCATGTCCTACATGGTGTCACAACAATGACTTCGGCATTTTTTTTTTTTTTTAATTCCAACACTATGACAGGACAGAGAATGAGCCACAGGACAGCTCTTGAGTCACGGTGCCATTATTTTCTTTCTTTCAGAGACTCTGACCTATTTTTATTGGACACCCGTGTAGTGTGGGCCTCAGAAGAAGGCTGGCTGGAATTTGACATCACAGCCACCAGCAATCTGTGGCTGGTGACACCACAGCATAACATGGGGCTTCAGCTGAGCGTGGTGACTCGGGACGGTGAGCTGTGATTCTCATACTACCCAAACCTGTCCCACACGCGTCACCCCTCTCCCCTCCAGCAGATGCGTGGAGCCCCGGGTCCTGGTCCAGTTCTTGGCTCCAACCTCCTCATTTACGGTTCCCTCGTGGCTGCTGTGAAATACCAAAAGCTTTCCCTGCCATCTAGCAAGGACTTGGAGACAGGCTCAGGCCATGTCCCCCAAGGTGCCAGAGACAGGATGGGATCAGCTTTCACAGGGAGAGGCACATGGGGGGACGTTGAGACAAAGAAAGGCACCTGCCTTTGAAATGCTCACTGTTGGGTGGGCTTCAGGGACCCTGCGGGTGCCCTCTCCTGCTACAGCAAAGCTCAGGAGCCCTGCAGCTGATCCAGCCCGTGCAGTAGCCTCACTAATTGGAAAAGAAGTAAGATCAGAAAGAGTGAACATGACCAGCAGAGGCAGGAGAGGCAGGAGAGGCATTCACTCCACTCTTTGTTTGATTTCCATATATATATATATATATATATATATATTTTTTTTTTTTTTTTTTGGTGGTACTGGGGATTGAACTCAGGGGCACTCGACCTCTGGGCCACATCCCCAGCCCTTTTTTTTTTTTTCCTGCATATTTCTGTTTTTTATTATTATTATGTATTTAACCTTAGGTTTTCAGTTCCCAGAAAAAAAGAGTGTGCGGGGGAGGGGGAGATCTGTTGGATCTCCTGGGAACAGTCTCTGGGAGTGGCTCCTCCTAGTCCATGTTTTCCCTGAAGATCCTTTAGAGATCTTCCACTGCTGGACCGACCCCTGTGTGTCCTGCTGTAGGTGTGATAGCTGTCCAGGAGAAAAATGTTCCAATTCTCCACATTTCTCCAATGCCATCCCATATCACATCGTGCCACCATCACGGGGAGAAGGAAGGGGAGCCAAATGTCCCTCGGGGAGAGAGCTGGCCGGGGCCGCCTCCCCCCCACCTTCCCCACCCGGCCTTCCCAGCTTTCCCGCTGGCTGGGGGTGGACCCCCGCTGACCCCCACCCCTTTTTTGTATTTAATTAGAGAGAGGGTCTCACTGAGTTGCTGAGTGCCTCGCCATTGCTGAGGCTGGCTTTGAACTCGTGATCCTCCTGCCTCAGCCTCCCAAGTGCTGGGATTATAGGCGTGGCCACCGCGCCTGGCGGTTGATTTCCATATTTTTTGAAGGAGCATTTTGATTCTGCCCAGCCAAAGCGAGCCCTCTGAGGTTGGAGAATGCTCATTCTTTATTATTAGCATGCAGGACACAAGGAAGGATCTCTTAAATGTGTAGCTGCAAGGCTAAGGTTCCAGGAAATAAAGAGCCGCATGCTTTGGTTTGCATTAAAGGACTCCACATCAACCCCCGTGCCGCCGGCCTGGTGGGCAGAGATGGCCCTTACGACAAGCAGCCCTTCATGGTGGCCTTCTTCAAAGTGAGTGAGGTCCACGTGCGCACCATCAGGTCAGCCTCCGGCCGGCGCCGACAACAGAGTCGAAATCGTTCCACCCAGTCCCAGGACGTGTCCCGGGTCTCCAGCGCTTCAGGTAGGTGTGACTGGGGGAAGATCTTTGGCCTTCATGACAATAGTGGCTGTGCCACCTGCTCAGATGTTGAACAGCTTCTACTTGGAAAATATAGTGACCTGCATGGATGAGGGTAAATTGTCAGGGTCGTGGGATATCTAGGTGGGTTCCCGGGCACTCAGAGCAGATCACTTGCTACCCAGAGACTCAGGCTGCCAGCGTGGTGCCTGTTTATCCAGACAAGCCTCTTGGTTTGGTTAGCCTTCTCCAGCTCTTTTTTGATTCCCATCAAAATCATGGAAGCACCTCCATTTTTATTTCTAGTTGCATCACACCTGGGAGCTGCAAGGGAGAGGTTGAGTATCCCTTATCCAAAATGCTTAGGACCGGAAGTGGTTCCGATTTTTAAAAATTTTGGAATATTTGTGCATACATAATGGGATATCCCAGGGATGAAACCCAAGTCTAAATACAGAATTCAGTTTTGTTTCATGTACACCTTATCAAATAGCCTGAAGGTAAGTTTATATAATACTAAAACTATCCTAAAAGGGTCGTGCATGTTTTGACTGCAGCTTGTCACGAGAATCAGAGGTGGAATTTTCCACTGTGTCCTCATGTTGGTGCTCAAATGATTTCAAAGTTTTGGAGCTTTTCAGATTAGGGATGCTCAGCTCCTACGAAGAAACTTCTTTTGCTGTGGTTCACGTGCGTCATATGGACTTGCTCTTGGCGGGAAGGGAGGGGAAGTCGGCTCCGAGAGCCTTCTACAATGGATTTTTATCAGCTCACTCCACCGGGGAGTGCAGGGGTTCTAGTTCAAGGCCTGGCTGGTTCTGCAGGGCTCTGCGATGTTAGCACTCAATCAGTCTCTCTGTCTTCTTTTCTATTTTCCTTTGCTGGTGGCATTTTCAGAAACACTCTATACATTGGCCAGGAAGGTGACACACACTTCCTGTTTTATCCCTTTTGGCAAACTCCATCTCAGAGTCCCTCTTTTGTGCTAGTTCCTGCAAAAAGCCACGTGCCCCTCCCCCTGGAGCAAGGGAATAGATCAGCCGCATTCAAAGGGCCAGAGAGAGGAAACAGCCCCGCTGCCCGGGCATCATTTCTGTGGTCCTTCAGCAATGTTGCTTCTGAGGCTTTGCCCTGTTCAGAGTGCCATGGACTCCATTTGTGGAGACTCAGAGGACAGGGGAGCAGAACGTCCCTCTCGACAGCCAGTCACCTGGCTCTTAAGTAGTGTCAAATCCCAACCCAGACATTTCTTGCTCTAGAGCCAGGTCTTTGACAGTTTAAATAGCCCAGGAATCAAGCATGAAGTTGAAGATTTGCAGAGGGATTTGGATTTGCAAGCAGAGTACTTACTTCCCTCATTGCTACCCTGTGACCTTGGACTAACCTAATTGGCCTCTGCTTTAGTTTGCTCATCTGTAAAGTGGGAATGATGAATACCTTGTAGATTTGCTAGGATTAAATGAAACACATTAGACCTGGTTTATCCTAGCACCCAAAGATTAGTTACATCTGATTGAAGGAAGTAGGGACTTCTGGCATAGGTCAGGATCTCTGGAAAGGAAGCAAACTACTGCTGGAAGATAGATATATTTTTCCAGGTGGCTCTTTATAAATGTCACTTTAAGTGGCCAGAAAGAGTTCCTGCAATTTCCTAAAGTACCCAATTTTTCTTTGGAAAGAAGTGTTTCTCCTAAATTTTAGGCTGTGACCTAATAAGCCGACTCTTTTCCCAGTCGCTTGGATGTGGAACTTGAAGATCCACCACCCAGTGTGGTGTGACATTTTGTTTCTTGTCATCCTGGTGTTTCTTGGAAGCCTCGCACAGCATGGGTGTTCCTGTGTTTACTGCTGGAGACAGTTGGGGTTGGGGTTGTGCAAAAAGAAGAAAAAGAAGTGCTGGCTTTCCACTCTCCTCTGTGCACTTCAGAGGCGGCCTGCTGGATGGAGTTAATCGTTCCTTTTGCTTCGGGGCACAGTGATGGAGTCTGCCATGGCCGGCTTAAGTCATTCATGAACTGTGGTCACTTTGGTACCCAGGACCTCAGACATGGAGGCATCTTTTGAAATGTTGATTACTCTTTAAAATGAAAATTTCATTTGATTGATTCAATGCAACCCCCTAATACACACACCAATTTTTTAAATTAAGAAAACATGTTGTCCCTGATTGGGTTTTAGCAGTGTCACCCAATTATTATTTTTCAAGTTCTTTTCAATGTTTTTTTTTTTCCAACTTGATGCATTGAAATTAAACATGGATATTAAAGTTGATCTAATTTATAATAAGTTGCAAGTGTCTCTGTCTTTCCTTGGCCTCCTCACTCCCAACTCCCCCAACCTAGTACTTCTAAATTTGCTCTGCTACTTTTAGAAGTCCAGGGCAAGACAGCTTATACCTCACTGTTATGGTTTGAATGTGAGGTGTCCCCCAAAAGCTCATGTGTGAGACAAGGCAAGAAGGTTCAGAGGAGAAATTATTGGGTTGTAAGAGTCTTAACCCAATCAGTGACTTAATCCTCTGACAGGGATTAACTGAGTGGTAACTAAAGTGGTGAAGAGGTAGGAATTGGGGCGTGGCTTTGAGGTACACTTTTGTATCTGGTGATTGGAGTCTCTCTCTCTGCTTCCTGATGGCCATGTGAGCCAGCCACATCCCTCTGCCACACTCTTCCACCATGATGTTCTGTCTCACCTCGAGCCCTGAGGGATGGAGCTGGCCTCCTATGGACTAAGACCTCCAAAACTGTGAGCCCTCAAGTAAATGTTTCCTCCTCTACAGTTGTGCTGATCGGGTCCTTTAGTCACAGCAGCGAAAAAGATGACTAAAACACTCACATGTGTAAAAGCCCCCCCCAAAAAAACATTGCTGCAACAAAAACTCCTCTCTCCTAAGACCCTCTTGAGTGATCTGAGGAACTGCTCCCGTTTGCCCACTGAAGTCTGCAATTTTACATATTTGGCTCTTTATTCTGTTATTGAAGTGGACGTGCAGAAGAAGAGATTGCACTGCAAGAAGGGTTTTCCAGAAAGGTGGCCATCCACGTGGGGAAATGGGCACCTGAGCTTGCGCTCTCCCTCCAGGGCCCCCAGGGGCAGGGTGGGGGGCAGAGGCTGCTGAACCTTTGTGAACCACATTGCTGAGATGCCAACGTTGCCCTCTCTGGTGGGACTCCCGCGGGCTTTCCCCTGTAAATCTTCTGGACCGTTGAAGGAGGACATTCCTTTGCCTCTGCTGCCCCCCTTCTTCCACAGTGTGCGCTCAGAGAATCGGTACTTCTCCACCAAAGCAACCACTTCCAGAAGCCCACCAGGGGTTGTCTTACGTCTGGATAAAGAAGTGAACATCACTCCTCAAATTGCCTGACCTCGGGGTGAAACATGATGAGGAGACCAGTGGCTATTTTAGGAACTGAGTTGTGTAGGCTTGGGGTGGCCAGATGGGTCTGCCACAGGGGAGTGGCCAACAGCCCACCTGCCGCCTCCCACCACCCATCAAACTACTCCAACATTTGTTCCTGGCTTTCAGGCTGGACCTTGCAGGCACATGCGCTGGACAGTGAGTTAGGGATGTCTCCCTGTGTGGTTTTGGTGTGTCCTTGCTTCCCGCAGCTGTCTGCTCCTCATGACTGATGGATGCTGGCCCGGCCGCGCTCCTCCAGAGGGCCTGGATTGCTCTGGACAGTACCATTTACTGTCTCTTCACACATTTCACTAGTGCCGGGCCCAGCTGCCCCAGGCAGCCCACTGGAGATGCTAAGGAACCTGGCAATTCTTTTTCAGCCTCCAGTCCTGAGCAGCCTACTGGGCTGTGGCACCTCACCTTTGGGCTCTTCAACTCTGGCGTGGTTCTCTCTCTACTTGCTGCCGTTCTCCCTCTTCCATGGTCTCTCTCCAAGGTTCATTATTTTGTCTCCTGGGTGACTGTGTGACACTACTCAGCCAATCCATCCTGAGGTCCATTACAAATGGCCTTGAAGGATGATTCTGTTTGGTGGTTCTGGCTACTTTTCAGGATCTTTCTGAGGCATCTCTGAGAAGGAGGAGGTGGTTAATGCTTTTTCAAACCGGCTAGTGAGGCTGAGGTTTTCTGCCATGTCAGTCACCTGGCTGCTGACACTGTGGCTTGGAGTATGTCACTGTCTGGTCAGATGGTAGTTGAAGATGTTATCTGTCACCTTTTCAACAGTATGTTAAACTGGAATCATCTCTTTTGTTCTTGGTGTTCATGTCGTTACTGCCCAACTCTGCCAACTGTCTATGACCCAGCAGCCCATCAAGACCCTATGTGGCAAGGCACAGTGGTGCATGCCTATAATCCCAGCAGCTCAGGAGGCTGAGACAGGAGGATCACAAGTTCAAGGCCAGCCGCAGCAACTTAGCGAAGCCCTGAGCACCTTAGTGAGAACTTTTCTCAAAAGAAAGGGGAGGGGTGTGTGCTGGGAGTGTGGCTCAGTGGGTAAGCACCCTCAAGTTCAAGCCCTGGTACAAAAGAAATAAATCTTAGGTGTCCTTTGGCATGTCTGTCATTGCTCTGGTGCTACCTGGGAGCATTTCTTAGCACCTTAAGTTCTCCTATTTCTTTCCTACCCACTGAAACATGTATCTTTAAGGTTTCCAGGAAGAATTGTGGCTTTGGTACAGTTGACCTTCTAATTGATGGTTCATTTCTCCTATCCCTTAAGCTTCCCAGCTGGGACCGTTCAATATGCTTCCAATGTGAGAAAGAGCCGGAATTCATCTCTTGAAGAACTCTTCGAGCACTTGATCATGACTATGCAATCTTTTGCTATAGGATCTGTAGTCCACAGACAGGATCTCAGTCTTACAGTGACCCCAATACTTGGTCATTGGCTCCCATGGGTTAGGGGTGCCAAAGCCGAGTGGGTCAGCCCACCATGCACATCCAGGGCTTGGGAAGAGTAGGCATGGTTTGGGACTGCAAACGATACCCTTTAGTTCTTCAAAGGAGTCGGAAATTTTACTTTGTCATTTTGATCTTAAATTAAAAATTTAGAGTCTGAAGCTCGGCCTCCCAGTGTCCTGGCTAAGAAATAGAGGCTCGTTCATATCATTCTAAATGAAATCAACCCTAGTTCTCCATGGATGTAAAGGACAGGTGTGGAGTTGGTGATTTGAAAGGCAAAATCATTTCGAACCCCACTTTTATTATGCTAAACTCTCCTTCACCATTAGGCCTCTTTAGGGTAATGATTATCAAGGAGTAAAACAGACTAGAAAGTTCCTAGGTATATCCTTTGAAATTATGAAAATGACCTACAATGTTGAAAGAACATCCCTAACCTGAAAATCCAAAATTGCTCCAAAATCCAAAACTTTTTAAGCATCATGCCAGGACTCAAAAAGTTTCAGACTTTTGGGTTTTTGGATTAGGGATACACAACTTGGTAAAGACTATACAAATGTTCCCAAACCTGAAAAACTCCCAAATCTGAAACTCTTACTGGTTCTAAACACTGGATAAGGGATACTCTGCTTTAAAGAGACATAAATGGGTGTTGTAAGATGTCTAAATAATTCACCAGCTATGACTAGCAACTGAGAGGGTCCCGGAGCCAGGCAATGACTCGTCTAGGAAGTGACAGACTGGAACACACAGGAGTCTTAGAGCTCCTATTCTTCATGGGAAGGCTTTGGCTGTCCTGAAGGTGATTAGTTCCACGTTATTTTAGGATCGAGACAGAAGTTGAGGAGACACCCAAGTCCCACCCCTGATTAATCAGAGCCCTCTGAGACCCTGAAATCTGTTGCCTGCAGCGCTAACCTTCCAGGTCTTAAGACAAAATCTAGACTGTGAAAATCAAGCTGTCCCCATAACCTGTCACCAGAAATCAAAACCCCGGTGTGATCCCCTGGCCTCCCCTCGTGTGGGTGACACCAGCAGCTGGCACCTCCTGCGTGCTCCTCAGTGGCTGCATTGATTCTGCCGCGTAAGTGGAAGCCAGAGACTTGTTTTGGATAAGATGGGGCCGATGAGGCCCAGAGATGGGGAAAGAGCAGCCAGGCCCCGGGGAGACAGAGGTGCCATTTTCACAACCACTATTTTCTCCTTGTCCTTGTTATTCTAGGAGAGAAGGGAAATAAAAGTAGTCAATTGTTCCCTTTAAAAAACAAGCTTCCTTTGGGGAGAATTTGTTGTCTGAGCTCAGAAAAGCTGAAAAAAAAAACAAAACCCAAGCCCAGCATGGAACGTGTCGCTCTGTCCTTAGATATCGTTTCAGCGGTTGTTTTCGGACATCGTTTCAGCAGGTTGTTTTCCTGGCCACGTGTGACCTGCTGAGCTGGGACAGCTCTGCTGAGCTGGTGGAGTCTGGAGGGTCAGCCCATGGTGGCCCATGTAGCCCCTGTGCTTTGAAACAACAGCAGGTAGTCTGCCCGGGGACCTGGGACCTGGACTGGGCCTTGGGCTGCTGTGACTCAGGTTTGTCTGCTTCCCTGGGGCTCACCCCAACCCCTGTGATGTTTGCCACTGTAGCGTGCGTGCGTGGTGGCCCTGGGGCCCCGCAATGCAGCCTCCCTGCCTGTTGCCTGCCCTGAGAGTCAGGGTTGCTGTGGCCCTGAGGACGTCCTGACCTTGGCAGGAAAGAGGCATCGCGGGCCTCTCACTGCAGGTGATGATCTGGCTTTGGAAATAAACCAGCAGTGTCTGAGCGCTCCATCACGTGGCGCCTTGCTCTTCACCGTGTGTGGGGATCTTCAGGAGGATTGGAGACAAAGAAGGCTGGAGGAATTAACCCAGACGCCCCTAGGGCCGTGGGATACAATCCCCATGAATTCAGGGTGCAGACAATGTGCAGTTGGCGTGCACCCCCCCCCCCCGGGATGTGGAGTCTGTACGGAGGTGCTGCCCCAGCCAGCTGAGCCCTGCAGGGTCAGGAGCACCCCATCCTCTGCACGCTGGGAGAGGGGGTTTTCCTTGCCGTCTCTTGTTTGCTGTGACTGGGGCACCCCCCACTGTCGCATGGGCTCAGGCACCCCATTTGTTTGCTCCTGAATCTGGCCAGAATTCCAACTGGGCTGCTAGACACCCACCCTGCCCTCTGCTTGTGTCAGAGAATTGTGTGGCACCATCGGAGGGCCAGACTTCTCTTTCTGCGTTCACCATAGAACAAGCCAGATCCCGTGACCATCCGTTTCAAGGTCAACATGGGGACTTCATGCAGCTATGTCCAGGGGTGCCTGGGGAGCCCTAGAGTCCAGGGACAGACCTTGGATCTGAATGAGGTAATGGCGTCACTTGTAAGCGAGCATCTAAAAGGCAGCAGCTCCCATTTAATGTCCGCAGACCCACCTGGACAGCGGGTGGCCTTGCTTGGTGGCTGCAACGTGGGGCTCTGGTCTGCAGTTTAGAATGACACTCTGGAGACCTCCTCATTCAGCCCCAGACCATCCACGAGTCAGACACCAGAACCACTGCCCTCAGGATCGTGTCGCTGGCGCTGGGGCTGGTGTTGCTCTGCATTTTCAGTTATTTTTGGATTTTTGCTTCTCTCTCGTTCTACAGCTTCCCCTCTGCCCTGCCCTCAACTGGTGCACCTATTCGGACAGAGCTCTGTTAACTTCCTTTCTCCCACTGCAGGGGATGGGTGCTTATTGAATTTGTCTGTATACAGACTCCTCATCCAAGCAAATGTCAGGGGCGGTGGAGGTGAGGGGAAGGTTTATTGGCAATCTATGAAATGATAAAAATAAAACAAAACCCAATGTGGTCCAGTGTGATTCCTTGCGGAGCCCGGGGCTCCCACCCTGGAGACCCACAGCTGCAAGTCTTCTGAGGAGATCTTCACATTCCGGCCAGAACTTACCGTGGAATCATAAGGAACTGAAGCATGGCCTGAGAGTATCTGTAGGAAGAAAAACAGGACAGTTGAATTCTTTCCCTTCCTCTCTCTGACCCCGTCCTTGTTAATAATGAAAATGCCCGTGTCTGGTTCTAACAGGAAAAGCTGCGGTCCCTGTGAACGCCCTCTTTGTTGAGGGAGTCAGGCGGGCAGCAGGTGCACCCAGCCAGAACTGCTGGGAAGTTGGAAGCGAAGTCCTTCGACTCTGTCATCTTGGTTCCATCCACCAGAGAGAGACACTGGAGACGCAGACACAGAGACCCTGTCCTCGTCTGTCTTCTAGGACGATTCTCCAGCATGGCCCGGGCGTCCTTACGGTTCAGTCCGATTCTGACACAGGCTACCTGGAGTTGGGGTAGACCCATGGGTTAAAGAGCGAGGTCCCCAGCAAGACTGTCCTATTTTGGACACCAGCCACGAGAGGGGTCCTCAGGCCACCCACACTTATGTCTGACTCTCCTACAAATTAGAGGGCTTCCATGACCCCCTCCTTCATGATTTAGAATTTGCTAGAACAATGTATAGAGCTCAGACAAGCTCTGTACTTAGGATTACAGTTTTATGATAAAACTGCTCATCAGAAACAGCCGAGTCAGCAGACCTATAGAACAAGGTGGTGGGGATGGGGACTCACTCAGAACTTCCCCACTCTCCACGAGCACCACTCTCCCAGAAAACCAAAATGTTCACCAGCCTGGAGACACCACCGAACCTTGCTGTACAGATCTTTATATAAGGTCTCTTAGTCCATTTCTGTTGCTATAACAAAATATCCGAGACTGGATACTTCATGAGAAAAAAATAGGTTTATTTTAGCTTACCATTTTGGAGGTCCAAAAGTCCAAGTACAGTTGGCCGTGTCTAATGAGGGCCTCACACTGTGGCATAACATGGTGGATGGCTTCATACGGTGGAAACACGTCCAAGGATAGCAAGTGGTGTGTACAGCAGAGACCAAACAGCTGGGGTGGCCTTGCTTCAGAGTAGCTCATTCCCAGGTACATAATCCAGTTGTGAGAGCAAGAGAGGCATTAATCACTTAATGACCTCCTACCAGGCCTCACCGCTGAAAGGTTTCGCCACTTCTCAGTACTGTTAAATTGGGGACCAAGCTTCCAGCCCGTGCAACTTTGGAGCACAAATTATATCCAAACTGATGCATATGGAGTCTCATCACTGGGTTCAACTGATTAGATCATTGGCCACATGATTGATTCCAATCTCCAGTCCCCCTCCTGTCTTCTCCTCCGAGGCAAGGCTGGCCCAAGTTCCAACCCTCTAATCATTGCCCCTGTCCTGAAGTTACCTAGGGACCCATCATGGGCACGTGTTTAGGGGCTGCCCTGGTATAACAAAGTCCCTCCTATGGATCGGGAAATGCCACAGATGTTCAAAGCTCTGCCAGCCACTGGGGACAAACACCAGACATATTTATGTTTTGACATTGCCCAGGTCTGCCTGATCTCAGAAGGAAAGTCTTTATAGAAATCTCTGCTTTATATGTGGCTTGTAGTTCTAAAGGTGACCTCAGGGAGATTTTGGTCCCCAGCACAGAGAAGATATTGGGAGAAGCTCACCTTAGGGGGGAACACAAGCAGAATGAGGTTGGACAAGGGCATTCCAGATGAGACTGTAAGTAGGGGATCATATCATTTATCATCTAATCCAACACACCTTCAAAAGTACAAGGGAATCAGGGCCTCGAAGTCCTCAGCAGATTGACCCCTGCACCGAGCAGGCGAGAGAGGGAGCGAGTGGGAGGAGGGCTGGAGGGGAGCTTCTGAGGAGCAGGCCTGCGAGCAGCATGCTCCTCTCCTCCCCCATGTTTGTGGGCAGAATTCAGGCAACCTGGCCACACCTAACTGCAGTGGGAGATGTCACCTGGATCTTTGCCCAGGAGGTGGGTAGAGGAGGTGGATTTTCACTACACACTTAGGCAGCCTCTACCAGACCCTTCCTGGGATGTGCCAAGCAGGCTACTTGCTCAGGGACTTCACGTTGTATTCCCACTGTGTGGACCATGCTCACCTCACTCCCGAGGTTCCTTCAGGACTCTGCATAGAATAGGTCTTGACAGAAAGCCAAGTTGTCAACCTGTATGAGACAGTGAGCCCACTCCTGTTCTGTGATCCTCCTCTAGTTAAGTTCCCTGGGGAACCGGACCAAGATGATGGGTGGATGGGTGGGTAAAAGGAGATTTATTGTGGGAATAGGCTCGTGTAATTATGGAAGCCAAGAAATCCTACTACCTATGTTCTGCAAACTGGAGAATCTGGAAATTTATTGGGTCATTCATTCCAAGTCCAAAGGCTTGAGAATCAGGTCAGCCATGGTGAGTCCCAGTCCGAGGCCAAAGACGCACCAGTGAAAGAGGATCATAGGTATAAGTCCTAGAGTCCAAAGGCCTGAGAACCAGGAGCTCTGATGTCTCCAAGCAGAATACAGATGACTCATCTCAAAATGGGAGAGAATTTGTCTTTCCTCCAACTTTCTCCTTCTGTTTGGCCCTTCAGTGGATTGGCTGATGCTAACCCCCATTGGTGAGGGTGGGTCTTCTTTACCCAGCCACCGATTCAAATGCTAATTTCTTCCAGAAACATCCTCACAGACAAATGCAGCCCCTAACCCAGCCAAATTACACAAAATTAAACATGCTCTTGATTGCAAGTAGTAGTCATAGACTCCAACTTAAAGATACTGGGGAATTCACCCAGTCAACAAAAGAACTGGAAATCAAAGCCCATCTCAGATAGAGTTACAGGGACAACATGCTTTGGATACCACCACACTGAGGCCATCATTGTGGACACTGGCTGCCATGCCACCCTTTCAGGATTTCACCTTCAAGTCACTTCCTCAGGTCATATATGCCAGGGTGGAGGCATTTGGTTGGCTTTGATGCAGTCATGATCCTGTGTTCCAGCTGCTAGGGACAAGGAAGAGAGCTATCTGTGGGAAAGGGTGCACTGATTCCCACCTACATAGGAATTTCTCCAAATGAGAAGTGTTCTGAAAACTGGGCGATGAAAATAAGCAATGCCCACAATTACAGTCCATAGATGCACATGAAATTCTGTTGATGGCAAAATGTTTATGATATTATTTTAAATGTGTGTTTTTATAAGTGTTGCTGTTAGTCTATATTCCTCTGTAGGTAATTTTCTTTTGATCTCTGGGTTACTCTTGAGACTTTCTCTGTGTTTGGTAGCTATTTCACTAAATGTGGCTAGATAGGAATTTATTTGTTTTGTCCAGAATGCATTGTGCCTTTTCATTTGAAGATGTTGTCCTTTCTTCAGTTCTAGAAAATCCCCAGCCATTAAGTTTTCAAATACTACTTCTACCTTGTTATTTTCTCCAAAAATTCCTATTAAAAATATGTTGGACTTTTCATTCTTTCTTATCTCTTTACTGATAGTCATGCTTTCTGCTGGTTGACTCTGTGCTATATTTGAAGAGGTTTCTTCAAATGCATTATCCAGTTCCTTAATTCTTTCTTCAGTTATATCTAATTTGATGTTTAATTAATTTGATTTTTATTTTCAATGGTTATGATTTTTATGAAGTTCTATTTGGTCCTTTTTCACATCTACCTTTTCTTTTTGCATACCTGCCTTGTTCTTTTTCATGGTGTCTTGCTTAAGGCTTTCTAGCCCTTTTATTGTCCCCTCTGTTATTTTAGATATTCTTTCTTTTTAACTTTGTCCAGAGACAGACTTCTGCTTTCCCTGTGTCTCCTCCTTCTTACACTCCAACTTTCTTCTCTTAAGTCTATTTTCTTGTATGCTGATTCTTTTGTTTTGTTGTTGTTGTTGTTGAGGGGTTAATTTTAACAGGAGGTTTTTGTCTTGTCATACAGTGGTGGTTTATACTGAGAATTCTTGGTGCCCTCCACTGTAAAAATTTCCTTCCAGTGTGGTTTTGCATTTGCATCTCCTGGATGCTTGGCATTGAAGATAGGGTGGTAGGCAGTGGGAAGACTGAATAAATTTAGAAATAGCAAACTACCTCAAAGTGTTGGCCCAAGTCTCTTCTCAATATAGGTAACTGGCCTGAGTTGGTCCTGTTTCTTTTCCTTACAAATCTTGAAATCTCCATGCTCTCTCCTGGTCCAGGGCCAGGAATTCTGGGAGTATGAGTATAAAAATCCAGTTCAAACAGGCATTTGAGAATGAGATAATTTATTGGCTCCTGGTTGACCAGGACAGAGGTGGCACATACATGGAGTGGGTTCTGTATCCATTGAAATTGCATTAGAGGAAGAACCTTCCTCCAGTGTCTTCCCTGACCTTGCCTCTCTGCCCTCTCTAGAACTCTCAAACACAACTACCAGACTGATGGAGCCTTTAGAATTACAATGCTAAACATTCGCTGGCTCAAAAACTTTCAACGGCTCACTGTACCTTGGTTTAAAAAAAAAAAAAAAAAAAAAGAATTCGGATCATCGTGTTTTAATCTAGCTCATTCACGTCTCCAACCCTGACTTCCCTCTATAGATCCTCAGATCCATTCCAACAGAGTGACACTTTTCCTGTCCCTCCCACCCTGAACAGTTCCTTCTCTAAACCCCAGTGGTATTTACCTGTTTACATTTACCTTATCCATGACTTTTATATTCTGAGTCGTGTCTGAATGATGGGTGTACATGTCTCACACCCTCCCTTTGATTCTCTAAGTTCTCAGAGGATGGAAGCCGTGTCTGATTTATCTCCCTACTTGCTAGGGTGCCAGGCAGGAGACATGTCACTGAAGGGCTGCTCCAGTGGGCCTGGATGAATTAAGATGCCCAGACCCCTTGCTGGCCAATCCAGGCTGGAGGTTCCTGAACTGCACAGGCAGCTGCATGAGCTTCAGCAGATTCTCACCAGGAGCACTGGCTTTGGAGTCTTTTGTTTTAGTGCAGTGTAGGAGCTCAATCCAGCTCCATCCTGCCAGTGCACATGGAATACAAAACGAGAGTGTGCCCCCTGCACAGTGTCTTCCTGTCCCCTCCCTCATTCCTGGGTTTCCTTGTTGGGCCCCACTCCATAAGTCTTCCTTTAGGATACCTGCCTGGCCCAGCAGCTCTCGTCAGAGACTCCTGTAGCTTCAGGATGGTGCATGTTTGAAATACACTGAATCCTGCCTGCAATCACCTGCTAAGGAAAATGCGATGCCTTCCGGGTCCAGTGGGCAGCTTGTCACATCTCTCTATAGGCCCTGCGTACAGCAGGGTGCACCACATACATCTGTTGCTTTAAAGTGTCCATTTGAGCCAAGAGTGTGCCCAGGACTGACCCCAGAATGGACACAATGGAGTAGTCCAGAAAGCATTCAAGCAGCCAAGTGGGAACCCAAGGGAGCTGTTGAGTGACACGTGTATCTGCAGGGGCCTTATTCAACCCCATTCTAAGCCTGCCTGGTACAGTGCCTGGCATGGCGCAAGCTCTCTGTGTCGGTTTTTAAGTGAAGGAATGAATGCGTTAACGGGTGCGGTCTTTTGATCTCCTCCAACAGATTACAACAGCAGCGAATTAAAAACAGCCTGCAGGAAGCATGAGCTTTATGTGAGCTTCCAAGACCTGGGATGGCAGGTGAGTCCTCTGGACAACAGGGAGGGCAAAGGTCCAGCAGCCATCACCACAGTCCTGGGGCTTCGTGGGTGAGACGGCTCCTGCTGTGGAAGTCCTAGGAGCCCCACAAATCCTCATGGTTCTGGAGTGAGACAGAGGAAGGCCTGGCCTGCTGGTGGGCCAAGCACCCACTGATAGCTTTCTGGGTCCCCAAGCTCTGTGATCCCTCAATTTCAATGCCTATATTCTCCAGCACTCTCCCCTCCTCCTTTCAAAGCCCACAGGGCATATATTTATTTGAGTATTTAAACCAAGTGTTTTGAAAAGGGGTTTGAAAAAAATTATCTAATTGTTAACTTCTCCAATGGCTTCACCCCAGCTACCCAGAGGAGCACCAGTGTTTGGCTCCACACCCAAGAACACCACTAGTGTGTACTATTTTGGTTTTGGTACCAGGGATTGAACTCAGGGGCACTCGTCCACTGGGCCACGTCCCCAGCCCTTTTTTGTATTTATTTAGAGACAGGGTCTCACTGAGTTGCTAAGTGCCTCACCATTGCTGAGGCTGGCTTTGAACTCGCGATCCTCCTGCCTCAGCCTCCCAAAGTGCTGGGATTACAGGCGTGCGCCACCGCACCAGGCACCACCACTAGTTTGTAAGAAGCAAATTTAGTTATAGGTGATGAGTGACAGAAGGTGGTTTTGATACGTGGGTGGCATTCTGTCTCAGCCAGGGTGCTCCGTAGGTTGGGATGTTAAGTGCAGTTCATCTTCTGCTATTTTCCACTTACAACGGCTGTTTGGGGGTGCAACCCAATCATTAATTGAGGAGACCTGTACCTACAGCTGGCTGCGTGTGCAACTCAGGCCCACCGGGCAGGTAGCAGCTGAGGTAATGTGGGCCTGTGGAAGGAGTGAGGGCTCGGGAGTCGGCCTGACCAGGTTCACACCCGAACGTGAACATGGACAGAGTCTGCTAACCCCTGCTGCGTGAGCGCTCCCTCCTCCCGGGTTGCTGAGAGCCCAGGTGTCGGGGAGTGTTCATCTTCTGTTGCTTCCTTTTGCTTTATCATCAAGGACTGGATCATCGCACCCAAGGGCTACGCCGCCAATTACTGTGATGGAGAATGCTCCTTCCCTCTCAATGCCCACATGAATGCCACCAACCACGCCATCGTGCAGACCTTGGTGAGTTCTCAGACCTTCCCTGTGCAACTGGGATTCAACCCAGGCCAGTCGTCATTTCTAACAGGACCCTTTCCGCCTTCCGTTTTGGCACAGGTTCACCTTATGAATCCTGAGTATGTCCCCAAACCGTGCTGTGCACCAACTAAACTGAATGCCATCTCAGTTCTTTACTTTGATGACAACTCCAATGTCATCTTGAAAAAATACAGGAACATGGTCGTAAGAGCTTGTGGATGCCATTAACTCCAACCAGCGGCCACGCGGGCACAAATCCCGCCTTGGACCCCGGACTACATCTGCCTTAAAAAGACAAAAGCCACACATGGGAGCGGGAGGCCAGGACTGTGACACCATCTCACGCTGGTGCCTTACATTAATAATTCGCTCACTTCGTAAATGCCGTGGGTAGTTGTTGGTCTGTAGGAAGATGAGTCTGTGCAGTGTGAGGTCTGACAACTGCAGAAATGTAACTTTGAAAAGCACCCCCCTCAAAGACACAGGACCCACCAATATTAGTTTTAGTTTTAGATTGTTTGTTGTGTCAGTGAATAAATAAATAGGGGAGAAAAAAATGTTTTTGAAGGAGTGGGAGTATTCTTGGCTGAAGTATTAGCTGGTTGGATGTTATGTGTCAAAGGTAGATTTTACAGATGTAATAGAAATTGAGGGGGGTGCCTGGATTCTCAATCCCAGAATGGCCATTTTCATATAGGATGAGGAGCCAGGATGGGAACCAGGGCTCCACAGAGGTGCCTTTTTGTCTCAATTGTCACTCTTCATGTTTTGCTGGTGTGAAGATGTACTTATTTCAGTCAAAAGAAACCATACCATCTCCACACATCCGCCCTCTCCCCTGTGCTGTGTTCTCGCTAGGACCAAATGGAGATGGATCCGCCTCTGGGGTGAGGCCGCAAGCCAGGGGAGGCATTTGCGGCAGCCTTGGTTTTAACCGAGTCACCTCTGAGACAGTCCCCCACCTCTTCTTTATCAGACTGGCTCTTTGGAAAGCACACTAACTTCAGGAACATTGGCTCTCCCATCCCATTTCCTTCCTGAACAAGCATCTTGGCCTTTCGCTACACCGAATACCACGTCACTGGGTTCGCGCCCAGAAGGGGAACCGAGGAGGAAGGGGCGCCCGACTTTCAGAGTGGGTTCGTGGAGACAGGCACGCTGTTGATGAACAGAGATCGCAGTTTCCTCTTGTAGAAAGTAAGACTCAGATTAAGTCTTAGAATATTTTTTAAATGTCTTTTTCACAATCATGTACTGGGAAACCAATTTCATACTAAACTGATTAAATAATACATTTATAATCTATAACTGTTTGCACCTACAGCTTTTTTTTGTAAATAGAAACTATAATTTATTGCCTATTTTATATCCATTCTGCTGTAACATTTAAGAAAAGACCAGACTTTAAAAAAAAAAAAGTTTATTTAGAAAGTATAAACAAATTGTACCACTTTGATTTTCTTTTAATACAAGACTCATGATGCAAAGCTGAAGCCACTCCTGGTGGCTGGGCTTCTCTAGAAAGTTTTTTTTTTTTAAAGGACATCTGTGAACCACACCTGATGAATAAAGATTTCCTTTGAGGCAGAGGCTGGTAGAGATGCTGCTTTGTTACCGTCTGCCTCAGACAGTGGCCGTGGTCTTGCTTCTGAGATCCCGACCACTTGCTCTGCGTGGGGGTGACACCCTGTGCGTGGGGGGGGGGGGGCGGGACCCCAGGTGGTTACCATGAGCAGGGTCTTAAGGGAGCTTCCTCCCACCAGTGCTTATGTCCAAGGGAGACAGGAAGGCTGTCCAGTGACCAGCGTGGCCTGAGTCAGGGGGTGCTGGCACTGACAGGGGCACACAGGGCTGGCCAGCACAGCCCTGCCGACGCAGTCTTTGGTCTTGAGGTCCCTCTGTTCGTACCTTAGAAAGGCGACCTCCTCCAAGGCAGGCGACATACACCACGTTCCCAGAAGGCTGGCTGAGGGACAGAATCAGAAACCATTTCTCACTGGGCTCCAGAGTGGAGCTGCAGGGCCTCCCGGTTCCCTGGATTCCGAGGCCTGGGAAAGCCTATCTGGTCCCGTGGCCCCAGGTGGCAGACACAGCCCGCGTCTTCCCACCGGTTGGCAGGGTAGTTAGGACCAGACTCCTGGAACTTTCCATGCCCCGACTCTGTGCGGAAGACACCAGATCTTAATGCTCTCGGGGACTCCGGCTTTGTGTTCACGTGAGCGGTGCCCGGGTGAAGCACGCAGGCGTCCCGTGTGAACGAGAACTGGTCAGACGAGCATCAACACACGTGTAAATAACGGGCTTGTAAATGCTGGGGTGCAGCCCACGGTGCCACTGCAGTATTACGGGGGACCTCCGCCCACAAGAGAAGGAAGCACCCACAGAACAAGACTCAGCAGTGGCCACCAAGCTATCTTCCTGAGGGAGTGGGGTTTTGTTTTGAAATCTGCTCCAAGCTACAAACCAGCCACACGATTAACAAGTCAGTTGTGACCTTCCGGTCAGAGAAAGTATCCATTCTACCACAAGGCCACCTTTCTAGAACTCGGGCCATGCAGAGAACTATGCTTTTGGATGATGCTTTTGTCAAAGATCACTTGGGATCCCAAAATAGTCCAGTAATTTCATTTTCCTCGACTATTTTAGTCTCGAAGGAAACCATTTAATTTCGTCAAGAAAAGGCTGGGGGGCGGGGGATGGATTGCCACTGAAAACATTTCATTTGCACAGTGGCCATGAGTTAACACATTTGCTTAGAGGAACTTAATGAAGAATCCGTAGAGCGTGTTGGCTTAAAACACACAAGAAGAAGACAGACACCACAAGTTTCATACATTCAGCCTTCTGAATAACCTTCCCTCGAACCCTGGATGGTCGTATGATGCAGCTCCTGTACACCGGGCGCGGGCGGCCAGGCAGGATGGGAGACTTGGAGCAGGTCCTACAGTTCGTCTTTTGCCTGGCGCAGGATGAAGTGGTGCAAGGACTCGAGGTCTCTGCCCCCGCTGTGCTCACTGACTTTTTTGCCTCCCCGGAAAAGCAGCAACGTGGGATAGCCACGTACCTTTAAAAGGGAGAAAGAAAAAAGACTGAACACCATCGATCTCAGTCACACACAAACTGCTTCTTAAAACCAGACTGCCTGGGAAATTCCATGGCCAATATTTGAAACTGGACAGACCATTAAAGTTTAGAAAGCAACGCCTTGAGGGCTCCATATTTACTTTTTCATCCAAATTACATTAAGGATAGTGTCAAAGGAATGGTTTTACCCTAAAGCAGAGCCTCTTAATCTTCAATGTGCATCTGATTGCTGGGGGCAAGGGTGGGGGGGGGACAGGTCTGGGGCAGGGCCTGGGCATCTGCATTCCTGGTGGCCTTCCAGGAGAAGCCTTGCTCCTCTGCACAGCACCTGGCCATGCATTTTCCAGCTGCTGCTCATCCCTTTTCTCTTAAAAAATTCAACAAGCAACTAGCATCTATTAATGATAAGTAAACTACGTCTATGATACATCTATCTCAGCCTAATGAGCCTAATGAGGTCATAAACCCCGGAGGCTCCAAATGTGTTTTAAGGAGGATCATGAGTTCAAATCCAGCCTCAGCAACAGGAAGCGCTAAGCAACTCACTGAGACCCTGTCTCTAAATAAAATACAAAACGGGCTGGGGATGCGGTTCAGTGGTCAAGTGCCCCTAAGTTCAACCCCAGTACCAAAAATAAATAATAATAATAAGAGGCTGGGGCTGGGACTCAGTGGTAGAGAACTTGCCTAGCACAAACCCCTGGGTTCAATCCCCAGAACTGCAAAAAAAAAAAAAAAAAACACCCAACATATAAATCACAAAATCCCCTGGGTCCCCTGGGTCATTAGATCGTGTGAACTGCTGGGAATGAAGGTAATGGCTCCCGCAAGCACAAGCCTGGCCTGAGTATTTCTTCAGCTCAGCCGTCGTCCAGGGTGCTGGATATGTCCAGAGACGGAGCCCCTCGGGATTTACGATGAAGGCCAGGGCCAGCTGAGGTCCGTGAGCACCAGCAGTGCTGGTGTTCTCAGCACCTGGTTAGGGCACAGCTGTAGACGCAGCTGGACCTAAAACCCCCATCGAACGTGTCTGGCAATTACAAAACGCAGGCAGAGAGAGTAGCTTCTGCCTCTCAGCAACACATCTGAAAAGGACACTAGCCATGCTCTGTGGGGGGACCAGGGCAGAGGGCACCTTCTCCTGAGTCCACTACACCAAGGTGCGGCCACTGGGGACCGGCTCCCAACTTCTGGAGGCCCCAGGCGCAGTTTCACCCAGGCCCGCCCACCCCAGGCGCTCTTCCACGCAGGCCCACCCACCTGGGCAGGGTGTCACGCAGGCCCACCCACCGAGTACTTGCTGCACAGGTTGCGCTCCGCAGTGCAGTCCACCTTGGCGATCTTGACATCGGCCAGACCTGGGAATTCCTTCTGAGCGAGTTCCTCCCACGTGGGAGCCAGATTCTTACAGTGACCACACCTAGGAACAGAACGTGACAGCTGTGTTGAGGTCCAGGGTCAAGGTCACTCACCCACACCTCACTGCCAGGGCCTGTTGCTTCTGCATGAGGCGGTCAACAGTTGCCTAGCAACTTCCAAAAACGTCAACTTCTCTCATTGGGTAACACTAACTCTTCCCCCTCACCCGGCTCCATGCTAAACAAGGAATTCAGTCCATCCAGATAGCTGGAGAGAAGACAGCTGAAAAGTGCGGATTTTGAGGCCATTTTCATGCTAGGGTGCATTGGGCGAGCTGGTTTAAGGAAACTGAACACAAGGGGATGGACAGGAAGGGAAGCAGAGTCTTAAAAATCACTTGAGGGGCTGGAGTTGTGGCTCAGCGGTAGAGCGCTCGCCTAGCACGTGTGCGGCCCGGGTTCGATCCTCAGCACCACACAAAAACAAAGGCATTGTGTACAACTAAAACAAATAAATAAATATTAAAAAAAAAATCACTTGAATTCTGAGAACATTTCAGGTGTGACTGCTAACGGTTTTAAAATTCCAGAACTTCAAAGCTTCCTTGACACTTCAGCAATCTGTAAGAGGCCCCTGCAGAGCTTAGTGGGAACCCTCCCTCCCCGCCTTGGTTGACTCCCTCTTCTTCCTGACCCTCTCCCATGACATGGGCTGCTCCCCTTCAATGAAAGGGGATCTTCCTTCCTCACTCATGATCTGTATCGCTTTAGAGTTTTTGAAAACAGACGGCAGTCTCGAGGGCATTACGGACTAGCGTGTCCAGTCTTTAAAAACCGCCTGGGTCCAAGGAGTCCGGTGCTCACTTTCTGTCCCTGCCACTGTGGTTCCTCCCGAGGACCTGGAGTGAACAAGCTCGGGAGCCTGCCACCTTCCTGAACGCTGCCTGCCTGGTGGGGCGTAGGACTCATGGAGACCAAGCGCTGCTCCCGGCTGACAGCTGCGGAAACCCAGGTTCCAGGGAATCGAAGAACATGCAAAATGACAGCGGGCTAGGGCGGGTCTCCTGTCCTCTCCCCCCACCGTCAGGCTGGCTTGGCCTCAGATGATTTGCTCTCCATTCACACTCTGGTCCCCAAGGACCGTGTGGCAGGAAATTTGGGTAACTGGGTCATGTACTGAATGGCGCTAACAGAAAGCCGAACGCCCCTGGGTTTCTCTGTCCCATCGTGTGAAAGGAGACGAGGAGCAGAGCTGCCTGGTGGTGGCCGCTGTCTGACTCCAACAGCGATCGGTCTGGAAAAGCACCCGGATGCCACAGACGGTGTTTGTGAGGGCCATCGTCAGTCCCCTCCATTTTTGTAGACTGAGCTGTAACTAAATTAACCTCTTTCCCCATAAACAACTGTGAGTGCCACGGGACTTCAGCCTATTTGAATCGAGGGGCAGGTCCTTATTCCCCTCACGACCTTCGTGTGAATGTGGTGTCAGCCCAGGGTCGAGTCTGGGGGTTTGCTCACGAGCGGGCAGACCAGCATGCCGGGAGGAAGGGTGTTCTGGTCAAGCAGCCACTCACCACGGAGCGTAAAACTTGACGAAGGTTATTCCTTCTGCAATGGTGTCGTCAAAGTTCTTTTCAGTGAGTGCCAACACAGCGACCTTCCAGGGAAGAGAAAGCCACGGTTAACACACATCACTTCAGGCACAGCAGGGCAGAAATAAAGAATCAGCCTCTTCTTTAAAACACCGCTCTACATGCTCCGAAGTCACCCCGAAATACCTATGGAATGTGCACTGTGCGAGGGCAGGCTGTGGCCTCTGAAGGGCACAGAGGTCATCACAGGCCCCAGGTCCTGAGCCCAGGGGCTGCTGTGACAAGGTGGCTGCCGTCTTATAGAGATTGGGACAGGTGGGAAATGACAGGAAGACACCCCCAGACCTCCATCCTGCCCCCACAGTCCACCCAGGGCAGGGCTCAGGTGCAGATGGCACCTCCCAGCCTGGAATGGGAGTCGACCTCGTCCCCTCCCCAGGCGACCTAAGGCCTCCCCCTATGCTGCCTTCCTCCTTCCCATCACACCCCTGCGAGCCTTCACCTTCTCTGTGTGACTGAGGGAGCCCGGCACAGCCAGGGCAGCAACACAGGCAATGCCACGTTTTACCCAGAATCTGCTTCCACCCGTCCACGTGCAAAGTCAACGTGAAGGGCTCATCCAAGCCACGGCAGGGGGACTTCCAGGCACGGTGCCCCACAGCAGCCCGCTGCAGAGCAGTTCTACCCGGACTGCTCTTACGGCATCACCAAAAACAGCTCCACAGCCCTCCCCTGACAGCAAGACTGGGGGTGAGTTCCCCTGCAGCTCAGTGAACCAGGGCTGCCATCAGGGACCCGGAGGCCGAGGGCCACCGTGGAACACGGCCCTCCTCTTCTACGTCCAGAAACACACCACTGCACCACCGAGAGTCCCACGTGACGTGGGAACTAGATTGTAAATAGAAGCAGTCTGTGATGAAAATGTCCACAGCACGTAATCACCCTCGATCTGGAATGACCTTTACGACCACCACGACACACATGCCGCTCTTACACACGTGGTCAGAACAACTACGAACTCATCCGTTTACTCCTTAAACCAAACGTCAACTTCTCACACCTGGGCCGGCCCTGACCTCTGTGAGTCCACCAAGGAGTGGTGGTGGGGGCGGGGAAGGCCCCTGCTGCCCCTGCCCTGGAGGAGGCGTGGGGGGGTGGGTATCCACAGGTCTTTCCAGTCCCAGACAACTGGAGCTTCTTGGGGGAGCAATGGCTCTGGTGAGTCACGTCCTCTCTCACACATGTTGAGGATCCAAAGTGACCAGCTCGCTGCCCTCACCCCAGGGAACGAGGCACACTTGGTGTCCCCCCCCCACCCCCGCACCCCTGCGTCTCGCTGTCCCAGGTAAAAACTCAGCATGTTGTGAAGTCCAGTTATCCTTGGTCAGTGCAGGGGGCTGGTTCCGGGACACCCACATCAGTGGATCTCAAGTCCTTTGTATACAATGAAATGCTCTGCAGTCACCTCTAGATGACTCAGAACAGGACATTCAGTTGCCACGGAAGTAGAAGTAGCTGTTCCACTCTTGTTTAGGGAATGACAAGAAAAAGGTCTGTATGCGTTCAGTACAGGTGCGATTTTTCTTCAGTTTTTTTTTTTTAAACAAACTTTTTTTTTTTTTTTTTTCCCTTTGGTGGTGCTGGGGATTGACCCCAGGGCCTTGTGCGTGTGAGGCAGGCACTCTACCAACTGAGCTACATCCCCGGCCCCAGTTAGTTTTATCTGTGGCTGAACCTGTGAATTTGGAGGGCCGGCTGGACTCTGCTGTGGAAATGCCGACAGACTCCTCAGTACTGGCAGACGGGGAGACCGAGGCACTGACCCCTGGGGAGCTCGCAGGAGACGCCCCTTGAACGATCCCACGGAGGCCCTGGCCTTGGCGTCAGTTCCCAGGGAGAGCTGACAACCCATCCCTCACCCTCTGTGTAGACTCCTGCTGTGGCTCCGGAGTCCACTGCACGTCCGCACCTGAACAGGAGCCCTGAACACCAGCACCTTGAAACCCAGCCTGTCCCCTCCCTGAACACCAGCACCTTGAAACCCAGCCTGTCCCCTCCCTGAACACCAGCCCTTGAAACCCAGCCTGTCCCCTCCATTCTGTCCTGCTCTGTGCCTGGAGCCATCATCCTCCAGAGAGCCCAGAAATCTGAGCACTGCCTCGACCCCTCCAGGTGCTCCCTAGAGCAGGACCCTACGCTTTCTCCTCCTCTGTCCTTGCTGTCACACCCTTAGCTGGGGTCTCATCTTTCACGGCCTAAGGCAACAGTTCAGTTCACACCCACAGCTGCAGGTGGTCTCTCCCGCTGTTCACATCTGCTTGAAACGCTGTGGTGACACCCTAGAAATTCAGGGAGCCCTGGGTTGGCCCACCGTGTCCCCTGCATTCCAGCTCTGGCCTCACCTGAGCCTCCTGCACCACCTTGGCCTGTTCCCACCTCGCTCCTCCCAGCCCCCCTGGCCCGGCCCTGAACACAGCAGCTGGTGGGCACAGCCGCACCTCTGCCCCCAGCACCTCCCTGGCAGCCTCAGGAGTCCCGTCCATCCGCAGACAGCGCTGCCTCTCTCTCCTCTCCAGCTCACCTGGCTGCCCCACACACTGTGGTCACAGTCCAAGACACCTGCTTGTCCTGTCTCCCCCACAGACCTGGGGCCCTTCACAGGCACAAAATGGGCCTTCATCTTGTTTGCTGGCAGCCTAAGACAGGACAAGGGGTAAACGCAGAGCGGATGGACCTGAAACCGGGCACTGTGGACCAGGACAGCACCCTGGCCCTGCAGGCGCGGCCCAGACAGAGCACGCGTCCTTCAGCGGCTGGCCCTCCTCGGCCCACCGCACACCCTTCTCTGCCACAGTCTTTCTGGGGCCCTTGCCGCAGGGTCACGAGCCAGTGACTGGGGCCGGTTCAGCAACAGACTGGAAGAGGCCAGCAGTCAGGACCCACCGCGAATACCTCAAGTCCCATCTAACCGAGAGCTCTCCTAGAGATGACGGAGGCCACACACCCTCCAAGCCGTGTCCCCCATCTGCCGCAGTCTTTGTAAAGGGAAGCTCTTGTTCACCTTCACCCCTTCGAGCCGAGCCGTAAGAGGAGGTGAAAAAACGTCTCCAGTCAAGAAGACACCTCAGCCAACTCCACGGCGTCGGAGCAAAGGGCCCTCCCTGTCCGGTGGCCGTGGACCCCCTCCATCCGTCCAGAGAGTCAGATACCCACCTCGTCGCCTGTGGGCTCCGCAGCCAGCGCCGGGGCCTCGGAGGGCTCCACGGTCTCCGGGGTTCCTGTCTCTGGACCCTGCAGCTGCGCCTCCACGTAGTCTCTCAGTGACTCCAAGTCCCGCTTCCCCTTGTACTGATCGACCTGCCCGAGACAAGGCCCCGCGGGCCGTGCAGACACCCGGAATCAGCACACACCAGCACTCCGTACCGCCCCGGCCCCACTCACCCGTGGGGACCCCTCGGGCGTCTCAGCCATGGCCGTGCACCCTGAGCAAGCTTTGCCTGCTCCCTCTTTGATGGGAAAGAAGAGATTTTAAGCTTGGCTTTGGTGACAGACTTTATAGCTCCCCCCCCCCCCCCCCCCCCCCCCCCACGTGATACATCATCAAAGCCAGGGTGGAGCTGGCCGAGAGCCCTCACGCTGCCTGGGGACTGTAAGACGATGACACGTGCCAGGTGCGAGCGCCAGCACCCTCCCTGCTCTGAGGTCTGGCCTGGGTCTGTGACCACAGCAGTTAGCCTGTGCATCTGGGTGATTCTGATGACAACCTGAGCCACTAAAACATTTCAAAATAGCATAATGGTTTCTCTTAACTCTCCAGGTCTCATTAAGAGAAAGACATTGGTTCCACCGGACACATTCCTCGAAGCCAGGGTCCAAGCAGCTGACCGTGCCCATTTACGCCACTCAGCAGCTCCGCCCTCTGCTGTCTCTGTCTCCTCACCAGGAACCCAAGACCTACCTTCTTACCATCTCGGAACCAGAGAAGAGTGGGGTAGCCCCGGACCTGGTTTTCCGAGCAGAGTCCGTAGTGCTGTGTGCAGTCCACCTGAAAACAAAGCACAGTCAGGTTCCTGGTCAGTTTGCTCATGGCCTTTTTGCTAAAGGGAATGTTAGGTATTTTGTATTTAAAAAAAAAAAATGGTTTTTAAATTTCAGGTGCTGTAGCATCTGTGCCAGAAAGTTGCAGTTTTTAGAGAGACTTTTCCTAGAAGATACCCCAAAATACACCAGAGCTAATGGAGCAGAGATTTATTTCGGAGACAGGATTCACTTTAACCCAGTTTGAAAATGCCAACGTTTAGGAAGCGGCGTTGTAACTGAACAGGTTGGCGGCTGGAGCCAGGGCCTAGCCTGACATCTGGGAAGGGGGTGTTAGCCAGGCTGCCGTGAGCAGGACCTGGACAGTTCACAGTGTCAGTGTGTAAACTTACGCTCATGTTCACACTTATGCAGTTTTCAAATCAAGGGGGGAGGCCTGGGGATGTGGCTCTGTGGTAAGAGTGTGTCCTTAGCAGGCACAAGGCCCTGGGCTCCATCCCCAGCACACATGCACACAAAAGCAAGGGAGTCAACAGTGAATTTTCAATAGGAGTATCTGGCCTATCATAGAGGTAGCACTGTTAAGATGTCCAATTAAGATCACAATCTGTCCTTCATTCTATAAACTTAATTTGCCAGTGATCGCAGCTCTTCGGGTTTTTTATTTAAATCTTTTAAATACTTCCATGAAACATTTTGCTCTGAATCACTTCTTTTTTTATTTTTCTATTGGCATTGAAATTGGCTAAGCAGCCAGGCACAGTGGCACATGCCTGTAGTCCCAGTTACAGTGGAGGCTGAAGTAGGAGGATCGCATGTTTGGGGCCAGCATGGGCAACTTAGCAAGACGGTGTCTCAAAATAAGAAAAAGGTCTGCGGATGTAGCTCAGGAGTAGAGCTCTTTCTTAGCGTATACAAGGCCCTGGATTTGATCCCCAACACTGGCGGGGAAAAAGTCAGCTAGCAGGACTGAGATGTTTTTCAGCATGTCAACACAGTAGGGTGAAAATATTATTCTAAGCTAGAAGACTAGAGTGAGACAGCAGTTAATGGGTTATGCTGAAGCAAAGGAAGCTTCAAGCCAACGTCTGTGGAGGCGATGAGATCTTTCAAGTCTCACTCAAGAGACGCAGGCCCTGCCCTGCTCCCCAGGCTGGTGTCTTCACATGTCTGGTTCTTCTAAAAGCTTCTACTGAGATACATTAAAACAATAATTATTTCCCTTAAAAATTCATGAAATGATCTAAAATAAGGATACAAGAAATGGGCTAAGATTATTTTAAAATAACTTCCATAAAATGTTCAATTGTATAAAATCATAATCATAACATATAATCACAACAAATTAGTGAAAGTTCTTAACAGGCAGAAGTGAAGATCCATTTAATAATAATAATGGTTACAATTCACTAAGCATTTGCTGCACAAAACACATCATACCAAGCAGTGTGTTTTCATCTTCACGACCAGACACGGCAGACCTTATCTCAGTTTTGCAAAGGGGGAGACGAAGGCATGGTGAAGTCTCACCTGAGGTCATCCACCAAGGTCTATCCAACCCCCCAAGTCATGCTTTTGATGATCTCACTGTCCTAAGCAGGTCATCCTATTAACTACTGCTCCCAGACATGTGGCACTACTTCAGTATACAAATGAACCCATGGCAAAGTAGAAAAATGAGATTTTTACAAAATGACTCCATGCAGGATGTCTGGGGGTGCCAGGGGACAGAGGAGATTAAAAGTACTTGATGGCCCAGGAGCTGCTTTGGATAGTTCCAGAAAACCCAGTCATATAGAAGTTGTTAGATATCACTTCTGGCTCCCCTATGCAAAGTGGGAAGAGCTGGAAGGAATCCCAGGCAGCGGTGCAAACTGGAGCTCGCTGTGAAGAAGGGTCTTTTGCAAGCCCACGTGAATACAGAGTCGAGGGCCCTCTAGGAAAGAGCTCTTGGGTGAGCTCCAAGAACATCCAGGGAACACTCCACAAGCCTCTACCCCATATCTTTGCAGAATGGCCTCTGGGGCTGCCAATTCAAAATTGGCCGTCTCTTCAAAATAAACAAAGCAGCCAAGGCCATAATTTATCTCTAGGCTATGGAAAAGCCAGCAAACTCGAAACTGGGCTACCATCTGTGAAGGTGAAATGAATTATCAAGGGGCACACTAAATGGAATTAATAAATCAGGTTTGCGACTTTGCACGCAGAATGAATAATGGGCTACTCTGCTAATTAATCCAGCCCCGAACGGTCTATTTCCACTTTAATAAGGGCTCTCACTTACCTTGCCAATCTTGACAGTTTCGGAATGTTCAAGGCCCAGGGCCAGCTGCTCCCAGGTCGGAGCTAGAGCTTTGCAGTGGCCACACCACGGAGCGAAGAACTTGATAAAGTGGTCGCCTGCAGCAGAGGGCCGAGGAGGAGGAGGAAGGGAGAGAGGCTCTGTCATTCACAACAGGCCCAACTGGAGCTCAAAGAATCAGATCCCTGTCCTCTGGTCTAGCAAATCCCAGTGTGGACTGAACCCTTGGAGCGGAAGAGCAACTCTCACACGTGCTGCTCTCCATGAGTTCATGACAAGACTGGCAACAAAGCCAAATCTGTCCTTTTTGAAGGATCACAGGGCACCAACGCCTATTAGTTTAGAACACTGTCAATAAAGGAAAATAATGGGGCACTCATCCAGCCTGCCTTTTCTCTAAACTATGAACACAGATGAAGCAAGTAAATAACAAGAGTGAGTTTCTCTTGCTACAAAAATAAATAAGTAGATTTACAAAGGAAGGCGGGGTGCCTGAATTAGAGTCAGCAGATGACACTGGGTTCAGGTAGTGACCGTCGGGGCCACTCCCACCATGAACGGAGACAACGAGACAGCGGGGGCAACCAAGGGTCTTCCTGTACCCCCGAAAACCAAAACGAGACTATCAACATAGTTCCGGCCATCCATTTACACCTACCACGGGGATTCAATCAGCAAAGCCCAGACTGCAGGGGACTAACTGTACAGATCAACAAAATGCCCCCTCAGCAACGAGAGAGAGACGCCGGGGGACGTGCAGGTCAGAGGAGCCTTGAGAGAGAAGCATAGGTGCTCCCCGACCTGCAGTGGGGCTCCGTCCTGAGAAACCTGTCAAAAAGGGCACTTTGTATCTGTGTAAGCGGAACATAAAGATGAAAAAAAAAATCATTAAATTGAGCCATTTAAATCAGGGACCATATGTTTAAAAAAAAAACAAATGACCAAACGAGGGCTGGGCGGTAGCGCAGTGGTAGCGCACCTACCTGCCTACAATGCACAAGGCCCTGGGTTCCACCCCCAGTGCCACTAAAGGAGAAATTTTAAAAGACGAAGCTAAACTTGGTGCCTGGGAATGCACACTTCACCCATGAAACCATGGAGAAAAGGAATGGTTCCCACAGAAGCCGGGAAAGGGCCTCCTTGGGGAAAAGAGGGCGGAAGATAAGGACCATGGTTTCGATGGGGCGCGCGAGGCTGGCAGCTGGACTGCTGGGCCTGGGCAGGGGCTGCAGGATGACTGTTCACGAAGCCCCACGTGCGCTTCCTATAACCTGTGTTCGATTTTGCCATAAAATAGAAGGTTTAAAAAACAGTATCACCCTTTTCACTAAGGAAAAAAAGAAAAACCCTTACAACATGATTATTTAGACACTGAAGGGTTTTATCTAGGCTGTTCTTTGCTGTCGGGCTGATGCCAACCCCAATGCAGCCCGTGGCCAGGGGGAGAACTAGCCAATGCCGTGACTGGGGCCCTGGCTTCCCCGCAGGACTCCGCCACGTCGACGCTCATGCTGCGGCCTCGTCACCGCGGCAATGGTGCATTTGAGGAAATGGTGCAACACACATTTTAAAAATGAGCACCTTCTCTGCAAGGCCGGAGCCCTGTCTGGGACAGGTGGATCCCTAACCAGGGGCGGCAAGGTGGAGCCAGGGTCTCCAGGAACCCAATCGGAATCCTGTGGGAAGCCAGCGAGGGCAGGAAGCTTCAGGGGGGACCCTTGTCGAGCAGCGCGGCCTGGGGCCCACAGAGCTGCCCTGCAGCGGGGACGTGCCCAGGGCCAGGCTGGACAGGGCTCCCGAGGGACCATCTATGACGAGGTGATTTGAGCCCACGTCAGCCTGAACCCAGGGTGTGCCTCCTGCAGGAGGGGACCCGTGGAGGTCCACTCCCGGGGCGCTGGCGCACTAGACACCAGAAGACGGAGGGTGTCGCGGTAAGTTACTTCAGACAGGGCGCAGTGGCCGAGGGGTGGGCTGCCAGCAGGCACGTGCCGCGAGGTCAGATCAACTCCCAGCCCCTCACGAGGCTTCCCGCCCTCTTCCCCAGAGCCTCTCTCCACGGCAGCCCCTGACGATGGCAGCTGGCAAGGAGGCCGCATTTACATCCCGGTCACCCAGACGGAGCCAGCTTTCCCGAGTCACGGCCACGTGTGAACACGGACAGACGGGTGTTCGTTTACACGGGAGATGGCAGGAGGGTCATCTTGATCTTTAGGGGCCATGTCCAAAACGAGATGTGCTATAGAAAGATATTTTCAGTGTCGAGAACACCTGATTCGATTCACAGTTACTACGGTCCCACTCAAGTCTGCCTGAACAGGTAGGGAAGCTTGTTGCTGCCTGTGGCAACAGGCATGTGATTAGCACTGATATGAACAGAACCTTCTCCTCCAGGGGTGCTCCGTCCAGCTAGGGCCCGACCCGAGGACGCCTGGGCATGACTCCAGCCCTCAGCACCCAGGGCTTTAGCTTTGCGTGAGGCCTGGCAGGCCTGGGAGGAAAAAGGATGCCCAAGAGCAGGTGCAGCAAATCAGCCGCTGAGTCCCGCAGAGAGACTCCTGGTCAGAAAACAGCCAGCGGGTCACCTGACGGGGTTGGTGTTCCAGGAAGTGGCGTCCCCTGCGCGTCCGGGGCTTGCCCGCCTTACCCTGTGCGACGTGCAGCTGGAAGTTGCCGGCCGACAGCTCGTACAGCCCCTGCTTGAGCTCCGGGGCTCTGGGCGGTTCTGCTTCTGGCTCTGGCGTCTGACGGGAGAAACAAAGCAAGGGTCACTGGGCTTGTTCCTGCAGACACGGGGAAGCCCACAGGTGACACGTCTGTCTAGGCCCTCGCTCCCGACTCCCGGCGCGGCTGGGGGCGCTGGGCGAGGCCGGGCGGGAGTTGCCCGGGGTCCGTGCTGGGGTGTCTAGAGCAAGCCCCTCGCCAGCCTCACCCTACAGGCCTGAGGCTCCCAGGCAGCCGGTGGCAGCTGTCCTCACCAAAACAGCCACCAAACAAAGCAGACAAGCCAGAGGAGAGTCCCACCCCACACTCTGCTCTCTTCTCTGAAGTGTGTTCTGAAATTTCACACAAAATACAGTTCCCGAGGGGCTTCCTCTGGGGGAACAGCACCTCCGTACTCAAAGGCAGGAAAATGGGCAAAACTGAGAACAGACGAGGTCGGGAGCGGGGGCCTGCTCACCCGCAGCCACGCAGGCAGGAAGGCAGCAGCATCAGTGACGGACAGGGAGGAAAGTGGGTGATGAGAAGAAGACCCCTGGGGAACGGCAGGCCGAGGAGGAGAGCCGTGGGTGGGGCTCACGGGCTGTGTTTTAGGAACGACCATTGTTCACAGGACCTGGTTTGGGACGGGACACACAGAGCAGGGGCAGAGGGCTTTTCAGAAGATGCTTCTATCAGTACGGCAGGCCCTGCTTCACTGCACGGGATGTGCCAAGGCCCAGTGGGTGCCTGGAACCACAGGTGGTATCAGACCTGACAGATCTCGTACGCATCTATCAGAATGTCCGATTTATAAACTAGGCACCGTGGGAAATTAACAACAGCAACTGATAATAAGATAGAACAATCGTAACAACATACTGTAGAGAAAGTTATTTAAAACTAATGAACTGCTTATTTCTAGGATTTTCCACTTAATATTTTTGGACCGCGGGTGACTGAAGCCACGGAGAGCAGACGCCTGGGTAAGGTGGGTGGAGGGCACTGTTCCCCAGGAGACACCCACGTGTCAGTGTCACTGTTACGCAGTTACCACGGTCCTACACGATTTAAACTCCTGTTTTCGAGCCCAGGTACAACCCTGGTTTCCAACCACAGTAACCACAAGTGAAAAGGTCACCGGACAGCTGACCCACGGCGCCGACTGCTCCAGTCACCCGGCCGCTCACCTCTCTATGATACAGGACATGCAGGGCAAGTCGTTTGAGGCCCGAGTGCTGACGGCCCAGAGCCATGCAGAGGTGCCATCAGGGAGCACCAGGAAGGGGCCCTGTCACAGCTTTAAAATGCTGAGAACCCACACAGATGAGGAACCACCACGCAAAGGATGGAGGGGTGGACAGTCCATGAGCTCAGACGACATAAAGCGCTGTTCATCATCCTTCCTGCGACGGCCGAAGGGCTTTCAGACATAACGTGTTCCTGTGAGGCTCCCCTGTGCCTCCTGGAGACACCAGAGCAGTCCCCACCGTCACAGGAAGGCCACAGCACACGACAGACACAGGTACCGCCTCCCCCTGCTGGTGACGGTGGAAGCTGACAGGACTCTGAAGGAAGCAGTCATCGATATTCATCAAGAGCCATGATTTTTTAAAAATGTATTATTTGTTTAAAAAATTGCTTTAAATTTTTTTTAAATTAGTTTTTAAAAGTTAATTTTTGAAACTAATTTTAAAAATACTTGTTTTTTAGATATTCTTTAACTTCTGGCTTTGCAACTATATGTCTGGAAATATATTCTTAAAATATCACTAAAAAGAGGAGGAAAGACAGAAAACTTGGAATGGAAGCACCATTTGACCCAGTTATCCCACTCCTCAGTTTATACCCAAAGGACTTAAAATCAGCATACTATAATGACACGGCCACATCAATGTTCACAGCAGCTCAATTCACAATAGCTAAGCTATGGAACTAACCTAGGTGCCCTTCAACAGGTGAATGGATAAAGAAAATGTGGTATACATACAAAGTGGAATATTACTCAGCCATGAAGAATGAAATTATGGCATTTGTTGGTAATTAGATAGAATTGGAGACTATCATGCTAAGTGAAATAAGCCAATCCCAAAAAACCAAACCAAAGGCTGAACGTTCTCTCTGATAAGAGGATGCTGACTTATAATAGGTATGTGTGTTGGGGTGGGGGGGAGGTTCACCAGATTGGACAGGGCAGAGTGGGAGTGGGGAGAAGGGACAGGGGATGAGAATGGCCAGTGGAATGAATCGGACATCACTTTCCTATGTTCATATCGGACATCACTTTCCTATGTTCAATCGGACATCACTTTCCTATGTTGTGAACACACAACCAGTGAAACTCCCCATCATGTACAACACAAAAATGGGAAGTTACACTCCATGCATGTGTATCAAAACACATTCTACTGTCACGTATGGCTAAAAAGAATAAATTTTAAAAATTTAAAAAGAAAGGATGAAAGAAAGCTCTTCAAAAGATAAACACATCCTTTATGGCATTTCTGATGACAGAAGAATTATAAATAATCTAAACATCCACTGATAGCAGAAGTATTGAACTATGGCAAATCCACATGATATAGTAATATAAAATATTCATTATAGAAAAGGTGAAACATTTATATGATTGTGTTTTTTTTAAAAAAAAGCAGAGAAGTAAACATGGAAATGTAAAAAGTGGGGTACAATGTAAACAATGGCAATTTTTTTCCTTTGAATTTCTTTAATATTGTCATAAACCTAAGGGGGAAAAAAATCACAGTTCATTATGCAAGAATATAAAAATGTATGTATTAAATTATTTAGGGTATAAATACAGATGAAGAACTTTAAAAAATACTTTTCATTTTAAAAGTTAAGTCAAAATTGAAAAGAATGTTTGATTTTCAGTACATCCTTAGCAGGATAACACAAGTGGAAAATTCTACCACTGACCTCACGTGACAGGCTGAATTGAGAAAGCCGGCAGGCTGAAAATACTGCATTAAAAATTGCCTTTGGGCTGTGTGTATAAGGTGTATGTAACAAAAAAAAAAAAAAAAAAGAAAAAGGAAACGTAAGTCAATTTCAGGTTTAGACTTGGGCTCCATCCCTAAAATACCTCATTATGTATATGCAAATATTCCAAAATTTGAAAAAAATGTGAAATACTTCTGGCCCCCAGAGCATTTTCGGTAAGGTGCACTCAACCTAGATAAAGTCTCCATACTTTAACTTTTGCATGATAAGACACATTGTCACCGTCATTGTTTCTGGCAATGACCTAAAATCCCCATTGCTTGCAGACAGGAAAACATGGCGTTAGGTAACTGGCTTCAGGGTGGTGGGGGTAAACTCCACGCAGCCACGCTGTCCTCCACTGAGGAGACAGAAAATGACCCTCGGAACATCTAGGCCAAGCCCTGCTCGCTGCACCACCCTCCCGACCCCCCTCCAGGCTAGCTGCCCCCCCCCCCCACCGCGTGACACCTTTCCAAGATGAAATTTTCCCCACATCCTCACACTGGCTATTAACTAAAGCCACTGCAGAAAATGCACTTTTTGGTGTAGAGTTTATTTTAAAATATTTTTAAAATTTTTTGAGGCTACTAACTGCTCTTTAAAGTCGTTCTCCTCCCACCCAATACCAGCCCCCCTCAAAAGAGAACATTTTCACAAAGCAAACAATGCGAAGTTTAATCTGTGTGAAAGCTGCACCTGCTCAACCAGCTTTCTCACCATGACACAGATGCAAATTCACTCTGTGAGAGGTTTGTGGGTTTTCCCGTTTCCTATAATTAGATAAGTCTCTAGCGGACCCTGATGCTACACCAGCACCCTTCACCACAGGGTTAGAGTTTGAAATGCAGCTACGGCAGTGTTGAAGAGAGGGCAGAGTTTCTGGCTAGCTGTGACAGCTACAGAAAACACAGGACAGAGTTGAGAGCCACATGCTCACCCTGGAACACACCATCCACAGGCAGCAGGGCTCGACGGCTGGGTTGCAGGGGGCCACAGACCACCGTCACGTCAGGGGACACCTCCCGACACAACAGGCAGTCTTCAGTTAATTGCTGACACTGAAGTCACATTCGATGATTTCAGATGCTCCTGATATTCCATTAGGGACACACAGCCAGGGAGTGCTGGCCGTGGTCCAGTCCCACTGACACCACAGCACAAACCACCAAAGTCTAACCCAGCCTCTGTGGGCCTGGGCACTCGGCATTCATGAGAAAGCGCCACACACACAGGAGCAGCTGATGATCATTGTCATCTAACACAAAAGGAAGACTTGCGACTTCAGCCAGACAGGGGACAAGATCACGCTTTCTTAGTGACCTTCTTAGAGGATCCACCATTTCCTAACAGAAGCCCTCACACAGGGAGGTCCACAGAGACACTAAGGGCACTTACTGGTATCAAGTGGGGGCTGAGGATGGAGAAGATAAGGACAGACCCATGCTGTGGGTATGGCTGGCAGAGGCAGGACTGAGCCAGGGACTGTGGGCAGTGGAGGTCACAGTCCCTGGGGAGAAGGGGAGGACGCGGCAAGCTATCCTGGACCGGATATTCTGCCCTGGGCCCCAGTGGTCAAGAGTCCATCTCTGACGCTAAAGAATTGTTATTCCTCGTGTTTCACGTGTGAGGGGCACAGTGGCCGCGTCGAAGAGTAGGAAGGGCCCGTCTGTGAGACGGCATGCTGAAATAGTCACAAATGACACCCTTCGAGGACGAATGCAGCCAAACAAGGGACAGGGGACAGGAGAGACAGAGAGAGGTGGGCAAGAGGGTGGTGACTGCTGACGCTGGCTACAGGTCTCTCTGCACTCTGGTGTGTCTGAAGGCTTCCATCAAAAAAAAAAAAAAAAAAAAAAAAATTCAACAAGTGAACCTTTACTCACAATAACAAAGAATTCTAACAAAGAGTTGCTTTAAAATGGAAGGCTTCATTATTCACCTCATCTGGCCTCTGCCCAGTTACACAGGACCCCAAAACTGTAGGGAGGGAGGGGGGAGGGGGCACACTCACGGCCGGCTCCTCCTGCAGCGTCTGCAGCATCCAGTTCTCCAGGGTCTGGAAGTCCCGGGGACCCTGGTACTTCACTGCTTCTTGGCCAGGCTTATAAAGCTTCAGGCTGAAAGAAGAAGGAAGGATTAGGCAGAGCAGACACGGAAAGCCTCAAGCTGCTCCGAGCCGAGCGCCTGCCCTGCCAGGGAGCGACCTCAGCTGGCGGAACAGGCCGTGGTGCAGCCAGGCACCTACCCCTGGGCCACTCTCCGGTAAAACGTGAGAGAGAAACAGCAATAACATTCGAGGAGGTGGCACCGTCACAGCATCCTAGACTTTCAGAAGTTTCTGATGTTCTTCAAGGAAAACAAAATGAAGGTGAAAACTTCCGGCCTCCTGCTGTGAGCTAAAGCCCACAGGGCCAGATTCAGTGCTGGGGTGCAGACCCCCAGGCTCCTCCCTGTTAGGTGTCTGTATCCTTGGTCACTGCTATTATGTGTGTCCGAGTTAGGACCGCGGTGGACACGGCACTGTTCTGCAATACGCGTATTTCAAAGCCACCTTGGCAGGTATTTGGCTCCCGCAAATAAAAAAAAAATCCAGTTATTGTGAAAGTTCCAGTTTCCACTTCTGAGGACACCCCAACATTGCCTGATGCAGTCCCGTCCCCTCACTTCCCCATGGAGAAGGGGCCTTTTCCTTTTCCTACGTATGTTGGCCTCTGAAGGAATCTTCAGGAAGAGGTAGGGGCTGTTCCTGTCATGGTGAGCAAAAGACACTCCCAGAGGGTGACACTGGCAGTTGCTGGTCCTAAATCCCTCCCTGCACACGGGAAAGCAGGCGCGAGGGGAAACTTCACGGAAGAGGCCCAGAGGAGGGGGAGACGTGGCTACGGTCAGAGAAAAGAAATACCGACTGGCAGCTGCTGGGAGGCCTCTCACCTAGGACACCCCTGACATGCCCGTGGCACGTATGTGGCTCTTGCGAGTCGGTGGCCAAGGTCAGAATCAGATTAATAAGTCAATGGGGAGGGGGGGTGCGGGCACTAGAGAAGAACGGCATTCCCTTAGTTCAATTAGGTAGAGGGAGGTGAAGGGGGAGAGGATGTCGGGACAGGAAGGACAGTAGAACGAAACAGACACTATCATTGTATGTATATATGTGACTGCATGACCAATGTGATGCTACAACATGTACACTCAGAAAAATGAGAAATTACATCCCATCTATGTCTGGTAAGTCAAAGTGCATAAATGTATTCTACTGTCACATGTAACCAATTAAAACACATTAAAAAAAAACTTAAAAAGTCAATGGATGCTGAAATCAGACGAGTCGGTTTGAATTAGTGTCTCAGTCTGTTTGGGCTGCTGTAGCAGAATACCACTGACTGCATGGCTAATAACAACAGGAATTTATTTCTCACAGTTTCAAAGACTGGGGAGAGCAAGATCAACAGGCCGGCAGACTCGGTGCCTGGGAGGCTTTCTGGCTTATTGAGGGCACCTTCTCCCTGTGTCCTCATATGGGGAGAGTTTTCTGGGGCCTGGTTAATAAGGCAAAAATTCCACTGATGACAACTCTGCCCTAATGACCTTGTAACCTCCCAAGGTCCCACCTCCCAATGCATCACAGTGGGGTTAGAATTTCAACATATGCATCTTAGTGGACACAAACATTCAGTCCATAACAAATAGCTAACTTCTCTTGACGTGGGGGCCTTAGGAAGAAGTCTCAAAGTCTCATAGCTACACAAGAAAACCAGTGCCCTCATTAGATTAGGCATGGAAGGAGAAAGAGGGCACTGGCCTTACCACGAACCTGAGATCACGTGAACATGCCACCCTCAAAGAACGATGCCTGGTCACAGGAGCTCATATAGATGCCCCTCAGCTTACGGTGGGGTTATATCCTAATAAGCCCCTTATAAATTGAAAATATCCTAAGTCAGAAATGCATTTAGTACACCCAAATCATCAAACACCGTAGCTTAGCCTAGCTCACCTTAACCATGCTCAGAATACTTTACATTGGTTTACAGTAAGCAAAATCATCTGACACCCAGCCTCATGCATGATAAAGTATTGATCATCTCGTGCTCTGGATGTCTGTGTACTGACTGAGCGTGATAAGCAGAAGGGTTGTATGGGGATGTTTTTACCCAGTTGAAAAGTCAAAATATCCTAAATTGAAATGCAGTTGTCAGGGACCATCTGCACTTTTTTTTTTTTTTTTTTTTTTTTTTTTTTTTTACTTTTGAGTGGTTTGATTAGTTGGATGCTACCGTGTGGATCAGGGGTTATAAACAC
Organism: Tamias sibiricus; assembly: GCA_025594165.1. Taxonomy (NCBI): domain Eukaryota; kingdom Metazoa; phylum Chordata; class Mammalia; order Rodentia; family Sciuridae; genus Tamias; species Tamias sibiricus. The sequence continues at coordinate 9,041,402 of CM046666.1, forward strand.
AGATGTCTAGGGATATGGCAGGAATAAAGAAGAGACAGGGCAGGGATTGGTGAGGACTGGAGCAGACTCGAGAGTTCTCTTACTACCTAAAGCGGACACATTCTCCTTTCACTGTTTTTCCTATTTTCCAGATAAACCCAAAGATCTGGATTTTTGTCCATGAAATACCTAAAAATAGTAATCTTGATGACAGTTACCTGATATAAATCAACAACAGCAAGCTAACAAATCATATCCACATGCAACATCGAACCCAGAGGCCACTAGTTTTCAAACTGTTTTTTTATAGCCATTTAGATAAGAAAATAATTATAACAGAAAAGAATATAGATTTTGAAATCAGGTAGCCACAACCGAAAGTTAAGTTAATTCACTTCTCAGAACACTAGCAAACAACAACAACAAAAACAAAAAACAAAAAAAAAACCCAGGTAATTCCCAAGGTTGTCATGAAAATTAAGTGATAGAATACGTATGAAGTATGTATTAAGGTTACCAGAAAGTTGTAAACACTCATTCAATGCCACACATACACACACACACACAATGGAAGTAATGTTTTGGACTTTGAAGACAGAAGGATCTATGACTTCTGTTATTTACTCTCTCTTGCATAAAAAAAGCCAAGACAGAACTAGATTTGTAGGCATGGCCACCATCCATCCGGTGCCTCCAGTGATGAACAATGCCCCTCAGCGTTATCAGCAGCCCAAGGTGAGCTGCGTGGTTATGGCTGCCCTTGCCCCCCTGGGGAGCCCCGCCGCTGGCAGGGTGCTTGAGGCCACAGGTCCTCGGTACCTCTCCTCCTCCCTCACTCTCTTCTGAGTGCTTCCTCCACTAAAGTGCTGGAGGGTGGGAAACAGGTGGATCCTCACTGTATCAGAGGGGACCAAGGGTTGTCAAACTCATCTCTCGTTCCTTTGCTAAAGTTAAAACACTAGTCCGCTTTTTAAAATATGGCGCCTACTAAGCAAAACAAAAAAAAATTAACAAGTTTTAAAAAATCTCTTCAGGTTGTTGGATTGAAAATTTCTCTAACGTGCTCAAGTCAGAGATTCTTCCTGAGTTCATGAGGCCCGGGGAGAGAGCTGGACCCCCGGCAGGCCTCTCCGTTGGCCTCAGCCTCTCATGGTCCAGAGGCGAAGGAGTCGATGGAGACTGGGTACAGGGTACGAACCCGAGAGCACAGCCCCCAGCTTCTCTCTGGGGCACTTGTCTCCTGGTGACATGTCTCTTTCAAGCAAACTTCAGGGGAACACATCCCCGCTCAGCCATCACTCTGGAAAACTCTGTGAGGAAAGTTCTACAGCCGGCATTAGGGGTTGAATTAGGTCCCCCAAAGCAGATCTGTTGAAAACTTCACCCCCAACCTCACAATGAGGCTTTATTTAGAAATAGCACCTTGCCAGGCGTGGTGGTGCACGCCTGTAATTCCAGAGACTCGGGAGACTGAGGCAGAGGATCACAAGTTCAGAGCCAGTTTCAGCAACTTAGCGAGCCCCTAAGCAACTCAGCGAGACCCTGTCTCTAAATAAAATATAAAAACAGGCTGGGGATGTGGCTCAGTGGTTGAGTGCCCTGGGTTCAATCCCTGGTACTGAAAACAAGTAAATAAATAGAAACAGAATCTTTATGCACGTGGTCAAGTTCAAATGAGACCATTAGGGTGGCCCCTGATTTGACCTATTAGAAGGGGGAATGCGTGCATGGACGCATGCCCACCGGAGGCCATATGAAGACAGGGGCTTGGAGTGTCCACACACAAGCTGAGGAATGCAAGATCGCCAGCTGCTGTAGCTTGGACCTGCACTACCCCCCAAGGCCCATGTGCTGCTATCGAGAAGTAGTGGAACTTTAAAGAAGAGGGTTTAAGGGAAGATCTTGGGTCATTGAGGGTTGTGACCTTCAAGTACTCTGTGAGACCATGACCTTGCCTCTTCCCCTTATTCTTCACCCCCATCCCCAAAGCAACAGACTGTGAGCTAAGACAAACCTTTCCTCTTTTTAGGTTGATTATCTCAGGTATTTTGTGACAGTAACACAAAGCTAATGCACCAGTAACCATCAGAAGCCAGGAAGAGGAAGGATTCCTCTTCAGGTTTCAGAGTGGCCTGGAAGAATCCTTAATTTTGGATTTCCAGCCTCCACGACTGTGAGTCAATACATCTGTGTTGTTTTCAGCCACCCAGGTATGTAGTTCTTTGTTCCTGCAGCCTCAGGAGACTGGTGCAGATGGTGAGACTCCCAGACATAATGATTCTTTCCTGGCTCAAGAAGAAGCCCTTGAAACATTTTCCTGAGCCTAGTCAGCCATCCCTAGAGGCTCTGAGAGCCCAAACTCCCTCCCACTCCAATCTTTTACTCCAGTTAAATGTTTCAGGGAAAGAATGACGTAAAAGCTCATGTTGACACACACCCTGGGATCAGGCATCTACAGTCATCAACTGATTCAGGCTCAGAATGACTCTACGAGAGTCATGTTTAGAGAAAGTAAAAGCTCGCATAGGTAAATCTGTAAACGCCTCAATGCAACTACACATCGCACACAACACTCAGCTTCCTGCACACTGTAAAAACAACAAAAATTAAATTAAAAAGTAAAGCCTCTTCTCGGGCACTTCTGCAGGCCCGTGATGGTCATGGGGGCTCCCTCCCAGCCCACATTCACCACAGGGTGAGCTCCTTTTCACTCTTTCTAACAACATAAAACCAGTTCCTGGTGAACTGGGGGAGTCCAGGTCTTCTAAATCAAAATGAGGACACATGATCCAAAATGGGTCTTGCCAGGCACGGTGGCACACGCCTGTCATCCCAGCACTTGGGAGACTGAGGCAGGAGGATCGCGAGTTCAAAGCCAGCCTCAGCAATGGTGAGGCACTTAGCAACTCAGTGAGACCCTGTCTCTAATAAAATACAAAAAAGGGCTGGGGATGTGGCCCAGTGGTCGAGTGCCCCTGAGTCCAATCCCCAGTACCAAAAAAAAAAAAAAAAAAAGCCCACACAAAATGGGTCTTGTTAAGTGTGTGATCAGCATCTGTGGAACGACTGGAGCTGCACTTGACAGTGCGTCCAGCCAGGTCCAGAGGGGAGCCCTTCCTTCCCTCTCTGAGGCTGGGAACACGGGCCTCTCTCAGCCCGGCTGCAGTTCTGGTTCAGCCTCCCCGTAGCACGGTGTGGCGTGCGCCGTCCCCCAGCACAGTCAGCTGGACACACCTGTCCACCAAAGACCAAGAGTTCCAAGAGTTCCAGAGTCCCCTATGGAAATGCCAAAATTCCCAAATGTAGGAATAACGCTCTCGTTGACCAAGCACGCTCAGATCCGCGTGTACGGGCACAGTATTCTACTCAACTGCCACACTGAAGGGAGGGTGAGATGGCATCATCGTCCCCCAGGCTGAACCACAGAGCCAGGGCCGCGTGGTGTGTGGGTGTGGAGCTGGGAGCCCAGCGCGGCTTCTCTGCTCAAGCCCAGGGTTCGAGGGAACATTTTCTATGCTGCCTCTCAGGTTTGCAGTTCGACTCTGATTTCGTCCTTCCTCAGTGTCCTGCCCCCCGCCCATTACTCAAGTAATGAACGACATAGGACTGACTTCATTCCTCAGCTGTAGCAAGGAACTGTACAGGGAACTGCAATGGCCAACCCTTCCGCCTCCGGAGGAAACGGCATCTTCCCTCTCAGTGAGCTGCTTTTCCTTCCAACCCTTGCCAAGTGGTCTGAATAGTGCTGCCATCCTCTCAAGACCCTGCCTCCCCCAGCACAATGACCATTCCTGGACCAGACACTCTGTTCAAGCATGGCCTTCAGCCCCGGCCCAAGTGTTTCCATGGGAACAGAGAGATGCTGAGCTGGAAAGTCCATTCACTTAACGGGAGGCACAGCAGAAACACCCCAAGTCCCTGGGGCTGAGCGTCACAGCCCTGGACCCAGAGTCTTTTAATTCACCCTCTCTACCATGATTTGAATGCCCCCACCAAAACTCCTATTGAAATTTAGTCCCCACTATACGTATTAAGAGGCAAAACCAGGTAAGACCTTTAGGAGGTAATTAGAATCGGATGAGTTTGTGACAGTGGGGACCCCAGGGCTGCACTAGTGGCTTGACAAGAGAGACCCAAGTAAACAAGCAAGCTCTGTCCCAGCATGGAATGCCCAGGGCCACCTTGGGATTCTGCATCATCCCCACCAGCAAGAAGGCCTCCCCAGAGGTAGCCCAGGAGCCTTGGACCTCCAGAACTAGGAGCTGAATAAACCTTTACTTTATGGTATTTGGTTATGGCAACAGAATATAGACTAAGACACCATCATTTGTTTAATAAGCCCATGTGTTGGTAGGCTAAAGATTACCATAATGGATACCTGAGATGATGAGCTGATTAAAAGGCTTGTTTATGTATTTATTTTAATTGGTGCACTATAATTATACATAATAGTAAGATTCATTGGAAAAGGTTTTACTTGACTCATGGTTTCAGCCCAAGTGTCACTGGGAGCCATTGCCTTTGGCCCACGGCGAGGCAGCACACTACGGTGGCAGCAGTGTGGAGGAAACCGCTCACGGGAAGCGAGACACAGAGAGACGGAAAAGAGGAGCCCGGGCCCCAAAAATCCCCCTCAAGGGCACACCCTGACAACCTAACGTCCCCCACTGACCCCACCTCATAGAAGTTCCCACTACTCCAACAGTGCCACAGGCTGATGACCAAGCCTTTAAAACAGGGCCTTTGGCGGGCATTTATCCAAACCCTAGCAGCCAATTACGGTTGGTTTAATAAAACTAAAAAATAAAACGGTCCGACCACTGTCCTCTGGTTTGTTATCCTTCTCCAGCAGACACAGCCTTTGTGCTAATCGCATGGGATGTCCCTCTAGCAAAGGTGTTTTAGAATTACAGAGTCACCAAATATTCAAACCCAAACCGATGATTGTGTGTAAGCCGTCCTGGGGACATCTCAGGGGGCAGGGTCTCAGGCAGATCCTCCTCTGAACACATCCCCTTGTAAACAGAAAACCCAATGCTGATTAAAGGCCTTCCTCCAAAGTACAAAAAAAAAAAAAAAATCCCTCTAAAACAGACAGTGTTAAATATAATCTTTCCCTGGCAACAGATTGGCCTGCTTAAATTCAGCCTCTCCTCACTCCTCCGATCTGTAAAGGAAACGACCAAAAGTTCAACTTGGGATTGCCTTGGCTGGAGGAAGCCGGCACGGAGACCCCCAGCCCCAGAGGGTGTGCACCCTTCCTCCCTACTCACGTGGGGTATCCTCGCACACCCTGGGCGGAGCACACCTCTGAGTCGGCCGTGCAGTCCACTTTAGCCACGTAGACCTTGGCGTCCTCCATGCTGTTGTACTTGTCTCCCAGGTCATTCCAAGTCGGCTGCAGCCGCTGGCAGTGTCCACACCTGTGACAGTCAGACAGAGTGCCAGGTCAGGGGTGTCCAGCCCACAGCCTCAGCCCTTTCCACTGGGCAACGGACCCTCTGCCCTTTCTGTACCCACAACAGACAGACCGCTCACAACTACTCCAGAACCTAGCTCCCCTGCTGACACCCCGCCAGTCCAGGCCTCACATCAAATCTGAGCAAGGCATGTGCCCAGATCTCCCTGTCTGACCTCGATGCCAGAACCCACCCACCTTCCCTGGCAGTCTAAGCCCTGCTACGGCGTCTCCCTGATGCTTCCTCCCTAACCTCCACCTGGTCCACTCCTCTGCTCTTCAGGCTTAGCTTGAGAGTCACTTTCTCCAAGTCGACCCTGCCTCCCCGGCCGCTCGGCGCCCACTCTGTGGTCATCTTCTGGAAATCCCTCCTTTCTCCCAGTAAAGCAGCAGCTTAGCTTCTTCTTGTAATTGCTCCTTTATTAGTCAGGTCTCCCCTGTCACATAGCCAATTGTGCACAAATCGAGGCTATCTCAAAATTAGATCAATTCCACATTTTCTCTAATGAAAAGCTAGTAAATATTGTTTTTTTAAAAATATTTATTTATTTACTTTAGTTGTACACAATACAATGCATTCATGTTTACGTGGTGCTGAGGATCGAACCCGGGCCGCGCACATGCGAGGCGAGCGCTCTGCCGCTGAGCCACAACCCCAGCCCAAATATTGTTTTTAAAGGAGCTGTGGACCACTCAATTTTCTAGTATTGATAAAATCAAACATCTATTTGTAATACTCATTGTGTGAATTTAGTTACATACGAATATTTCTTAATTGCCTATCATTTAAAATAATCTGTTAGCGGGGCTTATGGTTTCCTGCCACTCTTCACATTTCCATGACAGCACCCGCGTCTTCCCATCACTAGATCCTCTCTGAGTCACACAGCCGATGATCATCTTGTATTCTCAGCTGCCTGCAGTGCCACACTTGAATTCTGAGTGAGACCACACTGGAAGCTTTATCGCAAGCTTCAAGTACCATCACACAGCATTACGGCACATGGGTGTTTTTCACTCATCTAGTAAGTATGGTGTTCACGTCTACAATGTAGCCACTTGCTACATTGTAGCTTTTTAAAGTGATCTAAAATAAATAAATAAATAAATAAAATTTGCTTATGAGAACACCCGGCACTTTCCATGGTGAGTTCTTCCTCAAAATAATTCCTCAGTAAAATCTGTTAAGCTTCTTTGTCTCTTCTGACAGATGACCTCAACAATAAGCATTTAAAGGTAGAAATGAAGAAGTGTGGCTTAAGCAGAGGGGTCTTCCCCAAGCAGCACTTTCTTGGCCAGCTAAGAGAACCCCTGCTTCATAAGAGCGTCAAATAGAGCATCATCCCCTCATTTCCAGAAGACCATTGTGAGGGAAAGCCTTATGTTTAAGTTTGTGTGGCCCAAGTGCCAAGAAAGCAAGCACTGAGGGCATTCCCAGCACTCGCTACCAAGTACTTGACAGTTTCTTAGCTGAATGAATAATAAAAGGAAAGGAAAGAAACAGGGAAACTGTACTTGTGGATTCAATTTCTGTGGACCCAGTGAGGGCTTGGCGAGGTCGGGGAAGACAGGGAAAAGGCCAAGTACACATTACCCCAAAGCGTGCATGCAATGGAAGATAGGAAATTTTGGTTCCTTGGTGATCACTTGGTTCTAGCATGTTCCTGTTTATGGCAAGAGCATCCTATCACATCTGAGTATGATGCTGTCTAAAGACACAGATCTGACAACCAGTTCATTTGGTGCTTAATCAAAAAAAAAGCCATGATCCACTCTGATGCTAGAAGAAAAACTGGCTGCAAGGACTTAGTGAGGGGCTGTGGGGTGGTCTCCAACAGGGCACCCCTGAAGGGTTTTCAAGGGCAGTTCTGACTTCTGGAGAATTCGGTCACACATGCATCCTTGATAAGTTTTCTTATGAAAACACAAGACATTAAACACAAACATTAAGAGTGGGTTTAAAGAATAAGTTCACTGGGCCAGGCCTGGTGGCATATAGCTGTAATCCCAGCAGTTGGGGAGACTAAGGCAGGAAGATTGCAAGTTGGAGACAGCCTTGGCAACTTGGCAAGATCCTGTCTCAAAATAAAATTCTTTATAAAAATGGCTAGGGATGTAGCTTAGCTGTAGAGCACTTGCCTAGCATGTGCAAAACCCCTGGGTTCACAACAGGAGAATAAGTTCACTGGGCATTAAATCAAAACAGATCAGCCTGAGCCACCACCAGGCTGGCTGGGCACGCTCCTCCCACTCCTGCGGCAGCTATAGATTAAACCACAGGTACCATATAGCTGGAACTTCTGGTTTGGGGCCCCTGTGGCTACATTACCCACCTCTGAGACAGCCAGCTGCACTCAGAGGGTAGCCTGTGGTCAAGTAATAGAGCAAAGCCACCTGGTCCTAATCTTGAACTCAATGTCATCAGGTTCAGTATAACCCAGACACTGGCCATAGAGAAGCTATGACCTGCTATTGGCACAAAATCTACAGCAGGTGAACAACCTTATAGCTGCCAAGTTCAGGGCAAAAGTACACAGATGCATGTTTTGTTACATCGTGTCCTTGCCCCCAGATCACACATAAGCTTCCAACATTTCCCAGCCTCTGACATGGGACATAACTGTGTGGGGGTGGGGAGCAGTGTATTCTATCTGAGCTCCAAATTACTCTTAAAAGCCTGACTTGTGATAGCTATCACAGAAACCCACACATCAAACAGTTGTAACAGACTAGTAAGAAGCAAACAAATAAAAATGTAAATTGTTCCTTCTTCTGGGAGCATCTAAATGTCCATAACCTACACGGAATGAAAACTGAGTTAGCTGTTACCCAGACAGAAAGTACCATCTTCTGTCTCAGTCCAGGACTAGCTGGTACTTACTGCAGAGATTTCAGAATTAAAACTGCATTAGCGCTACAAGAGACTCAGCTATGTCTATGTGTCAATTTTTCTTTAAAAACAAATAGAGAAAAACAGTAGACAGATTAATTCCACTGAAATTGGCTCCAATTAAGCACAGTAGAGTATTTAATTGGAATCATTACTTCGGAGACTACTACTGCACAAAGTAACCATTAATATCAACTGAGGTTTTGGGCTGGGGTTGTGGCTCAGCAGCAGAGCACTCACCTTGCACGTGAGCGGCCCAGGTTCAATCCTCATAAATGCATTGCATTGTGTACAACTGAAGTAAATAAATATTTTAAAAATGTATATTTTTAAAAAATCAACTGAGGTTTCATGCTACAATGTATTTTCTATACCATTAATAGTTGTAAAAATTGAAGAGGGTTTTGATGCATTGAAACACAATGTATTCCATACATACATTGTTAATAGTGGTTATTAGCCAGACTAAACCAAAACAGCTGATTTAACACCAAAGGAGCTGAAATATAACCACAGCCCTACTATGAAGTTAAAAGAAAGTTTCTCCAACTTCAAAAGGCCTCATTTCTGAATAAGCCATTTTTAAGGAACCTTACTCATCCTATATCCCTTTTCCTAATAAGCCTCTTCTGAGCTCTGGGAAACAATACTAAATTCTGCTGGAGCATTCCCACATCTCGAACTGCCTTGTGCACTAAGATTGTGGGCTTTCTGCCCTGGCCCATGGGAACTTCCTTCCTGGGGTATCTACAGCCAGGCCAAAGCACTGGGTGTGCTTGTGTGCAAAATAATTCCGGGTTAAGGGTCTAGCAGGAAGTGTAACTTCAACCAGCAACTTTTCCACCTCACACTTTCCAAATGACCTGACCCCAAAACAGGGAGAGGAGGAGGTGACAGCCTTGAGTTTGGGGGCCGCAAGAGCAGAGCCCACATCCACTCCAAGCTGCAGAATTCGCATGACTGTCCGCTTACTAGAGTGGGACGGAAGTCCCCATCTGCCAACCCATCTACCCCTTCGTACCCACAAAACGTTTGGTGAGTTTTTATTTTTCAGTTAAGCCCTCACGAAAGTGATTTGCCTGACGTCTACTTCGCCAGCTTGGCCGGCAGGAAGGATCCTCCCGGCGAGTGCACGTGTCCCCCAAGTGCCAGCCAACCCGCAGCCCGCTGCGTCCGGCCGGCACAGGAAGTTTGGGGCGCTGGGCAGGGGACCGGCAGGGAGATGTCTGGGCCCCAGCAGCCCTGAGCAGGGGGACCCCACCTTGCTCTCTTCAGTTCAGGGGTGGGAGGGAGGAGGTTCGCGAGCAAGGGGCAGGAGAGGGGCGGCCTCCTCCGGGCGGTCCGGGTCGGGACCGCCCCCTCTTTCTGCACCGCCCCGGCCGCCGAGCGCCACGTCAGCGGCGAGCGTCCGAGTCGTGGCGCCCACGCCCCCGGCCCAGGGCCCCAGCCCACGGCGCTCGAGCGCCCCACGCCTCCTGACCCCAGCCCGCAGTGCCCACTGCCCGGGGCCCAGCCCGCAGCTGCCCGCAGCCCGGCCCGGACCCCGAGCCGCAGTGTCCCCGCGCGCCCAGCCCGGAGCTCCGAGCCCGCGGTGCCTGCGCGCCCCCCGCCTCCGGCCCCGGCCGCGGAGCGCGGAGCCCGGCCTGCGGGGCGGGAGCCGGAGGAGGGCGGCGCGGTCAGTTACCAGGGCGCGAAGAACATGACGAAGTGCGCGGCGCTCCGGATCCCGTGCGTGAACATGTCGGCCGTGTACAGGTGCTTGGCGTGCGGGTCCTGCCCGTCCCCGCCGTCGGCCGCGGGGGGCCCGTCCGCCGCCGGCTCCTGGGCCCGGGCGCCCCAGCGCCCGCCGCCGCCATGGCCGAGCAGCAGCAGCAGCAGCGCGGCCAGGCCGGGCAGCCGGGCCAGCGGCGGGAGGAGGCGTCCTGGGCGCGGGGGCATCGCGGCGGGGCTGGGCGCGCTCTCGCCGCGGCGGCCGGTCCCCCCTCGCCCGCGCCCGCCCCCAGCCCCCGCCCCGGCCCGCCCCGGCCCGCCCCCGCCCGCCCCGGAGAGGCCGCGCCCCCTCCTCGCCCCGCCCCGGCCCGCCCGCGCGCGCCGCGCCTGGCCCGGGTTGGAGTAGGCGCGCCGGGCGCCCAAGCTGGGGTGCCCGAGCCGGGAGAGCCTTCGGAGCGCGGCCTCCAGCGCTTCCCCGCAAGGTTCCGGCTGATCCCGCGGGGCTCCTGCTCCTCCCCAAACCCTCAGTAGCCTTCCTGCTCCACTCACAGCAAGGGTCAACGCTGATGACGGAAGGAGGAGGCCAGGCAGGGGAGCCCCGGAGGGCAGTGTCAGCCTCCATGACGTTAGGCACACACAGAGACCCCGGGATTTCGGGCCAAAGGAAGAAAAGAGCTGCTGTCAGCAGAACGTAGGAAAATGGGCAGAAGTGGGTGGGGATTGCACCTGTATGAGTCAGATTCTTGGCCAGACTTGAACTGTGATTTTGGACCTGGCTCAGAGGTGTGATGAAACCACTTCCCAGGTGAACCCCTTGCCTGTTATCCCTGCACTGCCTTAACTCAGGGTGAAATGGAGAAGAGGTCAGAGGCCTCTGGTCATGAAGGATTCCTCCTGGGAGCACTGGCTGGCGTCCTAGTGTGCCCTAAATCACCCTGGTTACAAAAATGAATGACAACAGTCCTGCTATAGGTGACTGGCTTTGCAGATGGCCCAGCGGTATCTCCTGGGCAGGGACGAGCCTTACTACACCCACACTTATGGTGCACCTCAGGACTGATGTAATCAAATGTTCCAGCCCTGCCCTGAGGATATGAAGCTAAATTAGGGAGAAAATCGCCTGTGCTTCCCGGGATCCTGCTAGGTCCTTGCTTATCCTCAATCCAGGAAAACCCAGACTCTTAGCCTAGTTTAGCAACAGGGGAAACACCCATTGACTCACCTTATCCGCCAGCCCTTAGTTTCATCTGCAAGTGAACATTTAACCATGTTTTGCCAAACTACAAACCCATCAATTTCCTTCCAAAAACCTATTCTTCAAACTGCTGAAGTTTGAAATATGGGAGACATCTCCAACTTGCTCCTTCATTTCCCTGTGTCCCTAAATTCAAAAAATCACATTTCTGGCAACCCTCCTTTCTTTCCACCAGTCTCAGTGTTCACACACTGAAGAAACCCAAAGCCTGACCTATTGCAATAGCTTTCTAAGAGTCTCCTTCGTTCATATGGCTCAAAAGTTAATTTTCCTACAGCCTGCCTTTGACCATGAGAATCTGATGCTCAAACTTGGGCTAAACACACCACTGCCTCTGTGGTCTTGGAATACCAATTCCTTGGTCTGCCAAACAAAAACCTCTGTGATGTGGTTCCATCACTCCTGGAATTCCTGTGAAACATATCTGTTGCTAGAAATCCCAGGATTTTCTCCAGTAATCTGTAACTGCCAGACTTGAATCCTTATGTCCCACTAAACCTCATACCTCCCATACCCTCCCATTGTGCTACTGGGAAATTCCAACAAAGGATCACCATATGCTCTTCTTATAGCACCAATATCCTTTTTCATCTTAGCTCTGGGAACCCTCTCAAGTGTTGGCTACTTGTTCTTTCACACCTTGAGTCCCTCAGACATGTTCTCCATTGCTCTTTCTAAATCATTTCTTCCTACAAACCCTTAGGTCCTGTTAAACTGGTGTTATTAAGTATGGTAGCCTCTACCCTTCCAGTTTTGTCATTGTTCCAGGTCACTTCCCATCATTCACTGAAGACTATGGTTCCTAGCTCACAAAATTCCTTGCCACACCTTTCCTGTCTTTATTCCTGGTATTATCAGCATCTCCGTGCATGGTCCATCTGTCCCTCAGTAACTTCTTCTTAAAGGGAAACCCTAGCATTTGTCATCACCAGAATATGCTCTGTCTCTAAAACCTGAAGTGAAAGTGTTATGATTTGGATCTTGAATGTCTTCCAAGGGCCCATGTGTTAAAGCCTTGTTCCCCAGGATGACACTATTGAAATCTTTAAGAGGTGGGGCCTACTGGGAGGTCTTTCGGCCATTGGGGGCATGTCTCTGAAAGGAATTGTGCTTACTCTCTCTCTCTCTCCTTTGCTTCCCGGCTTTGTTCTTCTCTGCACACCCTCCATGAGCTGCTACCTCACTGGAGGCCTAAAATTAATGAGGCCAGCTGGTCATGGACTGGAACCTCCAAAACACGAGCCTAAATAAACCTTTTGTCTTTTTGAGTTGATTCCCTCAGGTATCAGATACCAGAAGGCATGCCAGCCTGCTCAGGCCTCCGAGGCTTACAGTTCACTTGCTCTAGAAACCTGTACCTGCAGCACATCTCCTTACCTTGACACCTGAGCTGTTGATGCAGCCACTTTCCCAGAGTCCCTCAGGCTACCACGTCTTTGGTTCTCGTCCTTTGCTTACTGCCTTGCCATGCTCTTCCCAGAAACACTGGTGAGCTCTGCTTTTAACTATGTGGCCAAATTCAGCTGCAGAAAAATCACAGTCTTCATAAAATAAGCCTTGGATCGTTACTCATCCCTGACCGGAAACTGACTTTCGTTTCCCTAGGCTGTTTAATGTCCTGCTTTCTTGGATACTTCCGCTTCCCCTCTACTCCAATCCCCATATGATGTCAGTCCCCATCCCTCTCAGCCATGAATGTTTGCTTCATACTTTTGTCAGCAGAGCCAAGCCAAAATTATGAACCTCCCCATCTTTCCACTACCAGATCTATACACACATCCATGGCCACCTTGCCCCTCTTCCCAGAGAAGTAAGTGTTCCCTTCCCAGCAAAGACCAGTCCCCCAGAATCATGCCACCCTCAGATATCCAGTTCCTGATTCCTAGAAAATGGGACTATTACTTTAGATGACAGTGGAGACTTTGCAGATGGGATTAAGGATCTTGAGATGAAGCAAACACCAAGGTTATCTGGGTGGCCTTGAAATATGATCACAAGTGTCATTGTAAGAGAGAGGCAGGGAAATTTGACTACAGAGGAAGAAGCAAGGTAACAAAAGCAAAGAGATTTGAATATGCTACACTGCTGGGTTGGGAAAAGGAGGAATGTGTCCTAAACGGGAGCAGTGTTCTAGAAAAGTGCTGGAGAAGACCAGGAGGCAGATTCTTCCCTAGAACATCCAAAGGGACCATCCTTTGGTGTGGCTGACAACTTGACTTTAATTCAGTGAAACTGATTTTTGGACTTCTGACCTCCAGAACCGTAAGAGAATAAATGCATGTTGTTTTAAGCTACCAAGTCTGTAGGTATTTGTTATCAAAGTGACAGGACATTAATCCACCATCCCAATTCACCTGCCCAAACACTTTGCTCCTTCAAATACCCTTTCTTCCCTGCATGAATTATCCATCTTTCAAGAATTATCTGCATTTAAATTTCCATTTATCCTTCAACCCATGCCACTTGGCTTCCAGACCCACCATACACCAGAAGTCACCAGGGATGTCCACGTTTGCAAGTTGGGTACACACTTCGCTTGGATATCCTACGGATATCCTACTGGGATTCTCCGCAGTGTTGGACCAATCAACACTGGCCTCGCCCAAACTCACTGTCCTTTCCGCTTCTCTGATTGGCTTCCTACCTATGCATCACTCCCCACGCTCCTGGACACAACCTCTCAATCTTGTTTTTCCAGGATTAACCTCCAACTCACTTTTCTCCTTCTACCTAGTTCAGGGGTGCATATTTCCTGGTGATTCCACTCATAGCCTTGCACATTATCTATATGCTGATGACTCCACAATTTGCATTATCTGCTGAGGCCTCTCTCCAAGCTCTTACTGTCTACTGAATACCTTCTCTTGTCTGCCATACTGTCTGAGCCAAAACCAAGCTCTTGTTACCCCACAGCAATCTCATCCTGAGGTTTCTGTGCCTTGGTAAGTGTTTTTCCTTACTGTTTGTTCAAACCAGAAAGCTTGAATTGATCGTCATACTTCTTCACTTAATTTCCATCAGTGGCTTCTTTTTCACATACAGTAGAATTCCAACTCTTTGTCCTGATTTCAAAGGCCTTGAGGAAAAGTGCCACCTCAACCCATGCTACCCTGCCCTCTGCTCCCCTACATGCTAGTTATGGGGGATAATTTGAAATCCCTGCAAGCATTTCCCTCCTCAGGCCCTTTGCACTTGCAGAGCTGTGTCTGTTCCCCTCCCTTATCTTCTGTGGCTGACCTCGTTGCACCTCCAGGCCTCTGGCCCCCATGTCACCTCAGGTGCCACCTCTCTGCAGCAGTCCCCCTCTGCCCACTGAGCTCTCTGCGACTGCACAGTTTAGTTGCCTGGCCCGTTTCATACAGTGATGCCATTTTGTTGCAGATGTATGTGTTTTGGTAGTGAACTCGTCCTCTTCCCCATCAGGAGCTCCAGGAAGGCCAGGGGGTGTCTGTCACGCTCCCATTCTTTCCCTAGAACCCAAATGTCTGGCACACAGTAGATGCTCATGAAGCATTGGATGTAGGAATTCCTCATTCTTATCATCTCTCTTTCCCAAACATACTTGGAGCTGTCACCTGACGTAGCCTTGACCTTCTCCCGACAAATCACTGCGCTTTGTTCCTGCAGAACCCATCCAACTCCCTCTTCCCAACGCTACCCGGCATCATCTCAGTGGACCCTACTCTTCCTCTGGACTCCCAGCCCTCACAAGGGACTGATATGCACATGGTGGCTGCTACAAGTGGCCCTGCTTAGAGACCTACCTCTGAGCAGCCTAGTTTCCAGCTTAAAAAAAAAAAAAGCCCTAAAAATAGAGAAACAAATAAATTTTTATGGCAATGGAGTAAATACAACTTTCTCAGCAAAGACTTCTCTGACCTCAGCAGGGGCTAGGCCTCCCTGCCTTCATAATATCATATCCTTTCTCTCCATACCTCTTAATAGAACAGTTTGTTGTTGTTATTTTTAAGCATCAACTTCCCCTAGCCTGTAAGCTCCAGGTGAGGAGGGGTGTGGGCATGAAGTCTGGCACACCACAGGTATTTGGTACATGCTTGTTGGATGAACGCATGAAGGAATGCATGAGAAGTCGCAAGTGTGCCCACACAGGGGGGCTTCCTTGAGAAAAGACCCCCCTCAAAGTCACAGCCCTGTTGCAAACAGATAAAGCAATCGGCGTTGAGGTCGGTGTGGTCATTCACTACCCAGTGTTGCCTCACTGCCTAGCTGCACATTGAGAGCCTTCCAGGAGCTGCACCCCCTCCGACAGCAGCCCTAGAGGTAAACAGAGATGACCTTTGTCCCTAAAGCTGTCCTCATCCCTATGGGCACCACGAGAACCGAGGCAGGAGGGACTGCTACTGACTGGGGAGAAGGGCTGCTTTCATCTTCCATCTCCTGAGAATAACTCTGACCTCTGGTGTGTCATCACTCCGGAAAGGTGACCCCACAGCAAATTCAGAAACAGAAATGCCACCGTTTGAACCACTTTGACAGGTGCATCCTGAGTTTTATTATTATTGGGCTAAAAATGCTAATTTTAGGCAGATGCTGAAAGTAAATACATCCTGTTGTTCTAACTTGGTCAGAACATTCTGGAAGATGCCTCTAAAGACTTGTGTGACTTTTGTGACTGTTCAGATGTGATTATTGAGAAAGAGCAAATGTAGTGAATTGCTCTCATCAGGGGAAAAAAAAAAATCTGAAGAAAAAGACCAAAGCCATTTCCCAGCCTGGGGTCACTCACGCAGGCAGGGAAGTAGAGCTAATGTCAGTGTTTTAAACCGGCTAATGGAAATTTGATATTTACTCACTAACCACATAAGCTCTTGGACAACACAGCCTACTAAATAAGTAATCAGCACGCAAAAACACATTATCACATAATAGATTCAGGTGCTTGGGAGATAAAAGCTTTCAAAATCCATGTGGGATCCATGCAGGACAGCAGATGGGAGATAAAGAGAGTTCCTCTATTGAGGGGATTGTGGCCAAAACGCTGAAAGATTTGTATTGTTTCTCAAAGTGCACAGCAAGCTGGCTCTAATTCCTCACTAGCTTATGCAGGGCTGGTTCTCCTCCTTCTCCCCCCACCATTCTCCCAGCTCTGTCAGCTGGATGCAGTTATGGGAGCTCCTCTGTCCTTCTCCCACAGAGTCTGTGGTGCAGGGCCAACAGCTTGATGCAGAAGCTCACCCTGAAAAACACCTGAGTTTGAAACAAGAGAGAAGACTTCCTACCGTGGATGGAGGCTGCTCACTAAGCAGTTCCGTTCCGCTCTTGGCCATGCATTGATGGCCTTGGCCATGGGTCTGCAGTGTCCCACCTGAGCATGGGCACCTGTGTCTCTCACGGTTCTTAGGAGCCATCTCTTATCGGCTGTCTGAATCCCAGAACACTGTTCCAAACTCAAGAGTGCAAGAAAATGGTCCAACTAACCAGGCAGTTCTCAACTCTGGCTGCCTATGGGAATCACTTGGGTCTTGAAAACTGTATAGATGCCCTTGCCTGGCAGTAGATGAGGCATAGCCAGGATCTCTGTCACTTGTATTCCTGGAGAAGGCCACAGCTTGATCCAAGAGTATAAACCTGGAGTAGACAGCTAAGGAATTCTGGGTTTTGTTAGACGTTAATAGGTATTTTCCTAAGAGAAGGTTTCTGACTCATGTTTGGAACAGCCAGGAGCAATCCCCAAATCACACCACAATACAGCTCAGATGGCGCCACACTGCTGCTACTTCTGGAGAAAGAGCAAATGTAGTGAATTGCTCTCATCAGATTTTGGAGGCAAAATCTGGCCCACTCCTAGTACAGGACACTGGACAGAACTACCAGGACTTGTGGCCTGCCACCACCCTTACGGGAACAGGGTTTGCCTGAGCTTGCTTCTACACAAAACTGGCTTCCCATGGAAGTCTCTCTGCCTTAGGGTGAGTGGTGTGGGCGGTATTCCAACTCAGGGAGGTTAGGTAGGAAGCGCCACAAACACAGGGAAGATGTGCAGAGAGGCTCATCAGCAGAATGAATGTCAAATGTTGATACAAGGGGTCTTGAAGAATGCTTAGCAGTTGACCAGTTGAAGGGGGAATGGAGGTAAAAATAAGAAGATGCAAGTTTATTCATTAGAGTGTTTCTCAGCATTTTATATGTGAATGCATCCTCTGAATCCCCCACCAAATATCCAAACTTATTTAATCATGGATTCTTTTTTCTTCGTGGTGTCTCTTGTGTAGTAGATGCTCTGAAGAACGTTTTGTGAACTGCTGTGTGTAGGTTGAGTCTTATTTTCCATGAAAGGCTAAATGCCTGTTCTCCCTTGCTAGCTATGTAGTTGCGACATCTCCCTCTTACATATTTAACTACAAGGTAATTCACTAAAAAAGAATCTAGTTTGTGTTGGGCACTGCTTTAGTTGCTGGGGATTCAACAGCAACTAAATAAACAACCCTGGCCCTAGTGGAACTTCAGATCTAGGTGGGGAAATGGTCAATAAAGAAGATTCTGTGTCAGTGGCAAATGCTAAGAAGAAAACAGGCAGGGAAGCATTAGGGTTCTGATGGGATGTCAGGGTTTGGAAGGGCTCATGGACTAGGAGTAAAGATGAGAAGAAAATGGGGAAATAACACATGTGATACTTGGAGGGAGGGTGGTGCAGCCCAGGGAATAGCAAGTGCGAAGGACTTAGCCGAATGAATGGAGGGGAAGGCAATGGTGGGGGGCGGTGCCGTCAAGGGCAGAGAATGAGGCAGTTAGTAGCAAGAACCTTGGCTTTCATGCATGAGAAGGGTTGTCACTGGAGGGTTGTCAGCAGAATCATGACATGATCTGGCTTCCATGTCAGCAGCGTCACTCAGAGCCATAGTGAGGGCAGATGTCGGGTAACCAGTAAGGGAGCAATCAGTCATCTCAGCCAGAGATGCCGTGACTCACACGGGTGGAGGTGCGGGGTGGTGACAAGCAGTCAGATTCTGCATCTGCTTTGATGTAAATGCCAATAGGATTTGCTGATGGAGCAGATGAGGGCTGAGGGTTGTGAGACGGAGAGGAGTGAGGAGTGACTTGGAGGCTTTTAGGCAGCGAACGAGGAAGACTGAGTTGTCATTAACTGAGAAGGGAAAACGGCGTGGAGGAAAGAGTCAACTGCCCAACACTGAACACATTACATTGGAATTGTCCACAGATACATAGGACAGACAGGCACTGGGGTATTTGTGTGCAGGAGAGAGACATGGGCTAGACAGACATTGGAGAGCCGGTAGCATGTGGGTGGTATTTAAATCCATGAGGCAGGACAAAACTCACTGGGAGAGTGTGCAGAAGAGGTTGGGGCTGAGCCCTGGGGCATCTCACTGCTTTGAAGACCAGAAGATGAGGAGGAGCAGGAAAAAGAGATAGCCAGGTAGATTGGAGGAATCCAATGATTATGGTTCTGAAGAAAGAACACAGAAAAGTTTCAAAGAGGAAGCAATAAACAGCTATTTCAAATCTGCTGATAAATCTTGCTTTTCCCTGGCTAATTCCAGGGTACCCCGACTAAGTTGGTTTTATTGAACATAATTTGCAGGAAGCCACAGTTTGGGACGAGGCCCCTGTACTGGCTTAACAGGCCAAACCAATGTAGAGTTTAATTACAGTCACAGCTTTGGCTGTTTGCAGCTAACCAGCCCCGTAGCCAACTAACTAATCAAGAAAAGTCAACACACTGGGGCTACGGGAGGCAGAGGGAGAATTTCTGGAGTGATGTCTGTGCATGTTGGGAATGTCACCAGGTAAGTAGGAGGCCAGGTTAGCCTTCAAAGGAGCAGGGACAGTTGTCTGTGATGGGTGCAGGCTCTGAGGGTGGACACAGATCCAGAGAGGTGGGTGGATGGTGAGGGGGGTGGGAGTTGGCAAGGGCCCTCTGGGTGTCTTCTATTTTCTCACTGTAACGGGAAGCAGTATCATGAACTGAAAATGAAGAGGAGGTCAGTGTGGGAGGTTTGGGGAGAGAAGGCCTGAAGTCAAGGTCTAGAAAACAGTAGGAGAGTGAAGGGACCATGAAGGAGCCTATAATCAAGGAGATAGCTAAAGATTGCGGTTAGCTGAGAGCCATAAAAGATGTTCTAGTTTCCACCTGATATTAATACATTATTCAAAGAATCTTTGTATGCCCGTGAACACTGCGTGACGCACCTGTAAGCTCGAGCTGTAAGCACGTGTCCTTGTTAAAGCTATATGTATATAACTGGGTGAGGTTCGTTAGTGTGTGTGGGGAAGAAGAAGGTGGTGGTTGGAGTTAGAGCATTTGGAGTGATTGCTGGAGCTGGAGAGAGGAGAAGAATAAAAGACCTTTTTTCATTTTCATCCTGCCTCCGAATTTTCCTGTGGCGTTCGCTGCTCCAAGCGACTTCCGCTTCAGGCAGCGACAGGTGGTGGCCTGTACGGGAATTCGGCGGCAAGGTAAGAAAAAAGAAAATTTAAAAAGATGGGAGCAAATATAACAAAAAGTCGGTTTATAAAAGCCATGAATGAAATTTTTGATATTGAGAACTCAGAGGATAGTGAGAAAAGTGAACAAGAAAGCATATCCTCTGACTCAGTGGAGACCAGCAAGGAGAGTAGGAATGTAAATTCAAAAGTAAGATCTGCAAAAGCCATCAGAAGCTTAATAAAATTAGCTGAGGAGTATGTACTCTCCTTAGAAACTGAAACTCAGGATACTAGTTGAAAGTAATAATAGTAACAAGGAGCCAAACCATGAAAGTACGGTCTCCTCTACTGAGCCGGTTAGGAATTATGAAGCTAGTAGTGAAGAGGAATCAAAAAGCGATTCAGAGAGCACAGTCTCCAATAAAAAGAACAAAAAGAAATTAAAAAAGAGAAAAGACCGTCAAATAGAGGAACCACTAGCGCCCTCTGCTCCTTCATGGATAGAATCCCTAACAGAAACAATAAAGAGTATTGATCAGAGTGTACGTGCCCTTGAGGTAGAAATTGGCGGCCTTTCAGAGCGCTTATACGCTCTCGAACAACATAGACCGCAGGAGCACCTAGAACTGCCAGTATTTCAAAATGAACAGGGACAAAGATATCACGAGTTCCTAGACTTTAAAACAATAAAGAATTTTAAAGAGGCGGTAATGACCTATGGGCCTCAAGCTCCGTTCACATTAAGTATGATAGAGTCACTTAACACCCTAACCTTAGCCCCCTCAGATTGGAAAAGTCTATGCAGAGCGGTACTAAGTGGGGGACAATACCTAATCTGGAAAACTCAATTCCAGGAACTTTGTTCAGAAATAGCAAAGAGAAATGCTGCAGCAGGTTTCCCTCAACACAATATAGATATGCTCACAGGGGAGGGTGAGTTCGCCGAACTACAAAATCAGCTACAATACGATCCAGGTGTGTATGCCCAGATACACACTGCAGCTGTGAAAGCCTGGAAGACAATCTCAGGCACAGGGGATCTGCAAGGCAGCCTATCAAAAGTTATACAAGGGCCTAACGAACCTTACGCTGATTTTGTAGATAGGCTCTTAAAAACAACATCTAGAGTTTTTGGAGAAGTCGAGCAAGCTATGCCCCTAGTTATCCAATTAGCATACGAGAACGCTAATAAATATTGCCAGGATGCAATAAGGCCATGGAGAAGTAAAAAAGACTTATCAATTTATATCAGACTGTGCAAAGACATTAACGAGGCTGTTATCACAGGCAACGTAATTGCTGCAGTGATGAAAAATTTCTCCCCTCAAAATTCCCAAAGGATTCAACCTAGAACAGGATATTCCAGACAAAATTATTATAATCAACCAAGATATGCTAAGCAATATCCCCCAAGGGTAATAAAATCAAATTCATACCGTGCTCCAGGCCGATGCCCCAGATGCAAAAAAGGTATACATTGGGCCAATCAATGCCATTCTAGATATGATATATATGGAAATGATTTATCAAGGATTTCAAAAAACGGGGCACGGGGCCCAATGCCCCGGGCCCACAAATGTACGAGGCACTAGAGGAGGAAGGCCCTCAGATTCAAATGATTCCTCGTCACAGTCCCTCCTACCCATTAACTCCCTTATCAGAGGGACAAGAGGAAGTGCAGGATTAGATCTCTGTTCTACTGCCCGGATGGTCCTGACACCTGAAATGGGGGTTCAGCTGATTCCTACGGGAATCAGGGGACCTCTCCCTTCAGGAACTGTGGGACTAATCCTTGGGCGTAGTTCCAAAAGTTTATTAGGCTTTAATGTTATACCAGGGGTTATTGATTCAGATTATAATGGAGAGATTAAAATAATGCTAAGTACACACAGGGGCATCATCTCCGTAAATCAAGGAGACAGAATCGCACAGCTGCTCCTCGTTCCCAGTCTCCATAATTCTTTTAAAAGCATGCCACAAAATAGAAATAGCAGAGCATTCGGTTCCACTGGTTCAGGACCTATGGCTTTCTGGGTCCAGGACTGTTCACGGAGGCCTATGTGCAAATTAAAAATTCAAGGTATAGAGATGGAGGGGCTGATTGATACAGGAGCTGACTCTTCCATCATAAATCTACAACAATGGCCTAAGCACTGGCCTCTACAGAAAGCCTCAACCAGTTTAAGAGGCTTGGGATACAGTAATACCCCAGCTCAAAGTGCTGTAATCTTAAATTGGCAAGACAATGAAGGCCATACAGGAACATTCAAACCCTATGTTTTAAACAGCTTGCCAGTTACCCTATGGGGAAGAGATATCTTACATCAAATGGGGCTACACCTAGCGACCAAGCCTGCAGGTGTTAAGAATAAAAATCCTACTCATAATAAAAAAGGCAAAGGACATTTTTTCTAGGGGCCACTGAGAAAACAATTTTAAAAATACCATGGCTCTCTAATAAGCCAGTTTGGGTCCCTCAGTGGCCCCTATCCAAAGAAAAATTGCAAGCGGCCCATCAATTAATTAAAGAACAATTAGAAGCAGGACACATAGAGCCTTCCACCTCTCCCTGGAATTCTCCCATATTTGTAATTAAGAAAAAATCAGGTAAATGGAGACTATTACAAGATCTAAGACAAATTAACAAAACAATGCAAATTATGGGCCCTACTCAACCTGGACTTCCTAATCCTGTAGCTATTCCAAAAAACTATTACCTTATAACCCTTGATATAAAGGACTGTTTCTTTTCCATTCCCCTACATCCTCTGGATGCCCCCAGGTTTGCTTTTTCAATTCCTTCTATTAATAATAATGGCCCTGATAAAAGATATCATTGGAAAGTATTGCCGCAGGGAATGGCAAATAGCCCTACACTGTGCCAACTATATGTGGACAGAGCTATACAGCCCATTAAAAACAAATATCAAGACCTTATGTGTCTACACTACATGGACGATGTTTTATTAGCTCACCCTAATCAACAAATCTTATTTAATATATTTAGTGAAATAACAAAAAATCTAAAAAAATATGGATTATATATAGCAGAAGAAAAAGTTCAAAGCAGATCACCTATACTATATTTAGGCTTTAAAATCATGGATACTTTTGTTAAACCCCAAAAAATTCTAATAAGTAAAGAACATTTGACCACCCTCAATGATTTCCAAAAATTACTGGGTGACATTAATTGGCTTCGCCCTACACTAAGCCTCACTACTGGACAATTAAAACCCTTATTTGACATCCTTCGTGGGAACCCTGACCCATCCTCACCTCGAACATTAACTCCTGAGGCCAGGAGAGCTCTAAAATTAGTAGAACAGGCCATTGAAAGATCCCATTGCGATAGATTTGATTTTGCACAACCACTAATATTGATTATTATTCCTTCACAATATACTCCAACAGGAGTATTTTGGCAACAGGGACCTATATTATGGATACATTTGCCTGTCTCTCCTAAAAGTACAATTGAGTCTTATACCTCCATGGTGGCTAAACTTATTCTTCAAGGACTTAAAACCTCTACTAAAATATTTGGAATTCATCCCGCTACTATTATTACTCCTTATTCATCGTCACAGGTTGAATATTTGTGCTTCAATGATAATGATTGGGCTATAGCTAGATGCTCTACTTCTGCAAATTTTGACAATCATATTCCTAAATCTCCTATACTGTCCTTTTGTATCAATCATCCTATCATATTCCCACAGGTAATAAAAAATCAACCCATTCCTAAAGCATTTAATGTATTTACAGATGGATCCTCTAACGGTACTGCTGCAGTAGTCACTCAAAATGAAAAAATGATTCATATCACTAATCAAAAATCAGCTCAATTAGTGGAACTCGAAGCTATAATAATAGCTCTGGAAAATTTTAAAGAACAGCCTATGAATATTTTTTCAGACAGCCATTATATTGTACATGCTGTCCCAAAATTGGAGCTAGCAGGTCCAATAGCACCACATACTCCAGCTTTTAAATTGTTTTCTCAAATCCAAAATCTCCTATGGCAACGAAAAGAACCTTTATTTATAGGTCACATAAGAGCTCACACTAATCTGCCTGGTCCTCTCCATGAAGGTAATCAAAAAGCTGACGCCCTCACTAAAACAATATTTATATTTACTACAGTACAACAAGCTACTTTATTTCATTCCCAGTTCCACGTTAACAGCACTACCTTAAGACAAAAATTTAAAATCACAAAAGAACAAGCTCGTAGAATTGTAAAAGAATGTCCATCTTGTGTAACACTCTTGCCCAATCCACATTATGGGGTTAACCCACGAGGTTTGATGCCCAATCATTTGTGGCAGATGGATGTCACACATGAGCCAAGTTTTGGAAAATTACGATTTATTCATGTCACCATAGATACATGCTCAGGCATGATTTTTGCTTCTTTACATTCCGGAGAAAAAGTTAAAGATACTATATCTCATTGTCTGCAAGCTTTTGCTGCATTGGGCATCCCCAAAATGCTTAAAACAGATAATGGCCCTGCATATACATCCACATCCTTCAAACAATTTTGTACAAAGTTCAATATTATCCACAAAACAGGTATCGCTTATAATCCTCAGGGACAAGGAATAATTGAAAGAGCAAATCGGACACTTAAAAATATGTTACTAAAGCAAAAAGATGGAAACTGGAAAAATCCTAAGGACAGATTGGCAGTTGCCCTGTTTACCCTAAATTTCTTAACTTTAGATTCTAATGGACATTCGGCTGGAGATAGACACTGGAACCCACACCAACAACATAAACCTTTGGTTTACTGGAAGGATGTTCTCTCAGGTACATGGAAGGGTCCAGACCCAGTATTAATTTGGGGGAGAGGATCTGTTTGTGTTTTTCCAAAGCACGAATCCTCTCCAATATGGATACCATCTAGATTGATAAAGCAGGTACAAAGTCAAAGGGATCAAGACGAAGTTATTGAGGAGTCTAGATTGAATAAACAAGTGCAAGGTCAAGAGGACCAAAATGAAGGAATGGAGTGATTCCCTTAAAAGAGTTCTCCATTAAATTTACAACTTAAATTTCATTCTTCCCGGCCGGGACAAGAAGATCTCTCTTCAGTGTATACACAATTGTAATTTTTTTTTTCTCTTTTATATATGTCTTTATGTCTGTGCATTTGTCTAAATTTCATGTTAATGTGATGTCACAAATATGTTTATATGTGCGTCTGTCTAGTGTGACGTCACAAATAATTAAGCGCTTAAAAAAAAAAAAGGTAGATAGATATAGATCCAAATAACAAATAACGTTAATTCATTTAAGCTTAGAATATTCTAATTTGATAATCAATAGATAGATAGATAAATAGATATTTATATAAGTTCAGAATATTTTTAGATAATCAATTATAATGATAATCAATTTTGATTTATAGTTGTCTCCGGGACTTCTCTTCAGCTGTGAATATGTTTAATGTTGTATAACCTGATATTTTGGTGTTCCGACAGAGGATCATTTATTTGTTATTGACTTCATTTGTTTAGTAGCTGATTAATTTGAATTATTTCAACAGGTATAGGATTGCTGTGTATATAGAGACTCGAGGATTCCAGCTAACAAATTATTTTTCCAAAATGCCTTTAGCTTTTCTTTATCTTTAATGCAGTAAACACCCTCAGTTTCTCTTTGATTATTTCTGAATGTGATATTTTGCCAGCTTATGTTTGTGGGAGCTTGAGCAGCAATGTGTGTGAGCAGAGATCAACTTTTATTTTCTACTCTAATAGTTCTTTTTTTTTTTTAGCTCACCTTTTGATCTCAGTGCTGGAATAGCACTGCCTTTCCCTTAATAATGGATGCTTGAGTTTTTAGGTAGCGGGCCCTGAAGATTTGCCGGTGGAAATGTCTGGACATAAAAAAGACGGCTGCTGCTACAACTGCAGGGACCGCGGTCGCTGCAAGCATCCCTGCTGCTCAAGCATCAACAACCTCACCAGCAGTGTGGCCTCTGCTCTGCATGCATGGGGCCTCCTGAATCTATGTGTTATAACTTATGGACATTTTGATTTTCCATTATTTTGGGACATTACGGGACAATGCCTTGCGGGTATTTGTCTAAGAGAACTCAGTGCGTTACTTGATGAAACTAAGGGCAGCTGATTCGCTTAAAGAACTTGATACGCTATGGAAACTTGGCTCGTCAGCAGTAGGCTTACCGCCTTAAAGCCGCAGCATCTCCTAAAAATTGGACGGCTGTTAGTCAACACACAGTCGATCCTGAAGGGCTCTATTGGATGGCTGGTTAGCCTATGACGGGTAAGATCCCCAGAAGGGGACAACCTAAGACACGGCACAGTCGCACGGGACAGTCTAATGTGGCCGGCATGTCAACCTAAGCCAGGAGTCAGGACAGCCTAGACTCCCATGACGGGTAAGAATGTCGGTTGCACATGGACGTCCTAGAACATCCCCTCTTTTAAAACTAAAAGGGGGAAATGAAGGAGCCTATAATCAAGGAGATAGCTAAAGATTGCGGTTAGCTGAGAGCCATAAAAGATGTTCTAGTTTCCACCTGATATTAATACATTATTCAAAGAATCTTTGTATGCCCGTTAACACTGCGTGACGCACCTGTAAGCTCGAGCTGTAAGCACGTGTCCTTGTTAAAGCTATATGTATATAACTGGGTGAGGTTCGTTAGTGTGTGTGGGGAAGAAGAAGGTGGTGGTTGGAGTTAGAGCATTTGGAGTGATTGCTGGAGCTGGAGAGAGGAGAAGAATAAAAGACCTTTTTTCATTTTCATCCTGCCTCCGAATTTTCCTGTGGCGTTCGCTGCTCCAAGCGACTTCCGCTTCAGGCAGCGACAGGACCGGGACAGTTCACTACTACTGCCTGGTGGCCTGAAGGCAATGGGGCACACCTGGTGTGTCCTCCTGTGTGGTTCAGCCACAGAGCGAGCAAGGAGTCAGATGTAGCCAGGCTTGGGATTTGACCAAGAGAGGTAACAAAGACAGAGAGGGCATGTAGGAGGGGGAAATGATCATATTTGCCCGTGGACTTTCAAATACCAAAACAACTATCTTAAGAAGTTGTCACACTCAGATGCCATTCACAAGGTCATTACCCCTTCGATGGGTTAATAATTTCCAATGGGCCGCTTTTCGATTCGTTTATTGAGAAGTCACATTCCATGGATATTATCCAGCTTTCCATTACTGCAGATACCTGGGATTATTTACTTATGAAAAGACAGTCTATCCTGGATCACAGTTTAGAGGTCTCAGTCTGAGAGTCATCAGCCTCGTCACTTTGGGTCTCTGGTGGCACACATCATGGCAGGGACACATGGTGGAGGAAAACCGCTCGCCACGTGGCTGGGAGATGAAGGGACTGGGGCCTCACTGTCCCCCTTAAGGGAGCACCTCCAGTGACCTACAGACCCCCCCACTAGGCCCCATCTCTTAAAATTTCCAGTACCTCCCCACAGGGCCACAGATTGGGGACCAGACCTTTAACACGTGAACCACTGGGTGACCCTTGGGATTCCAACTGTAGCACCACGCCTTCCCCTCTAGGTCAACACCACTGCGTATCTCAGGCCTCCTCCACTTCCGACCTGTGTTATCTCCCGGGTCTTGGCCATGACTCCTGGTTCCATGTTCTCCCATTGGAACAAGGTGCAATCACTCTGACCAGGGTCATCTTGGGACAATAGGCTTATCATGTCACTGCTCTACCCCAATACAGAATCTCTCTCTATTTCTATTTCTAATTATATGTCCTATCACAGATCCTCAGTTTGACTTTCATAGCTCCCTCTGCTTCTGCAGACCTTTTTTTTTTTTTTTTTTTTTTGGTACCGGGGACTTGAACTCAGGGGCACTCGACCACTGGGCCACATCCCCAGCCCTTTTTTTTTTTTTGTATTTTATTAGAGACAGGGTCTCACTGAGTTGCTAAGTGCCTCACCATTGCTGAGGCTGGCTTTGAACTCACGATCCTCCTGCCTCAGCCTCCCAAGTGCTGGGATTACAGGCGTGCGCCACCACGCCAGGCTTGGCAGACCTGTCTTTTACTGGATGTAATTCTGCCCTAGACAGGCTTATTTCTTTATTGCCTCTGACAGATGTTGTGTTCATCTTCATCATGCTATGCTTTCTACTTGGAAGTCCTCTCTCCACCGCCTTTCAAAATTCTACCTACCATGCATGTGAAATAGCAACAGTGGTTGGTACAAAGAGAGGAGTCAGATTGGAGTAGACCATGGCTAAGGACACGCACAAATATTCATGCATGCGCAGATAACACACAACTAACATTTGCATTTTGATTTTTATGATAAGCATGCCTTCATATCACTTTTGTAATTTTTTATATGAGAAAATTTTAAATTTAATTTTAAAGGATAGTCCCCAGCTGCTATTTGGTTGTAGGTATTTTAAATTTAAATAAGCATACTGTTTGATCCAGTGAGAGGTCCAGAAGCTTATATTTGGAAGATAACTTCACAATTTCATTTCAGCATTGTGTATAATAGCAAGTCATTGGAAGCAAACTAATACCCCTTAGGAGAGGACTGAGTCAATAAATATGGAATATCTAGACAAGGTTTAATGTGCATGGTGGTATATTTCAGGGGTTCATGGGTAGCCATGGCCATCAGAATACCTAGGTTTGAATTTCAGCTTTAGCTTTTGAGTAGTTAAACGTCTCTGTCTTTGAGTTTCTGCATAACAGAGACCTTGGAGATTTATTTTAAGAGATGGCTTGTATATATATTTTGTATACATATAAAGCATTTAAAACCATGTTTAGTTCCCTCCAAGATATGGAAAGCAGGAAAAAATATTCCTCCTTAACAACAGCAATGACAGGGATAAACTACAACAGAGATAACAACAACAACAGAGATAAACATGATTTCTCGTGGATTTACCAGTAAGCTGAGACAGGAGGGCCACCAACGATCTTTAAATTCAAGGAAATTTAGGCACCCCCAGGGAAAGATGGGGGTCTCAGCACTAGTTCCCCTGTGGCAGAGTACCAAAAGCAGAGATGCTCAGAGCCCATGAGTGGGTAGGAAGACCTCAGCTAAATTTTCTAATAAAATGGCAAAGGGCAAGTGTGGTTGGCTTGAGAGTAGAGGATCCCCAAAAGCTGTCATCACGAAGGGAGGCTGCTCAGGGTAGGAGAACAAGAAAACCTGCTCTGGTGGTGCAAACAGAGCTGCTTTATAGGAAAGACAACAAAGTCCCGATGGGATTCCCCTCCCCTATCAAGACTAACTTTAGGTTTCTAGAGCTCCGGAGAAGCAGGGGCAAAGGGAAATGAAAGGGTAAATGAAAACTACCTTTTTCCCCTAGAGAAAGGGCAGAAAAGGGTTCTGAGTAGGAGATCATATGCAATATGAATAGTGATCTCCTACACCTGGAGAAGGAAGGGGCCAGGAACAAGGCCCAGGCTCTTTCAGGTATTTCTTCCCTAACTCAGAGATATTCCAGAACATTCTACAGTTATTCTTGAGAACTGCAAGCTGGAGAGGGGGGAAACTGGGTTATGCCAAGGCCACCTGCAGGACTGTCCTGCAGTTATATAAAGTTATCTGTAGACCTTCAAGCTACATTTACTAAGACTGGGTTCCATGACTTGCTTTAAAGGTTCACTGCAGTCCCCAATTGTGGCTTCTGATGAGTTTTACACTTTGATCGATTACTTGATTTACTAAAGCAGTCCTTTGCCAACTTCAATGTGCATGGAAATCACAAGGAGATCTTGTGAGGCTGCAGATTCTGACTCGGTGGAGATGCTGGATCACCAACAAGATCCCAGGTGACATGATTCTGCAGAACAATGGAACACACAGCCAGTAGCAAGAGACTGTTCCTCTGAGGGTCCTTCCCTCCAGGAAGACACGTGGATGGTGTATTCACGAGTCCAGGAATCTCTGAAATGTTTCTCTGTTTTTGACAGGTGAAAGACAGCTTGACCATGTGACAAATTTTGGGTTACAAGTGTTCTCTCTCAAAACTCTAAAGGTATTATAAAAAAAATAAGGCATCTATGTTATATGTAACTCTGAAATCAGTCTGCATTTCCTTTGCTACCCTACCCCACTTTTTTTTTTTTTTTTTTTTTGCATGTAAACTTCTTTTAGGGTATCGGTAGAGTTCTTCATTTATACATAAATTTCAGAATTTTATTTACACATATATTTTGGTGTTTGAATCTCCTCATTTTGCCTACTTCTCAGTGGACTATTTTAATTGGGAGATTTAGGTTTTGGGGGAATTTTATGTCTTTAAATTTTGCTTTTTTTCTCCCATTTGTTCTGGAGTCTTCTTAAAAAATATTAATTATCCACATGTGGGCTATCTGTTGTAAGACTATGAAACCGCCCACATTATTTTTTGCTTTTTTTTTTTTTGGTGTACTATGATTTTACATACATATATATATGTTACATATATATCACATATATCACATATGTATATGATTTCTAAGCTATCTTCTGTATTATTGAATTAATTTTTGCAGGGTTGATCCTGATTGCTGTTCTAATGTATTTTGAAAATCTGATGCTGTCTGCTTAGAGACCTCGTTGATTTCTCTTTATGGTTCGGGTGATTCTTCATCTCCATCCCTGTTGTCCTCCTAAAGTTCATCTTATTTTATGGAGACCCTATTTCTTGAATGTTCTTGAGAGTAAAAGGCAGATGCAGTACAAAATTCATTGTTATTATTTTTTTTTCCCCAAAAGTAGTTCTCCAAAGCAAATTAGTTCTCTGAATCTTACCATGGGTTTTGTGATAAAGAGTCCTTGTGATAAAGGTGCTGTGTGTGTTTCTTCTTGCTCACTGATGGTTATCAACCCAGTAATCCAACAGCAGAGAGCGTCGGAGCCACAGGCCATGCTGACTGGGGACATTTGTCCCTCTGTGACTTCTCCTCTGCTGACCGTGAAGCTGCTCTGTCTGGCCTTAGATCTTTGCCACCAAACCTACTCTTCAGTTCAGTTTTTCTACATAGCTGTCACTGTGTCAACAAAGACTGGCCCTTTTCCTAGGCCCCCATCCAGGGACGCTGTTCCCACCACGCTCAGCCTCTTCTTGTGGAGTATGGTGGCCCTGCCCCTCTCCCCAGCCCAGCTTCACCCCACTGCTCATCACCACAATGGTGATCACCTTACACCCTGGGAAGCTTCTTTTCTGGACTACGGAGCCACAGTTCTTCACTGGTTGTAGCCATCTGGACCTCTGGATGCTGCACGGACCCCCTTAATGGGCCACACAACTAGACAGGCACTTCCCAGGTGTCCTAGAGCTGTGCAGGCTGCTATGACAAAATGCCACAGGCAGTGGCTTGTCAACAACAGAAAGTCCTTGCTCGTGTTCTGGCGGCTGAGAAGTCCAGGCTGAAGGTGCCAGGAGACTCCGTGTCTGGGGAGGCCCACTTTCCGGTTCATGGACTGCACCTTCGCCCAGTGTCCTCACATGGCAGAGGCCGTGAGGCAGATTGCTGGGGCCCCTTTGACAGGGCACTCACCCCAATTACTAGTGGTCCACCCTAATGACCTAATCACGTCCCAAAGTCCCACCACCTAATAGCAGCACATGGTGATGAGCCCACATCTGCACTCCAGAGGGACCCGAGCATGCAAGCCACAGCACCCGGTTTGCTTCACATCCACCCTTTCCTCTAGAACTCAGCTGTCCGTGTCCAGACCCCCGGAGGCCAGAATTTTACTCATTTATTTCCCAGGAGGCCTTATCAAGCTTTGGGCAGGGTTTATTTCCATCATTTTGATGAATTATTTTCTTAGTTTTCCATGTAAATGGATGCTTTCCCTAATTTTATATTCTTAGATTATTTATTTAGGATCGGTGGAGAATGAGTGTTTTGATATAAGTTACGTCCCAGAACATCTTTTTCAAAGGACAGCACAACTGCCCAGGTGTAGCACCTACACAGCTTCTCTCCCTCCTTTGTTCTTAACCAAGGTGGCCCTTTCAAATAGCATGTTCTACACTTAACCATTAGCACTTTTGTTCTCTTTCTGAATTGTAGATTAGATGGATTATCTATTAGACACGATCACCTTCACAATGAAAGAGAATCTATTTGAGAGTTTGCTCGCCTTAGACTGGGACGTTCAATGTTGGATTCTAGGCAGAGGCTGCACCTCCCAGGCAGAAGGCCACACCTCCCCAGGTGCCTTGTGAAAAACTACAGCTCCCAGGATCCTCAGCGTGACCAAAAACCTGACCAGCAAGTCCCCTGTCCACTACCCCCCCCACCGCCGACCTCTGCTGGCCTATAGGACAAGGACTCACTCCAAGGGGGTTTTATGGCCCCTACTCTATTTAAGCCAGCCCCGGACTGAACTCTGCCCTTGTTCCTGCTCTCTGTTCGTGCTTGCCCCTTGTTCCTGCCTGTCCCTATTCCCGTCCATCCCTACCCCCCTTCCCTTCCCTTCCTTTCCCTACCCTTGCCCACGTGGCACCCCAATAAACCCTTTTATTTCACTAACACGGTGTTCCCAGCTAAGTTAACTATGTTTCAGCAGTTTTCTAACATTTTGGTGCGTTGGCCGGGAAGGAGACGAGCGTCCACCACACGTCTCCGTTTGTCCGCCTTTCTACACCATCGCTGGACTTTGGTAAGCCCCCATCCACCCCGAGTTCCTAAACCTGTTTGGTCACTGCGCGGCGAGAATTGACCGTCGAGTGTCCGGCAATCTCGCCCGTGGCCTTTACGGGGGGACCACACCCCACCCAAGCCTTCAGGGCGACGGTGGACCCCGAGAACTCTCCCCCCCTCCCCCACCTTTATCCGCCCGCTTTAAAAATTTCCAGCTGTAAGACGACGGCTCTCGGCTTTCTAGGAAAGTTCCCCTCCACACTCCAGGCTTGAGCTTCCGTTTTTTTCCGTTCGGAACGGAAAAAAATCCAAAACACGCCTCTCAATTGCCGCACCTCCCCCGTACCGGCAGCCTCGGAGGCTGCTCCAGACCGCTCCCCCCACCCCCAGCTCAGGCTTTAGATTTTGAAATTGGCGGGCTTCCGAGCTTAGATCCTCCCCCTCCTTTGTCTTCATCCTTCGCCCCTGCCCCAGCCTTCTCGCTCCGTCAGAATCCTCCTCTGTAAACCCTCCCTTTCTTTCCACGTCGTTTCCGGTGCCTTCCCCGTTACCCCCGCCCACTCAACCTTCCTAGCTCCAAGCCTCTCCCTCAGTTATCCCCGCCCCCAGCTTCCGCCGCTTGGTTCTCCACGGCTCCCCTGCCCTCTTCAGCCATGCGGGCGTTACTGGACGCATTGCCCCAGACTTTAGACCCCACTTCCGCGGATTCTGCGACGTGTCCTTTACCAGACACGCCGCCTCTGGCTTTGGCCCCCTCCCCGTGCTTCTTCCTCAGCGTCTTCCATCCTCAACTCTGCGTGCTTTCCCCCTCTCCCCGCCAGCAAATGGTGACCATGTGTTCGCCATTCATCCAAGCTGCCACCGCTCAGCGGCGTGCTCCCCGTCTGTGCTCCCAGCCCGCGCAGCGGTGCGCTCCTGGTCCGTGCGCTCCCAGCCCGCTGCCGCTGGAGCCCCAGCACGCCCCTTGCTCGTTTTCCTCTGCTCTCTTATAGGTCCAGCTCTGACTGGCGCCGTCCCGCTCGCTGCCCGCGGGCCGCTACCCTCCGATAGCCGAGTGCTTCTTCCCGCATGGGCCAAATCCCCACCCCACCCCCATGTGTCCTCCGCGCAGCTCACAAAGGTGCCGGGGCCGGCCGCTGCGCCCGCGGCTCCCCACTGGCCGCCGCCCGCGCCCCGACCAATGGCCACGCCGCCCGCCGGCCTGCGTCGCCGAGCCCTGGGCCGGCCCCGCACACGGCGACCGGCGCCCCCGCCGGCCCCCAAGTGAGGCTGCCCGGCTCCGCCGCCGCCGCTGCGCGGCAGCCGCAGTACAGTTTATCCGCCTCACATGGTCTTTGCTCAGGAGCTAAACCCGCGCTCTGCCCAAGCGAGGCTGCCCGAGCTGCCGCAGCGAGTCTGCGCAGGCTACACGTACAGCCCCGACTCAGCTCCCTCTCCCTTCCTCCGATCCGCCATGTCCTTCCGCCCAAATCTGTCTCCACTTCCGCTCCACGTCCCGCCCTTCTTTGATCTGCCATCTTATCCCAACCCACGTGATTCCCTCCGACTGCCTTCCAGGACCGTGCCCTGCCTTATAGCAGCAGCGACGGTGACAACTGCAAAACTCCACCCACCCCCCAGCCTCCTAGAGCCGCCTGCTTGGTTCTCCCTAAATCCTCCGATAAACCAGACCCCGCCACTCCGTTCCTGCCCGAGCACAGCTGGCCTTATCCTTCACCATTTACTTCCTCTGTCCTCTCTCTCTTTCTCATTCACGTGAGACACAGTCCCTCAGTTCCCATTCAGAATGGGAAATTCAATCAATCCGTTCTTTTCATCCCCTGCTAAAATCATCTTTGCCTCTTTAGCTCCTCGCTTCCCTTTCCAAAGTACACACACACACACACACACACACACACACACAAAAGACTAATACTGTTCAGCCTCATATTTTTGTATTTGGCATGAGATTATTCATTTGTAACTAACTTTATTTGTTAAACGTCTAAATGTGCTTTAACAGATATAATTCTACATACTTCTCATAAAATAGTTACCAGATGTGTGTAATTTTATATACAAAGGTTTATAAAAGATTGACATGTATGTAGAGGCTCAAAGGTTTTTTATTCCAACTAAAAATACCATAAATAACAAAATGTTTTTATTAAGATAAAATAATTTGTCTAAATTCAAATCATTATAAAGATTGTTTCAAAGGATGAACAGAGAAAGGAGTTAACACGTGAGAGAAATAAATTAGAAAGTTATAAGTATGGAAACCATACTCAATAAAAAGAAAAAGAAATGTTTAAAGATAAGAATGTCTTATAAATAAGAAGGTTTATAAGAAATGTTTCAAGATTAGAGGGTTTAAGTAAGTGATGTAAAGGCCTGTGTAAGTTAGTTGAATAAGTATATGAGACAATCAGCAAAGCTATGTAATTTATCCATAATGTTGTGTTTATTAATTTCCTTCCTTTTGAACAAGTAATCTTAAAAGAAATTAAAAATTGTATAGCTATGGTTAAACAACAATTATTTCAAAATATCATGTTCTTTCTTTAAGAGCTAAACTTGATTTATGGAAACATCAATGTAATTATATATTGTAAAAACATTTTGCCATTTTTCCAAAAAGGTTAAATACTCTCAAAATTTCTTTAATCCGTTCTAATTGTAATATTTTGTCAGCTAAATGCTCTCAGCCTTTCTTTAACAGAAATCAACTTCAAAACTTAAACACCTGACCTTCAAAAACCATCAAGACAGATAGGTACCACAGACCCCGGCTACTGTAAGTTTATAAACATTAAAATTAAAGCCCAATGTTCTCAATTTAAGATTAGCTTACTAGATGGCTAAGATCAAAACTTTTAAATTAATCAAAAGGGCCAAGAGGACCAGTATTTGGTTCTTGTCCCAGAGTCTGCCTGTGAGGGAAGAGGAAACATCTCCACAGAGCTTTATATCTCTGGGTCAAATGATCTCTCGATAAGAGGGATAAATGAGACCGATAGAGGAAAAGCCAATCAGTGCTCTTGCTAAAAGGAGGGTCCATAAAAAAGGGAAAAATATCCCTAATGCTTCTGAGGAAAGCCACAAGGTCAAGCAAGACCTGGACCCATCCTTACAGAAGGCACCGAGCACAAAATCTGCTCTCAAGTTTCCCCAAGATTCCCATCAGAAACAGCTGACTCTTACCAATGGTCAAAACAGAAGTCTTCATCCTAGACATCCAGTAACAGTTAAAACAGATGCACAACCATTTCTGAACATTTTAGAAGCAAAGGTAACTTCAGCCCTAAGTGAAGTGTTGTGTTTACATTTCCGATAACTCTGTACATGCTAAAGCTTTGAATTATCATCTTCATGGTATACATTGACGTTTCAGATGCTGCAACATTTCTTCGGTACTCATGTTTTTTTGTTCCTCCAATAGAAGCTTCCGTCCCTGATGACGTTACAACCTTCCCCAGGCTTCAATCTGACCTAACTTCTACAAAAGGAACTCCAAACTACTGCCCCCATCACTTCGCCCCCGTTCAGCCTGAAGAAGCCAGACTCGGTCATCGACCCATTCCCTTACAGTGGTTAAGAGTTCCTAAGGTTAGAAGGGAAGTGAAGCCAAAATCTCATAGACAGTCAGCATATGTAGATAAATCGAGTCAGGTCGAAAGCCAATTTGAGTGAGCCAATTTTGGGAAGTTGGGAAACTGTCCCCTGAGAGATTGAAATGCTGATTCCCTTAGAGCCCTTCGTCCACCCTTAACAACCTGCCCCAACATGTTGCCAAGGTAAACCATCGCAGGAATTGCCCCTCCCTACAGGGAGCTATCTCAGATCTCCTGCAGAAACGTTTTCTCAGATCCACCCATTCCCCTTCTTCTCTGCAGCCCCTCCTTTTCACAGCTCGTGAGTACTCTTGCACTCTTTTAAACTTTCTTTCCTCTCGTGGGTATCGTGTTTCCCCGTCTAACTTGCTCAGACCCAGGTGGTTTACCTAAGAGTTCAGACTTCCCATCAGTCGAGGGCCATTACTGTAGACAGAAAGGCTCTCATCAAGGCCCTTCCATGTCCCGAGACAAAGGAAGAGATTCTTCTCTTCCTAGGCCTAGTGAGATATTTCCATGCCTAGATTCTCAATTTTTCTCTTTATGTAACTCTCCTGCCCTGTCGCGCGCTCAGCTTCTCAACCTTGTTCCAGTCCTGCTCCTCTTTACACCCAGTTTTCCTTCTCCCGGTCTCCTCAGAGCCCCCAGAACATGATTATATAGAGATGCTTCAGGCTTAAACTCCTGCAAGCCTCTCTTCTGCCCAAACTAATAGGGATCTCCCATTGTCCTTCACAACAAAGTGGAGACTCTCCCAAAGTTCAGGGAAACATGAAGGCTGAAGCAACACTGTCTTCTCCTTCTCTTCTGGCTTCAGTCCAATCTACCCAGGCCCCCACATTCCCTGCCATACAATCAATCCTCTCCTATCTCCATTCACTTTTCCATCCCATTCCAAGGGCATAAACCTTCTGGAATCGCCTGACTCAGCCTCCGCTCATCTTTTCTACCGCAATATCATTAAATTTGGTGTCATTCCGGCAACATTTGCCTCTCAGCTGGAGACGGATACAGAGGTTCCTTTCCGGCCCTTTGGCCTACTCCGGACTTGAGTCTTTCTCTTTCCTGTCCGGGACAGGACACGGAAAACCCTTGCGCAAGGTGGCTCATGTCCTCCGATATCTTGAGCGGCTCATGATATCCCACGTCTGCCTGGCTCCGGTGACGACCGAGTCACAGACCTGGATCTCCCTCTAATACTTACTTTGAAAAGGACGCTTTTCAAAATATTGTATTAGTCGTTGGAACTTCTTAATCCATCCCGGCTGACACCCCTCTAAAGTCCCTTAGAAAATTTGTTTTCAATTTCTACTAACGGTCGAAAGTATGGGCAAAGATTCTTTTATATCCAAGCTTTCTTCTTCCTCTGATCAAACCCGATTCAGTTGTGCTCGTTGCACTAGTTACCCAGAATATATCTACTTCCCTTAACATTCCTCGGTATTTTTACATCCCGTATCACCCCATGTCTTCAGGGAAGGTAGAGAGTAATAGAACTCTTACTTCCCCTCGCCCTCTTTAGGCTCAGAGTCCTCCCCAAAAGCCCTCCTTACTATCCCCTTTTGAGGTTACGTTTGGGCGACCAGCCCTTCCACCCGGAGTTTCCCCAACTCAGAGACCCTTACCCAAAGATCTCTCTTCTCCTCTCTTATCCTTCAGCAGACATCAGATATGGAAGTGCCAAGATTTCATTCTGCCTGACCCAGGTAGACTCACTGCTTCATTCCCATTAATACCCGGTTCTTGGGTATATTTCTCCCCTCCCCAGGACACAGGAACAATCTCCTTTGTCCCAAAGTGGACAAGACCTTTCCACGTTGTGCTGTGCACACCCACAGCTGCTAAACTTCGTGAAACCTCAGAAAATTTGACTTCTTAGATTCATATTTCCAGACTGAAACCAGCTGATCAACCAACTGAAGATCCACAAAAAGACAACTACTTCAGTATACTTGCTCTCCCATTCCCACCAGTCCCCTAAAAATTCGTTTCTCTTGTGTTCCTGATACTGACTCAAAATAATCTTTTCTATTTTTTCTCGTTTTGAACCTTTAACCAGTTTTCCCCAGGGACTATTAACTGTTAAAAAAACCAACAAATGACCTTCCAACCAGAGACCCCTGCTGAGTCCTGCCCTTATGCTGCCACCAGACGCTCATTATGATGTGCTTCGCACTCTCCATTGGCCTCTTCACCGTAAGTCCCACCTGGTGGAACACAGGCCTATGGACAATAACCCATCTCACCTTCTTTCCCTTTGTTGCTTCCATAATAGTGTTACCTGCAAACTCGCAAGACCCACAATTTCTACATGCTCTCCGGCTGACTCCCTCAGTGACTTTCTGCAGAAGCCTGGTTTGACCCCTCACCGACATATGGCTTCAAAGAAACTTCACCCATCCCATACCTGGACAGATTCATCTTTTCCACGCCTACCTCCTGGGAATTTTTTCACCCTCCAGCTGGACCTGCCTGCCCACATCTCCCCCCCCCTCAAAACTACCCCACGTCGCCCCATTTCAGCTCCGAAGCAGCCAGATCAAAACACGATGCCCCACTTCCTAAGAAATCAAAAAGGGGGGAATGTTGGATTCTAGGCAGAGGCTGCACCTCCCAGGCAGAAGGCCACACCTCCCCAGGGGCCTTGTGAAAAACTACAGCTCCCAGGATCCTCAGCGTGACCAAAAACCTGACCAGCAAGTCCCCTGTCCACTACCCCCCCCTGACCTCTGCTGGCCTATAGGACAAGGACTCACTCCAAGGGGGTTTTATGGCCCCTACTCTATTTAAGCCAGCCCCGGACTGAACTCTGCCCTTGTTCCTGCTCTCTGTTCGTGCTTGCCCCTTGTTCCTGCCTGTCCCTATTCCCGTCCATCCCTACCCCCCTTCCCTTCCCTTCCTTTCCCTACCCTTGCCCACGTGGCACCCCAATAAACCCTTTTATTTCACTAACACGGTGTTCCCAGCTAAGTTAACTATGTTTCAGCAGTTTTCTAACATTCAAGCCCTTATTATTTTATTTTATAAATAGCTGATTTAGAAA
This sequence comes from Tamias sibiricus, assembly GCA_025594165.1. Lineage (NCBI taxonomy): Eukaryota > Metazoa > Chordata > Mammalia > Rodentia > Sciuridae > Tamias > Tamias sibiricus. The sequence goes on from CM046666.1 coordinate 9,080,357, forward strand.
GCCTGTATCACTTATTGTACTGATTCAGAGTAAATTAGCAACTATCTCTACAAACTAAAATTTCTCAGTGCTATGCATTCAAATGTGTAAGGAAGCATCCATTTACTCCTCTTGAATCTATTTTATTTAGTGAACACATCCAAACTTCCCTTGTTGGAGTCCAAATTTCTGGTACATAAGGCAATGAAATAATTTGAAAATCATTAAGTAAAAATAAAAACTTACACAAGTACATATTCTCTTCTCTTTAGATTTTTAGTACAATTGTGTCTCCATGGAAGTAAAAAACTGAAAAATTTTAGTCCATATTTAATCCCTTCTGGCTATGTCCTTTTCTTGACGTTTCTTTTCAATCCATATGTGTAAAGCACAAAGGTTAAGCCACTTTTAAGAAGTGATTGTATTAAGATAATGAAATCAATTTAAGACTTACCAATAATGGGAGAATTGTGGAATCATACACCTTTTGGCCAATATCCTAAGCCCTGGATATCTAGCATTTAGCAGTTTTACCTTCTTGCTCAGTGTTTAAACATGGAAGCATCCACAGCGTCACACATAGGTGGGACGTGACATAAAATATGCTGAATGTATTTAATGGTGGGTGCACCTCAGTGCTGTAACAAAAACTTTTCTGCTCAATCAAAAAATCCCTGCTTTTTTCATAAGCACAGTGGCATGGTTGCTGCAGGTCCAGCCCAGTCCCGACACCTACCGCATCCTCCCTTTAGTATCAAAGGTGGTACCAAAGGTATTTTGAGGTGTTGGATTGCTAAGTGCAGTTGGGCAGCTGCTGGAGACCACACCAGAGACAGCTGTGTGACAGCAGAGTTAGCTGCTCACAACTACTTCACCGAGGCTCAAAGAGGCAAGAATTTCTGAGTTACAGGGTTGCCTCTGCCAAAGATTTGCTGGCAGAGTTTTTTTTTTTTTTTTTTTTTTTTTTTTTTTTGTCTGCAAAATAGTCACAATAATGAGGACCTCATATGGATTTTAAGAAATGCCTTATGCCCTGGAAACTTCTGTTGGCCTAAGGGAAGGAAGAAATCCACTCTTGCCCTGGGGGGTGGGCGGAAGTTTCTATAGCAGTTCAAACTTTGTCTCTTGTATAACACAATAGGAGCTGTTTCTTAAATGCAAAGAAGGCTAGTGGTTGAATTCTACAGTAGAGCTCTGAAACTAAATCTGCCTGGAAGCATCCTGGGATTCCTGTGGGGCCTAGTCTAGTCACATCACTGCCATCCTGCCCAGTCGGGCTGACGGTGGGACTCCCACAGAGTTTGGAAGACCCTGTGAGGCCACAGGGAGAAGATGCCATCTGGGAGTCCAGGAGAGAGGCCTCAGGAGAAACCAGCCCCGCCCACACCTTGATCTTGGACTTCCACCCTCCAGAAGGGTAAGAAAAGAAAGCCTGGTGTTTACCCAGCTGTGTGCTTTGTTATGACAGCCCTACCAAGGTAATCCACCGGCCAAGTCTTCCTTCACTTGGTGACACTGGGCCTCAGATTACCTTCCCTTTTGGAAGGAGCCCTGGGATCCAGGCATGGATGTTGGATGATGCTGGCTGATGGCTTCTGCCTGTGGACACACAGCTCTTTGAAGGAGGTCTCTTTTGTCTGTTACCAGGGTGAACTTTTTCTTATTTTCTTCTCTGAGCTTTTTGAACACGACAAAAGACAATGAGACCTATGGAAGTTGCTAAGATGGTGGCTGAAGCCATTGTCCCATCTGTCTGTGAAGGGAGATGTTGGATTCTAGGCAGAAGGCTGCACCTCCCAGGCAGAAGGCCATACCTCCCCAGGTGCCTTGTGAAAAACTACACCTCCCAGGATCCTCAGCGTGACCAAAAACCTGACCAGCAAGTCCCCTGTCCACTATCCGCCCCCCCCCCCCCCCGACCTCTGCTGGCCTATAGGACAAGGACTCACTCCAAGGGGGTTTTATGACCCCTACTCTATTTAAGCCAGCCCCGGACTGAAATCGCTCTCTGTTCCTGCTCTCCGTTCCCGCATGCTCCAGCTCCCGTTCGTTCCCCGCGGTTTGTCCCCATCCCCTCCACGTGTTTCTTTGGTAATTCAATAAACCCCTTTCCTTTTCCTATACGACAGTTTGAGTGTCCGTCCCTCCTGCAAATTTCTCTAACATTTTGGTGCCGAAACCCGGGAGGGAGACGAGCGTCCAATACGTCTCCGTTTGTCTGCCCACCTTCTCCATACCATCGCTGGACTTCGGTAAGCCCCCATCCACCCCGAGTTCCTAAACCTGTTTGGCCACTGCGCGGCGAAAATTGACCGTCGAGTGTCCGGCAATCTCGCCCGCGGCCTTTACAGGGGGGACCACACCCCACCCAAGCCTTCAGGGTGATGGTGGACCCCGGGAACTCTCCCCCCCTCCCCCACCTTTATCCGCCCGCTTTAAAAATTTCCAGCTGTAAGACTACAGCTCTCGGCTCTGTGGCTAGGAAAGTTCCCCTCCGCACTCCGGGCTTGAGCTTCCGTTTTTCCGTTCGGAATGGAAAAAAATCCGAAAACCTCCATGGAGTAAGCTCATAGCTCCCTGGCATCTTTAAACCTGCCGTCCGGGACGGAAGGTGGTTAGATGTCCCAAGGCTCGTTTCACCTGGTGACGACTGGGCAAGCGGACTTGGATTTTACTCTGATACATACTTTAAAAGGGACGCCTTCCAAAGTATTGCATCAGCCCCTCCCCGTTAACGGGAAATATGGGAACTTCCCTATCAGCTCCAGCCGACACGCCTCTCAACTGTCTCCTAAGAAATCAAGCACGTTTAGGCTTAAAACCCCAAATTAACAAAAACAAATTAATAAAGCTATGTACAAAAATTTGGCCTTCTTACCCGCTATCCAATAAGTGGCCAGAGTCAGGATCCCTGGATTCCCGGCTTTTACGGGAACTCTCCAGCTTTTGTCAACAAACAAAGAGATGGATAGAATTGCCGTATGTCGATGCCTTCTTCCTCCTACATTCAAATCCTTCTTTGTGCACCAGGTGCAATCCCGAAATGGCATTGCTCGTCCATAGGCTTCCAGATTCCCCCCCATCTTCCATTGACCCCGATTTCGATCCGGGATTAGAGGCTCCACGTCCCCCGTACCGGCAGCCTCGGAGGTTGCTCCAGAACGTTTCCCCTCCCCCAACTCAGGCTTTAGATTTTGAAATTGGCGGACTTCCGAGCTTAGATCCTCCCCCTCCTTTGTCTTCATCCTTCGCCCCGCACCCGCCTTCCGCTCCGTCAGAACCCCCCCCCCCTCTGTAGACCCGCCTTCTCTGTCCACGTCATTCCCGGTGCCTTCACCGCCGTTACCCCCACCCTCTCAATTTCCAGTTCCCAGCTCTGCGCTGCTTCCCCCGTTATCCCCGCCCACTCAGCTCCCGGCGCTCGGTTCCGAGTCATCTCCGGCCACAGCTCCCCCGCCCTCTCCAGCCATGCAGCCGTCGCCGAGTGCGCTGCCTCAGTCCCAGACTCCAGTCCGTACTCCCTCAGATTCTGAGACTCGTCTCTTACCAGACGCGCTGCCCCAGGCTCTGGCCCCCTCCTCGGTTCTTTCCCCAACGGCTCCAGCGGCGGTGCAGGGAGAACATTGCATAGCCCGTGTTTCTCCCCCAGCGTCTCCCGTAGAACTCCCGGCCCCAGCCGCTCCAGCACCATCCCTCCCAGACCCGCCTAACACTCTACCGCCCCCACCGTTCAGTCCTCCTATGACGCGCTCGAGAAAACAGGCAGCTCAGATAATCGCGCCGTTAAGGGAGGTAGCTGGGACCGAGGGGGTTGTAAGGGTCCATATCCCATTCTCCATGTCTGATCTTTCCCAAATTGAGTGCCGCTTGGGTTCCTTTACAACAGACCCTACGACGTACATAAAAGAATTCCAGTGGGTCACTCAAGCATATAGCCTTACATTTCATGACGCATACTTTATTTTGTCAAATACTTTACTTCCTGAAGAGCATAGGCGAGTCTGGGAGCAAGCCAGAGCATATGCAGATGAGACTCACAGAATGAACCCAAATTTCCCCATAGGTCCTGAGGCGGTGCCAGACAGAGACCCGCACTGGGATTACAATGCCCCAGGGGACGTGGTCTTAGGGGACCAGTATTTAACGTGTATTACTATACACGTTGGTCTGAAACGAGCAGCTCAGAAACCTGTTAATTTTGATAAGCTACAGGACATTATTCAAAAGAGAGAAGAGACCCCCTCTGAATTTTTAGATCGGCTCACGAAGGCCCTCCAAAAATACACAAACTTAGATCCTGAGTTCCAGGGGGGCCATCAAGTCCTTATGACATATTTCCTGTCTCAGAGCTACCCCGACATTCGAGCTAAGTTAAGGAAATTAGAATTGGGCCCTGTGACTCCCCAGACTGAGATTTTGGTCACGGCTTTTAAAGTCTATCATAACCGTGAAGAAGACGCTGAACGTCGCAGGTTTCTAAAGCAGGAAAAGGCTGAGCGATCAAGGTTTCAAATGTTAGCTCAGGCCCTTAGGGTCCCTGACGCTCAGGCCTCAAGAAAAGGGGCATGTAAGTCCACACAGGAGGAACCCCTAGGGCCTTGCTTTAGGTGCGGGAAAGATGGACACTGGGCTAGAGAATGCCCTAATCCCAAGCCCCCTAAGCGCCCATGCCCAAAGTGTTCCAAGATGGGCCATTGGGGCATTGACTGCCCCAGTTCCCACAGGGGGGCTTGACCAGTCACAAACCCCAGCCTGTTGGCACTGGCCACGGAAGACTGAAGGGGCCCAGGGGCTCCTCTCCTGACCATTGACATCGCATTAAAGGAACCCAGGGTTACTCTCCTTGTTGATGGACGCCCCGTGAATTTCCTGCTAGATACAGGAGCCACCTCCTCAGTCTTGAGGGAGTTTTGGGGCCCCACCACCATAGCACCATCCCCTATTGTCAACGTAGAGGGAAATGCTATTCGCCCCCGCAAGACTCCTATGCTATATTGCTGTCTTCACCACCATCCCTTCACCCACCAGTTTCTGGTAATGCCTCAGTGTCCTGTGCCCCTAATGGGCAGAGACATATTAGCCAAATTCCAGGCCTCAATCATGTTCTCCAATCTGCCTAGCTCAGTTATGCTTCCTGGTTCGTCTTGCTCCGTCTCCTCCCCCATTTTTCTTCTTACCGTTTCAAAGGCCACTGATTCATCACCCCCTACTGATGCTGATAAGGAAACCCCATCGCCCCCTAGTGATGTAAGATCTCCTCAGCCCCCTACCGAGGCAGAAACCCCCCAACTTTCTATCAACACAGAAACCTTTCATTACCCTGTCCCCGCCGATTTAGTGGACCCCAAAGTCTGGGATACTCAGACTCCCTCCCTTGCGCAGTGTGACCCCGTACAAATCTACCTTAAAGATCCCCAACGTTTCCCCAATAAAGCCCAATATCCACTTCCAGCCACGAGCCTCAGAGGTCTTCAACCCATCATCTCAGATCTTTTGCGGAAACGCTTTCTCAGACCCACCCATTCTCCTTATAACACACCTATATTGGCAGTTCAAAAGTCCAACGGGTCCTATCGGCTAGTCCAAGATCTTCGTCTCATCAACGAGGCTGTCAGGCCTATACGCCCTGTGGTCCCAAATCCTTATACTATTCTTTCCCTAATTCCTTCCTTATCCACCCATTTCTCAGTAATTGACCTGAAGGATGCCTTCTTCATTGTACCCTTAGCCCCAGAATCTCAAGACCTCTTTGCCTTTACTTGGACAGATCCAGATACCCGGTGTTCCCAACAGTTGACCTGGACAGTCCTCCCTCAGGGTTTTCGAGACAGCCCCCATATCTTTGGTCAGACATTGGCTGCAGACCTCAAAGATCTTAAATTCCCTAATTCCACTCTCTTACAATATGTAGATGACCTCCTCCTCTGCAGCCCTTCCCTCTTCACAGCTCGTGAAGACTCTTACACCCTTTTAAATTTTCTTGCTTCTCGTGGGTATCGTGTCTCCTCATCTAAGGTACAGCTTGCCCAGACCCAGGTAGTATATTTGGGAGTTCAGATTTCCCATCAATCGAAGGCCATTACTGTGTACAGAAAAGCCCTCATCAAGGAGCTCCCATGCCCCAAGACAAAGGAAGAGATTCTCTCTTTCCTAGGGCTAGCAGGATATTTCCGTGCCTGGATTCCTAATTTCTCCCTTTATGCAAAGCCCCTATATGAGGCAGCTAAGGAGATTGAGGGAAAATTCCTTCCTGACAACATTCAGGCCGAGTTTAAACATTTGCAGCAGGCACTGTCACAGGCCCCAGCCCTTCACCTCCTGGACATCCTTCAGCCATTTACCCTTTATGTCCATGAAACCAAGGGTTTGGCTCTCGGTGTTCTAGGCCAATACAAGGGCCCCACCTTTGCTCCAGTTGCCTACCTCTCTAAACAACTTGACCCCACCGTTTGTGGATGGGCCCCCTGCCTTAGGGCTTTGGCTCCTGCTTACCTACTTCTGCAGGAATCAAAAAAGTTGACCTTTGGTGCCCAGGTTACTGTTGCCTCTCCTCATCATTTAAAAGACTTACTAACCTATAAGAGCCTTCAAACTCTCCCACCCTGTCGCGTTCTTTCTCTCCTTGTTTCCTTTTTGCATGACTCCTCAATCACCTTCCAACCCTGCTCCTCTTTACACCCAGCTTCCCTTCTCCCAGTCTCCTCAGAGCCCCCAGAACATGATTGTATAGAGATACTCGAGGCTTTAATCCCCCATCCCTCTCATATTAAAGAGGGACCACTTCCTGATCCTTCCTTAATTTGGTTCACAGATGGCAGCTCTTTCTTTAGGGATGGGCAACGTTTTGCTGGATACGCTATCGTTTCCCTATCAGAGGTTATTGAGGCAGCACCCCTACCCCCCAACACCACAAACCAATGGGCTGAATGAATAGCTGTCATTCGTGCCTTCGAATTAGCTGCTGATCAAAACCTCACCCTTTACACAGACTCAAAATATGTCTACCATATTTTGCTTTCCCATTCAGCAGTATGGAAAGAGCGAGGGCTGCTGACCACAAAAGGTTCTGCAGTTACTAATTCTAAACTAATATCAAAACTTTTGCAAGTCTCTCTCCTGCCCAAGCTAATAGGGATTTCCCACTGTCCTTCACATCAAAGTGGAGACTCTCCCATTGTTCAGGGAAACATGAAGGCTGACAGGGCAGCAAGGGAGGCAGCACTATCTTCTCCTTCTCTTCTGGCTCCGGTCCTACCTACTACCCAGATCCCCACATCCCCTTATACACAATCAATCCTCTCCTATCTCCATTCCCTTTTCCATCCTAATCCTCAGGCCCTCAAGACTTTCGCTACCTCCTTCCTCACCCTGACTCCGGAAGACACACAGTTTCTCCATCAGCTCACCTCAGCGTGCACTGCATGTCAGCGCACCAACCCATATACTCCCCTTAAACCAGGGACATTTCCCTCTCACCAAGCTCGAGGCCAGCTTCCAGGAGCCGATTGGCAGATAGATTTCACCAACATGCCAGTTGCCCGGAGACACAAATATCTCCTGGTTTTGGTAGACACCTTCTCTGGATGGGTGGAGGCCTTCCCTACTTCCAATAGAAGGGCCTCCACAGTAGCTCCATTCTAGTCTCAGAAATCCTTCCCCGTTTCGGATTGCCCACGTCCATCCAGTCTGACAACGGGCCTGAATTTGTTTCCCAGGTTACCCAGAGTGTTTCTACTTCCCTTAATATCCCTTGGCATTTTCACATCCCATATCACCCCAAGTCCTCAGGGAAGGTAGAGAGGACTAATAGGACTCTTAAGGATGTCCTGACTAAACTCTCCCTAGAACTCCACTTAGACTGGGTCAAGTTACTCCTTCTTGCCCTCTTTAGGCTCAGAGTCCTCCCAAAAAAGCCCTCCTTACTATCCCCTTTTGAGGTTATGTTTGGGCGACCAGCCCTTCCACCCGGAGTTTCCCCAACTCAGGGACCCCTACCCAAAGATCTTTCTCTTCCCATCTTGTCCTTCATTAGACATCACTTATGGAAGTGCCAAGATTTCATTCTGCCTGACCCAAATAGACTCACTAATTCATTTCCATTGACACCCGGTTCTTGGGTATATTTCTCCCCTCCCCAGGACACAGGAGCAACCTCCCTTGCCCCGAAGTGGACAGGCCCTTTCCAGGTTGTGCTGTGCACACCCACGGCTGCTAAGCTTCGTGAAACTTCAGGAAATTTGACCTCTTGGATTCATATTTCCAGACTAAAACCAGCTGCTCAACCAACTGAGGATCTACAAAAGGACGACAAACAACTACCTCAGTATACCTGCTTCCCCCTCCCCACCGATCCCCTGAAGATTCGTTTCTCTCGTGTTCCTAATACTGATCTAAAATGACCCTTTCCGTAATTTTCATTCTATCTCTGGCTCTCTTTCCATTTGTTCCTGCAGGTTCTGTGTCCTATTGCTCTGCTCCTCCATGCTGTTACTTTTTTGAGGTTTGGCAACTAGATAACGATGGGCAAAAAACACGCCTTCTCAATCAATCATCCTGCCCTTTTGATAATTGTCCCTCCATTCTGCTTACTTTTGATGCAGTTTCCACATTTACTCACCGATGTTTTCCTGACATGTCAAAATTACCAAAGTATCTTTGTTTTAAAGAGGACCAGACAGAAAATTGGTGCAATAACGACCCTAATGGATGGGTTGGATGTCCATCCTGGAGCTGTAAATATCATTGGTCCCATCCTGTTACAGGAACAACAAACTCCTGGGGAATCATGCCATCCCAACTCCAATCCTGGAAGTACAATAATAATGTAACCTTCAAGATTACTGACCCTTTTTCCTGGCAGAGTCGTATTGCTGCAGTAGGGTTTGCTAATCGCGACTGGATCCATGGTCGAGGGAAAATCATTATAGAAAAAACTATAAAAGACTCTTCTGCTGTCAGGGCTTTCGAGAAACTTAGTGCCACCAGACAGCAGACTCGAACCCATCTTCGAAACTTAAACGACTCTCTCTCCTTCTCCTGGGACTCCATTCTCTCTTTATCTCTTTCCTTATTAGCAAGCTATTCCACCTTTACCGCTTCAACCTGTTTCCTCTGTGCGCCGCTTCACAAGTCTTTATTAGTCCCGGTCCCAGTTCGAGCCAATGTCACCCCAACCTCCTCATGCCACAATCAATCCTCTCTCTCTCTCTCCCACTTCCGACTATCCCCCCCTTCCTTAACATTACTTCTTGTTGGGCCGCCGCCAAAGACTCTTGCCCAGAACGCACCTGGCATCCCATAACGGGTGATTTGACTCTCTCTTCCCCTCTCCTATTTTGGTGCTCCACCCACGTGTTCCAATGCATTGATGCTAAAACCCCAGGTCCCTGCTATCCTGTTGTCTTAATTCCAGGTTTGACTGTATATGCAGAGGCTGAAGTTGAGGACCTTCTTTCCTCCCTACAGTCTCAAGGGGGGCGCTCTAAGCGAGCGGCCACTCTGGCAGCCTTAGTGGGTGTTAGCCTAGTCACCGCGATTGCCTCCACAGGCCTCGCAGTTGGAGGACTGGCTCATTCACTTGTAATGGCCCAATCCTTTGGACAAGAGCTCTCTGACCTCACAGATAAGCTCGCCACCACAGCTGAAGCCTCTGCCTACTCCATCCAGGCCCTCCAGCAACAACTCTCATCACTAGCGGAGGTTGTGCTCCAAAACAGGTGAGCCTTGGACCTCATCACAGCAGAAAAAGGGGGTACCTGTATTTTCTTGGGTGAAGAATGCTGCTATTACGTCAACCAGTCAGGCAAAGTTGACCACAACGTACAACGCTTAAAAGAGGTAGTGCAAGGTTTAGGGGACAAGAAGATCCGGTGGCAGCAGAGATCCTCATGGGAGCTATGGGAAGGGGTGGCCCCCTGGGTCCTCCCTCTCCTAGACCCACTTATAACTATATGTCTTGTCCTGATGATAGTTCCTTGCCTCATACGATGCCTTCAAAATCATATTTCTCAAATTTCTAACCAAACCGTTAACCAGCTTCTCCTCAGGGATTATCAACTGCTAACAACCACAGATGACCTTCCAACCAGAGATGACTTCCCTGCACCTCGGGACAGAGTTGCCAATCTCTAGAGAGATCAGCTACATCCTGACTCCCTCGATTGGGTTTTTTTGCTGTAAGTCCTGCCCGGTGGAATAAGCAGCCGGACAATCATCCCTCTCACCTTCTTTTCTTTGTTGTTTCCATAATAGTGTTAAGATGCCACCTGTAAACTTGAGATGCCTACAATTCCTACATGCTCTTCAAGAGGATAGTTGGTTGATTCCCCCGGTGACCTCTGCAGAAGCCTGGTTTGACACCCTCACCGATTTATGGCTTCAAGGAACCTTCATCCAATTCACTCCTGCAGAGATCCATCTTTATGGTGCCTGCCTCCTGGGAATTTTTTTTAACCCTCAAGCCTGACCTGCCTGCCCACATTCCTCCCTCCCCCCCAAAACTACCCCACGTCACCCCATTTCAGCTCTGAAGCAGCCAGATCGAAACACGACGCTCCACTTCCTAAGAAATCAAAAAGGGGGGAATGTTGGATTCTAGGCAGAAGGCTGCACCTCCCAGGCAGAAGGCCACACCTCCCCAGGTGCCTTGTGAAAAACTACAGCTCCCAGGATCCTCAGCGTGACCAAAAACCTGACCAGCAAGTCCCCTGTCCACTACCCCCCCCCCACCCTCGACCTCTGCTGGCCTATAGGACAAGGATTCACTCCAAGGGGGTTTTATGACCCCTACTCTATTTAAGCCAGCCCCGGACTGAAATCACTCTCTGTTCCTGCTCTCTGTTCCTGCGTGCTCCAGCTCCCGTTCGTTCCCTGCGGTTTGTCCCCATCCCCTCCATGTGTTTCTTTGGTAATTCAATAAACCCCTTTCCTTTTCCTATACGACAGTTCGAGCATCCGTCCCTCCTGCAAATTTCTCTAACAGGAGACACCTGAGGTTTCCACTGCTCAGGACCCTGTCACTCTATAGGCAAGTGTCCCAGGGTTCTCAGGAGACACAGTTTGTGCAGAAATTATGGGTGAAGTCACTTTTGGTAACCACCAAATGCACATTTTCTGTAAGTTAGACAAGTTTTGGCATATGTACAGATGCACGGATAAAGAAAATGTGTATATGAACTCAACGGAATGTTACTTAGCCATAAAGAAGAATGAAATTATAGCATTTGCCAGTAAATGGTTGGAACTGGAGACTATCATGCTAGTGAAATAAGCCAGTCCCCCCCAAAACACCAAAGGCCAAATGTGTTTGCTGAAATGTGGATGCTCATGCATAACAACGGAGGGTAGGGAGGGGAATTTATAGAAGTTCATTGGAATAGACAGAGGGGAATGAAGGGAAAAAATGGGGGGTGGGAATAAGAAAAAACAATAGAATGGATCAGACGTAACTTTCCTATGCTCACATATGAATACACAACCAGTTTAACTCCATATCATCTTCAAACACAAGAGTAGGATCAAAATTGTACTGGGCTATCATGTATAGCTAATTTGAAAAAATTTTTAAAAATCGTAATGGATTGCACTCCATGTATGTATAATATGTCACAATATACCCTACTGTCATATATATCTAAAAACAACAAATAAAAATAAAATAAAAAGAATAAAGAAAGTAAACCTTACTTTGGTCCATATTTCAATTCACATCAAGTCATTTCTCATCCTTTCCTATCCACCTATGTAGCAGCAGCTGGAGCTTATTTCCAATACCAGAACTTTTTTTTTTTTTTTTTTTTTTTTTTTTTTTTTTTTGTCTTCCTAGGGGACAATATTGCATATTTGGTTTTATTTATCTGTTGCAAAGTTTCCTCACATTTGGGTCACTAGTTGTTAAAGGGACTCAAACTTTTAGGTCTTGACAGGAGTTATAGTAAACACTGTCTGTAGACTATGAATAAGCACCTGATACCTTTCTTGGTTATGAGCTGGTGACACAGTGCTCCAGCCCCAGCGCCAGCCCTGACCCTGTGGATGAAGAGTGGATTAGCATGGAGAATGAGAGGTTTCTCCTGGGCTGTCCATGGGTACTTCTACCTAGTCTCACAGTGGGGATCCACACAGGAGCAGGAAACAAGACAGGAGCCCAGGCCTGATCTCTGAGTGTGTTTTTTTTTTTTTTTTAATTTGGTACCAGAGATTGATCTCAGGGGCACTGACCACTGGGCCACATCCCCATCCCTTTTTTTTGGTATTTTTTTAGAGAAAGGGTCTCACTGAATTGCTAAGTGCCTCACCATTGCTGAGGCTGGCTTTGAACTCGCGATCCTCCTGCCTCAGCCTCCCAAGTGCTGGGATTACAGGCGTGTGCCACCGCGCCCGGCAGACCTGATCTCTTGGTACCTCCTGAGCTCTCAAGCTTTCTCCTGGTTCATTTGTATGAACTTGTTATATTATTATTATTTTTGGTGGAGGAGAAAGGACTGGGGATTGAACCCAGGGTTGCTTTATCCCTGAGCCACATCCCCAGTCCTTTTTTTCTTTACTTTTTAATTTTTTTTTTTTTTTTATTTTGAGACAGGATCTTGCTAAGTTGCCCAGGCTGGCTTTGAACTTGTGATCCTTCTGCCTCAGCCTCCTGAGTACATTTTTTGATATTACTCTTTAAAAAGCAAACCAATTAGTCTGTGCCTGGAGGATTCACCACGCTTCCAGCAAAACATGTCTTGTTTTCACAGCTGTGCTCCTCCGCTTACATGATGCCTTTTCAAGGGAGACAGCATGATGTAATGTTGGTGACAGCACAATTGTCATCCTACTGAAGAGCAGAGTATTGTGATCTCAATGGAAAAGAAAAGTGAGACTTTCATCTGTAAGCTCAGATCCCAGTTGCAGCAATCATCTCAACTTCTGATCAGGGCCGGGAGTGGAAATTACTACAAGCTGCTGACTACAGATGACATCACCGGCCACCCACAAATGTTATGGGCTCCACAGCCCAGAAGATGGCCTAGGCTAGAAGGAACGCAACTCCAGCTGAGTTGACACATTTGGAAATCTTTTCATCCAAAGCTATGCTCTTCTCCATTTTCTCTTTTGGTTTGGCAACCACCACTACCATAAAATAACAGCCATGACAATGAACAACTTCCTGTGGAGTCATGATTGACAGCTGCCTTTGCACGGAATGATGGGAGTTCTGTGGCCATTTCCTGTTGGCCTCTCTTGGCGTGGGGCTCTGGAGGCGGGGATTGGAAGTGTGTGTGCATTTGTGTTATTACTCCTTGTGCAATTTTCCCTGTTCTCCTGCTGGTCAGCAGGGCCTTCCAAGAGGCCTCTGGAGCTCGGCCACACCACGTATATGCTGAAGTCGTCATGAGTCATAAAGAGAGTGTTCCCGCCTGCTCCTTCTACATCTGTTCTTGTGTGCTTGGTGGAGTACTGGACATATTCTTCCAAGCTCAAAAATTCTCTTCCACTAAAGGACACACAACCTTCTTTACATGACCTGGGGCTGCTTCTATCAGCAACTCTGGAGTCACCATCCACTGGTTTGAATGTATGTGTCCTCCAAAGCTCTTGTGTTAAACTTCAGCCCCAGTGCAACAGTTTTTGGGAAATGGGGCCTAGTAAGAGGTGAATAATGTCCTTGCTGTGGGAGTGGGTTAGGATCACAAGACTGGGATTGCTATCAAAGTAAACTGGGCCCCCTCTGCTGTCTCTCGCAATGCTCTCCTGCCCTTCTGCCTTCTTCATGGCTCAGCACAAAGGCCCTCACCATAGGCCAGTGCCATGCTCTTAGTCTTCCCAGTCTCTAGAACTATAAGCCAAATAAACTTCTATTTATTATAAGTTACCCAGCCTCAGGTATTCTGTTGTAGTAACAGAAAATGGACTAAGACACTGTCATTCTGCATATGCTATTATATCTATGTTGTGGAAATACAGAGATAAAAGTGGAAATAAAAGGAAAAAGGACAATTGCAGAAGCAACAGCAGCACCCAAACCATAAGGTACTCTGGACACAAATAAAGTATGGGACAAAAAAAAAAAAAAAATCCCTTAACTCATTCTCAGGACATGGTCTAGCCTAGAGAGGGGTTAGTGGAAAAACTGGTTTTAATTACATGTCAATCATCAGTTTCTTCCTTCTATTCTCTTTGCTTTACAACCCAAATGTGTTTCAATATCAACCACCAAAAAGGTGGGGTATTATCATTACTCTTTGAGTGACAACTAACATTTAGGAACCGCTGATCTGAGTGATAAGTCCCCTCTGCCACAGCGCCACCTCTGGTGAGGAAGACTCCTGACTGCTGCCTCGCATCATTAGAAATGACGAGCTTGCCAGGTCTTGCAGCTTTAGCTATCAGTATGTCTATCAGCCAGGGAACATTTTGGAAAGGCTAATTTCACAGGGTCCCTTAGCACTCACAGAAAATATGTCAGCAACACACTATGATACTTGGAAAGAAAAAATGAATTAAAATATCAGGTCTTCAAACCATTTTTCTCTCCTTCTTCTTGCTCTCTGATTATAGTCCTGTTATAGCACGGAGCTTAATGTAATTTGCATTTCATTTAAATGGAAATATATTTACCACTATGGAATGAAATCCTTGGGGGACATTAATCATGGGTTTATATTCCCCCTATAAATAACCTAATCAGTAACTGTTTGTTCTATAAAAATAGTAACTGAATTTGAGATTCTTAGATTTATCTTGACTAAATTTCTAGAAAGAGACACCAGAGTATTGGTTTTATACATAAATTTCATATGCATATCCAGGTACAGCATTCCTTATGTGAAACCTGTGGGGTTAAGAAATAACATAATTTCTCAGATTTTCAAAAATAACATTATTCTAGTGTAATGTATTATGTAGCATTTATCAGTGTGTATATTTACAAAAAGGATAGGTGAAGAAATAAATAATTAGTTTCACACTAGTTTAGGCTATGTTTTACCATAAAATAAGCTTGCTGAAAACTAAATTTAAAAAGTCTGCTTTCAAAACTTTTGGGATTTCAGAATAATGAGGGATAGTGGAGAAATATTCCAAGGGAAAAACAAATGAGTTACTTCTTTTACATCAAATTCTTATAAATTCCTCTTTACAAATTACATAGTTTCATTTCTGTACTCTCTCACTTAAAAAAAATTTACAATAACCTATTAAGACTCGCTCATTACTTAAAATTCCAACTAAATAAGATAAAGCAAAGGTCCTAGATGATCCCCCTTCTTACCTTAGTTTTCCTTTCACTCCCTCAACCTCTGGAAGCTCCGAGCACACAGAAAACCACACAGCAACACCCTGTGTTTGTCAAGAATGGTCACAAGTTACCCCGGCTCCATCTTCTCTTTTAGCCTTTCCTTATTACACCTTTGGAGGCACAGAAGGAAAAACATACTATTCCCAGTGTTTAGAAGTGAGAAAAATCAGAGTTAAGAACATCAAGATTCTTGCTGTATGTGATAGAACCTCTGAGTGGAAAAGAAGAAAAGAACCTAAACGTTCTGACTCTCAAGGTTCTTAACGTTTCCGCCATTACAACCCCAAATCCACCACTAAGCAAATTCCTAATACCATGTCTAGGTCTGGGAGATTAAAGGGGCCACTGAAGCATGGGTGAGTTTTTATTTAAAAAGCTGGGTGTGGAGGGAGGCTGAGACAGGAGGATCGTTAGTTCCAAGCCAGCCTCAGAAAAAGCAAGGGACTAAGCAACTCAGTGAGAACCTGTCTCTAAATAAAATACAAAATAGGGCTGGGGATGTAGCTCAGTGGTTGAGTGCCCCTGAGTTCAATCCCAGGAAAAAAACAAAAACAGACTCCTTACATCAAAGCAGAACAAGCTTCCTAGTATGCCGGGGACAACTCTGCACCTCAGCTTAGCCTGGGAGCATCACAAATTCCTAGGAGGTCTCAGACACTTTAATAACATCAAACGCTATCTCCACAGTAGCTCCTCACCTAGACAGTTCACATACTCTAAAATTCCCATTTTGTTCTCATAAGAGCGTGCAATGCACCCATTAGGGGTCTCTAAGAGGAAGGAGTAGGTGTTCTTGTTCTTCCTCCGTATAAACATCCTTGGTTTTACACAGTCGGTGCCTTCCCATCCCAGAGACACATCTGGTCAGCAATAGAGAAGGCCTTTCCTGCCTAAGAATGAATTTTTCTAAATAAAGTCAGCCCTTCCCTACCATGGGCTCTGCACTTTGCCATCAACTCCAAATCAAAAATGCTGGGGGGAAAATTTGCCTCTGCCCTGAACAGGCACATACAGACTTTTTCTTGTCACTATTTCCTAAACAACAGGGTAACCACTATTCACATAGTGTTTACATTGTTTTAGGGATTGTAAGTGATCTAGAGATGATTTAAAGCTACAGGAAGCTGTGCATAGGTTGTATATCTACATGATACTATGCCAATTATTTAAGGGATTTGAGCATCTTGAGTTGTGTCATCCACGGGGGATCCAATCACCCCATGGATACCAAGGGGAAGTTGTATATTCTGAAGTGTAAGAATTTTCTAGCATAATAACCTTGAGGCAGGTAAATAAAGGTTCTTAGGAACAAAGGGCTATTATGAGAGATGAGAGACTGTTTTATTAATCCGGTATCAAATGCCATCTGTTTAAAAGAAGATTAGTACATATTAACTGAATCTGGTATCAGCTGCTGTCCTACATAGGACACACTCTCCGTCAAGAGCTCTTACGGAACTCATCCCACTTACACAGAACAATGGAAGAGGAGTATTAGTCATGCTGTCCTTAGGAAGCTGCTCCTTGTTTTAATAATCTATATTTAGAACAAATGAATGGTGTAGTGTATTTGAATTAGATAGTTGCCATATTTAAGAGCAATCCCTTACAACCATTTTAACTTTCTACAGAATGTATAATAACTTTCTTATAAAGTCAGGATGACTTTTTTTTTTTTTTTACAAGTCTTCTGTTCTTTGCTGAAATATTTTAGTTTTTACTTTGAGGGAGAGTGGGCAGGGAAGAACAGGTAGCTTCTATATTGGAAATTTTAGAGGAAGAACTACTGTTACTATAACTCACTGTGTTCTAGACAGTGTTGTTACAGTTCTATGATTAGACCAATTTTTACTAGACTGAAAAATGGTAAATTAAATTGTTTATTAAAAAATAATCTTTCTGGTGCGGTGGCATGCCGCTGTAATCCCAATGACTAAGGAGGCTGAGGCAGGAGGAGTCCAAGTTCAAGGCCAGCTTGAGCAACTTAGAGAGTTCCTGTCTCAAAATAAATATTAAAAATAAAGTGTAAGGATGTAGCTGAGAGGTAGAACACTCATGGGTTCAATTTCCAGTACCACAAATAATAATGAACATAATAATCTCCTAGGGCTAGAAGTATAGCTCAATGGTAGAGTGCTTGCCTAGTATATGTAAGGGCCTTGGTTCAATCCTAGCACCAAAGAAAGAAAGAAAGAAAGAAAGAAAGGGAATAAGTCAACCTTAAACATCATTAGTTCTTTGTTTAAGTGACATCTTCAAAGAATTGAAATTGGGGCTGGGGCTATAGCTCAGTCCTAAAACGCTTGCCTAGCATGTGTGAAGTACTGGGTTCGATCCTTAGCACCTCATAAGAAACTAAGCAAATAAAGGCATGCTATCCATCTATAACTATGTAAAAAAAAATGAAATTAGTTAAGTAGAACAAGTTTCAGTCTGCATTGATCAGGGCAGACAATGATTTATTTATTTATTTGTTTTGTTTATTTTGATACCAGGGATTGAACCCAGGGGTGCTTTACCACTGAGCCACATCCCCAACCCTTTTTAAAATTTGTTTTATTTTATTTATTTATTTTTATTTTGAGACAGGTCTCACTAAGTTGCTGAGGCTGGCCTTGAACTCACGATCCTCCTGCCTCAACCTCCTGATCCACTAGGATTGCAGGTGTGCACCACCATACTCAGTGCAAAGGAGCATTTAAAAATGACAGATGGGGCTGGGGTTGTGGCTCAGCGGCAGAGCACTCGCCTCGCACGTGCACGGCCTGGGTTCGATCCTCAGCACCATGTAAACATAAATGCATTGCATTGTGTACAACTAAAGTAAATAAATAAATATTTTTAAAAATAATAAAAATGACAGATGGCAGGAAGAAGGGTTGTAAGCACAGGTAAATTAAGACCCGACTCAGAATAGCAGCGTCTTGAGAGAAGATTCCAATTTGGGAAGCTCTTCGGGTATCATGAATGAAATTTGGTGGCTAGGAGGAGGTGGAGTTGAGGGAGAGGGAGGCTTTGAGTAGGATCCTGAGGCTTCCAGGTTAGAGGCCACTCTGAAAGCATACCTTGGGAGGCTGAGGATGTGGCTCAGTGGGTCAGCGCGGGCTTAGCATGCGTGAGACCCTGGGTTCCATCCCCAGCACCAAGAAGCAAAACTTGGGAGATGGGAAGGCCAGTGAAAGCAAAAGGCCGCAAGATGGAAGAGAAGAAGGCAAGTTGTCTGGAAAGGCTGAACTGGGAGGCTGAGTGCAGTGAGGGCCTCACTAAGTGCCACGAAGGGCCTCACTAGTGTCCCATGATGGGAGAGCCCAATCCCCGCCTGTCCACCCACCTCCTCACTGACTCCCAGACACCTCCTGGACCCCCCTCGGCCCACGACCTTGGCTGGAACCTTGGGCCTCCCTTGCCTGACGTGCTGGTCCTCACCTCCCCCAGCCAGTCTCCCACCATTTGGCCTTGCCCCCTGCCAGCCTTGACGGTCAGCCCGTATTCCACCAGAGCCTTGCTAAACACTGGTCAGGCCTTCAACCCCCAGCCTCTGCCCTCTCTGCCTCCAGCCTCACCCCTCTTCCCAGGGGCACTCGCAGCTCCCCGACCTGAGGGAGAGGCTCCCGCTCTCACTTCCAGGCCTCCATGGCGGTTGCTGGCCACGGCACTCCCTTCTTCTTTGGCCAGTTCCACGGGTGAGGCTCAGGAGTCCACGTCCTGCAGGAATGGACTCCATTTCCCGAACTCCCTCGTCCCGCAGACGCTGCTCTGCTAACTCCCTAACCTGTGGCTGTCTAGAGGGTCCATCGCGTTGTTGTCTTCCCCTTCGTTTCCCTGAGACCTAACACCTTCTGGCATCCTCGAAAAAGACTGTGAATTAAGGGGCGGGGGGAGAAGACGTGTTAATTACTGACAAAGGTGACATTGCTCCCATCTCCAAGGAAGACCAGGCTTTGGATCGAGGGTACAAAGTTTGCTTCTATTCACTCCCCGCCCTTTGCCTTGTTGAAAGCAGCAGCAAGGACACAGTAGGCCTCCCATCCTCCTCCCCTCACATGGGAGAATGAGCAGTTTTCACGTGAAAGTGACACAGAAGAGAGAGGTACTCAAGAAGGAGGGAGAGCCTAAAACCTGGACACCTCCATTTTTAAATTCTTTTTTTTTTTTTTTTTTCAGTACTGAGCACTGAAGTCAGGGGCACTCTGCCACTGAGCTCCATTCCCAGACCATTGTATTTGTATTTGAGACAGAATCTCACTGAATTGTTGAGGCTGGCTTCAAACTTGTGATCCTCCTGCCTCAGCCTCCCAAGTTGTTGGGATTACAGGCATGCACCACCATGCCCAGCTAAAATTCTAGATTCTTTCAATTGCCTTCATGGTTCTTGGAAGTCCTAGTGTGTTAGTTAGCCTTGCATTGCTATAACAAATGCCTGAGACAACCAACTTTTAAAGAAAAGAGGTTTATTTTGGCTCATGCTTCTGGAGGTTGGCCTTGTTGTTTTGGGCCTGTGGTGGGGCAGCTCATCATGGCAGGAACACATGGTACAGCAAAACCAATTAAATCACTAGCCAGAGAGCAAACAGAGAAGAGAAAGGGACCAGGTCCACAATTCCTTTCATGGGTCTGGCCCCAGTGACCTAAGGACCTCCCACTAGGCCCCACCTCTTAAAGGTTCTACTGCTAGTGCACACTGGGGGGGACCAAGCCTTTGTCACATGGGCCTTTGGAGGACATTTGACATCCAAACCACAGCACCTAGTTTTATAAAGTCAAGTGCAGGTATCTTTGAAGGAGAGAAATTAGAAGGAGATTCATCGGAGAACTAAGAACTGTCATGAAGAGGCGCTTGCAACCCCACTGTCACATCCAGAGGCATGGCCTGGCTCACAGTCCTGGCACACAATAGGAACCCAGGGGAACTGAAGAAGCTAAAGGAAGGACCAGACTCACACAGCGTGCACGCACACGGTCCACTTATTAGTTCAAAACATGTCAAGAGGGCTGTGTTAAGAACTGGGAAAACCAACATTAAGCATTTCCATGTATCTTGAAAACTGTTAGTAAAGCTATCTTTAGAAATAGGAGCATCCACAGATAACTAAAGCAGTTTTAGTACCACTTTAAAGGTGAATGCTTAATCGCCATTGAAAAGGCAAAAGGAGGACTTTTCCACGGTTACTCTTACTCCCACCAGAGTAGGATATTCTTGAGGACTTGGTATATGATAGTATTTGACACAAGGCTAATAAATATTCTTATTGAATGCATACCAATAATGTTCTCTTTTTAAAATATCGTTTTCAATTTCAAAAGACAAATATGCTATTGGCAAGAGTAAAACGTTTAAGACTAATCACCATTGCTAAATATTAAATATAATCACTTAATCTACATTACATTTTGAACGTTCACACCTGCTGATTCATGTCTAATCTAATGGAATGGTGGTTTTTCTATGAAAATTGGTGAGAAAAAAAAGTCTGTGCTCAATTTATCATCATTAACTTTATAAAATTATAGCTACATCCCAGCTTTTGATATGATGAAGGCAATAAAAATCATAGTATAGGGGCTGGGTTGGGCTCAGCAATAGAGCTCTCGCCTAGCATGTGTGAGGCCATGGGTTCGATCCTCAGCACCACATAAAAATAAGTAAATAAAATAAAATAAAGGTATTGTGTCCAACTACAACTAAAAAATTATAGAGAAGGAGGAGACAGATTTGAAAAAGTCACACTTTTAATGGAAATCCTGTTTGCAAAGCAACATCAATATTTATAACTCAATGTATGAAGTCGAGACAAAACATTATACCAGGGATTATATTCCCTTGAGCCTCGCTGTATCTACAGAAGCTGGGAATGTGTCCTACTTTAAATTAAATTCATGAATTTATTTCTATCTCAAGGCAAAAAATTATCTTTAAACCACAAATGTATCAAAGGACGTTTATAGCATACCATACACGGATAGTGCAAGATTTTTTTTTTTTAGCCTTAAAAATATTACCTAGGAACATATTCCTAAGTGGCTCTATATAACTTTTTAAAATATGTAGGTAGAAGTGAATTCAGGAATCCCATGATAAATGACTTGAGAGTAACACAAAATAGGATTCTGCTAACAACTGCAGCAGACCAAAGTAAATACTCAGTTTCTTCCCCACCTTGTAAACTAACACAGGAAGTAGAACTGAGTATTTCAAAGTACTGATAAGCCCACTAATGTGTAGGTGATATTTAACTATTTTATTACAGCTTGGTTCTGCCAAGAGCAAGGCCCTATATTACCAGTCATCTACCAGTTAATTCCTCTTCTGAAGAATCCATAGTGAGTCAAATTGTTTAAGAGATAGAAAAAAAAAAAAGACTCATATAAATACCTATGTGCATGATATTTTTGTGAGAAAAAGATTTTTTTAAGTTTCCAATTACACTACATCTTTTTTCCCCCCCAAAGGGAGAAAGCCAAGTCACAAGTATGATACTAAATGATATCTGTCAGAAAGTTTCAGAATCAAATCCAAACCATGAGGGAGCTGGAAATGATAAGTGGGGGGAGTCTGAGGTCACATTTGCATGACTGGTCTGCTTCCTTTTGTCTTCCTAGATGGGATTTTCATAGTTCTGCAATATTTATTCAAGACTGGCATTTTCTTTGGTCTTCAAAGACGTATAGAATGTCCCTTCATGTCATGGGTGCCATGGTTTGAGTGTGTTCCCCCAAAGTTCTAACTCTCAAATTCCTACGTGGGTGGTATTTGAAGGTGGGGCATTTGGGAGGTCATTGGGATTAGAGGAGGTCATGAGGGTGGGACCCTGTGATGGCAATGGTGGCTTTATGAGAGGAGGAAGGGAGACCTGAGCTGGCACACTCTGTCACCATGTGGTACCTTCTGTCATATTGTGGTGCAGCAAGGAGGCCCTTGCTGGATGCCAGCACTTTGCTCTGGACCTCCCAACCTCGAGAACCTTGGGCTGAATAACCTTCTATTGTTAATAATGTACCTAGTCCATGGCATTCCGTGACGGCAATGTAAGACAGGCTAAGCAAGGGTGTATTAATACCCTCACTATTGACATATGATCTTGGTACTATTTTGACAATTGTAAGACACTGGCAAGAATACATAAGTGATCTCTTTTTATACCGATGTTGAGAGCAACCAGAACCTTCTGAGGCTTTTCTAGAGCTGATAGTGGATACTGTAAATCTCAAGATGCCCAAAGGAATAAGATTCCAAGGTGTGTTCAGATATCCCCACACGACCAGGCTACATCTGCCTCTCCTCCTACCCTTTCTCTGTTAATTCCTCAGCTGCATGTCTCAGAATGTGGATGTTATGGTGCTAGGAAGGAGCTATGGGGGGAAAAACTCTTTCAGTGTGGGTTTTTACTGGTGCAAACCTTCATTAAGTGTTTAGGCTCACAAAGCTGATTAGAATTCATTTATTTGCACTGATAGAAAGACAAAAGCATCCTCTTCCCTGGTGTGGTAAGGAGGTATCCTGAGCCCAATAAAGCATCCCATGAGTTTGCCAGAGAAGCTTCCAGCTGCTCAGACTCTGAAGTTGCTGAGGGACAGGCTCAGAGGATTGTGTGACCCAGCTCTCTCTTACTGCAACAAACGCCTGAAATAATCCACTCTATTATCACATTTTAAGAGGTGTCAGTTCATGGTGGGGTGAGCCCCTGCTTTGGGGCCTCTGGTGAAGCAGCACACCATGGTGAGGAGCATGTGGTGGAGCCAACTTTTCATTTCATGGTCCAGACACGAACAAGAGAAAGAGGAAGAGACTGGGGTCCCACAGCTCCCCTCAACTCATGCCCCTCCATCCCAGTGATGTAAGGGCCCTCCAGTAGGTCCAACCTCTTAAAGCTTCCTCCATCTCCCAACTGCACCACCCTGGTGACCAGGCCTTTAACACACAGGTCTTTGGGGGACAGGCCAGATCCAAGTTACAGCAAGGGGTCACACTGTTCATTCTGAGACCTACGTGAACTGTTTACATCATGGGAGAATATCAAATAATCGCAAAGTCCATTTTGTTCTATGAATACAAACATTGGTTGCAAAAGGAACATTCCTTTGCAATATCTATTAAAAGCCCCTAAAAATTTGTCCAAGCCCTTGAGTTCAGAACCTCTTCTAAGGATTTATCCTTAGGAAATAATCTTGGAGATAGAACGTTTTCTCGCTTGTTGAGTTTTGTTTTGTGTGCTATGAAAAATAACACATGTCCATCACCAGCATTTATCATCATTAGCAAAGGAGTTTCAAAATAAATAATTTGGTTAAATACATCTCTTTAAAAATCAGTTAAGGGCTGGGGTTGTGGCTCATGGTAAAGTGCTTGTCTCACATGTGACTGGAGGCACTGGGTTCAATCCTTAGCACTCAGCAATGGTGAGGCACTTAGCAAAAATAAATAAAAAAAGGTACTGGGGATGTGGCCCAGTGGGTGTAGTTCAAACCACTAGAAATTTTTTTTAAATGTCTGAAAATTTTTTTTTCAGCTACTTAAAATGATATCTTAATGAAATACTTGGTGAAAAGAAAAATGTCATACCATTTATTACTTTAAAAACTGCCAGGAAACACATGCAGAATTTGAGCCCATTTATTAAATAAGATAGTTTATGTGATGGCCTTATCCACATGCTGGGTGTTAGTTATTGTTATATATACACTAAATCATTTTATATATATATATATACATATATATATATATATATATATATATGTATATATATATATATATATTTGACAAAATGCTAGGAGATATATACCAAAACATAACAGTGATTATCGTTTAGTTACAGGATTCTGAATAATTTTTTTTCTTTTTGGTTTGTATATTCTAAATTTCCTACAATGAATATGCAAAGAATGAAACAGTAATAAAAATCACTGTTCCCCAAAACTACATAACTATATGGAACAACCAATAGATTCCTTTTTTAAAAGCACCCGGGATTAATTTATATATAAAATTATGTCTCTCTGTGCGTAATGCTTATCAGAAAAAAGTTTCAGAATAGATATTTACTGTTTATTTTATAAAAGCTAGAGAAAGGATTTTGATGTTTCCAAAAAAGGAAAAAATAAAAAGTTTACTTGCGGAACTGTGTAAGAATAATTGAATCTTATATGAACTTAGATTATCATTTTCCTCCTCAAAGAGTCTTTATCTTCCAAACAACTCAAAGTGCATATTAATTTATATCATGAGTTTTTGGAAGACAGGAATGATTTTTATTTTTTGGTCTTTATATTCTTAGAAACTGGTCCCAAACAACTATTCTATATGTTTAATAAATAGGCTAACAAAAACTTAAATATATTTTCTGTAATCTGCAGAATTCTCTCCTGCATAGTCATTGAAATACCTTCAGCTACACTGAGAGACATTTATCTCTAGAAATGTTTGAGGGCTCAGTGGTAGAGCACTTGCCTCACATGTGTAAGGCCCTGGGTTTGATCCCCAGCACTGAAATAAAAAAATCCTATGGTTTCGAAATAAGCTTAAAAATTGGTCAAACCAAGAGGATAGTATTAACAGTGGAATAATATTTAACTTTAAAAAAAGAAAATGCTGCCATTTGTGACACATGGATGAACTTGGAGGACACTATCACTTTTATATAAAATCTAAAAAAGAATTCAACTTAAAGCAACAGTACAAGGGTGTTTGCCAAGGGCTTGGGGATGTGGATAAATGGGGAGATGTTGGCTGAAGGGTACAAACCTCCAGTTGTAAGATGAAGAAGTTCTGGGGAGCTTGTTCAACAGGGTGATGGTGGTTAATAATCGTGTTTTGTGTATTTAAAATTTGCTACAAGAGTAGGTCTTGAGTGTTCTCATCACACTGTAACTATGTCAGACTAGGCATGTGTGTATTAACTTGCTTGTGGGGATCCTTAACAAGGAACTTATACCCCAATGCCGATTGTATGCCTGAAATATACACAATTTTTATTTGTCAATCATATCTCAATGGGGGGGGGGGGGATAGTACTTGGAAAGTGACTTCTACACGTTGTTTACCATTATCTCCTTCTATAGGACCAAGGCTATCCCTGGGTAACAGAAGGTTAAATGTTTTAGGTTTAAGTGAACTGGCCAAGGGCCATGCTCGTGGCCATGGGGAACCTGAGCACACTGGGTCCCACCAGCACCGTGCTGGAACCAGCTGGACCAACCAAGCAACCTTGTGAGGAGTGTGTGTTGAGCCAATAGGACATCTGGATACCACCTACAGAAGGACGAGCCCACATCTGGCTGTCCTTTTCAACTGGTAAAAGTTAGGGGCGGGGCGGGGGTGGCATGTATCCTTGGATGAAAGCTTTTGGGCCATTCACCACCAGGTGGTTCTGGTTTCCGGGGTGCTTTTGCACATGCAGGTATCCCCTCCCCCAGGAGCACACGCCCAAAAAGAATCCACACAGATAGCATCCTGGCAAGGCTCAAAAGCTCCTCTCAGAGCCGGAAGTTCTTGGGTGCTGAAGGTCTCAGGTAAACTTTACACACTCACCATCAAAAGGAAGCTTCTGATGGGGGCCGTGTCTGTGTTGCTTTCCCACCGAAGAACCCAGCGTCTAATAAGTCATCCTAACGACAAACCAAAGAAGAAAAGTGGTGATTTAAAATGAATTCAGATGATTCAGAAGTTTAGCTATTCCTTCTCGAAGTTAATCATTCAATGACATAGTTCCTCTCCTAAATAAACATTAGCTTTTTGACATCTGGTGTTGGATCTCTTACATACACAGATCCAGCTCAGTTCCTGGAGAGAGTGGTGTTAGTTACACAAATAGTCATTAGGCCACACCCCGCAGACACCCCTCTAGATACGTTAGTATCCTAATGCAGAGACTAAGGGTGCAGAGAAATCTCACACATTTCCATTCAGTAAGTAGTGCCATGAGAGAAAATAATGGTTCTTCAATGGGAATGTCAGGGGGAAAGTTTCTTATTAAATTCAGATTTGGTTTGGGGACTTGGAGAGCGATTCAGCACTAAGTCTGTTAAATGATAGCACAAAGAATAGATGTGTATGTTGAAGAGCCTAATTTACAACCAAAGCTGCCACAGGTTCTCACTTTCTATGTTTTTTTTTAATAGTTCATTTTCCTTTTGGGTTTTATGGGTTTTCCACTTGAGGGAAATTCTTCAAAAGTTCCTATGATTATTTTGTTCTAGTGTTAAGGGAAGGAAAATGATCTTTGGGGTTAGATACTATATACAGTTGAATTCTGAAATCAACAGAAGTCTGAAGAGGCCAGGAATGAAAGGAATTCAGAATTTACGTTGGGCATGATTAAGATAGAGTCTATACTTAGTTTTATAAAATAGCAGAAAAATTGTCCTTAGAGACAGATTTTATTATCTTGATTTTAACAGAATACAGATTTGAGAAATTTTAAGCAAGAAAACCCTAGAGTTATAATCTTCTTTAAGAAACTGTAATGGGTCATTTTAGTTGTAGAGAGTATGAACTCCGCTTTGGACTCATTCAACAGTGAGTAAGAGTTTCTGCTGATTCCAAGGATGTCAGGAGCAGTGGAGATGTCGCAAGCAGCAGAGAGAACGGAGGCCTTGGTTTTTAGGGTTTGCAGTCCACGGAGGGAGACTGTTAATACACAATGAGGAAGTACAAGGCCTCATCAGACAGTGCTAATTGTTATAAATAACGTCAGCCAGGCTGCCATGAGTCTGTCTAGAATGGCATCTGTCTTGACACCCACCTGGGGCATGACGGAGGCTATTGGAAACTCAGTTATAACTCATCATTTTTGGTCAGGTTGAATTTCTCTCTCCCTGTGGGGTCTGGTGAGATCGATAGCTCACTTATTCATCATCCCACAGACCCCAAACCCAGCACACCCTACAGTTGGTGGCCGTGATAAAGCCAGAGGGTTACCACCAGAGTTGGCTAAGGAAGTCGCCCTGTGCAGGTGTTTTCTTTAAACTCACTGATCCACAGCCCCACAGGGAAGCCCAGGGGAAGTGCTCATGGACCTCCACGAAGCCGCAGTCCTACAGATTCCCGCCTCTCTCGCTTTCCAGCTGCTGCCTTTGAACTTCCCAGGGACCTCCTTTGGGCACCCCTAAGCTCTCCGGGACCTGTGAGCAACACGCTTCTTCTGTCTCAGGTATTCCTGTTTCATCTCCTCGTGTCCCCCCTGAGTGACACACCCGGACCTGACTCCTCACTCCTGGCTGCACTCACTTTATGGCCAGGACCCAAAAAGACTTCAGGACCCAAAAAGAAAGAACACCACCGACATCAGAAGTCACAAAGTAGGGTGAAGTGATAAAGGGACAAGGGAGAGGTGGGGAAGGCGTTCCCTCTCTGAGGAGGTGAAGATTAGCTGAGATATGAATGACCAGACGGAACCAGCCCTTGTGTACTCAAGGAATGGAAAGGACAGGGTGGCCTCATGGGGAGGGGAACAAGAGCAGTGGGTGACAAGATGAGAGGGACAACAGATGTAAAATCATGCAGGATCTAAGTGACCCTGGTGAAGGATTAAGATTTTGACTGTAAAGAGTCACCTCATCGAGAAGTTTTTGATATAATTCTAACTAGAGATTTTAGAAGGAGTGATGTGGGTGGGAGTGGTGGTACACGCCTATAATCCCAGAGACCCAGGAGGCTGAGGCAGGAGGATCACAATTTGGTGGCCAGCCTCAATGACTTAGCAAGAGTTTGTCTCAAAACAAAATTTGGAGACCAAAGAAAACCTGCGTGGGCTGGAAAGGGGATGGAGCAAGCTCAGTAGTAGAGTATGTGCAAGGCCCTGGGTTTGATCCCCATGATATTTCTCTCTCTCTCTCTCTCTCTCTCTCTCTCTCTCTCATCACACACACACACACACTTGTATGTGTGTTCACTAAACACACACAGAGAAAGTCTAGGTTTCCTATCCTCCATAGAAAAAGCAGTGAGAATACTTGGCTGCAAAGCCAAAATTCGTACAAGTCAAAGTTCCAGAAATTAACCAACAACAATCAGGAGAATTTTCTCAAGAAAGACCTGGCTGGTTTTGGTTTTGCCTGATCTTGTGGTTTTTCATTTTCAGAAAAACAGCATCCAAAACTTTGAGGTGTTTTAATTTGCTGGCATGCCCATTGTCCTCTATCTTCTCCATGGGTCATCTTGAAAACTAACAGTCCCACAATTCTAGTGACAAGCAGTAGCCAGCGGCCAGCAGCCACGCAGCCACTAAGGGGGCAGACAGAATTTTCTCAAGACTGGGGATCCTGAAAGATTCTATTCCTACAACACAGCCATCATTCGACCTGCATGGTCATTCCCTGGAAGAGCCATCTCAGAGAACTTGTCTTTATTTGACTTGTATCAGAGCTCACAGAAATGAACAGTCTCTTCTCTGGGCTCTGAGAGCATTTGTGAAAAACAACTCACAGCTATTATTCAACTAGAGTAAATAGCAGATTGACCACAAAACTTAAGAAAGAGAAGCTGAGAAATGAGACGTCTATGGAGATTTTTAAAATCTTGAACAGAATTTTGGGACTCTAGCCGGGCGCGGTGGCGCACACCTGTAATCCCAGCACTTTGGGAGGCTGAGGCAGGAGGATCGCGAGTTCAAAGCCAGCCTTAGCAATGGCGAGGCACTTAGCAACTCAGTGAGACCCTGTCTCTAATAAAATACAAAAAAAGGGTTGGGGATGTGGCCCAGTGGTCGAGTGCCCCTGAGTTCAATCCCCGGTACCAAAAAAAAAAAAAAAAATGAAAACAGGTCAGTTGAGATTCCAGTCTGAGGAACAGAAAAAAAAAAAAAAAGAAGGAATATGATCAGAGCCTGAGAGACCCTTAGGATGTCAATAAAAGTGAAATGGTGTGTGTGTGTGAATATATGTGAATTATTATATATTACTATATATTATATACTATGGTATATAATGTACATTTCTTATATATATATATTATTATATTATATATAACATTATAATATATCATATATAATATGTATACTATATGTATGAGTATGTATAATATATGCATACATATATTATATGTATAATATATACATTATATAATATAGTATGTAATTGATATATACTTATATATTACATATAATATAATAATTTATATAATATATATGAAATATATAATATATATTATAAAGACTTATATAATATATACTATATATTCTTTTATATAATAAGGACTTATATAATATATATTATATTATATATTCTTATATGATATAATATATATGAAAAGGGGGAGAAAGGGGAAGAAGGAATAAGTGAAAAAATGATGGCTGGAAACTTTCAAATTTGATGAACAACATGAACATACATATATAAGAAATGCAACAAACACAATGTAAAATAAATTCAAAGAGATTCACATTCATACATATCACAGTCAAATTGTTGGAAGTCAAAGTCAAAGAGAAAAACTCAGAAATAAGTGACTCACCTTGCACAAGTGATCTTCAATAATATTAAGCCTTGGTCTGTCATCAGGAACCACAGAGATCAGAAGTTAGTAGGATGGCATAATCAAAGTACTAAGAGACAAATGAGAATTCTATATCCAACCAAGCTGTTGTTTAAAAATGAAGAAGAGATTAAGACATGCATTAGAATATGAGAGAATTGTCACTGGGAGACCTGTTCTAAGAAATACTTTGGAAATTGAGAGTCCTGTTGGTTGAAATGAAAGGATACCAGATAGCTCAAATTCAATGCAAAAAAAAAAAAAAAAAAAAAAGAGTTCCAGTAAAGATAACTACATAGGTTAATATGCAAGGTAGTATAAATGTATTTTCATAACCTTTTTCTTCACATATGAATTAAAAGGTAACTGCATAATGCAATAATTACATATCTGTGTTGAGGCGCATGGGATAGGTAAAGATGTATGTGAAAATAATAGCACAGAGGAAGAGGAGGGATTTATGTAGGAGCAAAGCTTTATTCCCTACTGAAATTCAACTGGAATGAATTTGCACAAGAGCATTATAAATTGAAATGTGGATTGCAATCCTCAAGGAATCACCTAGGAAATAACTAAAACACATGTAGATACTAACAAACGATAAAAATGGCACACTGGAAGCTATTTAACACAAAAGAAGACAGTAATGGAGGAATAGAGGAACAAAAAAGACATAAGGCATATCCCTACATAATACATATAGAAAAGAAATAGAAAATGGATATTTAAATCTTATCAGAAATTACATTAAATATAAAAGTATGAAATACCTTTACTAAACATGCAAAATTTGGTAGAATTTATAAAAACAAAAACGTGACCCAACTGCATACTATCTTTAAGAGATATCTTTTAGATTCAAAGACAAAAATAGGTTCAAAGTGAAAGGATGGGAAAATATTCCATGTAATTGATAAACAAAATAGAGATGGAGTGGCTACACTATTTTTTAGACAAAATCAATTTTAAGACAAAAATGTTATGAGAGACAAAGAAAGATATTTAACAAAAATTAAAGGATCATGATATCAAAAATATATAACAACAGAGACCCAAAACATATGGAACAAAAACTAGAACTGGATTCCAATGATAATAGGTGGAGACTTTCAAAAGCCTACTTCATTGATTTTATTTTTATTTATTTTGGGTGGTGCTGGAGATCAAACCCAGATCCTGACACATGGTAGGGAATTACTCTATCTCTGAGTAACACCCTTGGCCCTATCATACTTTAAGTAATGAATTAAAAAATGGACAGAAGGTTAGTGAGGAAATAAGATTTGAACAATCTTAGAGTGAACATATATCTGAAGAACACTCCACCCAATAACAACAGAAAACACATTCTTATCAATTGCACATGAAATATCCAGATAAATAATATATTATGCCATAAAACAAGATTTAAAAAGCTAAAAGTAGGGCTGGGGTTGTGGCTCAGTGGCAGAGCACTTGCCTTGCACATGTGAGGCACTGGGTTCGATCCTCAGCACCACATTAAAAAAATAAATAAATAAACAAAATAAAGATATTGTGTCCATGTATAACTAAAACACATTTTTTTAAAAAAAGCTAAAAGTATTGAAATCAACAAAGCAAGTTCTTTGACTGCAATACGATGAAATTAGAAATCAATAAAAAAAAAAGGGAATTTGGGAAACTTATAAATATGTGAAAATTAAACAACATTCTCCTTGAGTTAAAGAAGAAACAAGAGAAAGTAGGAAATTGTTAGAGATAAATAAAAATGAAAACATTAAAAATATGGGATGCATCTTAGGATGAAATCTGAGAGAGAAATCTATACTTACAGTGAAATTTATAGTTTTACATGTCTGTTTTTATAAAAAAAGAAATAAACCAATAACCTTAAAACACTGCGGGGGTGGGGGGGAGATCAAACAAATGCATGGCAGGCAGAAGGAAGGAAATAATAACAGCAGAAATTAATAAAATGGAAAATAGAAAAACAATAGAGAAAATAGGCAAATCCAAAAAGTGGTTCTTAGAATCTAAGATTAAAAAAAAAAGTGAAAAACTTTCAGCTAAATTGATCAAGATCTAAAGCGAGAAAAGGTTCAGATTACTAATTTACATGTGAAGGAGGATACCTGACTACTTATCTCACAGAAATAAAAAGGATTACAAGAAAATGCTATGGATAGGGGGCTGGGGTTGTGGCTCAGCGGTAGAACACTTGCCTAGCACGTGCGCAGCCCGGGTTCGATCCTCAGCACCACGTAAAAACAGATTGTGTACAACTAAAGCAAATAAATAAATATTTTTAAAAAAGAAATGCTATGGATTATAACTATGTGTCTAGATAAAATGGACAAATTCCTAGAAAGATACAAATGACTAAGACTGATTTGAGAAGTAATGTTAAGTCTGAGTACACCTGTAACAGGTAAGTAGACCAAAACAGGAATCAAATGACTATCCACAAAGAAAAAGGCCACAATGAAATTCCTTCATTAGTGAACTCTGCCAAATATCTGAAGAAGAATTAGCATCAATCTTTTACAAACACTTCCAAAATACAGAAGATGTGATACCACTTCGCAGATTACTGTATAAGGCCAGTATTACACTCAAACAAACACTTGATAAATGCATCACAAGGAAAGAAAACAATGCAGGAATATCTCTTAGGAATATGCATAAGGAAAGCGTCAACAAAATACTACACACCTAATCCAGCAACATACACCATGTTGAAGTAAGACTCAAGCCAGTAACGAAAAACACATGAAAAATTAATATGATACATCATATTAAAAGAAAAAAAGGGACAAAAAAACTACATTATCATCTCAAAAGATCCAGATAAAGCATTTGGCAAATTCCAACATCTTTGCAAGATGATACTCAACAAACTAGGAAGAGATGGGAACTTCTGAAATATGCTAATGAGAATTCACAAAAACTCACATCAAATGTTATATTCGTGGGGGCTGGGGTTGTGGCTCATCGGTAGAGCGCTCGCCTAGCATATGTGCGGCCCGGGTTTGATCCTCAGCACCACATAAAAATGTATTTTGTACAACTAAAAGCAAGACAAATAAATATAGAAAAAAAACTTATATTCGTGAAACATTAAAAGCTTCCTTCTAATATCATGAACAAGACAAAGATTCTGTTGTTCTATCTGACATTGAACTGGAAGGCAACTGGGTAAGAAAAACAAATAAATGGCACCCATATGAGAAAGGAAAATGTAAAATCAACTCTATTTGTAGAAGAGATTATTTTAAATGTAGAAAATCCTAAAAAATCTAAAACTACACAAGTTAAGTAAATTCAGCATGGTACTGAATACAAGATCAATATACAAACATCAGTT
Organism: Tamias sibiricus; assembly: GCA_025594165.1. NCBI lineage: Eukaryota > Metazoa > Chordata > Mammalia > Rodentia > Sciuridae > Tamias > Tamias sibiricus. The sequence goes on from CM046666.1 coordinate 9,113,429, forward strand.
GTAATTTTTAAATTTATCAATGAACAATATGGAAATAAAATTAAGAAAGGATTCTATTTACAGTAGAATCAAAAGAATAAAATGCTTAAAAATAAATCTAACTAAGGAAATGCAAGACTTGTACACTGAAAACTACAAAATATTGCTGAAAGAATCTTAAAGACCTAAATCCATGGAAGACAACCACACCCATAGATTGAAAGACTCAATCTTGTTAAGATGGCAGAACTTTCGATATTACCTCTGGATTGAATTCCATCCCTATCAAAATTGCACCTGACTTTTCTCAGAAACAGACAAGCTACAAACAATGTCGTTCCATTCTTCTTAATGACTGAGTTGAACTCTTATTGTGTATATATACACCACATTTTCTTTATCCATTTTTCCATTAACAGGTACCTATGTTGGTTTCTTAGCTTGGTTATTGTGAATTGTGCTGCTATGAACATGGAGAATGTCGTGCTAATTAAAATAAGCCAGACTCAGAAAGTCAAAGGTCATATGTTTCCTCTCATATGTGGAAGCTAGAGAGGAAAGGGGAGGAAGAATCTCATGAAAATAGATGGGAGACCTGTAGAGTAGAGGATGCGGATTTAGGAGGAGGGAGGAGGGGAGGAAAGGGGGACAAATGGGGGAACTAATTAAACCAAATTATGCTGTCTATAGGTATGAATATATTGAAATTTTAAAAAAGAAATTGACAAAGCCGGGCGCGGTGGTGCACGCCTATAATCCCAGCACTTGGGAGGCTGAGGCAGGAGGATTGCGAGTTCAAAGCCCGCCTCAGAAATGGTGAGGCACTTAGCAACTCAGTGAGACCCTGTCTCTAATAAAATATAAAAAAGGGCTGGGGATGTGGCCCAGTGGTCTAGTGCCCCTGAGTTCAATCCCCGGTACCAAAAAAAAAAAAAAAAAAAAAAAAAAAAAAAAGAAAGAAAGAAAAAAGAAATTGACAAGCTGATCCTAAAATTCATATAAAATTTCAAGGAATACTCAATGGCTAGAACAATATTGAAAGAAAACAATATCATAAGACATACATGTTATGATATTAAAACTATTTCAAAGTTACAGATATTAAGACTATGTGGCACTGGAGTAGGGTTATACATACAGATCTATGGAACAGAAAAAAAGAGCCCAGAAATAATTCCTTATATTTATGGTCAATTAATTTTTCACAAGGGCTCCAAGACAATTTAATGCCTTTTCAACAAATGGTATTGGGGAAGTTAGAATTTCTTATGCAAGAAAATGAAGCTGAACACTTACCTCATACCATGTAAATAAACTCAAAATGAACAAAGATATGAGTTAAAATTATAAAACTCTTAGAAGAAAGCATAGGCATAAAACTTTATGACTTTGAATTAGGTAATGGTTTCTTAGATATCATACCAAGAAGGCAAAACAACAAGATTTAAAAATTTGATAAATTGGACTTTATTGAAATAAATTGTTCAAAAGACATCATGGGAAAAATGAAAAGATGGCATACAGAAAAAGAGAAAATATCTGTGGCATATCTGATAAGAGATTAGTATCCAAAATAAATAAAGAACACTTACAACTCAACCTAAAAGCAACCCAATTATAAAACTGGTAATGTATCTGATAATCAGTTCTCTAAAGATGCACTGAGGGTTAAGAAGCACATGGAAAGATAATGATGTTCAACATCATGACCTACTAGGGAAATATAAATCCAAATCACAATGAGATACCACTTCATACCCACTGGGATGGCTATATTCAAAAAGGCAAATAATAGCAAGTATTAGAAAGGATGTGGCAAAATTGAAATCCTCATTCCCAGCATGTGGGAATGTAAAATAATACAGCCATTTGTAAATAGTTTAACAATTTCTCAAAAACTAAAGAAAGGGTCACTGGGTGATGTAGCAATTGCAGTCCTAAGCATTTACTCAAGAGAAGGGAGGGCATGCAGGCATCCGTACAAAAACTTGCAAAAAAATGTTTATAGAAGCATTTTAATAATTAAATAGAAAAATTCAAACATAAGTCAATTAATGAATTGATAAAATCAATGGTGACATACCCAGACAATGGAATATTATTCAGCCCTAAAAATAAAGCACTGATACATGCAACATGGATGAACCTTGAAAATATTACATTAAGGAAAAGAAGTCACAAAAGATCACATATTTAATGATTCTACTGATGCAGTATGTCCAAAATAGGGAGATCTGTAGAGACAGAAAGTAGATGGGCAGTTTTCCAGAAAGTGGATTAATGGGTATGGAGCTTTCCTGGGGTTGAAGGAATGTTCTGGAATTAAAGTGGGGATGGCTGCATAACATTGTGAAGGTAGTTAGTAATGAGAAATTTTATGCTTAAACATGGATAAAATGGTAAATTTTACATTATGTATATGTACACATATCTATTTGTATCTTACCATAATAAAAACAAATAATGGGCAATGATTTTTGAACTTGACTGAAACCAAAAGAAAGACAGAGACAACAATATTAATTTTACCCCAGGCAGAATTCAAAATGCATTAAGTAGAATAAAAAATGCCATTGATACAATATGCACCATGCAAAGAGGTGTAATGACTACTACTAATCATGTACCACCCACTTCATGCAAATAATTTCATTTCATCCCTCCAATATATAAAACAGCAGACTAAATCATTCCACCCTGGGTCATAAAAGAAGGAAGCACGTGTCTTTCAAAGGGGATAAAGTTTCAGTTCTACGAGATGATTAGGTTTTAGAGATCTGTTGTACACCATCGTGCTACTGGTAACAAGACCAGGTGGGCACTAGAAACATGCTAAGAGGGCAAATCTCTTGTTAAGTGTTTTTACCACACACAAAAAAATGGAATAAGCAAAATTATGAAGCATATACGAGTACACTTGATGAAAGACGGAGAAAGTATCAAAAGATAATTATAGGACAGACTATCTGCATAAAGGACAGTAACAAACTAATGATCCCAAACTTAATGACCATTATGGTTTTGAACCGGAATGTTCTCCAAAGCCTCATATGTTGAAGTCTTGGTCCCCAGTGCAGCAATGTTTGGAGGTGGGACTTTTGGGAAGTGACTGAATATGAAGGTTTTGATCTCCATTGATGGATTAATAATAATTTGATAATATTAGTGGGAGGTGGTGGAGACTGTAGTAGGTTAAATAAATCTTTCCTCTTTTAAGTTGCTTTTCTGAGGTATTTTGTCACGGTGAGGAAAAGCTGACTTAACAGAGAAGGTTTGTGCTCTTAGCTTCTGGAAAGTTTTCTGTAAAGTCTTTGGGGGCTTTGGAACAGCCAGATGGTAATAATACGATTTAGGGTAGGTGAGGTCTGGCTTTACTAGAAAGACCAGCAGTGGGATAAAGAGTGGGTTAGAGACTGGAAACCAAGACACACTATATGGAAATCAACCAGGCTTACAAAATGGATTCCCAATAAAAATCCTGAACATTGGGGCTTGTCATTTTTTCTGGTTCTCAGTATTTCATGCATATTGATATATATATAAATATATATATATCAGATTTCCTTGCTCCTTAGCTGATATATATATATCCTGATACTGAGGAGACGGGGACAATGGAGTCTCTGTTTGCTACTTCCCCAGCCTCTGTCCTATGCCTTTCTTTCCTGGGTTGATGTTAGTCTGTATCTTTTCCTTGGGGGTGGCGGGGGAGGAACGGTAAAAGTGAATGTAACAGAATAAATAATTACATTAAAGAGGCAGTGAGGCTCAGAGAATATAAGTCATTGTCACAAGCAACTTGCCATGGTAACAAAGGTAGAATAAATAACTTATTCTTGAATAAAAAAGCATCAAAAACATACACAGAAACATTTATTAAAAAGATGCAAAGAAAATTTAGCAAAAATCAAGACACATTAACCTACCTAGATTAGCCTTGATAGCTCAATTCACTAAAATACCAATTAGCATGTAAGAAATACATAAAATATAAAAATGAATCAGCTGGGCATGGTGGTACATGCCTATAAGCCTTATTAGCAGGAGGCTGAGGTAGGAGGATTGAAACCTCACAGTCAGCCTCAGCCACATCTTGAGACCCTATCTCAAAATAAAAAATAAATAAGACTGGGAAAGTAGCTTCGTGGTAAAGCACCTCTGGGTTCAATTCCCTAGCACAATCAATCAATCAATCAAACTAAAAGTACAAATTATTTGATCTCAATATAAAAAGTAAAAACCTTAATAAGAAAAGTTGGTCAAAAAGAACAACTTAAACTTCAAACAAAATTTCCTCTCAAAAGTAAGGCAAAATGTAACAAAACATTGGGAATCATCAGATCTTGGCAGCAGAGTTCAAATTGGCCAAAATGTGCTCATCACCTTCATCTTATCTTTGGGCATATGGAAGGCCAAATAGCTGCTTTGTATCTCATTTTTGGTCTTCTGTGACTTGTGACCCTGTGACCAAAATTTCTAATTAGAATGACATTAGTTTACACTAAGGCATGCCAGTCCAATTTAACCTTAATGTCTGAATATTCACTTAATGAAACTCAGATGAAAACTTTTTACATGCCTCATAGATTAAATGTCTCATCAGGCAGTCAAATCATAAATGTATATTTGCTACACAATAGTAAAATGCTATAACTAATGCTGTTTGTGAAAACTATATTTATGTCCAACAGAAAATTTAAAGTTATGTAAATAGAGAATGAGATAGACAATTGGCACAATCATAGAAGAGACTCTATTAAGTAGGTTTCTTTACGAAAGGTATAGATCCATTTTTAGCCAACCCATTTTTATAAAGTTTTCACTAATAACACAAAGCAAAAAGTAGGGATAATAACTCTATTCTTCGTAGAAGTGGTTTCTATCTTAATATTTATAATATCTCTTCCATGGTTTGGGTCTTCAAGGTCTCCCTGAAGCTCAGATGTTGAAGGCATGGCCCACCCTGGGTGGCAGTGTTCAGAGGTGGGGCGTTTGGAATGGGACTGGATTGCGAGGGCCCTGACCTTGTGAATGGATCAATCCAGGGAGGGATTCACAGATTAGTGGGTTCGGGGAGGGACTCTTACAAAAGCCAGCGCCCTCTCTCTGCTGCCTGGTTTTGTGATGTTCTGCCCGACCGCAGGCCCAGAAACAGCAGAGCCAGGGACCAACGGCTGAACCGTTGAGCCCAAAGAAATCCATCCCCCTCTACTCAGGAACTGACACAGCTGTGGAAAGCTGACTTAACACAGGCCATAACCCAAGAGAAGGTCTGTCTTAGCAATTCTCATGTCTTATGAAGATGCACTAAAAGCAAAATGTCCAATTTTCTACCTTAGGACTTTTTTTTGTTTGTTTGTTTTTTGACAAGAAATTGAACCCAGGGATGCTCTACCACCAAGCTACAGCCCCAGTCCTTTTTATTCTTTATTTTGTGACAGGGCCTTGCTAAGTTGCTGAGGCTGGCCTCGAACCTTAGATGCTCCTGCCTCAGCCTCCCGAGTTGCTGGGATTGCAGGTGGGCACCACCTGGCCCGGTTCTACTTCAGAATTTGTAAGAAAAGAGACCCCTGACTCAGGTCCACTGCTGTCCACAGTAGATCATATTTGAACCAGTTGCAATATAAGAAATGAAGAAAAGAAGGACATGTGAGGGCGGCAGGTTGTCCCCCCACCCAAGTCTCCGCTCCTTTGCTGGCCTCATTTAAGGAGTGAGTTCATTTTTGTTTCAAATACATATCACAGTGACATAGAGCAAGGCTGAGAAGTGATGCAGCTGCCACTCTAATGTTGACAAAACAATGTGACAAACTAGAGTGTATAACAACAAAGTTGCACTGATAGGAAATATTAAAACACAACGTACAATTCGGGGTGCAGGGGGCTCTTATTTCCCCCTTATTATGCCTACACCCTTCAACAGCCCTGCTCACAATGCACCTGACCCTGTCTTCTGTGGCTGTGTCAGGGGACGCTGTTCATCTCTGTGCCCTCCTCTCTGTCTTCTCTAATGTGGCAATTAGGCAGGAAACTAGTCTTCCCGCAATGTCCCGGGGCAGACAGCCTGGGCCAGCTCAACGCTGGCCGCTGGACTAAGGCTCTCTGGAGTCCAGCTTCTTTTCTTCTGGAAGTGGTGTCTGGATCTTCTGGGTGGAAGGTGAGACTCTCCCTCGCTCTGGTTGTACCGCCTTTGAGTGAGCCAGGGGCGCGTCGCGCATGCGCGTCTTCTCAGCCTACCTGTCATTCAACTCAAGTCCTGAGTTAGAGTCACGTTGAACTGCCAATCCACTTGCATTGGTTTCACTTTGCCATCATTCCTTGCTCTTCTGCTTCTTTTAAGGGTCTTTTCAGGAAAGGGGGCTGGCTGGGGCCAAGGCCAGATTTAGAGGTTTCTGGGTTTCCTGAGTCAAATAATATATTAAAACAATCTTAAAAATCATCTCCTTACATTCTCTCAATTTCGAAAAATAACTGTAGATTCTTTTTTAGCAGCACAATTCACAATAGCTAGATTGTGGAACCAACCCCGATGCCCATCAGCTGATGAACGGATAGGGAAACTTTGGTATATATACACAATGGAACACTACTTAGCACTAAAAGAGTATAAAATCATGGCATTTGCAGGTAAATGGATGGAGAGAATAATTATTGGAGAGAATAATGCTAAGTGAAGTTAGCCAACCCCCAAAAAACCAAAGGTCGAATGATCCCTTTGATATGAAGATACTAACTTATAAAGGCAAGAGAGAGGGAATGAGAGGAATGAAAGAGCTTTAAATAGAACAAAGAGGGGCTGGGATTGTGGCTCAGCAGCAGAGCGCTCACCTCGCACGTGCGCGGCCCGGGTTCGATCCTCAGCACCACGTAAACATAAATGCATTTATTGTGTACAACTAAAGTAAATAAATAAATATTAAAAAAAGAATAAGCATTTTAAAAAATAGAACAAAAAGGGGGGAGGGAAGAAAGGGGACAAGGGGATAAAAATAATGGCAGACTGAGTTATCCATGATTACCCTAAATACATGTATGAAGATTCAATTGTTGTAAAAATACTTTATATTAAACCAGCAACTTGAAAAATTGTGCTCTTTATATGTAATATGAAATGAAATGTACTCTGCAAATCTGTATAACAAATTAGAATAAAAAAAATGGGGATTAAAAACCACATTGTGTACAACTAAAAGCAAAATAAATAAATATTTAAAAATATGGTTCTTTTTAATTATACGAGACAGTAGAATCCATTTTAACGTAATTATAAAAGCATGGAATACCTCTTGTTCTGATTCAGTCTCAGTACTCCCCTCCCCCTCCCTTTCCCCACCCCTCCCAACAAACTCACTGAAACAGAAAACAATTCTAGAAAAAAGGTATTAAAGTCAATGAAATTATGAATACCTTAAATGTCAAGAAAGAAATTTAGATAATTTTAAAAACAATTCTCTCAACAGGTTCTAATATTTCTGCAGATGAATTTTATCCAACTCATAGGGAAAAAAAATATTCTACAGTGGATCAACTCTTCCTGAATATAGAAAAAACACAGAGCTATTTATGCATGGCTGCTAGCATAACACCAAAAACAAAATTTTGGTTATTTTTGAAAAATATATAGTAAAAAATCATTGAACTTTATTTTGTAAATGAAATTAATTTTTATTTCCATGAAATTTAGTTCCAAGTATTAGTTTGCTACAGTTTCTTTCTCAGATGACTGTGTTCATAGTGTGCTGGTGCATTTAAGGTAGAAAGTATCAGCAGGTTAGAGTTGATACTAAGTCCCATATTCATCAGGATGGCTGCTATCAAAATAACTGAAAAGTAACAAGGAAACGATATGGAAAAATGGGAAAACTTATCCACTGTTGGTAAGAATTCTTGCTGTGGGAAACACTGCAGAACTACTCAAAAAATTAAAAGGAGAATATGTTCTCTCAATCTTACTTCTGAGTATATACCCCAAAGAACTGGAAACAAGGACTCAAAAAGATACCCCAGGGCTGGGATTGTGGCTCAGTGGTAGAGCGCTCGCCTAGCACGTGCGCAGCCCGGGTTCAATCCTCAGCACCACGTACAAATAAACGCATTGTGTATAACTAAGGCAAATAAATAAATATTTAAAAAAAAAAAAAAGATACCCAAAAATCCATGTTCATAGCAACATTATTTGTAGTAGCTATAAAAAGTGGAAGTAACACAAGTGTGCATTGATTGATGAATGGACAACCAAACTCTGTCATACACACCATGGATTATTATTCAGCCTTGAAAGGGAAGGAAAATTCTGGCACCTGCTAAAACATGGATAAACCCAGTCACACAAGGACAAATACACTGTATGATTTCACTTATATGATGTACTAGAGTCAAATTAATAGAGGTTGGAATTGGAATGGTGAATGCCAGGGGGAATGGAGAGTTTTTGATTAATGGGTACAAAGTTTTAATTATCAAAAACTAAATGAAAGAATTCTGTTGATGGATGAATATACTTAATGTCATTTAACTGCACACTTAAAAGTGGTTAAGAAGAGGGCTTGGGTTGTGGCTCAGTGGTAGAGCGCTTGCCTAGCACATGCGTGGCCCGGGTTCAATTCTCAGCACCACGTAGAAATAAATAAAGGCATTGTGTACAACTAAAGTAAATAAATAAATGTTTTAATATATATGTATATATACATATATATTTTATATATATACATATATATATATATTTAAAGTGGTTAAGAAGAGAGATTCTATGTCATGCATATTTTGCCACAATTTTTAAAAAAGTTTCTCATGTGGAGTAAGGACCCAACCTTGGGTCCAAGCTGTCTCTGCAAGCTGAGTGACAATGCTAAGAAGGTTTTAGTCTTAGTATCAGAATATACTTTTCAGAATGTCATATTTATAGTAGTTCTGAGAGAAGATATTCCAGTCCTTTGTAAAAAATGCTTATATAAAGGAGAAAGTAGTTCACTCATGAAAGAAATCATATCCTCTCGGATAAAGATTATAGGAAAAATAAGGCACACTAAAATAGAATAAAAACAGATGGCTCCTGAGAAAATGGAAGCCTGGTGTTCTGATGTCTGACGTCTGTTCTCCAGCCAGGGAATCCAGCCATTGCGAAGGGCTTAGAGCAATGGAGAGTGTGGGGCTGACCTAGAACCCAAGGCACCAGAGCCAGCAGCAGCAGCACTGTGGCCTGATTCTTGTGTGATGTCTCAGAGAAAAGAAAAAAAATCCTTGAGATCATGAATCAAGAGATCAAATGAATCAAGCATATTAAAGTGGAAAGTCATAAAATCTCCCTCCAGGCTGCTATGACGTGTGACCTATGGGATAGCACCTTTCCCCTTGCACACCCTCTTCTTAAAGATGCTGACTCACTGAGGTAAGGGCAGGAGCCGGGCATGAAGTAGTGCTATTTGCACAGTCTAGCACAATAGGGTTAATAATGCTTATTATTTCAAACAAGAAAACACTTTAAAATTTGGCTTAGGTTAAGGTGTCCATTAATGGTGTTAGTGCATTAGTCATTCCGCAAGTACTTATTAAGGACTCGCTAGGTGGCACGTAGCTTCTGGATATTTTTTCCATCTAGTGACGAATAAGAAATAGTTACTTCCCACAAGTGGAGGCGGGAAAAGAATGGACAGCAGTTCTAACGTGCTGTGCTCATTCAATGATAAGAATAAGCTTAGAGAAAAAAGGGGGGCACGGTCCACTGTGAAGTCTGTAGGGACCTTGAGAAGGGTCCTTTAAGCTGTGAAGAAAGAGCATGAGTCAGCTAGGAGAAGGGCAAGGGGACATCTGAGGCAAAAAAGACAGTATTTGTTAAAGACTCAAGAATCCCGAGGAGCAAGCACACCAGCTTACATGGGTACAGGCAGCAAAAGGAATTAAACTAAGTAAGAAAAGATCGTTCAGGCATAAAGTGCTGGTAGCATGGGAGTAGATAAGATTGGCATAGACAGGGCAGATAGACCAGGTCACAAGAGGCCACACATTCTACGTATCTTTGCTAATACTTTTCATTTTTAAAAACAGGTGACTTATACTTCTGACCATTTTAGAGTACCCAGTATCAGAGTAATCTTCTCTTTGCAAGCAGTTACAAAGTAGGACAAAATGTACGAAGCCAATGTTTTCTGGCATTAGACACAAGGTAGTTATAAGATTCCTGAAAGAAGAGAAATTAATGGGGTCCACTTTGGATTGCTTTGGCTATTTCCCAGGGACAATTTCTTGATTGTAGTACAGGAAGCTGATGCCCCCACGGAGCATGGCACTCCCCTGAGCTAGGGAATGGGAGATGGAGAGTTTAGTGCGGGTAAAATGGGTGGAATCTATGGTAGGAGGGCACAGAGAAGAGGGAGATGCTGAGGGGCTGAGTGTTGGGGTGGGGGTTAATATCAGTGTGAGAGTTTCCTGCAGGTCCTTTGCCAAGGGCAGGACTGTATATACAGTAAGACTACACCAGGATTTCCAGAGAGGAGCTGCCGTAGGGTTGAAAAACACAACTTTCCAAAACTGACTCACAAAGAAATGGAAAATTAAAATAGTCCTGTATCTACTAATGCAATATGATGATGATGATGATAATAATAATAATAATAATAACCTTCTCATAAAGACAACTCCAGGCCCAGATGTTTCACTGGTGGAATCTATCAAACATGTAGGAGAGAAATAATAATACTCTTAAGCAAACTCAGAAAATAGAAGAGGAGAAAGGTTTTCTTATTCATATAATGAAACCAGCATAACTCTGACACCAAGATCTGACAAGAGATTACAAAAGGATTACAGAACACAAGAAAACATAGATAAAACAAAGATGCAAAAATCCTTAACAAAACACTAATAAATCAAATCCAGCAATAGAAAAACAGTAATGCATCATGATTAAATGTTTTCTCAAATATGAAAGGATTTGTTTCATATTAAAAAAATCAACCAATACAGTTTAATATATTATGAAGCAAGGAAGGAAAAATCATGATTTTAAGGTATGCAAAAAGGCATTTACAAAGATAAACATCTACTACTCATTTTTTAAAAATCTCTAAGCAAACATGGATTTGGAGGAACTCATTTATAAAAGGCATCAGTGAAAAACCTGTAATGAGCATGACTCATAATGGCAAAATATTGAATAATTTTCCCCAAAGAGTAATTAAGCATGAATGTCTGTCTACCTTCACCACTTCTTTTCAGTATTGTATAGGAGGCCCCCCAGTAGAAAAATGCAAAAAGTAGAAATAAAAAGCATAGATATTGGAAATGAAGAAGTAAAACTCTCTGTATTTACATCTGATGTGATCACCTTCATTGAAAACTTCCTAAGAAATCTGAAAAAATGTTTAGTGAAATTAATAAGTAAATTTAGCAAGGGCACAGGATACAAGGTCAATGTACAAAAATCGATTATCTTTCCATATCCTAACAATGTTATGGTTTGGTTATGAGGCACCTTCCAAAAGCTCTCATTAATGTAGGAATATTCAGAGGTAAGATGATTATGAGAGCTGCAACCTAATCAGTCCATCCTAGTTTGAATGGGCCGACTGGGTGGTAACTGTAGGTAGGTGGGGTATGGCTGGAGGAGGCATGGGTCACTGGGGCATGTCCTAGAAAGGGGCATCTTCCCTGGGGTCCCTTCTCCCTTTCTCTGCTTCCTGACTTTACCGTGAGCTCAGCAGTGTTCCTCCACGGGCCCTTCCCCCATACTATGCTGCCTCACCTTGGTCCCAGAGCAATGGAGTTGGCTGTCTATGGACTGAGACCTCTGAAACCATGAGCCCCAAATAAATGTCATTCTCTAAGTTGTTCTTGTTGGGTATTTTGTGCACAGCAATGCAAAAGATAACTAAAACAGAAATTGGTAGTGTAAGTGAAGCCATTGCTGTAATTAATCTAACCATGTGGTTCAGAAGTCTTTGGAGTTTGTAGGTGGGAGGAATTTTGAAAAGTTTAGAGATGCAAGCTGGAAAAGCTTTAGAATGTTGTACATGCAATTTAATGGGCAGTTTCAGTTGAAACTCAAAAAATCAGAATGCTGATAGAAATGCAGACTGTGCTCATTGAGGTTTCAAAGGGAAATGAGGGCTCTCTCGGGAATTGGACTAGAGGCCACTCCTGTTATATTCTGGCAAAGAACTTGGCTACATTTTGCCCATGTCTGAGACTTTGTGTGAGGTTAAATTTAAAGGTGATGGACTAATCTGGCAGAGGAAATTTCAAGGCAGCACAGCATTCAGGCAGTGACATGGATTTTCTGGACAACTTTTAGCCAGGGTTCCTGTGAGAACTGGAAGCAGAAAACAGTGCAAAAGGATTTAGAAAACTCGCAGTTTGGTGAGAGAAGTGCATGTAAAACTGGGAACAACAAAGGTGTGGTTGTTGAAGAGATGGTAGCCATTAAAGAGCTGCTGAATCTTTTACATAGAGACAACAGGAAAGATGGCTTAAGGGCATCTCAGGAACTGGAAAGACCACATCCATTACAGGCTCAAGGATGTAAAAGTAAAAAAATTCTTTGAGAAAAGAACATGGGTGCACCCTGCTTGCATGGTGGTGGTGGTGGGGCGGGGATTAGAAGTTGCTTTAGGGTGCTCAGATACTCAGAGGTTACTGAAGTCATAATTCCAAGGGCCCCGGGTATTACATGAGCTGGCAGCAGGCCTTGACATCATTCATGTGGGGCTTGTTTTCCAGGAATGCAGGCGCCTGGAGTTAGGGGGTCATGGAGGCTTCTGCCAAGATGTCAAAGAGAGGCCTGGGAAGCCTACAGGGTCAGAGTCCCTGTAGGATGCCCCTTAAAGGGTGATGTGAGAAGTTGTAAAGGTGAAGCCAAAGCTGGAATGGAGATCCCAGGAATTAAGAGATGCCAGTAATTTGAACTGTCTGCCAAGGAAAGCTGCTGGCTATAGAGAGAGCCAGGCTGAGAACTCTGCTGCACTTCAACCAGCAAGGGCAAAGGGGTGGAGCCGCCAAAACCCTTTGGAAATAACCTCTTGCAGCCCTATGTTCTAGGTACTTCATGTGGAGTGAGGGAACCTGTTTGTCCAGCTGGGTTTCAGTCTTATTTTGGCCAACCCCTTCTTTCTATGCATTTATTCCTTCATTTTGGAATGGGAATGTTTACTCTGTGCTATTGTATATTGGATCTATGTGACTTGCTTTTTTTTTTTGAGCAAAAAGTTTTTTTTTTTTTTATAGCAAAAAGTTTGCTTTGCATCTCAGATGAGAATTTGGACTTGGACTTTTGAGTCATGCTAAAACTGTTAAGACTGTGGAGATGAATGAAATGCATTTTGCATTGTAAGATGGACATGAGCTTTGGGGACCAAGGACAAAATGTTATGGTTTGGATATGAGGTGTCTCCCAAAAGCACCTGTTGATGCAGGAATATTCAGAGGTAAAATGATTAGATTGTAAGAGTTGTAACCTAATCAATCCATCCTAGTTTAAATGGACCGACTGGGTGGTAACTGTAGGCAGGAGGGGTGTGGCTGGAGGAGGTGGGTTACTGCAGACCAGACTTGGAAGGGTGCATCTTCCCTGTGGCGGCCCCCCTACCCCCAATCCCGTCTCTTTCCTGACTCCACCATGGGCTGCATAGCTTTCCTCCACTGGGCCACTCCCCCATGACATGCTGCCCCATCTTGGGCCCAGAGCAATAAAATTGGCTCTCTATGGACTCAGTCCTCTGAAACCGTGAGTCCAAAAAAACCTTTTCATCTTCTAAGTTATTCTTGTGTTGTACCTGGCAAAATACGGATTAAAACTCCAAGCCATGTCACACTTGAGCCAAAAAAAAGCCTTTATTAAGCTCAGCGGCCACCATCCTCACACATCACAAAGAGTGACAAGATGGTGCACCGGCAGTTATTTCCAAGGGTTTATATTTGGTTGTTCACCCAGTGCAAGCAAGCCACAGTACAGAACCTGAATTTGGGCCGTTAGCGAGACAATGCAATGGGTACTTGGTATTTCCCATGGGACTTTCCAGGTTGGCATAGCAACAAGCACATAGAAGGGAAGGGGGGGTCAAAATGACCCTAGTTGAGTACACGTCAGAGGATGGTTACTAACGTCTAGACAATGAATCTCTGACAAGGTACGTTGCCCAAGAAAAATGGAAATCAAAGAGAACAATTTTACACCGTATAAGAATTGCTATTTTTGTGTTGCCAAGTATGTTATGCTAGGTAACGATTAACGGGTACAGAGGCAGAGCTTTCCGTGTTCTATTATTTCTGAGAAACAGAACTATTTCTCGGAACTTCTAAGATGGCTGCTGAAGAACAAGATGGAGTCTCTCTAGTTCTCTTATCACACTTGTTGGGTATTTTGGTCACAGTGAAGCAAAAGATAAGTAAAACAAGCAACAAATGGTGACTTTTAAAAAATACCATTCAAAATAGCATCAAAACCATACAATAAGAATAAAGTTAATGACAGATATACAAAATCTATTCACTGAAATTCACAATTATTAAGAGAATAAAATATTTATGTAAGTAAATGAGAAAGTTTGAATAAAAGAGATATACCATGTTTATGGAATATTAAGATATCCGTTCTTTCCAAATTGGTCTACATAGTCAACACAAGTCCAAACAAAAATTCAGCAGATGATTTTTTTTTTTTAATTATTGAGTCTAACTCTAAGATTTTTGTTTCTGTTTTTGCAGTGTTGGGAATGGAACTGTGGCCTCACATGTGCTAGGTAGGTGGTCTACTGCTGAGCCATACCCCAATCTGAAATTCTGTAATTTCCTACAATAAATGTAATAATTTTGAAAAAGAGAAGTTGGAGGCTTATATTTTTTAATTTTAAGATTTACTATGAAGCTATAGCAATTTACACAATGTGGTACTGATGTAAGGCTAAACATGTAAAATCAATGGAATAGAATGGAGAATCCAGAAATAGCTTCACACATACATGGTCAATTTTTGACAAAATCACAAAAGTAGTTTAATAGTGGGGGATAGCATTTTCAACACAGCATAGAATTGGATATTCACAGGAAAAAAAATGGGGGATAGCATTTTCAACACAGCATAGAATTGGATATTCACACAGGAAAAAAAATGAACCTTGAATCCTACCTCTCTATCACAAAAGTTAATTTATGATGGTTCTTTGGCCTACATGTACAGTCCAAAAATATAAAATTCGTAGAAGAAAGCATAGGAGACAAATTTGGCTCTCTTAAGGAAAGATTTTCTAAAATGAACATAAAAATCACCATAAGAGAAAAATCTGAGCCAGGTACGGTGGCGCATGCCTGTAATCCCAGCCCTTGGGAGGCTGAGGCAGGAGGATCGCAAGTTCAAAGCCAGCCTCAGCAATGGCGAGACACTTAGCAACTCAGTGAGACCCTGTCTCTAATAAAGTACAAAAAAGGGCTGGGGATGTGGCCCAGTGGTCAAGTGCCCCAGAGTTCAATCCCTGGTACCAAAAAAAAAAAAAAAGAGAGAGAGAGAGAGAAATCTGGTAAATAGGATTTGGCCAAATTAAAACTTCTGTGCTTCAAAAGGAACTGTTCTTTTGGGCACAGGTGGACATGTTCATCATCTTGATTTGTGGTGATGGTTTCAACAGCATCCATATGTCAAAACTGAGGTTGTTTTTGTGATGGAGAATTGGAAATAAAGGTACTGTGGCAACTAAATAAAATTTTAACTAAAAATGCATTTTGGAGAAAATAAACAGTCAACCTATTTATTATTTGTGATAAATGAATCTGATAAAGCACTTCTATCTGGGACACATAAAGAACTCTTACTACTCCATAATGAGACAAACACCACAGCATAACAGGCACTTCTTAAAAGGATGCACAAATGACCAAAAATAACATGTTTTAAAAAAAGATGCTCGATATCTTTAGTCATCGAGAAATGAAACTCAGAACCACAGATGACCCACACCCTAGAAGAGCTTTTAAAAAATGACTACCAGTAACACTTTGGGAATCTAAAATAGGTCCACTCAGAAACAGAGAGTAGAGAGGTGGTTACCCAGGGTTGAGGGGTGGAGCAAAGGGGGAGATGCAGGTTAAAGGGTACTCACTTGTAGTTGTAAGATGAATCAGTTCTGGGGAATCTAAGGCACAGCATGGAGTATGCTTAATAGTAATGTACTGTATACCTGAAATTTGCTAAAAGAGAAGATCTTAAGTATTCTCATCACACACACACACACACACACACACACACACACACACACACAGAGTAAATAACATGAGGCACTGGATATGCATAACTCATGTTCAATTTAAATATGTATAATTTGTTAATTTTAGCTTAATAAAGCTGAAACAGGGTTGGGGTATTAAATATAGATATGTACAAGGGTATGAATATGAAGATAGATGAAAAACAATTTTTTTTGTACTAGGGATTGAACCCAGGGACACTTAATTAGCCCTTTTTATATTTTATTTTTTGAGACAGGGTCTCCTAAGTTGCTCAGGCTGGCCATGAACTTGTGATCCTCCTGCCTCAGCCTCTCGAGTTGCTGGGATTACAGGATGATAAACAATTGATAGAGGAAGAGTACACAAACACAGATGTGTGCACACATATATTTCCTTTTGGATAGGACACAGCCTTCCTTTGTTGTTAAAGCAGTGCTTGGTCAAAAATACATCACATTCACTACCGGAAGATAATGTTTTAAAAAATGGGTACTTTTTGTTTAGATGATGGGCAGGTCAGGTACACAATCTGCCGCAGTAGTTTTTCTGCCATGTACTTTTACATACATACAACTTCCTCCTTCTAAAATAGACTCAGAATTAATGGTATCATGCTCTACTTTCCAGTGCCACTTTGACCTTTCAAATCAACAGCTTTTCCTACTGCCTGAATGTCAAAAAAGTCCAAACAACTGGCCAAGAAATGGAGGAGCCCATTTTGAGTAACTGAAAGGAAGAAATTAAATGACTCAAGTCAGTACCCTCTGTAGAGGGAAAGCAAATGGGAAAGGCTGGGGGGAATCCTACAGTTTTCTCCCCCTTTTTTGGTACCAGGGATTAAACCCAGGGGCACTCACCCACTGAGCCACATCTCCAGCCCTATTTTGTATTTTATTTAGAGACAGGGTCTCACTGAGTTGCTTAGCACCTCGCCATTGCTGAGGCTGATTTTGAACCCAGATCCTCCTGTCTCAGCCTCCCGAGCTGCTGGGATTACAGGTGTGCACCACCACCCTTGGCTCATATGCTTTTATTCTATGTGTATATTTGAGATTATTTGTTGGAAAATGACACTCCTCCAGGCAAAGCATACATTGGTGCATGTTTAAATGCATTTTTAAAAAAGCTATTGATGCTATAGCTCCATTACCTGAAATTCTCTTCCAAGACTTCAAATTTTCCCATAATGTAGAATTATTATATTATTGCGATTACAGCAATTGGATTCCATTTCTTCTCTATCAATACTGATCCATCTTTCATTGCATACTTTATACTCTTAAAAAAAGAAAAGAAAAGAAAAAGACCATCAACTCCAAGTGTCAACTCCAAGCAACGATACCGAGCAATTGCAACTCAGGCATTGGGGTGGGAATACAAGTTGGTACAATCACCTTGCAAAGTTTGCCATTTCTTAAAAAGTGAAGCATGCACTTAAGATTATTTGTTGGAAAATGAGACACATCAAATCTGCTCTTGGGTTTTGAAAAAGGAGAAATGAAAACACAGAGCCGTAAAAGACTTGCTCATGAATATTCATAGCAGCTTTATTTAAAATAGCCAAAAGGTGGAAACTCTTTAGTGAGTGAACAAATAAGCAAATGCAGTATGTTCATACAATAAAATGCTACTCAACAATAAGGAGTGAACTAAGGATAGGCAGAACATAAACAAATCTTTGAAAAAACAAACAGGCTGAGGGAAAGAAGCAATATATGACAGATTCTACCCAGGTATGTATGATTTTGCCTTATGATAAATTTCTGGATTAATGGGAATATTCACTGGGGGGTGCTCCATGGATTTATGTGTTTGTCAAGATTTATCTGTTAAATGTACATATTTTATTGTACATAAATTGTACTGTGATAAAGTTTATTTTTAAAAAATCACAAAACATCCACTCTGTTATGGTTCTTACAGAACAGACATTTATGCAGTGTTGATGTATTTACAAAAACTACAATACAAACCCTGCTAAGAAGAAAATAAGCATATATGCTCACATGGCGAAATCCTTGGATTTTTATCCAATGAATTGCAGTTTAAAATTTCTTGAGAGTTTGCACAAAATCAATGAGGTGGATATTCAAAATGGGCAAAATTAGAAGACAGGTTAGGTTTTGATCATTAGTAAATTGGTAAATAATTTGTACTAGACACCTGCTGTGAGGTCTGAGTGGGCCTGCCTTCTCCCCAAATTTGTAGTTTGAAACCTATCTCCCAATGTGATAATACTAAGAAGTGGGGCCTCTGGGAGGTGATTAGGTCATGAGGAGAGTCCTCATAATTAGGATCAGTGACCTCATAAAAAGGTTTCGAGGGAGTCCCTTCACCCCATCCACCACGCGGGGAAATGGGAGAAGCACCACCCAAGAACCAGGAAGCAGCCCTCACCAGACACCGAGTCTGCCGGGGCTTGGGTCTTGGACTCTCAGCCTCCAGAAGTGTGAGAAATAAACAAATTTCTGCTGTTTCAAAGACACCAGGTCTTGATGTGTGGTCATGGTAGCTAGAACTGACCGTTAGTCCATTTTGTGCTGTCATCAGGGTAATTTATAACCAGCAGAAATTTATTTCTCACACTTTTAGAGGCTGGGAAGTTCAAGATCAAGGTGTCGGCATCTGTGAGGGTCTTCTTGCTGCATTATCATATGGGAGAGGGAAGAGAGAGAGGGAAAGAGAGAGAGAGAGAGATAGAGAGAGAGAGAGGACCTAACTCACCTTTTATAACAGCACCAGTCCCACCCATGAGGTGGCTTAGTCACCTCTTAATGGACCTATGTGTTACAGTGGCAATTACATTTTAACTTGAGTTTTGGAAGGGATAAACATTCTAACCATGGCACTGCCCAAGACAACACTGTAATTAAAACCAAAGTAATGACTGCAGAATATCACAGTGGCCCTAAAGATTGGTTCTAATTCTGGTGCT
The DNA here is from genome assembly GCA_025594165.1 of Tamias sibiricus. NCBI lineage: Eukaryota > Metazoa > Chordata > Mammalia > Rodentia > Sciuridae > Tamias > Tamias sibiricus. Next base: position 9,132,555 of record CM046666.1, read on the forward strand.
GCCATATTGGCTGCAGAGCACTGGGCAAACCGTGTAACTTCTGCGTGCCTAGCCTTGGCTTCTTTTCCCCCTTGTTAGTCTGTGAGTGTTAAATTAAATGGGAAATCCATGTAAACCTTTTAGAAAAGCGTCTGCCATTGGGAAAAAAAAAAAAAAAACCCTCAAAGTTAATGTGTGTGGCTGTGACTATTTGAAGTTCATTGTAGCGGACGCGGTGGCGCACGCCTGTAATCCCAGCACTTGGGAGGCTGAGGCAGGAGGATCGCAAGTTCAAAGCCAGCCTCAGCAATGGCGAGGCACTTGGCAACTCAGTGAGACCCTGTCTCTAAATAAAATGCAAAAACAAACAAACAAACAAACAAACAAAAAACAAAACAAAACAAAGAAGTTCATTGTCCTGGGGCCCCGCAGTTCCGTGCACTGCCCTTCCAGGGCTTCTAAACACCGGGGAGAAATATCTATGAATTACCAACCATGCCAAAAATATGTATTTAAATTCACACACACATCATCAATGTCTTTACGAATACAAATGTTGTTTTTATGAAAGGAGTAGAGCTGGAGAATCAAACTTCACAGGTAGGGATAGCACCCTGTTGATTCTATCCCTGTAGTAGGGAAAGAGGCCAGAAGGGTTCAGGATGGAAGGGACCAAGAGAGTGGAAGAAAGTGAAAGGACACCAAAGAAGAGGTTTAGCCTACAATAATACAAGAATGATTTAGAGAAACGTTAGAAAGAATTCAGAATAAGAAAAGGCAGGCGGGTGAGGGAACATGAGAAAACTTGAAATGAAAATCATCCCTCTAAATTGGTGTGTTTACAACACATTTACAACTCTGTTTATTTAGCCTTTTTTTTTTTTTTTTTTTTTAATGTGGTGCTGGGGATCGAACCCAGTGCCTCACATGTGCTAGGCAAGCGCTCTACCACGGAGCCACAACCCCAGCTAAATCAGTGTGCTTAACATGGGCATACTGAATGGAGGGGCTAGGGCATTGCTCAGTGGTGGAGCGCCTGCCCAGCACGTGCGAGGCCCTGGGATCCGTCCCAGCACCACAAAAACATCACCACCACAAAGACTGATTAAGTTGTGTTAAAAGGGAAGTTCCTTAGAGCAATCAAATCTAGTAGGATTTATCTGAGCAGAAAAAAAATTCATAAATCATATAAAGAGAGAAGAGAGAATTTTAGGATCACACTGCAAGGAAGCCAGGGGTGTGTGGTATTGGGAAACATGGGTTTCGGAGATAGGCCGGGCCAGAACCAAAGCTGGTTCTAAGAATTCTTACCAACAACATGATAAGACAACATTGATAAGAAAATGGAAGTGAGACACAGAAAACAACTTATTTGAGTACAGCATAGTCAACCAAGCAGTCAATTGGTTACACTTTACATGGTTGGCTACAGGGCCTTACGCAACCAACCAAAGCTCCCTTACTGGGATTCAACCCTACATTGGTTTGGTTGGTTGGGCCCAGCACAGGTGGCCAGTCAAACACACAGCCTTCCGCAAATTTAATCAACAGTTATTTTCAACCAAAAGAAATACTGGGTTGATTTGGTATGCTCACCCCTGGACTTGCAGCTATTTCCAGCTCAATAAACGAAAGATGATAGTCAGAGCTGTTCAATATTGAACCAAAAGCTTCAGGAGCTAAAGAACCCAGAGACCTTGGGTTCTATGTGGAGGCTTTGGACCCTGTCAGTAGAGAGGTCTTTGACATTTTGCTGGTTTGTTTACTTTTATTTCTAGCATTGATACTACTTATCTTGGGGGTAATGCACTCTCTATGGGTAATGTTTTATTATCCCTGAGCACACCTGGAAAGTTTTCTTTTCTTCTTTTCTTTTTAAAATATTTTTTTAGCTGTAGATAGACACAATATCTCTATTTTTATTTATTTTTATGTGGTGCTGTGGATCGGACCCAGTGCCTCACGCATGCAAGGCAAGCGCTCCATCACTGAGCTGTAACCCCAGCTCCTGGAAAGTTTTCAATGAGGTCTTTACAAAGTGAGCACAGTATAGTGAGAGAAGTGCTCTCCAGAGCCAAATCCTCTGTTGCCTTTCTAATGTTCTCTGCAGATTCATAATGGACATGGGCAACAGTTTAGCAGGAACCTGGAGAAACACCTGTAGAGAATCCCAGCTCTCCGTGGGGAACACCAGTGCTCTGCTCTGCTGATTTCTATTTCTTTCCACTTCAATTTCTCAGAGTAAAGAATGAGACAGGAGGGCTGGGGCTGGTAGCTCAATGGCAGAGCCGTGAGGCACTGGGTCGATCCTTAGCACCACATAAAAATAAACAAATAAGATAAAGGCATTCTGCCCATCTACAACTACAAAAAAAAAATAAATAAATAAAAAATAAAGAATGAGACAGGAAAGAAGAGAGTGAGCACCAGGTGGGTGGATGAACCTTCAGACCTGCTAAGACACAAGTATTTCTGTGAAAGTATTTCATAATTTATTAACTTGATTTGGATTAAACATTTCATCTGGATGTCTCAAAGCAGATGAGTGGAAATTGATGAATTTCAGAGGAGTTACAATTAAGGACTGTCACAGAAGTATATCTTTAAGCCAGGAAATTATATTAACTTGAGACTTAAAAAAAGGCTCCTTGTGAAATATCCTGAGAAATGTGCCTTTGCTACTTTCCACATTTGGTCTCAGTCCAACAGTGATTTTCCTCCCCCTGCATGACTTACTAATCCACACTCGGTCACCTGGGGGCTGCCTGACTATGCAAAGGCAGCGTGCCCGTGAGCGGCTCAGCCAGCACAGTCTGCAGGTCTCTCTGTCACACGCTGGTTCCCATCAGTCCCCACAGGTGCGCGCCCCACCAAGGTGCCTGAAAGCAGCATGCTTCACTGAGGGCCCCCGGATGACCCTGACCTTACTGCCACCCCAAATAAACAGAAGGAAAGTTTATTTATAGAGAGAGGAAGAGGAGAGGGGAAGGGAGGGGGGGAGAAGGGGGGAGAAAAGGGAGGCAGAGATTGAATCACGGCATGTCAAGGAGCAGACTCAGAATGAGCCCCCTGGAGGCTCTTTAGGGGACACTCAGGGGAGAGAAGGAGGAGGATGGGGTGACTGGATCGTGTGGTTTTGTCACACTGAACCTCCAGGAAAGGACTGCAGGGCTCTCTCAGAGCAGAGAGAGCAGAGGGCTTCCCTGATGCGAACTAATACAAAACCAAACTGAATAAAATTTGGTCCAGTGTCTTTAATTTCAGAACTTGATGTTAGGATCAGACAGTCTTTAGTGTTCCCCAGGCCGGCCTGTCTATCTCCGGAGCCCATGTTTCCCAATACCACACACCCCTGGCTTCCTTGCAGTGTGATCCTAAAATTCTCTCTTCTCCCTTTACATAGGGATGGAGTGAAGACTCTGGGAAGTGGATACAAATCATTGAGGTCTGGGTTCAAATGCTGCCTGCTCAGAGACGCCTTGTCTGAACACCCAACCTAAGTCACAGGCCACCCCATGACTCTCATGTTAATTTTTTTTTTTTTTTTTTTTTTACTGGTGATTGAACTCAGGGGCACTTGACCACTGAGCCACATCCCCAGCCCTATTTTGTATTTTATCTAGGAACAGGGTCTCACTGAGTTGCTTAGCACCTCAACATTGCTGAGGCTAATCTTGAACTCGCAATCCTCCTGCCTCAGCCTCTTGTGTGCTGGAATTACAGGCAGGCGCCACCCCGCCCGGCATGTTAACCCATTTTACTACTGGGTTCCTAGCAGTGCTCACAGTGGGAAGTTTCTCCTGTGTGGATCTGCTTGCTTGCCTGTTCTGCAGCTCCTGGTCTGGGGATTCCCCAAGGGCAGGGCCTCTGCTTTGTTATACTCTGCTGTACCCTGGTGCGCCGCGGGTGCCTGGCCCAGAAGACAGACTGGATAAATGAATAAATAAAGGATGATTTCTGTGATCACATAGTTGAAAGCATGCACTGAAGAAATGGGGCAGGAAGTTTTGCTCTGACGGACAGAGCAAAGGAGAGAGGAGATTAGCTCCTTTGCACTCTGCAGTCACCTGCCCTCTGCCAGGTCTCCTGGCCATGCCGACACCACAGGTTTAAATCGCCAAATCTGCTTTGCAATCTACCTAGTGGCAGTTCATTGCAGGACACGGGGGCAGGTTCCCGCAAAACACTACGATGAACTTTGATTCAGTATGACTAAAGTCACATCTGTGATTCAACTACTGATGGTGCCCAACTTACAAGGGTGTGACTTACGATTGTATTTTATTTTTTACTTTATTGATGGTGGAAAAGTGATAAGCCATCAGTAGAAACCACATTTTGAATTGGAATTGTTATAGGATGACATGTCCCCTGTCCCCAAACTCCTGTGTTAATGCAGGAATGTTCGTAGGTGACATTATTAGATTATGAAGCTGGACCCAATCAGTCCATCCTAGTTTGAATGGACTGCCAGGGTGATAACTGTGTGTATGTGTGGGGGAGGGTGGGGGGCGGGCATGGAGGTGGGTCACAAGAGAGGTTCATTTTCCCTGTGGCCCCTTCCATCTTTCTCTGTCTCTCTGCTTCCTGACTGCCATGAGCTGACAGCATTCCTCCACCCTGCACTTCTGCCATGATGCGCCGCCTCATGTTGGGCCCAAATCAATGGACTTGGCCCACCATGGAAAGAACCTCAGAAACCCTGAGCCAAAATAAACTTTCCCTCTAATTTGTTCTGGTCAGGTATTTTGGTCACAGCAAGGCAACGCTGATGAACACAGGCTCTTTCCCCAGTCTAGCCGTGAGCATCGCCATCGGTCCTCTCTGGAGAAGATGCTGGGCTGCCCAGAGAGCTCCAGCCCCACCCAGTCCTGTGAACATGGGGCAAAGTCACCCGCACTCTGCAGAGCACTGTGTGGCTAAGCCAGGGTGGCAGGGAGGTCCGCTGGACTCAATGCGTTTTCTACTTAAAACACTTCCGACTTATGATGGGTTTATTGGGATGGAATTCCACCACAAATTGTGGAGCCTCTTTATAATCTAGCCCAGAAATGCTTGACCAGGGGGGACAGACTGGAATCCCTGGGAGGAAGGACAATGGAGGAAGTGTGTGGAATTTAAGATGGGCTGCATCTGACGGTTTTCGTACTTATTGTTGGGGAGGGTTATATTTTAAAAAGCTGGAGAGTGGTCTAAATAATGTAATGGGATAATATTTACAAGAAACCTTAATGATGGGAGAGAGAGACAAGGATGAATCTGGAATTTGGAGCTCAATGCCCAGGAGCACAGTGGATGTTAACCACTATGGAGAATTTAGGACAAGCTGATTTGGGGGATAAAGCTAAGTAGAATTTTGACCTTGCTGAGCTTCTGATGACAGAAAGCCATCCTGCAGAGACTGCGGTGTTCTGTCCGTCAGTCAGTAGAAAGGAAAGAGTTGGAGACATGAAAGGGAACCTCTGCCAATCTGGATGATACCCTCCCACCCCCTCTATATAACAGAGATTATATCTAGTCTTTGTTCCTGGCACAGAATTTCAAAAACTACTTGGATTTCTTGAGTGAGCAGAGTGTCCTGTTATACTAATGAGGGGGCCCTAGTGGGTCTCTCAGGAGCTCCAGGATGAGGACTGGCACCAGAAAGGACCACCACATGATCAGAGGGTTGGAATTTGGGGCCAGTAACATCTCCAGAGGAGGGAGGGCAGGTAGTCAACGATTTAACCAGCCATATCGATGGAATGGAACCCCAGTTTCTGAAAAAAAAAGGAAACCCTCTGGACACCAGGAGCTCGCTGGTTGGCGGACACGTTGATGGACAGGAAAGGGTGAAGGAGCCAGGCTCTACGAGAAGAGGGCTCAGAGGCTCTGCATCCAGAACCCCCCAGACCTCACCCTCTGGGACTCTTCAATTTGGCTGGTCCCACTCCGCATCCTGTATAATACAACCGTAGTCAGAAGTGCAGCTGTCCCTGGTCCACAGGGAATTTGTTCCAGGATCCCCATCGATGCCGACATCCATGGATGCTCAAGCCCCTCACATAAAATGGAACAGTGTTTTCATACAACCCATGCACAGCCTCCTGCACACATTTCTATTTGCTTGTTTGTTTTGTGGTGCTGGAGCTTGAACCCAGGGCCTCGCGCATGGTAGTCGGATGCTCTGCTATCTGCTATATCTCCTGTATGCTTTAAATCAATTTCTATGTGACTTATAGTACCTAATACAATGCTAGTAAGTAGTTGTTATTCTGTATTGTTTCGGGAAATGCGACATGAAGGAAGTCTGCACATGTCCAGTACAAATGCAATTTTAAAAAATATTTTCAGAAGCTGGGCGCGATGGCGCACGCCTGTAATCCCAGCACTTTGGGAGGCTGAGGCAGGAGGATCGCGAGTTCAAAGCCAGCCTCAGCAATGGCGAGGCACTTAGCAACTCAGTGAGACCCTGTCTCTAATAAAATACAAAAAAGGGCTGGGGATGTGGCCCAGTGGTCGAGTGCCTCTGAGTTCAATCCCTGGTACCAAAAAAAAAAAAAAAAAAAAAAAAAGAAAAAAAAGAAAAATATTTTAAATCCATGGTTGTTTTTCCCCTTTCCACTGGCAGATACAGAGGACCAACTGTATACAGATCCATTATAGAAAGGTAATGTTTTTTTAAAAAAAGGGCATCTTATATTTTACAAAATATTTAATACAGCAGTAAGATAGTCTTTGCTTCTCTTTAACTTTCAAGCAATCTGCCTTACATATGTTAAATATAACTACTTTTTCCTGAAGATTTTCTGTCCCGAAAATATGACTGTCTCAAAGCATATCTGTACTTATTATAAAATATCCAGATTGAGAGTAAGGTGGCCGAGATAGGACAAGAGCCGATTGCATTCTGTAACAAGCACTGTGAAAATTTTTTTAAAAAAATTCATTTTCACATTAACTGAATCTTGGGAAAGAATTCTTCACTAACCATACCTTAGCGCATTTCAAACTGACAGAAACCGGCTTCATGCGATGTGTACACCTAAACCCCAGGCCTTCGTGAAACAAGCAGGCTTTATTCTGATGGCGCTGTTTTACTGTGTGGAGAAAATGCAAACAAGACGCTTATTGATATGATGTTAGCTTAATGGACACAGGAATAGCGGGTAAGGGGGAACCAATATCAAGGGTTCTAAAAACCCAGAGAGACAGCCCTTCAGGCAGGTAGACTAGCAACACAGAGCCAGGCAGGCACCAGGTGCGTGGCAGGAGAGCTGCCCCTGCTCCCGACGCAGCAGGGGACAGACGCAGGTCCCCTGGCCGGCAGCCACCTGCAGCCCTCGGGCTTCTAGAGGACTCCATGGCTTTCCACCTGTCCTCCAGATGGTCGACCCAAAGGAGGCAGCATCCAGAGATTCACGATTGTATTTCTAGGACTCAGAGGATGAAAATCCCCTCCTCACAAGTAAGTCAATTTTATGACTTTCTGACCTTCTTAAAGATTCTTCCAGGTTTCTAAATGAAATTAGTTAACCGCTCAGTGCGAGAAACTGGCTCGAGAGTTCAGATCTTGATTAGACCAAAGTGATAAAAACGGTACCACCCAAGACTGTGGCCCTCGCCCAGGCCTAAGCACTCCAGCTGAGCTTCACCTAACCTGCAAAAAAGATTTGCAGAAACACAAACAGAATCTAGTGCACTTGGCTTTGATTAAGGTTGGACTCACCTCTGATGAGGTCCCTCCCTCTCTTCAGGGGATTGAAGTGATCAACATATGATAACAAACCTATCTTAGGTGAAAGGAGGGCTGTAAAATCTGAAGGGAAGAACGTTCTGCCTTTCTTTTTTAAAAAAATAGATTTATTTTAATTGTAGTTGGACACAATACCTTTATTTTATTTATTTTTATGTGGTGCTGTGGATCAAACCCAGGGCCTTGCGCATGCTAGGCACGTGCTCAACCGCTGAGCCACGACCCCAGCCCTGTTCTGCCTTTCTTTAGAGGACCTGCCACAAGACCATATCAGACGCCCGGTGCATACTCCTGGAGATGATGCTGACGATTTTATGGTGCCTGCCTGAAAGTGAGTAGGTGTCAGGCGAGGGGAAAGAACATACTGTATTTATACACACTGTGATTCGGTTACTTAGCGTTGACACGGGTGCTTTCCTATTGAGCCGTCATTATGTAAATACTAACTATGTATCAAAATCCCAGTCACTCAGCAGGCTGGGACACTTGCCTTGAGTCACTGTTAAAGAACGAACTCTGTGACTTTGAAACAAAATGGTGAAACACAGCTCAGTGTCCTTACTTCCCACAGTTATCAAAGTCATAGTGGTTGGTAGCACAGACATTTGCTGCACAGGATGTACAAAGCATGTTGGAGTTTAAGTGATTTATAGTACAGCATGGAGCTTGTTAAAAGTCACTCCTTTGTCACCGTTTTAGTTATTATTCCAAAAAGCCTATGAGACCATAAGGAACATTTTTATCACATGTCTACAACAGAAACTGTCAAAGATGAGGCTTACCCAGGTATCTAGCGACCTGGTTGAAGAAGCCTGCAAAACAGTGTGTATCATCAGTGTTCTGTACTGTAGCAGATAACTGAGATAGTCCACTTGTAAGGAAAAAGGTTTATGTTGGCTCTAGTTTGGGAAGTTTCAGTTGCTAACTGGGAAAATCCATTGCTTTTAGGCCTCTGGTATTGTGGCAGGATGGCAATGGTGGGGGGGAGGGCAAACGGAGGGATAAAACTTTCACCTCATTGCTCGGAAGTGAAAGAGACAAAGAGGAAGAGACGAGGATCCCACAGTCCCCTTTGAGGGCACACCCCACTGACCTAAACATCTCACACCTCTTAAAGTTCCCACCACATCCCACAGCACCGCTCGGGGGAACAAGGTTGGCACACATGGGCCGTGGTGGGACATTCTAGCTCTGAAGTCCAGCGACTCTCCACTGAAACCCGAGCTAGCGAGCGGAACAGTCCATACTAGTACAAGACGCTCTTTGGCAGCCTGCAACAAGCAAATCCCCTCACCAGCTTCCTCTCTGAATTGTTGACTCCTCTCCTTGGAGGATCAAGGGTGCATCCACCACTGAGAGGATCCCCTATCTGACCCTCCAAGCTCCACCTTGTCACACAATCCCGTGTCCTATTCCAAGAGCGACAGAAAAGGAACACATTCTCTTCCAGACGACTTTCTCGCATTAACAAGGGACACAGCCACTTCAGTGTTTATAGCAGCACAATTCACAATAGCTCTAGGTTGTGGAACCAACCTAGATGTCCCTCGGTAGATGAGTGGATAAAGAAAATGTGGTATATATACACAATGGAATTTTACTCAGCAATAAAAGACAATAAAATCATGGCATTTGCAGGTAAATGGATGAAGTTGGAGAATATAATGCTACGTGAAGTTAGTGAATCTCAAAAATCCAAATGCTGAATATTTTCTCTGATATAAGGAGGATGATACACAGTGGTGTTGGGTTAGGGTATATAGGAGGATTAGAGGAACACCAGAAAGGTCAAAAGGGAGGGAGGGGAAGGGAGGAGGCAAGGGGGTATGGAGGGGAAAAAAAAAAAAACCCAAGAAGGTGGTAGAATAAGATGGATATAATTATCCTAAATGCATGATTGAAGACTTGAATAGTAGGAATATACTTTGTATACAAACAGTGTTATGTAAAAACATGCTCCATATGTGTATTATGAATTGTAATACACACTACTGTTACAAATACAACAACTTTGAATTTAAAAAAATGAATTAAAAAAAAAAACAACAACCAACAACCACACACACAAAAAAGGAGTCGATATTTTTTTACAGGATCCAGAAATAAATGAAACCCTTTGGCTCACATAAGGACATTTGATTATGCTCACAGCACGGACCCAGCCACACCAGGAAACCCAGTGCTCAAAAAAACTGGCTGCTCCATCTTTTTCCTTTTCTGTCTGCCAGGTGGGGCCCTGACTCCCGGAGCACGTCTGGCTCTCGGTGGCACCCTGCCTGTTATCTCTGTCTGGCAAAGCACCGCTCGGTGCTTCCAGAACTTCAGAGCCTTCCAGGACACGGATGATAAGTTATTCTCAGTCCTCCGTGCCAAAAGTTTTCTTGGCCGAGGGACTGAGGAAGACCATTGTTGTCGCTGGCCGTTATCTCCCAGGCCGACTCCGCTTGGCAGAGGCGTGCGTCCATCTTTGGGGGGTGGAAGCAGAGGGCTGGACACCGGAGGAGCCAGCGTGTTAATAAACAAGGGGCATGGAGGAAATAGCCACCAGTCTTGAAAACAAAAAAAAGAAACATTTTGAAGTTTATTGGATGCCGAGATGTTTGTCCTTCAGAGCTCAGCCGGCCTTTATCTCGCTGCACAGCCTTCCTATCAAAGAAATGGGGAAGTTAATAGTTTATCAAATGGGAATCAGCTGCAATGTTTATGTTTGACTGACAGAGCATGGAAAGAATTTTTTTTTTTTTTTTTTTTTTTTTTTTTTTTTTTGGTGCCAGGGATACAGTTTTCGTTCACTACAAATGTCTCCCTGTCATTCATCTCTCTTTTTGTCAGACTCCCTGTTCTAGGAAATCCTCTGTCTACCAGGATGTTGCTTGGCTCCCCGGGGCCATCGGGGAAACACCTCCAGACTGTGGCCTCAGAAGTACCTGCAGCGAGGTGGAATGGAGGGCTTGCTCCTAATGTGGACAGAGAAGCAGGATGGGAGCCCCACTCCCGCGTGGGCTCTGTCTCTGAAGCAGAAACAGAATGGGAGCAGGCTGCACCACGTGTCCTCTGCAAACACAGCATCATTCTGCGGGCACCCTGCAGCGAAGCAGACCTCTGCCCACCTCTCAGCACCCGCATGGGCCTCTGGGATGGCCAACGTGGTAACCGAAAACCAGGCTTCAATGAGTTAGCAGGAACCAAGACACCCACAAGATGAGAGAGCTCAACTCTTGGAAATATAGCGTGTCACTCTCAGGCTTCTTGGGGAAACAGGGGGAGGGAGCTAACTCCAGTTCTAGGGCCACCTTCCCTCCCAGGGACCTAGAAGCAACAGGGGTGTCCAAAGGCAATGCTGCATGTGCTAGACGCCCTCATGTTGGGTCACTGGAGAGATGGGACTTCCTAAGGTGACTCAGGGACATCCTACTGATAGATAGGCTTGAGCTGACAGGCCACCTCCCCCATGGAAAATTCCACTAGGAGCAACCTGGTTTCAATTTCCCCAGGCAGGAGCCAATCAGCTTAATGGTCACTCTGTTCCCCGGGCAGGAGCCAATCAGCTTAAAGGTCATCTTGTTTACTGGGAAAAGAGCCCATGGCATTAAAGGTTGCTCAGCCAGCCCCTCCCCCAGAAATCCCTACTTAAGTCCCTGTCTGCCTGGAGCTCAGACCCAACAGCTCCTCCTGGTGAAGAGGAAGCAGCTGAAGCAACATCTCGGCCCTGTGGAGAAGCAGCAGCGTCTGCAGCGGCTCCAGACTCACCGCCTCCAGTCCGATGGCGCCTCTCCAGCCTCCGGCCTGTTGGCAGCTGCCCCAGCCGACAGCTCCGGAGACGGTGGCTGGCCAGACTAGGCACCACCTCCGTCCAGAGCTTGCACGCTTCCCTCTCCCTGACTCCTCTCTCCCCAACTCCTCTCTGCCCGTACTTCTTCGACCTCCGGCTAGCCATAAAGACTGGTGAATAAATCTCTTGGCTGCACAGTTGTCTCCAGTGTGATTTTTGCCCTTCACTACAATAATCCTGCAGCAACAGAGTCATTGATCTTGACTGAATCTTTTGGTTTCCTCCAGGAAATTCAGGTTTTGACCCGACACACGTGTTACTGACACCCTCTTTCAGGAGTCTTCATCTGGGTGACCAATGGCCCATTTATCAGCCGACACCTGACGGAGATAAGGATGAGCTTTCCCTACACCACAGTGGCACCGTGAGGGCTACTTACCATCTGGGCTTTAATGGAATCTGGTTTCAACAAACACTTGTTAGAGCCATGGGATGCCAGCCACTGTGCTTCACAAAGGGGATAATAGGAACATGATGATGGTCACCACAGGCCTCTGTCTAGTCAGAGACAGACACCTCAATAGATGACCACACCCCTGTGTGACAGGGACAGCAGAGCATGCACAAGATAGGCCCTCGGTGCCTCCTCTCAATTGCAGTGTGGTGAAGAGCTGCTCATTTGTGTGGAGAACTACCTAGGGGGGTCCCAGTTGGGGTGTTGTGCTGGCACTGGTAGTTTGAACCAATGGAAATTCACAAAAGCACGTAGTAGACATGCTTCTTGTGTGCTTTGGGGAGCACGGTCAACATCTGAAGTGCAAGGACATGGAAACACTTTTCTCCCTAAGGATATGCACACTTTTTAAAATATAACATTTATTTCTATCAGTACTTGGATGCTACCAAACATATTGAAAAGACCCACCCTGAAGAAGCTAAGATCCAGGTGTATTAGTCAATGTGGGTTGCTATAACAAAATACCACAACTTGGTGGCTTATATAAACAACAGAAAATCATTGCTCACAGTTCAGAGGCTGGAAGTCCAAGATCAAGGCTGGCAGATTCAGTGTCTGGGGAGGGCTTGTTTCCTGTTTTGTAGATGGAAACTTCTTGCTGTGTTCTCACGTGGTGGGTGGAAGGAACTAGGGAGCCTTCTGGGGCCTCTCCTATAAGGGCACTAATCCAGTTCATGAGGCTGCACCCTCATGACCTACTGACCTCCCAGAGTTCTCAACTCCCATAATACCACGAGCATAGAGATTAGGAGTTTGAATTTGGGGGAATGCAAACATTTAGTCCAAAGCACCAGGTATGGAGTTGGGGATCTATAAGCAACATTTCCTTGATTCTATTTTCACTCATGTCTACTGGTGGCTGACCAGTCTCTTGGCAGCCCTGTTAGCAGTCCTTAGTGCTAATGCAAAATTTATTAAGTACTGAGCTTTCTCATTATCTATTTAATGGCTAAGTGGACAGACAGGCCTGTCCACTTAGCCACTAAATAGATAAACTTTGTGCATATTTGTGCGCATTTGACCTAAAACATCTCTCTCCATGTTCTTCATTTGTGAAAAGGGCAACCTACTTTAAGACCCAATTCACATGTCAACTCCTCATGAGAAACCAATCCTCTTCCCATGGGAACTGGTCCTACTCTTCCTCTGCCTATTGATCCTCAAAGGGCACTTAGCATTAAACCAAAGCAGTTTCCCTCGAAGTCCTTGTCGATAGCCAGAATCTGAATTCCCGGAAGCCAGACACCATCTCTGACTTACCTTTTCAAGTCTAGCATTCACTACAGAGTTCAGTAAATGTTAAATCGTAGTTTGAATAATGTTTTTTAAAAAAATCTTTTTGAAAAAGTGTAATACCCAATGAGTTACCTGGAGAGAATAAACCCAGCTATCACCTGAATCAAGACTTTAAAAATGACCAGCATCTGGGAATGGACCCACCATTTGACCCAGCCATCCCACTCCTCGGTCTATACTCAAAGGACTTGAAAACAGCATACTACAGGGACACAGCCACACCAATTCTTATAGCAGCACAATTCACAATAGCTAAACTGTGGAACCAACCTAGATGCCTCTCAGTAGACGAATAGATAAAGAAAATGTGGTCTATATACACAATGGAATATTATTCAGCATTAAAAGAGAATAAAATTATGGCATTTGCAGGTAAATGGATGGAATTGGAGAATATCATGCTAAGTGAAGTTAGCCAGTCCCCCCAAACCAAATGCTGAATGTTTTCTCCGATATAAGGAGGCTGATTCATAGTGGGGTTGGGAGGGGAAGCATGGGAGGATTAGACAACTCTAGATAGAGCAAAGGGGTGGGAGGGGAAGGGAGGGGGCATGGAGGTAGAAAAGATGGTGGAATGAGAGGACATCATTACCCTAAGTACATGTATGAAGACACAAATGGTGTGAATATACTTTATACACAACCAGAGATCTGAAAAATTGTGCTCTATACATGCAATATGAATTGTAATGCAATCTGCTATCATATATAACAAACTAGAATAATAAATAAATAAATAAATAGATCCACAAAAAATAAAATAAAATAAAATGCCCAGCATCCCAGCCACCCATCTGGAGCCCCTCCTAATCACTATGTTCTTCTACCTCCCCAAAGGTAGACACTATTTTCCCTTTTATCTCCTCCAGATTTTAGGTTTACTGTTTTGAATATTATATAAATGGAACCATATAGAATATTTAATTTTATTTTCAACTTCTTTGGTTCAACATTGTTTTCATGAGGATCCCCCATGTCATTGCAGGGAGCAGAGTCCGTTCCTTCAGGGAGCTCTGCAGTCCTCCACGGGAACAACATGCCACAATTTATTTATCTGTTCTGCTGATGCATATTTGGGCTCTTTCCAATCTGGGATTCTTACATGTTGTGCTCTTCTGAATAGTCCTTTAGGTCTCCCGTGACACACGTGGGCACGCGTTTCTGTTGAGAGACTTGCTAGGTCTTCGGGCAGACTGAAGCTTAGCTTTAGTAGACAATGCTAAACTTTTCCAAAATGTGCCACTGTGAGAGCTTCAGACACCAACACTTGATCAGTCTGTTTGATTAAAGCCCTCCTGGCATGGGTGTGCGCGTGTGTGTATGTGACAGTGACGTGTCATGGCTTAGCCTCATCCCCCATGGTTGTGAGACTGGGAACCTTCTCACGTGCGTCGGCCCACGTGGTGCTCTCTTTCCTGGGCCTGTTCAGATCACTGCCACGTGCCTTCTGCTGGGCCTTCGGACGCTCCTTCATGTGCTTTATCGCAAACCTTCCCTGAGTCACAGATGTTATAAATGGGCTCCCGTCCATGGCTTGCCTTTTCTCTTTCTTAATGCTGTTTTCTGATTAACAAACAGTTCCAAATTTTGAGGAACACCAGTGTATAACTTATCATTTATGGTGAAGGACTTTGGTGTCTTATGCAAGAAATTTCTCCCTTTTTCACGCTCATGAAGACATTCTCCTAAATCTTCTCCCTGAAGCCTTATAACTTTACCCTTCACATTTACGTCTGCACTCTACCTGGAGGTAACTTTTTGTATTGTATGAAGGAGGAGCTCAATTTTTATTTTGTTTTTCTATACGGATACCCAGTTCACCATGCACCAATTATTGAAAAGACTTTAATTTTTCCACTGAACTATTTATTATATTTTAATTCTCTTTCAGTTAACAATATTTTCTAACTTCCATTATGACTTCTCCTTTGGCCCATGATTTATTTACAGGTATATTTGAATGATTTCTAGTAGTTTTTCGTTATTAATTTCTAGCTTAGTTCTATTACAGAGCTGTATGATTGTAACATTGTGAAATTTATTGAGCTTTGCTTTATGGTACAGAATATGATCACTTCTTATAAATATTCCTGTGTACTTAAACGTGTGTGTGTCTGCACATTGGGCAACAGTGCATTATTATGTAGGCCAGTTTGATTTAGCTTGTTAATTAATAATTGTCTTATTCAAATCCTCAATAGTTTTACTAATTTTAAAAGTGGCTTTTCTGTCAATTATTGAGGAAGCTGTGTAATTTATTGTGAATTTAGAATTCTTAATTGATGAAGTACATGTTGTATAATTATGAAGTTTCTCTCGTCTCTAGGAATGCCTTTTGCCTGACGTCCTTTCATACTCATTTTCTTTTGGTTAGTGTTTGCACAGTATTTTGCAATGATGGAAGGGAGGAGCTGGCCATGCTATGTGTCCACCAGGGTGGTGACAAGAAGCAGAACAAGATGAAAAGGAATGGCAGGAAAGGATGGTGTCCATTGCAATGGAAAAATGCAGCAGAAGTCAACATTTTGTGGAAATGGAGATTTTCTTTGAACCCACACTTTATAAACATAGGGTGCCATTTGCTTTGTAGAGTATCAAACTAGTCTTGGGTGAGTTTGCAGTCTTTTTGCATTAGCTGTTGTGTAAGACGAAGACACCAGGACTTACATGGAAAATTTCCATATGTATCTGCTCCTAAAGGCACCTGCGAGGGGGCTAGAAACTTGAAGGAGCGACTTCTCCAGTGTTAGGTTACTAGCATCTCTCCCGAGCCACGCTAATTCATCCATGCTCATACTAATTCACCCATTTGAGAAGCACTTATTAAAATTTATGCTAAGAACTAAGGAAACAGATAAAAAGACATGATGGCTGCTGCCAAGAAGTTGTTTGGATTACTGATGGAATTTCCTAATACCCCATGTTGCTCTTGGCTATGCAAAAAAGTAGATTAAAAATTTTTATTATTATATAAAAAATTATAGGCCATGCCACTTAGAGAAAGAAAAAGACCTTGCTGGTGTAGCAGGTTGAGGCTGCCCCTGGGGTATCAGGTACACACGGCAGCCCCGTGAGTCAGGGGTCTGAGCAATAACTACAGCCTTGCACAGGGACAGCCTGTGCTGCTTTTCCAAAAACTGTGAAAACAGCAAAATGATACCTTAGGACTGTTTTCAAAGATCTTAATGACCATGAAGACAGCCAGCACTCTTCTCAGGAAGGAAGAAAATGGTCCTGTCGGTTCTGAATGTTTAGATGCTAAAGTCAGAACAGGCTGGTGACATAGAGAATGCCAAAGCTCAGATGGTATCGTTGTTTACAAGTTAACTAAAACCAAGTCACACTGTTAGGCACATCCAAGAGCTCAACAGTCATGAGAGGCTGGTGCCTAGTACAGTGATCAGCACAGGCGCAGAACATTTCTACCACCTTTCATCACCACAGAAGGCTCCACTGTGCAACACTGGGATGGAATGGGTCCCCCAAAGAGGCTGAAAGTTGCTGGGTGTAATCCCAGTAACTGGGGAGGCTGAGGGAGGAGGCCGGTCTCCTCTTCACAAGTTTGAGGCCGGTCTCAGCAATTTAGCAAGACCCTCAGCAACTTAAGAGACAGACTCTGTCTCAAAATAAAAACAAATTTTAAAAAACCACAAAAAGGACTGGGGATGCAGCTCAGCAATAAAGGGCCTCTGTGTTCAATCCTCTGTACCAAAAAGAAAAAAGAAAAAGACTGCAAGTTGGGGTTGCATGGGTATGGATAGCAAAAAAGAGTAATTATGAAAAATTACAATTAAATAAGAGATGTTTTTTGAAAATTGCAGATAACATGGAATTAAGCCTTGAAAGATGATGGACGCAAACTTTCTCCTGGTACTTTGGGTGTGTGGGAGGCTGAGTGTCTTGAATCTAGTCTGTGGGATGTGCAAGATGCTGTGCCCCCGTATGCAGCCACCATCTGGGATCACTGACCACCTTGTCTCCAAGTCACCCAGCTGCTGGCTGACAAAGAAGATGCCTTGAAGCAGGACGCTGGAAAGCGGGGAGGCTCTGGTCCTGTGCGAGTGCGAGCGTACATGCGCATGCGCGCGCACACACGCAAACACACCCTGTCTGCTACTGGCTTCCATCACGTGGGAGAGAGCCTGTTTAAAAAGAAGGTCCTCTTGCTCATGGGGTTGGACACTTTGAAGCTCTCCCTTGACCTAGTCACATGGCAGGCGCAGGATGAAGTCATTCTGCAGTTGGTTGCAGCTAATGCAATTCATCTTGCTCCGTTGACAAGCGTAAATTCTGTGCTGCATTTACTTGCTCAAATCCAAGTCAGTGTGACACATCCTGCACTTGATCTTCAAACGTAAGACAGAAGGACTGGGATGCAGTACTTATGGGATCTGTGGATGAAGGAGGCCTAAAACAATGTCAGAACTGTTACTGGGACTAAATGACATTGGGGAGCACTGGTTTCTTTGATGGCTTCTGTCCACCCCCTGGTGGAGGGATTCATTACTAGTTGAAGCCAAAGAAGGAAAGAGAAAGAAACATGGTTTCCTGAATGTCTATTCATTCAGTCCCCCCATCATCTAGGGTCTGCTGTTTCTATGAGATTGGCCGGTTCAACAGGAGAAGGGCAGCCCGTTCTCTCCCCTTGGACGTCTTCTCGCTCAGGAATGGCAGGGAGAGCCCAGCAGCAGGAGGCTGAGCTGCCAAAATGCTGGACTCGAACCGAAGGGCCATCAAGAGTTACGAGCTCTGCTGCTCTGGCGGCCCTGGACTCCTTCTCCTGGGCGCGGATGAGACCTAGTGATTCAGAGGAAGTACTGTCAGCTCTTCAAAGCAGACCCAGCTAATTGTGTAATGTTATTCTGAGGTATTGGAAGAAGCCAAAAAAGAAGGGAGGCTGGGGAGAAATTCTTTCCTTTGCAGTGATCAGCTTACATCCTGCACCATCAGATTTGATTATCCTTATCTTTTTTTTTTTTTTTTTTTTTTTTTGCACAACTACAAATGTTATGACTGGTCACAGTGACCAGACTTCCAAAAAAAAAAAAAAAAAAAAAAAAATCCTCCACAATATTTGAATCCATGACTGTGGCAGTAAATTCCCTAGACTAGCTACATGCTGTGCAAAAAGCTGTTTCCTCTGATTTATTCATCTACCAGTTCTTAACTCCATGAGGCACCCCCTGTTCTCACATTAGAGAAACTGGGCGGTGGGGAGGGATTCTGTTTCTTTTCCATCATTCCCTTTCAGAGAGACAATTTAAATGTTCTCTAACCTCTTTTTCTCATATTGCATAGTAATTTTAAAAATTAACTGCTTTTAAACTTTTTTTTTTTTTTTTTTTTTTTTTTTTTTTTTTTGCCTAAATTCTGAGTTATAAAAAGAACTGATTGGAAATGTTTAGGTCCCACAATAAATAGAAAAAGCAAACATCTCTGCCATTGCAGACCAGCAGAATCTTGGCTTACCCCAAGGCAGGCATTAATACCAGCTGCTGGGGTGCACTCCAGAAATGTCTGAGCCCACATATGTGTGCATTTCCTCCTTTTAAAATGTATCTTGCTTTTCTATATCACAACACATCTTAGAGACTACTCCATATCATCCATTCCACATTCTACTGTACATTCCACATGCAGTGCTACCTCATTCTTCTTCATGGCTGCCTAGTATTCCAGTTTGAATGCACCACAGTTTGATTCAACCAGTTCCATATTGATGGAAATTTATGCTGTTTCCCGTGTTTTGTCTGTATATGAAAAGCTCCAACAAAGATCTATGTAGGTCTTAACATACAAATGCAAGTATGTGCATTTTAAATGTTGATAGCTATTTCCAGATTGCCCTCCAATGAGGTCATATCAATTTAAACTGTCACCAACAGTATATAAGAGCTCCTATCACTTCCTTGCTAACATAGTAATTCTAATTATATTTTTCAATTTTCCATCATATGCCAGTTCTGCTTGAAAACCCACATGTGGCGTGAGGATTAAAAAAAATTAAAAAAATAAAAAACCAAACCTGGGTTCTGTGTAGCTTAGTGGTCAAGTACATGCTTTGCAAGGGTGAGGCCCTGGGTTTAATCCTCATAAGAAATTTTATAAATTGGGTCCTGACTCTGAGCCTTCCAGCCAGTTTCTTCTGACACCTATCTCATCTGCATAAACGCTAAAATCTATCAGAACAAAACAAATGAGATGGAAAATAAAACCAAAAAAAAAACAAGCAAATGGGTCACGTGGACAGGCCAGACAGAGCCACTAACAAGTAGGTCCCCGGGCTTCCATGCCACCAAACCTGCCAACTAGCCAATCTGCACCCACAACTGCCTGTGTATGTGTTTGTGGGGGTGGGGGTAGGGAAAAGGGCTATAAATTTCATCAGACTTCCAAAACTGTCCATGACTTCTGCCAAAAAAGCTAAGCACCAGTGATCTAGATGATTAAAAAAAAAAAAAAAAAAGGGGGAGAGAGATAAAATCACGCTTGGATAAAAATCCAAATGCCTGATTTTATGGCTTCATGTAGATAAACTAAGTAACACTGCACACTCAAATTACTGTCAGATAATTTAAGTGTAAAGTATCTATGTAAAATAATGAAGTCACTCTAGAGCAGCGGTTCTCAAATTTCGAACTACAATTTGTGACCCAACGTGGGTTTTGGCAAAGTTCTATTATATCAAGCAGAGATGTCACCCCCCAAAAAATATATATATGCATATATATATACATATATATACATATATATATATATATATATATGTATGTGTATATCTGCTCTGCTCTGTTGTCACTGCATGAGATTATTTTAACACCAAAAAAGAAGGAAAGCTACAGCCTGAGAGCAAAAGGCACTTCTTGGAGATGGATGAATGGAACTGTCCGCTCTCACCACACAGAGCCGCATTTCCTTACCTCACCATCCAGCCTGAGAATCTGAATGATGCATTCAGGACAACCGTCACATAGGATGGCTGTACCTGGCCCAGCGCTTGGACAACAACTGCTACCAGGAACCCTCTCTTTAACTCACAAAAGCCAGGACTCTAGCTACAGCCTTGTTTTTTGATATGTGCAATGGGGAAATCTAGAGGAAAGAGTACAGGATTTTTGAGTCCCGAATTTGTCAGTAATTAACTTTCATTAAATTACTTAACCTTTTTTTCAAACTTCAGTCAACATCATGAAAGATCATTAACACATTTCCTGCCCACTTCATGGAAGTGACAGGATCAAAGAGAATGAATATATGAGCAATTTTTTTTAACTATAAGGTGATGCAATTAAATACTAATATTTCTTGAGCATTAAAAGTGGCAGATACTCTAAGTGTTTCATAGATATGAGACCATCTATCCTTCTCAACAGCCAGATGAGGAAACTGAGGCCCAGGGAGGGTAAAGCAATGTGCTCAGTTCAACAGCCAGTGAGGGGCAAGGTTAGGAGAGTTCAATTCCATATTCTTTTTCTTTTTTTGTACCAGGGATTAAACTCAGGGGTGCTTAACCACTGAACCACACCCCCAGCCCTTTCTTATATTTTATTTTGAGACAGGGTCTCGCCAAGTTGCTTAGGGCCTTGCCAATTTGCTGAGGCTGACTTTGAACTTGGCGATCTTCCTGTTTCCACCTCCTAAGCTGGGGGGATCACAGGCGCACACCACTGCACCCAGCCTCCGTATTCTTCATCGTTATGGTCTACACTTTCCTAACTAATGATGTGATTACCACTGTGCTTATCATTCTTGCATATTTTAATTCCAGCCAATGGAAAAACATCATAATAATTAACAGTCTGTCTGACCCAGGCTCTTTTGGTATGTTAGCATGACCTAAGGATGAGAGCATTCAGCTCCATAAACAAAGGATCTGCTCAGCTAATAGATGGCTACTTGTTTTCTTATGTTCAGATGTAAATTTCTGTAGTCAACTCTATGACCTAGCAGCTATAAGCACCAACCTATACTGTTGAGAAAAAGAATCGGGTATTATGGCATTCAAAATGGAAATATGTCACTGGGTGAAGAAAGGGGGGATGGTATATAGATTTAGAGTATCAGGCCTTTGAGAAATGTGATTGAGGAAGACAGCGTGAGGTTTGCCAAGGCTGAGGACATTTCCCCTAAGACACTCCATAGTATGCCACGTTACTCTTTCGTTTTATTTTGTGACTGAGAATAAAACATTACTGATTTTGTCCTCTGACCAAGACAGAATCACTCTTGGGGAACTTAAGGTTGATTGCAGCTTCTGTGTGTTTAACAGAGAACCGTGGCAGGGCTCCTGGGGGGTGGCAGGAGGGCCCCGCGGTGGTGCCTCCAGGTGTGTGTGTGGGGGCCGGCCAGGGCCAGCGTCCTCCCACAGTGCCCTTTCTTTGCCTTTCTGTTCTTCCCCTGCCCAGCGCAGGGCCACAGGACCTCGCACCTCAGCTCCCCAGGTGCACTTCCTGCAGCACCCCGCTTCACCCTGTGCACCGCCCAAGCGACACTTTCATCGTGCCCTCCCCTCCCAGGAACTGGCTGGCGTGCCTGGTCCCTGGGGCACCTGGTCTGGAGTCCTCGCTGTGATCTGCCTTATTGGAAGTTTTTCATCACTTCACCAACCCACCCGATTTCAGGCATGAAGGAAGGTTATGCTTGCTCCTTTTCTCCTGATTTCTACCTGCTCTCTCCAGGGGGCATAATACAGGGGACAGACTCTGGATCAGACAAGACGTAGCTCTCTCAGTCAAATTGCATATACACACACATGAACACACGAACACTCACACACACTACACACACACTATACACACACTACAATACTACAACACACTACAGACACTACACACACTATACACACAAAACACACACACACACACACACACACTACACACACACTATACACACACTACACACACTAATCACACACACACACATTTAGGTCTATGTGATGTTTTGGTATTTGTTGAGTGCTCACAGTATGTCACAAACTGGGCTAAGCTCCTCGTCTCACTGAATGTTTATTCGCCACATAAGCCTCTGAAGTAGCTGTTATTGCTTCCATCTATGCAGGGATGAAAGATTGAAGTACAAAGAAACAAATTACAAGCCTGTCAGTGGAGGAGCTGGGATCCAAATCCAAAACCGTCTGGAATTCTGAGCCAATAAGCTTGACCACTGCTCACTAGGAACTCACTAGTTGTGCAGACTTGAGCCAAGCTACTGGACCTCTCCACTCCTTGACATTCTCACGGATAAACAGGATGTAAGTGTCTATTTCCGTGGGACTAATGAGACCGTGCACAGGATGGCATCCACAAGAGGCTTCATGACTACTGCTGGCTCCTTTTCTTTCTGCTCAGTTATGCTTTTCTCATCTTTCACACCTGCCTCTTCTGTGAAGCCTCTCTGGAAGACGGAATGACCTTCTGACCCACAGTGATTTCTTTCTTTTTTCTTTTTTTTTTGGTACCAGGCTTGAACTCGGGGGCACTCAACCACTGAGCCACATCCCCAGCCCTATTTTGTATTTTATTTAAAGACAGCATCTCGCTGAGTTGCTAAGTGCCTCACTAAATTGCTAAGGCTGGCTTTGAACTTGTGATCCTCCTTCCTCAGCCTCC
This sequence comes from Tamias sibiricus, assembly GCA_025594165.1. Classification (NCBI taxonomy): domain Eukaryota; kingdom Metazoa; phylum Chordata; class Mammalia; order Rodentia; family Sciuridae; genus Tamias; species Tamias sibiricus. Next base: position 9,155,462 of record CM046666.1, read on the forward strand.
TGAGCTGCTGGGATTATAGGCATGCATCACCGCACCTGGCTACAGTGATTTCTTCCTCTTGTAAAATCCCAAAGTGCCAAGACTTAGTTTAAAATTGTTTTCCAACTATTTCACTTGGGTTTTAGCCTTTACTTTCTCAACTAAAGTTTTGTACAGGGCAGTAGCCACATTTACGTTTCATTGATATCTCTTGTGCTTAGAAAAGTACATAGTGAGAAATAGATAAATATTGACTGGCTTAGGGACGTAGCCCTCTATATGCAATTTAAAATAGCTCCTGCTTTAGAAATGTATATGAGCAGGTATGCGGTAAATGTAGATTCATTATCTACCATTTATCCAGAGAGGGTATGAATTAAAAATGAGGAAGAAGTCTTAACTTTCTTACCTGTAGATAGCCTAGGCTATGATGTACCCAGATGTTGAAGGCTAACAGTCTCTTGGTATTTTATTAAAAAGTGACACTGTATCTTCCGGAACTGCTCTACTACCAGGAAAATAATGTCTATATTAAAAAACATGTGTCGCACCAACCTTCGACGTAGATGGCAGCCTATGAAGATTTACGTGCCTCACAGACATGCTGATTATTCATGGCTGGTGTTCTCCCTCTGGGAGGAGTCATAAAGACCAGTAAGGTAACTGTAATTTATGGAGCTGGCTAACTATTGTGTTAAGCCAGTCCTGGGAATGAGCCAAGATAAGAACGCCAGAAATGATTCCACTGATAGAAACGAGAGCCAACAGATCCAAGACGGCAGGTTAGCTCCAGACGCAGCTCATTCTGAGTTATTAACGAGGCCTGGACCACTGAACCCAGGGTCCAGCATATTCCCCAGAATGAGTGAGACGCCAGGGCCTCGTGTCTGGCCCTCCACCACCCAGAAAACCTAGCCGAACCGCAACCCCACAGCTGCACGCGGTCCACTTTGTATCCATGGTGTGTGGTCACACAAACAAACCCTTATTTTGCTTTTAGCTGTTGTCACTGACTCTTCAGATGTGATGAATTTTACCTATGGCCATTTTAATAAAGCAAATGGACCCATTTCTACATATAGCTTCTCAATTTGAATTTCTTGGATTGAAGTGAGTCAGTGGGAGTTCAAAGGACACAGAAGCAAGAGGGAAGGAATTCTCTACAGAGGACATGTGGCCAGCCACACTGTCCCATCAGGCAGAGGCAGGGAACTTTCAATCACAATCACAAAAATCTGATAATTAACCTATAAAGAGGAAGGATTTATTCTGGCTCAGGTTTGAGGTTCCAGTGCATGGTCCGCGGGCCCTGCTGCACTAGGCCTGTGTGAGTGGAGCAAAAGCGAGAGAGAGGAAGGGACCAGGGTCCCACAGTCCCCGCTGAGGGAACACGGCCAGTGACCCGAGGATCTCCCACTAGGCCACACCTGTTAAGTTTCTACCAGGTCCCCACAGGGCCATCCAGGGGACGGAGCCTCCCCCAGGGGGACACCTAGCCACACCACAGCAGCTCTGTCTAGGACTTATGGGAATAAGTCAGTTTCTGATATAATCAAAACTAAGCAATTTTAATTGCAAATTTCATACTACACTTCTAACAATTATGTATTTCATTGGAGAAAAGGTCAGACAAGTTGATTCGGATGCATTGGAAGACAAAACCAATAGCTTCCAGAAAGGGGGAAGATGTAGGAATACCCAAATAAGCCAGACTGAGAACAAGGGCCTTTGGGAGAGCTCCTGGAGTCAGCCACACACCCTCCCTAAGGAGCCCCGCAGCGTCTACCTTTTTCTCTTCATCCTGCTGGGGGCCCCACGGTTTTTCCCAAGATATCAAGAATGTTTGTGCACGGCTGGAGAAATATTGACTGTACCAGTTTCCCTTCAGATGGGAATTCCAGAAGACAATGTGTGAATCTAAGCAGTCTTCTTGTTATTTTTCACCATGACTACTATACAGCTACCTTGGTGATGTTTAGTTCTAAAGGATTGGAGAGAAGACAGCTATTAGGAACATCTACTGATCCACATCCACGATGAAGGAGCCGGGGGTTCCAGAAGCTCTCCCACTACGATACAGCATGCTCTGCTGCAATGGTTATTCATCCTCTCTAGAAAGTGTACACTTCTAATCGGGAGAGTCTGAAACACAAGTCCTGACTCCCCTTTTGGAGTCAAAGGAAAACAATGTCATAAAATAAATATAACTGAATAAACTGAAAGTAATCCTTAAAAACCTGGATCCTACCTAACCCCGCAGGAGTTATAAGGCAGTGGTACCTCGTGCACAGACCACAGGCCCTCTCAGTAACACCGAGTGTAATTTATTATCTCTGGTCACTGAGTCTTAGTGAAGGAAACTGGAATCTCATACCTTCATTCACAACACCGTCTCATGGAATTATTTTTTCCGGATTCCTTGGGAAGTTAAAGTATTTGAGAAGAATATCAGGAACTGTTGTTTCAGCCTGTTTTGTGAGCAGATAATTGCCTTCCAACTCCATTATTTCAGGAAATGATGTGTGCAGCATTGTTCCTAGGTGTGTGGGGGGGCACAGAGTGCTGTAGCAGGACCCGTACACACATGGTAAAGCAAAACAAAACAAAGCATGCCATCTAAGTCACTTCGCTGAACTCAGACTTTTTGAATCTGGTCTCCAGATAAGAGGCTGGCCCCAGACAACGTACCCACATACCAATCACATTCTTTTGAAAGGGTGTAAGCATGACTTGTTTTGAGAAATGAGAGATATCACCAAGATTACTAAATGTGGTCAAGAATAACTTTGGCAAATTAAATGCTATCAAAACGGGTTCAGCAGAGATCTATTGGAAAGGCTTAACTTTTCTCCATATTGGGTCCAAATCAAAAACCAGCTTGGGAACTAGAAGTAAAACTCATTTCATCCTAAGAAGTACCTTTGATTCCATGGAATATATTAGCCGATCTTCCTTAAATGTGACATCATTTGTGGTACCAGCTGGATGGGTGTGCCATCTAAGGATTTACAAAACTAGTACTTCTTTGCCTTTAATGTGTATTTTAAGACCATAGAAAGCAGGCTAATCCAGCTAAGTGCTCCAAGGGGAATCATTACAGACTTCAATTTAAGAAGCTTAAACTTTTTATGATCATAACCTATCAACCTTTTTATGGCTGATCACACAGAGTTACTCCCCAATGGACATCATCTCAAATCAACGATCATGATGATGATGATGATGATGAAATTGCTATAAAGCAAACATTAAATGCAGTACTTTCATGTCAGGTCCTTTAAACATTATGTACATTAACTCATTTAATTCTCAAAACAAATCCATGAGGTAAGTATTGGTACTTTTATGTCTCTCCTTTACAGAAGAGGAAACTGAGGCATGCATGGAGAGGTTAAGTAACTCGCCCACAGTCACCCAGCTAGCAAGGAGCAGAGCTGGAATCTGAATTCTGGTGACACTTTTATCCCCTCTGCTATTCCACCTCCCATGGTTTGAAGACAATTTTGTTGGACTCAGTTATGAGACAATGGTTACATCTTAACAAAGGGATGTTAGATGTTCTGTCAGTGAAATGAGAAGTACTAACATTTTCTAGTGAGGCTGTAAATATTTTCTAGTTAGAATCGAAGTATTTTCAATGTCAAGTGTGAGGAAGTCTAGGTGAAAAGAGCGCCAGACCATAGCACATTCTTCTACCCACACACCTGTTCATCTGATCAGTAAATTCCACATCCCAGGCACTGGGAATACCGGGCAGATGAGATAGATGAACAGGGTTCCTGCTCTCACAGAGTTTATATTTTAGTGTGTGTGCGGGGGTGGACATTAAGTTAAAATGGAAACGCACTATTTAGACTGGGTGACCAGGGCAGTCCTCTCTGAGGAGATGATGTCTGAAGAGAGTTGGCGGAAGTGAGAGGAGGTCTTGGTAGGACCTGAGGGAGGAACACGAGAGGCAGAGGCTCCCAGTGGCCAGGAGCCTGGGCATGTCTGAGGAGCAGCAAGAAGGCCAGCAGAGCTACAAGAAACTGAGCAAGTGCCACTGGGTGGGAGATGAGAAATGGGACAGACGGGCCATCAGAGGCCATGGCAGGGACTGTGGATCTCACTGTGTGGGAAAGTCAGTAGTGTCCTAAGGAAGAAAATGACACGACCCGGTTGGTGTTTCGTCAGTCATGGCTGTTGTATAAAAAGTTAGCGGGAGCAGGCATAAAAGCTGATTGGTTAAGAGGCATGGCCTAGACTTGGGGCAGTGGAGATGGTGGGAATTGCTGGCTTGACCTAGGAAATATTATGGAGGCAGGGTCAACTTGACTAGCTGATGAATTAGATATGGAGGGGGAAGGAAGAACCAAGCATGATGCTTAGATACTGGCCCAAGCAACTGGGTAAACAGTGGTGCTACATACTGACATGGAGAAGACTGGGGCAGGGAAGGAAGAAGCTGGAGATGCCGACTGCATGTCCAAGTGGGAGGTTAGCCAGGCAGTTGAGTGTGTGGAGGGGAACGTCAGGCTAAAGATGTCAGCTGGGAGTCCACAGTCTGGGGACTGGCTGTGGGGAATGACCTCTAGGGAAGAGAAGAGTCATGAGAGGTTGGGGAGAGGAGGAGGACTCACTGAGAGACAGAAGGCAAGCCAGGAATATGCAGCAACCAGAAAGCCAAGTGTTTCTAGAAGAGGGAATAACCAACTTTGTCAGCTGCTGAGGTAGAATACCATGGAAACCTAGGACCAACCTGTCCTTGGATTTGGCTCTAAGGAGGATGCTGATGATCTTGATGAGATTGGTTTTAGAAAGGCGTGATATTGAAAGTGGGTTGAAAAGGGGTCAGGGGAGACACAAAGTTAAGAGGAGAGAGCAGAAAATAGTGGCAGCTCTTCCCAGACATTTTGCTATAAACATGAACAGATACCGGGGCCCTAACTGAAGGACAAATGTGGAGCCTAGGGAGGCTTCTTGGGCTTGGGTGGCAGTTATAATACACTTGTGATATGTTAATGATTTTTTTCATAATCTCTAAATTTCTATCTTTTCATCTCCTAAAAAGATGAAAATAAAAATTAGTTTAATTGATGACAGTTTAAAATATATTTTTCTTCTGTAAACAATCTGTGTACAGAATATTATTATTTTTTTGAGATAGGAGGTAGCCTACAAATGGTTGTGTGGACGTAGCTCAGCCAGTCAGCAGGGCCACTGCAACCTTGAGCTGACCATTTACTTTTCAGTGGCAAGATGGAGTTTTGCTTTCTCTAACACTTAAAAAGGGAACTTGACCGTCTTTACTGAGATCCAGTGTAGCTGCCCCTTGTAGGTGAGGAGATGAATCCGCCATGGAAAGTGGTAACGACCTCACAGGCCTGACACCCACTTCTCCTTAGAGAACACTCCCGGCCATCACGCCCCATGTTTGATGTGGAGGGACAGCGCCTTTCTTAATTCCCTCCCCACAGCTGAGATCATGTTGGAACATTTCAGCAAGGTTTCATTGAGGACCTGGGGGTTACCAAATGGAAAGAGCCACAAATAAAACCAGAGAATCTGGTTTACAAAGCATAAATCACTCATCCTTGGCTCGGGCACTCCTACAGAGACGGCCTGCTGACTTCCCGTCAACCTCCAGGTGTAGGGGTTATCTGAAACTCCACCCCCACGGAAGAAGAGGGAGAGAGAGAGAGGAAGGTGGGAGAGTGAGAGGAACTGAGACAGGCAGGTCCTCACACCCACCTGGGCCTCTCTCAGAACTCACCATTTTCTCAGGTGATTAACATTTGTAATGTCCCCTCACCTTAGGACTCAAGTGTGGTCTTAAAACTCTGTAGCCTTAACAAAATCATGAGATTTTCAGACAGTGAACCCAACATCAATCCAAGGGACACACATATGCATAGGCATCAATACAGAAGGAAGGAGGGTGTTATGCCACAGGTGGGACTCAGACCCCCAACACCCTCTGACCCACTCACTATAGCCCAGGTCTGTGAGGACAGACATGGCTGGTGTAGACAAGAAGTGAAATTCTTGGGGGGCTGCTCTCTACCCTCAGTTATCCCTTCTCCAGCCCCAGGGTAAGCCTGTAGGCAGCAATCTCATGGCCAACGTAAACACCTCAGAACATCAGAGAACCTGGTGCAATGTTATGGGAGCTCACTGAATCTGCAGATGGAGATGCCTTTATCTGGTGATGGGTTTGAAGAACATCACCATTACCTACACACACTTAAAAATGTGGGTATTTGTGTTAGGGGTGAGGAGAGGGGTCCTTCTTATTCTCAAGAAATCATATTATGAACCTTAAAAACCTCTTTTAGCACCACTCAAGAGGGAAACTGAGACTTTTATTTATTTATTTATTTTGAGATGGAGAACTGACAGTTTTGAGGCAGTAGGGTAGCAACAGAAAGGGAAGTGTACTGGTGGGAGGCCAGTGCTGGGGCCAAAGAGGACTTGGCCCTTCACAGTAGAAGCCTCCCTCAGTAACCAGGACCTAAGAGATTCTGCTTCCCCTGCTCCCAGTAGCCCAGGTCTGTGAGGACAGGCGTGGCTGGAGTAGACACTGTTAGTTTTAGACCTGCAACAAAAGCCTACATCCAGCTCCTAGGCAAGACTGTGGATAAATTTTTTAAAACCATTAAATGTAGTGGCTGATTATGAGCTTTTAGCATTACAGACTGCTACTGGTACTATAATATTTTGAGACATGATTGCCTCTGAGGGCCAGCTAAGAGCCTAATCACCACAGACATCATTGTTTCTATCAGGAGACTCAGTCTGAGTTCCAAACAGATGACCTAAGTGAAGTTTTAGGGGTTAAAAAAAAAAAAAAAAAAAACCTATTTGTTAATTGGGGGTAACTTTTTTTTCCCCCCAAAATAGTAAGATTTCAAGTTTCTACTTTTGCTGTGTATAATTTACCTTAAAAACTTTCCAGATGAAGAATGGAAGGAACAGGAATTAAATAAATCCTCAATTATTTGGCTAGGATTTGGCCACAACTTTCCTACATTGATAGTCATTATTCTATAGTGCAGCCTATCTAGAAAACATTTGGCCCATTAATCCAGAGATTTAAAAAACAGAAAAACAAAAAAAATTTCCATGCATTTTTAGATCTAGAAACTCCCTTCTAGAATACTCAGGCTGGAGACAGTTACATATTAAGCCAATCAGCTAAGAGGCAATCAGCATGTGGCATGTTCATATGATGATCCGCAAAACCAATAGCTGAAGCAGAATATTTGAATAGGAATAGCATCATAGTTTTCAAATGGAAGGTGGTCTTAGCAATTACATAGCCCACCTGTTTACTGTATAGTCAGTAATAATCATTCAAAATAAAAAATATATTAAACAACAACAGAAAAAAAAACCTTTCCAGGAAGTTTCCAGGTGCAATGGCGCAGACCTATAATCCCAACTACTTGGGAAGCTGAGGCAGGAAGATGGCAAGCTTGGGGTCAGCCTGGGCAACTCAGTGAGACCCTGTCTCAGGAAAAAAAACAAAGGCTGGGGATGCGGCTCAGAAGTAGAGCATCCCTGGGTTCAATCCCCAGTTCCACAAACAAACAAAAGCTTTAAAGAAAGAAACAGCAAATCTTTTCAACAAGGTGATCAAAGACTTGAAGATTACTTAGAAACCTGACAGTATAGATTAAAAATAATGAAACACATCTAATCTTTATGTATTCCTTCATACTCCACACAAATGTAAACGGCAAGGATAATTCAAATCTTCTTTAACCACACTCATGATGGGCCTTATAATGAACGTGGAGAACTTCCCTTTTTTAAATACGTAGTCAATGCATATCTGAAGCAAGGGATATATAAAGCTCAAAATATTCTGTCTTTGAACAATTTATTCTTCTGGGAAAGGAAATGGGAAATCCTTAAATAGGAGTAGCTGCTTAATAAAACCTCATAGTATTTCCTCACTAACTAGATAAAAGCAAAATATTTCTTTCAAAGACATACAGAAATAGCTTTAATAATTTTCTTGATTTTCCTAATTTGTAGTGGTGGTGTCCTCAAAAGCAAAAATTCAGTCATGGGGACTAACAATTATAAATATACATAAAAGGAAAATAGGGCAGATTATCTAGATGCCAGGCTGTGCCAGTAATTGTAAGGAATATAAATAGTACATAGACATATCTAAACATGGATGTTAAAATTCCCATAATCTTACATTCCAAACCAAGATCTTCACCTCTACCCCTGCCTGTCTAGGAAATGCTATTTTCAGCTGTATTCTGAAAAATCCTATGTGGGCTGGCAAATTATTTGATCCATTGGTCATTCATCTGAGTCCACAGAGTAACCTTCCTCTAACAGTTCTGCCGTGCCTCTTATTTTAATAGTCTCATTATCTGAAAGTTAGGCAAAAATTATGGAAGTTGGGGACAATGTGGGAACCACCCAAGTGATGTGTTTTAAAGTCCCTGTGTAAATTTAGAGCCGTAAACATGGCTAAAATGCAAGGCTCTGATTCTCAACCCAGAGTGCTTTACAACTTCTGGTCTTACCTACCACTGTTTTGACATTAAAGAAGTCTACGAGTTACTGTTTGGATTTGCCAGGAGTATCTCTGGTTGCGGTTTTTGACAAATAAAGGCAGAAAATAAGCTTGAGGCAGCCTTCAGCCCTAATATCTCCTTACAAAGTGCCGGAGAATACAGGTGATCCCTAAATGCTCACTGAACTAAACCAATCGGAAATTCTCTGCCAGCTTCCCATTACCCAAATCCTAATGAATTCTTCGTCTTTATTACAAATGATTTCCAAATCATGAATCACAAAGATGGCTCCCACTGGAATTCATTTATTGTAATCATGTACTGTTTGCTTGGTATAGCATGATCTTCAGTGTGATATTTAGAACTTTTTTGGTCTTGGTTGTCAATTTTATTATTTTATTGTGAAATCCTTCAGGATAGAGGGCCACATTGCCCGATTTCTCCTTGTACAATGACACAGCACAGTGCTCCAATGAACAAATGCAATTGTACTTTTTGCTTCCACACTAGGTGGGGAAAAAAAAAAAATCACCCAACTAGCTTTATATTTCTATTGCTATTTTCCACCAATTATTATATTTTTAAGACTCTAAATACTGACTTAAAATTTTTGACTCTATCTTAACTTAGAGGAAAGGAACAAGGGGGTTTTCATATTCTATATAAAAACATTAGAAATATTTCCTGATTTGGTTTTGGTTATACAAACTGTAACCTTGTGATTTGTATACTATTCTGTATTTCCATATAAAGTCCCAAAACTATGTTTTCAAACTGTGTTTTTATTCCTAATAAAGCCACCACATCAATTACATAACAAAGGAATCTATATGTTTGAGACATGAAGAAAGTTAAGAAAAAACGTAATTACCAAAATCATCTGGGAATACTGTGTATGTTTTCCTAAATTTTGGCATTTTCATTCATCTATGTAAGTTGGCTTCATAATCTCTTACACATCTTTGTCCATGAATGTAATATACCCATCTACACAAAATTGCTTAGAAAGTAGGAGGAAAAAAAAAAAAAAAAATCTGTTATCATAGTGACACCTGCTGGTAAGTATTAGCTACAAATTTTAGATCCCAAGTGAAGGATAGATTCTTTCATTTAGTCAGAAATTTTCTAAGTAAAATAAATATGAATCTTTTCCATTTTGATAAATTATTTGATGTATAATTAATCTTAAAAACACATTTGTTTAGTACAAAATTTACCAGATAATTTTTTCTGAGACAATGTTACTATAATTGTTTTTTGTTACTGTAATTTTATGAATTCTTTTCATAAAATTACTTTTTATAAAATTCTTTTCAGAAAAATATACTTCCAAACAGCTGCTTAAATATTTCCAATGATATGAAACTTTAAAAAAGTGAATTGCCTTGAGATTTTTGTTTCAAACTCTTCACCACTTCTATTTTAAGGAAAGAATGATATTACATTTTAACATTTTACAGAATCTTTACTCTGAAGAATTATGGTAGCAATCTGGGCGATTTCATAAATGTCATGAAGCAGATTCACGTGGAGCCAGCTGAACGCCCTCTCTAGCCTACTGACACAATCTTCTCTCACAGTCAAACTTCACACTCGTAGATGGTGCTAATATTTGCTCTGCAGGTTGACTTGGATTCCTGTCTAGTCTCACCACATTTTCTTTTTGAAATTTAAGAAGAAAAATGATTACTCCAGGGAAGGATGAAGAGGCACACACCTTCATTCCCCTCGGAGCTTGTGGGGGCTGAGCGTGGGGCCGCGGGCCACGGGAGACGCGGCATTGCGAGGCCCCGGATCTCCTGCATCCTACACTCTCTCCTCTCGCGGTCAGTAAGTGCTGCACCAGGGTGCCACTTCACCCAGGCGTAGCTGCTCCTTGGCTGCCTTGTGTCACTCGCTGGTCTCTGCAGGGTGGCACGTAACTGCTTTTCTCTTTTAAATATATATATTTTAATTGTTGATGGACATTTATTCTATTCATTTATTCACATGTGGTGCTGAGAATCGAACCCAGTGCCTCACACATGCTAGGCAAGTGTTCTACCACTAGGCCACAACCCCAGTCCACTTAACTGCTTTTTAACCTGGTCTTGCTCATTATATCCTCTTCCTTTTAAATTGCCAAACCATAACTGTACATATTTATGGTGTTCAATGTGATATTTCAATACATATATACACTGTGGAAAGACCAAATTGGGCTCATCACCATATCCATCACTTCATATTTTATTCTATCTTGCAGCACAGCCTGATGACCCAGTGATTGGTTAAACAATAGTAAGTACCTTTAATAATTCAGAATATTTTAGAAACACAGAATTTCATATAGACTTATTAATGTTTGTAGCATACAAGACTTTCTTTTTAGAAAGCTATGTAATTATAAGGAAAAAAAAATTTTTGATACATTTGTACTACGGATTTTCATGATATCCCTTACGAAAATTTTTAAAAAAGCATAAAAGTATTGTCTCATCTAGTTATGCAATGTGTTGTTGGTACAGCAATGGCAAGTAGGTAAAACACATATTCCTTATATTTCCCTACTGTTTTGTTTTTCTTTGAAAGAGCCAATGGGTACTACTTGGTTACAAGAACAAAGTAAGACGAAATTATATATAAGGCACTTGAAAGTACTGCAAGCTACATTATACAAATATATGTACTGTGTTTAAGTACCTTACATTGATGTTGACTATTTCTTCAGAGATCTGGACCCTGAGTGTTTGAGAGGACCAAATATTAGTACACTTATTAAGTTACTGCTTTGTGAAATGTTGGAAATGGAGATTTGCTTTCTCTTGCTTGTGGAACATAAATATAACTATCAGAAGAAATACTGCTTTGTGGTGGCTGCCAGAATAGTCACAAGAAAGCACTGTTTAGGGGAGTTAAAATTTGAAAATGAGCAAGCCGGGCACAGTGGTGTCTGCCTGTAATCCCAGTGACTTTTGAGGCTGAGGCAGGAGGATCGTGAGTTCAAAGCCAGCCTCAGCAATGGCGAGGCACTTAGTAACTCAGTGAGACCCTGCTTCTAATAAAATACAAAAATGGGCTGGAGATGTGGCCCAGTGGTCAAGTGCCCCTGAGTTCAATCCCCGATAAAAAAAAAAAAAGCCAGCCTCAGCAACTTAGCAAGGCCCTAAGCAACTCAGTGAGACCCTGTCTCTAAATAAAATACAAAAAAGGGCTGGGGATGTGTTTCAATGGTTAAGCACCTTGGGTTCAATACCAAAACAAACAAATAAAATTTTAAAATCAGCAGAATGAAGAACAGGCAAAAATAATTTGATTTCTTTCCCCATTCATTGAATAACTACGAGCTGTACCAAGACAAAATATTAACATTCACATTTTATGAGAGTTGAAATTAGTGAAATAATTATAAAACATTTCTGAAGGATTAAGAACAAACCACTAGAAAATAAATATATTTTATATAATGGTAGCTTCAAATATTTTGACTGAATTAATGTTTAAAATATTTTTCTAGTATTTTTCATCCTGAGATACACACTAACAGCACCAAATGGCAAAAAAAAGAGCCCCTAGGGTACAACTTTGGGAAACACAGGCAGTATGCTAAATTCCAAGTAACAAAACTCCCCACTTTTAATTTGTGTGGCAACCAGAACATCTAAATGTGTGTATATCAGAAGACAGTTCAGAAAGTAAATGGAAATGTTCATGTAGAAAGCCCAGGTATTACAGGGGGCAAAGAGATGTGTTCTGATCTCTGCTTCTCTTCTTGTAAGACACTAGTCCATAGGATTAGGGTCTCACCCATCACCTAATTTAACCTTCATTACCTCCTTAAAGGCCCTATGTCCAAATACTGTCACAATGGCATTGAGGCTTCAGCTAATAGATTTTGATGAGTCCACAATTTAGTCCATGAAAGGGGCTGAACTGGATGAGTGGCAGGACTGGGAGACCAAGAAGGGCACCATCTTTTGCAGATGAGGAAGGAAAACAGCTCCACCCACCCTACTTCCTTACTCAAATAGAGTCCTCTGGGAAAGCCTTGTCACAGTCACATCTGTTTAGGCCTAAATTCACACACAGCAGTTGGGAGCAGGAACTGGAGAGGCAGGGCACCCAAGGAGAAAACTGACACGGAAGTAGCCTAGGGTTTGCAGTGTTCCCAGAAGCATATCGGTGGTACCAGGAAAAGTTCAGAGGAGTGTGAACACACAATCAACAAACATAATCACATTAGTCAGCAACAAACTACAATTTTAGACACACAAACACCCACCCACATACACACATGCCCCACAAATGCAGCAATTATCACAGAACACAAAATAAGAATTTATTATGTTTAAAGAAAAGAAAAAAGGGACTAACAGAACTATCCTTAATTGTAAGGAAAGTTTGAAAAAGAATCAAACAATACTTTTAAAAATGAAAAAACTCAATAACTATAAAAAATAGCAATAGATAAGTTAAACAGGTGAGGGGGTGAAAAGAAGGAGGGACGGAGAAGACAAAATTAGTGAACTGGACAACAGATCTAAAGAAATTATCCTGTATTCAACAAATAGAGAAAACTATGTAGAAAATATGAAACCAAGATTTAGAGATCTGGAGAAGAGGGTGGGAAGGTAAAATATGAGGCTAATCTGATTTCCTGAAGGACAGAATAGAGAGAACACTGGAGACAAAAAATTCAAAGAGATAATAGCTAAGAATCTTCCATAATTCATGAAAGGCCTACAGTAAGCATTAATTTGGGATAAGGACAAGAAAGCCACAGCTAAACACATTGTAATACAACAACATAAGGTCATAGAACACCAAAGACAAAAATCTTAAACGTGATTTGGGAGAGAAGACTGAGTAGCTACCAAGAATGTTAATCACACCAACAGCTGTCACTTCAGACGTGATGAATCAATGGACGAAAGAGAATGGTAGAGTAATCCCAGAGAGGACAGCTGTCCACCTAGGAGTGTATACCCAGGTAGCTTTATTGAGAACAATAAAATGGTAAACTTGTAGGTAAGTCTAAACAAACACCGACTCTATAAAATAATTATATTTGAAGTTAAACAGAACTAAAATTCTAGACAATAATTTATTTGTAAGTTTAGGGGAGACTATCAGACAGTTCTAAAGTCACTAATGTTTAGGGAGACAGTAAAAATATTAACCTTAGATTCTGTTAACTATGCAAGTTAAATTTCCTGATAAGCACTAAAAGATAAATTTTGAATGCTTAACTTTTATAAACTATTACAAGTTAACATAACAAAACTCAATCTAAAAGAAGGCAAGAAAACAGAGCCTTGAAAAAACAAAAAAGGCAGGACAGAAACTACAAAATAAAATAAACCACAAAATAAATCCCTAAAATTAGTAATTTCTACAAATGTAAATAGATTAAACTCCCCAATTAAAAGAAGTCAAAAAGAAAATTACATTTTTAAGTAATTTGATTGAAGAGCTATATTCACTCAATGAAGTGATGGAAAATATTGAAGTTTATAGGAGTTCTGGTTTGAGGAAGCCACAAATTTGGCACCCAAACTTGATACTTTAATGTAATTCCCTGGGAATTCCACAGGGCCCAGTGAGGTAACCTGGAATCTCAGCTAACCTCTGAGAGTTACTGTAAAGAAGCCCTAAGTGTTCTCAAGTGGAGCACCTTATTCAGGAACTTTGAGTTATCTCAGAAAAGAACCATGAAGCTCTTCAATGCTTATCTCTGGCACCTTCTACAGGCCAGTGGAACACCAGGCTGACATGTATGAATCCTGACACATTCTCAGCCAAGCTTCAGTGTTGGAGAATAAAATGGAAACCCAGAGGGAAAGATGGAGCCATTTACAGTTTTGAAGAGACCTACTTAAAACCCAATAGAGAAGTCCAACAAAAGGATAAAAATCCCATATAAATACTAAACTAGATTATATTTTAAAACCTAACAGATTTTAAGGCAATGCAAAATGAACCATCACTAGAAATCGATGCTATGACTATAAGATTCAATTCTAATCTTGGAAGATAAAAAATTCAAAATGTATAAAGCAAACAATGGAGAAAATTATAAGGGAGAAATTAATAAATCCACTAGAAAATTCTAACATGTTTCAGAATATGAGAGATCAAGTAGAAAAAAAAAAAAACAGTAAAATAGAGAATTTGAGCAATATAAAAAGCAAAGTTGGTCTAATGGACAAGCAACATCTGGAAAGTATGTATACTTTTCAAGAATCATTTACATAAGTTGACCGCATTCTAGGTCATAAAGCAGTTATCAACAAATTTCAGCAGATCAGTCTTATATGTTCCTATTCTTTAACTATAATTCCATTAAAGGAAGAATCAATAATAAAATCAGAATTTAAAAATCTAGTTATGAAATGAAGGAAAAAAGCCTCCTCTAGTCAGACAAGAAATCATAATGAAAATTAGAAAATACTTAGAACTTAAAATAATTAAATAATTCTATTGTGCTTTAAAATTACAAAATATTACTTCATTTGATCATATCATAATCCTGTGAGCTTCAGAGGACCCACAGTATTTCTGTTCAACAACAGAAATGTAAATTATGAAATTATTAAAATAAATTTTTACATAAAATAAATACATAACAAAAGTGGTTTGGGAAACTAGGAAACAGAAGCAAAAGTGTTCACCACTAAAAACATCAAAAGGAGGGTAAACGAACCAGCCCTATTAGAAGTCAGGTTGACTAGCTAACAAAATTACAAAGAAAGAACTGAGTATTTTACTGTTTAAAGCCCAAGAACCCCATGAATTCATTTTGGTCTAGAAGTCTCTTAGATACTTGTGTGATATATACAAACTTACAAGGTAAAGTATTTATTATTCATGTGAGATGAACAAAAACTATCAGAAAGTTTTCCTGTTCCAGTTGAGCAACCGCAGATCACATTCCCACTCACACATATAATCCTGAGTTCTTGGCTACTGCATCTGTTCAATGGTGTGTTGGTGATTAATGGCATTTTGTAAAGTGCCTATGATACAAAGGGAATTTTCATTTAAGGCTCCCCTCCCTTTTCATGTGTGGGATATTTTTGGAAGTCCCCCCCCCCTCAATCCACTGAAAGAGAATTAAGAAAATTCCAGCATGCCTTAGTGTCAGCAAGTGCTCTTTTTAGTCCAGGTACCAGAGGATGATTGATGAACCTGTCAAGCCTACGGTAGTAGACAGAGAAAGTTGGCAGAAGTTCAGTGTTATTGAAAGAAATCTCAAATACTTATTTCATCTCCTCTATTAACTTTAATCACATTTTCAACATGCAGCCAAGAATGAAGCTTTGACAGTAAGCCATAAATTTACACAGTCAAGCATTGTCAATTTTCTGTAGTCCCAACACTGAGATAAGATGAGAGAGTTAGATATTTTCTTTCTTGTACCTTTCTTGACTGAAAAGCAATGAAAACTATTACAAAGATTTGGCCATACCTTGAATTCATTTGCCATAAATCTCTTGAAATTATTGCATTTACTTTTGCTTGGTTTATGGCAAACAAAATCAACTTAGTTCTTCAATTCAATTGTTAAATGCAGAATTTAAAGAATCACAGTGATGACAAAATTGGTACATGTTTCATCATAATACACCTGCTTATGAGAACAGACGTGAACATTAAAAAGGATTTACATTTAACACGGATCATTTGCCACGTGGGCAAACACTTCTGGTTCATTCAGAGCCAGAATGCTTATATGGTTCCAGAGGGACTCCTTGGCAGATTTTGCTGATTACTCATTAAACAGTTGAAACATGTATAGACATTATTTATCTTATAAAGCTTACCCACAGAAAAACAGACACAAAAATGAGGTAAATACTATGGGCAAGATTGTGGTTCTTGGAAAAAGGCTAAAAGCCAAAATATATTTTTGGTAAGCTTTTCCTCCTAAGCATGTTTCAAAAGATGAAAATACTAAGAGCTGGAAGGCCACAAAGCTTAACATACACGCCTTATTATCCAGGGAAATGCATGGCACTGTGCTGCACTGCAAAACCTATGATTGTTCCCAACAGGCAGTGCCAGGACCACCATGGTCATCTCTGTCACAGTGGAGACAATGCTTTGATCGTTACCTCTCTTAAACGTGATCTTTGTTCCAAGGCCAGCTGTTTGTTTACATTACTCATGGAATAACACTTTATGCATTCTATGTCTCTCACAGCCAGGGAAGCTGTGATAGGCAGCTATGCTACCTGCCTTTTAAGCCACAGTAATAAACTAACATCAATCCTATATGAGAATGAGTTCAATTATCTTTCTAAGAAGTCTGTACTTACAGTTCTCTCAGCTAATGATTGGAAACAAGTCAAATTTTGACAAAGAGTAAATTCGTCCCATTTTCTTCTTCTTCTGCCCCATTCAAATGATCATAGTTAGGCACTTGAAACAGGAATGGTGTAGCACTCTTCTTCTATTGAACATTCAATCAGGCTTCAGCTGCAGTTTCTCTATTCTGACATAAGAGTGCCACTGAAAGTATTGCTAAGCTTGAAGCAGAGGCTAAGTGTTGGTGGGAGTACTTTGTGGAGGAAGTCATGTCTTCTCCTTCATTTGTCAATGTTGTGGTTCAAGTTCTTAAAAAGTTGAGAATTTTGCTAGGCCCTTCTCCATCTCAGCATATTGCTCTTTAAGCCTCTCCATGGCTCTTCTGTGTTCTTCATCCACCTCAGCCCGACGGCGGGGTTGCTCTTTCATGAAATCCTCCCACTGGAGTTGATTCTGTTTCTCACTAGCTATCAAATGGTCATGATACATCTGAAAAAGAAAATGTGAAAATCACAAAGGAACTTCCTCCACACAGTTACCTCTGTATGCAGATGAGACAAACATAACTTTATCTCTTGATATTTGGTTACTGTAACAATCTACTGTAAATTACAATGATAAAAATTACATTATCACTTTAACATCCAACAAGAATATGACATATTAGGGACATTGAAGGGTATAGGTGTTTAGTATCCTTAAATGACAAAAATCCAAGTAATTTTAATACCTCTATTTTCTCAAGTTCCAAATTACATATACTTTATCAAGTTTAAAGAACATATGCTAAGAGAATCATCATTATAAGAAATTAAAATGTCTGTCTTACATAATATATTTTGAGTACATTATAAGGAATCATAGATCATTAATTATTGGAGGAGAAATCGAGAAATCTCTTTGGTTCAGTTCTAGTCCTTAAAGCAAATCAACATTTAAAACATGTAAATGAATGCTTTCTCAGATATTTAAAGTTGAATATGTCAAATATCTAAATTCTTCTTGAGATGGTCCTTAACATTTCCTTTTCTTTTTACTTTTTAATATTTATTTATTTGTTTGTTTTAGTTGTACACAATGCCTTTATTTTTACGTGGTGCTGAGGATCGAACCTGAGCCATGCATGTGCTAGGCGAGCGCTCTACCACTGAGCCACAACCCAGCCCAAGGTCCTTAACATTTCTATAAAGATGAAAGGGTTTTTCTTTGGAGCACCACAGCAACACACAGGGAATACTACTGTAGAAAAACAACAGCAGCTTGATTTTCTACCCTGAGAGAAAAACTTCAATTATTATCTTTGAACACACACACAACAAAGAATTAAATAGAAAAAGGGTATGAAAAGTAACTTTCTATCTTTTCTTCAAGTATTCTACATATATGTCGTTAGAAATTTTTTATTTTTTTATTTATTGCTTTTAAATTTTTATTTATATTAGTAGTATGTATTACAATCCATACTGCACATATAGAGCATCTTTTTACACAAAACAGTTTGTATACAAAGTATATTCGTAGCATTCAAGTCTTCAATCATGCATTTAGGATAATGATATCCATCTTATTCAACCACTTTTTCTTTTTTTGCTCCCCCTTCCCCCCTTGCTCCCTCCCTTCCCTTTGACCATTATAGTGTTCCTCTAATCCTCCTATGTACCCCGACCCAACAATACTGTGAACCAGCCTCCTTATATCAGAGGAAACATTCAGTATTTGGATTGTTGAGATTGACTGATTTCACATTAGAAGTTTTGATCCCTGTTATGTTCTTTTAAACAAACCAAGGGAAACTGTGACAGATACAAACCATAGAAGTCTATAACGCATCTGAAATCACAACTGATTCCTACATATTAACTCTAGAGCTCTAATGAAAAGGGGATACCTGGTGTGTTCCGAAACCAAACTGGTGACTCAGATGCTAGAGTCTGAAGTTTGTGTATTAGTCAACTTTTCTTCCCTTGGGATCTGAATAAGTACTAGAGTGTTGGTGGGAAAGGGTTAATAGACTCGGGGAAAGGTAAACAAACTTCAGTACACTCCTTTTTAACTTCTCAGCCTTATGGATTTCAACTCCAAAAAAACTGGATAACACATGAAGAGTTTAGTAAATTTTTTGGTAGGACTTTTGCCAAAAACTACTAACAGTCTCACAGAAAAGTCACAGTCAAATTAAAAACAGAATAAAAATTCAAACTTCATCAAAATGGTTATCTTGCTTTAACTTGCTTATTTACTTACTTTGTTATTTACCTACTTATTTATTTATGGGTCTGGAGATTTAATTCAGGGACAATCAACCACTGAGCTACATCGCCAGGCTTTTTTTTTTTTTTTTTTTTTTTTTTTTTTGAGACAGTGTAAGTTGCTGAGGCTGGCCTTGAACTTTCAATCTTCCTGCCTCAGCCTCCTGAGCTGCTGGACTTACAGGAATGTGCCACAGACATAACTGGCTTAGCTGATCTTTTGATCTGGTTGATAAGGCAACACCCTGGGTTCCTGAACCTATCAGGCAGCACTTTTAATCCAGTGCAGCTCAATGGAGAAAAATGCATACTTGGGAACCATATGAATCTTACTTTCAAGTTCCAGCTCACCCACAGCCAGTTGTCTGAAGATGCTGAGCAAGTTAAAGTTTAACCTAAAAGTGAGAAAAAAATTACTTTGTTCATAAATGATATTTATGAAGACTGGAGGTAATACACATCATCTTCCTAGCTCAGGGCCTGAGGTGTTTAAGAAAAGTTAAATATTATTATAGAAATCACAAGCACAGCATCTAGAGGGCAGATCACTCCACTATTTATCCCTGGTAGTTAAGTTTTTGTTCTCTAATTTCAATAACTTATGTAACTACAGACTTTTGTAATAAATTAAAGAACATAGGTAATGCAAATAAGATTGCCCCTCCCATTTTTCATATTGAATGCATTCCTCCTCAATACAGCCATTGCTAATGAACTGGCTGCCAACAATCAGTGTCTCCATTTTGTATTACAAAACGTTATAACTAAAGACATACACCCAAGTAGCCTTTCCACGTCAGGTGTATCACTTCTTTCCCTCAAAGTCCAGGAGACAAATTGAAAGCTGACAACTCCCCAACCCAAATAAAAGCCCAGTCTTGCTATCTTATCCTGAAGTTCCTGAGGTCAGTCTGCTTGACCTTTCTTAGTCTCCCATCTTTACAAAAATTCCACAAAAAACAGGGAGGTTGACTATATGTTCCCATATTGACAAAACTGCAGTCTTCACATATATAAAACTCAGCTAACTGGGAAGAACATCCACTTGAGACTTACTTGAGGAACTATGTGGCAGGGTCTTTGAGCTATCAAAAGAAAGAAAGATATACTAAAGTCCACTGGCAAGAACTGCTGTTTTCAGAGGATTCGGAACCTATTTGGCCTATGTGACACACAATTCTAACCAGCTAACTGGTTTTCAGGACTATACCATATTAAAAATCACAAATAAGAAAAAGAAAGAGCTGATAAATGAGATGTGAAGAAATGATAGTCATCAGCCTATAGCAAAGGAGGAGACAGAAAAACCTAAAGCACAGTATTTGAAGACATCTGGTATGGAAACACAATCCCCCCACTCTCTCTCCATGATATAAAATTTGTTATTTCAATAATATTAAATACATACAGAAAACTAACCTGTAACATTTAATAAATTCATAAAGCACAGAAGAATATAGAATATATTTTTAAAGATTTAAACAGTTTTAAAAAGTATTAAGAGCTCTGTGTTTAAAGAAGATAAAAACTTGGGCTTTTTGGTAAGCCTAGCCATATAATATTGTAGAGGTTCCTCAAAAAACTAAATATAGAATCACACATGATCCAGTAATTCCACTCTGGGGTACACACCCAAAAGAATAGAGAGCAGGGATGTGAGCAGATATTTGCACACCTTTGTTCACAACAGTATTATTCACAACAGCTCAAAGGTGGAAGCAACCCAAGCACCCACAGACAGGTGGATAGTTGCACAAAATGTGGTCTGAACATGTAATGTTCTTCAGCCTTCAAATGGAACTTAAGTCTGTAACATGCTATAAACACAGAAAAGCCTTGAGGACATAATACTAAAGAAATAAACCAGTCACAAAAAACCCACAAATATTCTATGATTTCACTTACATGAGGTACCTAGAACAGCCAAAATCAGAGACAGAAAGTAGAACAGAAGTTCTGAGGAGTGTGGGCAGAGGGGAGTGGGAGTTAGTGCTTACTGGGTACAGAGTCTCATTAGTTTTGCAAGATCAAAGAGTTCTATGGAGAGATGGTGGTGATGTTATGATTGTGCAACAATGTTAATATATTTAAAGTCACTGCAATGTAAACTTAAAAAAATGGTTAAGAAGGTAAATTTTATGCTATATATATTTTTTTAAATTCTAATTTGTTACATAAGACAGCAGAATGCATTACAATTCATATTACACATATAGAGCACAACTTTTCATATCTCTGGTTGTATACAAAGTAGAGTCACATCATTTGTGACTTCATACATGTATTTAGGGTAATGATGACCATCACATTTCACATCTTTCCTACCCCCATGCCCCCTCCCCCTTCATCCCCTTTTTCCCTATCTAGAACTCATCTAATTCTCCCATGCCCCACCCCCCACCCCGCAGCACATTATGAATCAGCATCCTTAAATCAGAGAAAACATTCGGCATTTGGTTTTTTGGGATTGGCTAACTTCACTTAGCATGATATTCTCCAACTCCAGCCATTTACCTGCAAATTCCATGATTTTATTCTCTTTTAATACTGAATAATGTTCCACTGTGTATATATACCACATTTTCTTTATCCATTCATCTACTGAAGGGCATCTGGGTTGGTTCCACAATTTAGCTACTCTGAATTGTGCTGCTATAAGCATTAATGTGGCTGTGTCCCTGTAGTATGCTGTTTTCAAGTCCTTTGGGTATAGACCGAGGAGTGGGATAGCTGGGTCACATGTTCCATTCCCAGTTTTCCAAGGATTCTCCATACTGCTTTCCATATCATCACATCAATAGACTTAAAGATAAGAACCATATGATCATCTCAATAGATGCAGAAAAAGCATTTGACAAAACACAACACCCCTTCATGTTCAAAACATTAGAAAAACTAGAGATAACAGGTACATATCTCAATATCATAAAAGCTATCTATGCTAAGCCCCAGGCCAACATCATTCTAAATGGAGAAAATTTGAAAACATTCCCTCTAAAAACTGGAACAAGACAGGGATGACTTCTTTCATAGTTCTTGAAACACTGGCCAGAGCAATTAGACAGACAAAAGAAATTAAAGGGACACAGATAGGAAAAGAAGAACTCAAATTAGCATTATTTGCTGATGATATGATTCTATACCTAGAAGACCCAAAAAGTTCTATCAGAAAACTTCTAAAACGAGTAAATGAATTATGCTATACATATTTTACCACAATAAAAAAAATGAAATTAAGTTTCAGATGAAATCAATTGCATTCTTAAATGGATACATTTGCTTTCTTTTGAGGACAAACTTAGAAAATTCTTTTAAACTTGAAAGTTTAAAAGAAAATAAAGAGAAAGTTTATTAGTGAGCTACAACCAGGCAGCAGAAGTCATTAGCCATAATGGTATTATATCTTTCTACTTAGTAAATGTACAAATTAAGTCACAACAGAGAAAGAAATAGTTATAATATACTGAGATATCTATCTATATCTATTTGTCTCCCATGAAAGATAAATCTAGAAACCAATCCTGAAGCTAAACTATATCTAGAACCAGTTCAATAAACAAACTCTGGAATACAAAATAAAGATATAGTTTTGCTCATATTAGTTAGAATCAGTGAGTCTCAACTGGGGGCGGGGTACTTCTTTCTCAAAGAGATTTTTGGTCTTTGTAACAGAGGTCGGGGGAGGAGCTACTGGCAGTTGGTGGGTAGAGCCAAGGACACTGCTCAACAGCCCGTGATGGACCAGCAGCAACCGGAACAAAGACCTTTCTGTCTGGTCCAAGTGTCAACAGCACTGAAGGTGAGAGATGCTGGTCTAGGAGACAATTATGAATAATCCAATTAAGGTTTAAAAGGCATTTTGGAACATATGTCAGCAATACACATGCTGTTAAATTTTATACATACCTTCCACATACCTTCCACAGAAAAAACTACTTTGATGAGAAATATCAGTACAAGTGCCAAAAATTATTTTAAAGAGAATAGTATGATATATTACTCAGTATTCTCAAACTCTATCAAGAATATGACTTTATATGATCTCACCTCCATCATGAAAAAAAAAAGTATGAAAAAGCATAACTAAATTTAATAAATAAGTATCTGTGGACAAGGTGAGACCAAAACAGTCACATTTACTTCATCACTGTCTCTGGCATGGCTGCACAGGGCTTCAAGAGTGGATGCTGTGTATGAACCTATATTTAAATTATTGACAGTACCAATAATTATTCTCTCTCCTAATGGCCTATTTTTCTGAGCTAGTGAACTTTATAAACCACTTGCATTTTTACTTCACTGCTTAGTGCTAGCACCCAAAATGCAACCTTTGTATTAGTGGCAGTTCTCAAGACATGTTAAATACGTAGGGAATGTGCATTTATTGTTCTTTTGAATGTACTTTTAGATATCAATTGTGGGAAATGTGATTTGGATGAATGACGTTTATCAATTTACTTCCCACAGAATTCCACAAATTGTCTTGGCAAAAAAGAATTAATGATTAATGGCAATAGTCTATTTTATTCCATTACTACTCCCATCTTTCTTTGTTTTGAGAGCCTTTCAAATATACAAAATGTGGCCAACAGGATAAGCACTGGCAACAATTAACATTAGCTTGTAAAATGCAAATAGAGGTCATTTTTGCTTTCTACATATTTGTAATAGGAGCAATTAAACTTTATGACATACCTCTACATGAGGAGGGGGACTGTACACATGGCCTTGAACACCTCTGCTATGTCAAGTTTCAGAAAAAGCTAGGTGTGGCAGTTAAAAAAAAAATCCTAAAGATCCATACTTCAAATTGTTCTACTAATTAGATAAACACTACAAAAAATGAAAATTTAAGACAAAAGGTTCATTGTTCCACTAAGACTGTAAAGAATTTTCACTTTGTGCTGGGCTGTGAAAATGCACCCCTTTAATACCTTTAAGCTGGCTAATTTTATTAAACCATCTTGAGAGAAGAAAATTAGGGTGGTTCCTTACTAATAGAGGTTTCACATACTCTACAGTAATTCTCAGTGAAAACTCAGCTTTGCAGTACATTAAAAAATATTAACACTTACTATTTTACAAAAATTAGTATAACAACATTCTCAGACATAAAGACAGTTAAGAAATATACTGGTCTTATTTCTTGAGGGCCCCCCGCCCCCCGCCCATTCCCCGTCCTCCTTCTCCTTCTCCTGCCCCCTCTCTCCCTTCTCTGTACTGAGAACTGAACTCAGGGTCACTTTACTACGGAGCTACATCCCCAGTCCTTTCTATTTTATTTTGAGACAGGGCTCACTATGTTGCTCAGACTGATCTTGAACTTCTGGGCTCAAGTGATCCTCCTGCCTCAGCCTCCTACGTGCTTGAAGTTTAGGGACTCATTCAATGGCATACAGTTAGGTAATAAAAAGAACCAACCATCACAAATAGAAGAAGCCAGATTTTTTTTATGCAATCTGGTCATTTTCCTCCTATATAGAGATGGCTAATATGTTAAATATGAATACAATTCAAAGTGACAAGAGGAAATATTCCAATTATGATTGAAGGCTTCATCCTACTCAAGAATAACAAGAATTTCTATTTATCAGACTTATAACTGCCTTGACGATGTCTGAAAGACCACTCATGTGTGAGTGCAAACTCACCCTAATCTGCTTAAGTCACATAGCAATGTGTCAGAGAGGCAGATGAGGTACAGAACACTTTTCCATTTTGAAAGTCAAGAGAACTGTACATGTTAAAATGTATAGCCAGTATTCTATCAGACAGTTATTCTGCTTCTTAATAACAGAAATGCTCACAGTGCCTCCAGTAACAGACACCTTAATAGAGCACTTCTGCTCCTCCATAAATAGCCGCCCAATGCTCACACACCAGCTCGGTGAGACCACCGCTTTCCCCCATCTTTTGCCCTTGCATAGATTACATTCCTTCCCTGCACTATCTTTCTTATCTTCCAAAAACTAAATTCTTATTTACTGATCAAGGTCGGGCTTGAATGTCACCATCTTCCTAATAAATTAATCCTTTTGCCAAATTGCAAAATTTCTCTCCAACTTGATCACAGTTCTTACTATCCTACATTGTATTAGCATTAGGGGTTTGGAGCTCCTTGACTTTTAACTCCTTGCGTGTAGTGATTGTCTTAAACTTAAAATATTAAAAAGCTTTCATACACAGTGGCACTCAGCAAGTAGAGGATTTAAAAATCATCTGCTCTCCAGCCTGGCATGATCCACTCAAGCCCCCACACCTGCCTTCACAGGTTTTCCGACCACCATGCTGGCACTACACCCCAACATGGACAGTCCTGACTATGGCTCTGTGACTTGCTATTTCATCCATGTGCTCAGCAGTGGCCCTGCTTCCTGACCCTGCCTGCTGGGACCCTGCTACCCTTAGGCAACCTTCCCATCTGTCTTAAGTGTTGACCCCTTTCAGTAAGGCTTAAATCATCAAAATGCTGAATTTTCAAACTTTACATCTAGAGTTGAGTACAGAGTGTAGAAATTAAAGCCCTGGAAAGGTTCATTCCATTATATACTTATGCAGTAACAGATCTGAACTTAGTATTGTGGATTAACTACAACATATTCCAAAGAGATAGAGACAGTAACATTTATTGATATAAACACATGCAAAAAGGCATTGTTTTCAGAGTGACTTAGTATTTTCAACATCTCTTAATGTAAGATGCATCTATATTTAGAGTGATGAATAAGTTACAAAAGCACTTTATGAAAAGTCCAAGTGAAAACACCAAATTATCACAGAAACTTACATTCTTATGCTGCTTTTCCACATCTGAATTTAGTTAAGATATAATTCAAATAAGCAAAGCACTGCCCAGCAAGTGATTCACATACTCCTATGACTATTCATTAAATAACCCATCTGCAGGCATGAATGCTTCCTTTTCTAGAAGAAATATACATAATATAGTCCATGCTTAAGGCTCAAAGGAATGATTTATATTTCCAATTTGGTGGGTATTTTTTGCTACATGTAAAAGTTCTCTCCTTTGTGAGACAAATACCACTTTGAGAGAAAAGATGAAAATGTTGAAAAGATAAAAAAAGAGATCTGCAATTTAAATTATAAAAATATTGATAGTGTGACCACGTGACCACATCTCTTCAACCAATCTTCAATGAATTAGCCTAAGTTCTTTAAGCTCACTGCATAAACCAAAATAATTCAGAGAATTTTCTGATCAAAAGCAACTGCTAATGATATGATGATAATGAACACCCAGAGAGCTGGGTGCGATGGTGCACACCTGTAAGCCCAGTGACTCAGGAGGCTGAGGAAGGAGGATCACAAGGAAGAAGCTAGCCTCAGCAATTTAGAGAAGCCTGAAGCAATTTAGCAGGACCCAGTCTCAAAAAATAAAGAGTTCTTTAGTTGGGTGTGGTGGCCCATTAAAATCCCAGTGGCTTAGGAGGCTGAGGCAAGAGGATCATGAGTTCAAAGCCAGCCTCAGCAAAAGTGAGGTGCTAAGAAACTCAGTGAGACCCTGTCTCTAACTAAAATACAAAAAAAGAGCTGGGAATGTTAGCTCGGAGGTTGAGTGCTGCTTGAGTTCAATCCCCAGTTACCCCCCACACCTCAAAATAAAAGGCTGGGGATATAGCTCAGTGGTAGGGTGCCCCTGGATTCAATCAACAGTACCAAAAATTTTTTTAAAAATTAAAGAAACATCCAGGAATTACATGCTTATTATCTATTTTTACCTTTCTTCGTTCCTGTTCCCTCTGTTGGAGTCTATAGACGGAGTCATTAGCTGCTTGCACTGAAATAAAACAGACAGTTGGTTTACAATTGGCAACCTTTAGTCAAGGAGAGACTTACTTGGATTTTGTTAGATCTCAAGAAACTGCAAGAAACTGATCATTTTGATGGTTGGTGAGTGCCTAGAAGGGAAAAACAAGTTTTGCCAATATATTCAGGATGTTGTAATTAGAACAACTATCATTGTTGAGCTTTGAGATGCAAGCCAAAGGGCATATGAGTACTGACTTCAATGACAAGTGTCAAGAACAACCTCAGAATTCTCTGATCACTGCATTCTAAGGAATTATGGCTTTCCGTCATCTCTCCAACTCACTAACTCACACCCTTCCTCACCCACATCACCACTCTCTTGCAGGTAGCACTTCACCTCTAGATGGTTTCAACAACTTTCTACTATTCTTCTCACCTCTGCCCTTCTGTCTTCTAATGCATCCTGGAGGCCAGTACAAGTTTAACTTTCTCCAGACCACTTCTATTAAGTCATTTTCATTTCTTAAGAACCCAAACTGGTGCTACAGGATGAGTATCCCTAATTTGAAAATCCAAAATCCAAAAGGCTCCAAAATTCAAAACATTTTGAGCACTAGCTAGGTGCAGTGGTGTACTCCTGTAATCTCAGCAGCTAGGGAGGCTGAGGCCCTAAGCAATTTAATGAGATCCTGCCTCAAAATTAAAATAAATAAATAAATAAATAAATAAATAAATAAATAAATAGGGCTGGGGATGAAGCCCAGTGGTTAAGTGACTTTGGGTTCAACCCCTGGTACCAAAACAAAACAAAACACTTCTGAGTACTGACATGTTGACACAAGTGGAATATTCTACATTAGACCTCATGCAATGGTTCTCAGGTAAAATGCAAGCACACTAAAAATACTGTATAAAATTACCTCGGGCTATGTGTATAAGATGTATATGAATTATAAGTGAATTTCCTGTTTAGACTTGGGTCCTATTGTCAAGAGATCTCATTTCATACGTGCAAATATTTTGAAATCAAAAAAAGGAAAAAAAGCCAAAATTCAAAACAATTCTATTACCAAGCATTTCAGATAAGAGATAATCATGTATTCATTACTCTAGTTATTTGAGAATTTACTATGTGACAAGACCTGCACTAAGAAATTCATATGCTTGCCGGGTATGGTGGTGTACACCTGTAATACCAGCGGCTCAGGAGGTTAAGGCAGGAGGATCATGAGTTCAAAGCCAGCCTGAGCAGAAAGTGAAATGCTAAGCAACTCAGTGAGACCCTGTCTCTAAATGAAATACAAAATAGGGCTGGGGATGTGGCTCAGTGGTCGAGTGCCCCTAAGTTCAATCCTTGATACCCCAAAATAAAATTCACATGCTTTACTCTCCTTAATCCTACTTTTCTCGTAGAAAACAGACCATCCCATTTTATGGATGACACATCTGAAGCACAGAGAGGTGATCTTGTCACTCGAGGAGGTCACACAACTAATAAGAACAGGAAACATCATTTCAAATCAGACCTTTCTGACTCTTAAGACTTGGCTTGATACTTCACTGCCTCTTATTATTTCATCAATAAAATCAGTTTCAATTCTTCAGTCATTCAAATTTTTTTCATTTACCAGATCTATTTTATTTCTGTTTATAGGTGTTGTCACTTCATCCAAATAAAGACATCTGGTATGCAGGCTACAAGTCAGTGTTGATCAGCCCAGTCCAAGCTCAAGCCCTTGGTTGTGTGACCGATCCTGGACATGTTTTCTCATTCATTCTTTCATCAAATACTTACTGAGCATTCACCATGTACCAGCACTGTTTCTGTTGCTGCTCCACTCCCTTCACACCTTACTTCCTCGCTTATAAAACAAGCATAAAAAGCAATAATAGAACTTCAGGACTGACATGATAATTACATGAGATATGCATAAAATAAACACTACTAAAACAAACCACTTACAATGGTTCTTTACACACACAGCAAACAGTCAAGAAACTAATACAATGTAGGAGAGTAAGAACTGTGATCAAGTTGGAGAGAAATTTGTATGATTTGGCAGAGGAATAATTTTTTAGGAAGATGGTAACATTCAAGGCTGACCTTGATCAGTAAATAAGAATTCAATTGCTGGAAGATAAGAAAGATAGTGCAGGGAAGGAATGTAATCTATGCAAGGGCAAAAGATGGGGGAAAGCAGGGGTCTCACGGAGATGGTGTGTGAGCATCAGGTGGCTTTTTTTGGAAGTGGCAGAGGAGCTGAAATGCTCTATTAAGCAATCTGTTACTGGAGGCACAGGGAACATTTCTATTATTGAGAAGGAGAATAACTATCTTATAGAATACTGGCTATACATTTTAATATGTGCATGTAAAACGAGCATAACAACTAATAATAGGACTTCAGGACTGACATGATTGTTACATGAGATAACAGCAGACATTGTGCTTACAATAACTCAAATACTACTAAAAAACCACCCAAAAGAGCTGTTTGCACACAGCCATTAGTCCCTAAAATGTTATTGTTACTATTATCCTATTTACTGCACTATCCTTATTGAAAGTGCTTTCTTTATTCTTTTCCTCTTTTTAAAATGTTTTGTTTCAAAAGCTGAGTTCAAGGTCATTGCCTTCACAAAGCCTTCCTAGATTAGTTCTACTCTATACAGATTTTCCCTTATTTGAAATTCTTTCATCAGATACACGTGTATTCTACCACTTTATCTTGCATTTGCTTAAACTGGAGGTTGATCTAATTGTTTTACAATTATGCCTTCCTACCCCACCCCAGGCTGGGCCCAACTAGGTCACAAGTTCCATAACAGGGCAGGGACTGTGATTTCTCTTTCAGAAAAATGTTAGGCTTCTCCCTCTGGGAATATGGTAAAATAGGAGGATTTTGCTTTCAAAAAGCTATGTTTTTATCAGCAACCATTAATTTTAGTTATTATCAAAGATAATATTTAAGGACTGAAATTAGGTTCCCAATCATTGTTTTTTTCCTAAAAGAAAAGATGAAAACAAAATAGGAGTTGATTAGATCTGCCTCCTTTCTGTGGCATTTATTAAGATGACATCATCTTTCCCAGGCAGTGGTTCTATCATTTCCTGTCCCCCCACCTCCTGGCTCTGTGAACATAACTTAAAAATCCATTTTTGCTGTCTTTAGTTGGTTTTCCATTTTCAGATCATTCTCAGCTTACTCTAAGAGTTACAGGACTATGCCACTTATTTTGTCATTTGTTACATCCTTTAGTTATGACACATCTGACAAAGGCACACTTGTTTTCTCAATAGAATTTTCTTTATGTCTGGACAGAACATCCACTTTAAGAAATTTCAGTCCCTGTGAAGTAACACATTTTAACTCGTCAGCCATACAACAGAAAAAGTTTATTTTCTGAATTCTGAAATTTGCTTTTGTAAAATCTAAGAAAATCACCTTATTACACCAAACATTCTCTTCCTTCATAATAACTGACTCCAAGAGGAAAAGGTCCATTTCTGGGAACTTTGCTATCACTCCCACATCACTTACTGTTTCTATCTAATTCAGTACAAAGAAACTTTCTCTGCTGTCTCAGAGTTTTAGGAGACTATGTTGACTTAAAGAATAAAAGGTCAGGAATTTAGCAGATGCCTTCTCTTAACCAAAAGATTTTTCAAGGAAGTTAGCACCTTGGCAGAGTTATTGTGCCACACATGCAGCTAGCAATGTCCAGTTTTCCTCACATAAAGGAGAAATTCTATCATGATAATAATTTTGGTTCAGTGTTAGGAGCAGATGTTGGCTGAACGCTCACTCATTCATTTCAATGAAACAATAATTACTGAGTAGCTACAGAGGGCCAGGCACTGTCCTAGGTCAGACTACAGTGAAAAAAAAAAAAAAAAAAAAAAAAGTCCCCGAGCTCAAGCAACTTGTATTTCAGTATGGAAGACAGGCAACATGTAGGTCAATATTCAGCAAGTCAGCTAGTGAAGGATGACATGGACAAAACAAAGCATGGCAGAGAAGCCAGGGAATGCCAAGCGGAAGAGGTGGCATCTGGGAAGAGACCTACAGGAATTGAGGGTGCACAGCATCTGAGAGAAGAGTGTTCCAAGGGAGCAGTGAGTGCAAAGACACTGAGGAGGGAGGGAGTGTGCTTGGCTCATCAGAGGAAGATGAAAGAAGCCGGTGGCTGGCATGAAGTGAGGGAAAAAGGAAATGGCAAGACATAAAAGTCAGAATGGGGGACATAATGTAGAAAATTCCAGGTCATTGTGAGGATTGGGGCTTTTAATCTATGCAAGAGGAGGAGATTCTGAAGTCAGTAATGACAAGAATTGAGTTATAAAAAAGGATTGTTCAGGCTCCTGTGTGGAGGATGGACTACAGGGAGGAAAGAGAAGAAGTAAAAGTCCTAAGGACAGATTGGCAGTTGCCCTGTTTACCTTAAATTTTTTAACTTTAGATTCTAATGGTTATTCTGCTGGAGACAGACATTGGAATCCACACCAACAACATAAACCCTTGGTTTACTGGAAGGATGTTCTTTCAGGTACATGGAAGGGTCCAGATCCAGTATTAATTTGGGGGAGAGGATCTGTTTGTGTTTTTCCAAAACACGAATCCTCTCCAATATGGATACCATCTAGATTAATAAAGCAGGTACCACATCAAAATGATCAAGATGTAGTTGTTGAGGAATCAAGATTAATAAAAAAGGTACAAAATCAAGAAGACCAAGATGAAGATATAGAATGATTCCCTCAAAAGTGTCCTTCAAAATGTTTCACAACTCAAGAGTCATTCCTCCCGGCCGGGACGAGGAGATCTCTCTTTAGTGTGCACACAATTGTATTTTTTTTTTCTTTTTATACATGTCTTTATGTCTGTACATTTGTCTACGTTTCATGTTAATGTGACGTCACAAATATATGTTTGTATGTTTGTTCGTCTGTCCAGTGTGACGTCACAAAGAACAAAGCGCTTAAGAAAAAGAATATATATATATATATGGATCTAAATAACTTTAATTCATTTTAGGTTAAGAGTATTCAATTTAGGTAAATAATTTTATAAATGAAGGTACTTTCAATTTTGATTATAGGTATCCCTGGGACTTCTCTTTAGCAAACAATATGACTAGTGCTATATAACCTAATATTTTGGTGTTTTGACATAAGATTGTTTATTTGTTATTAACTTCATTTGTTTAATAGCTGATTAATTTCAATTATCTCAACAGGTAAAAAATTGCTGTGTATACAGAGACTTGAGGGTTCCAGCTAACAAATTATTTCTCCAAAGTGCCTTTAGCTTTTCTTTAATCTATCTTTAATACAGTAAATACCCTCAGTCTTTCTTTCTTTTGTTCTCAATATATTTTGCCAACTTATGTTTGTGTGAGCTCAAACAACAATGTGTGTGAGCATAAATCAACTTTAATTTTCTAATCTAATAATTCTGTTCACTCAGTGCTGAAATAACACTGCTTTTCCTTTAATAATTGATGCTTGAGTTTCTAGGTAGCGGGCCCTGAAGATTTGCCGGTGGCATTGTCTAGACATAAAAAAGACGGTTGCTGCTACAGCTGCAGGGAACGCAGTCACCACAAGCATCCCTGCTGCTCAAGCATCAAACAACCTCACCAACAGTGTGGCCTCTGCTCTACATACATGGGACCTCCTACATCAAGGTGTTATAACAAATGGACATTTTGATCTTTCATTGTTTGGGACTTTACGGGACAATGCCTTGCGGACATTTGTCCAGAGAATTCAGTGTGTTACTTGATGAAACTTAGGGCAGCTAATTTGTTTAAACAATTTGATATGCTATACAATTTGGCTCGTCACCAAAAGGCTTGTTGCCTTAAAGCTGCACCATCTCCTCACAATTGGACGACTGTTAGTCATCATACACAGTCGATCCTAAAGGGCTCCATTGGATGGCTGGTTAGCCAATGACGGGTAAGATCCCCAGAGGGGGACAACCTAAGACAGGCACAGTCGCACGGGACAGTCTCATGTGGCCGACATCAACCTAAGACAGGAGTCAAGGGCACAGCCTTGATTATCCGATGATGGGTAAGAATGTTGGTTGCACATAGACGTCCTAGAGCATTACCTCTTTTAAAACAAAAGGGGGGAAATGCAGGAGCCCTGTTTGGGGAGATGGCTTAAATTGCAGTTGACTACGGGCTTTGGACATGTTTGGGCATTGGCGCCTTCCGTAGTCTCACGGGACTTGGCCGGGGATCTTGCGAGACTTGGCCGGAGATCTTGAGGGACTTGAGCAAGATTGTGGAGGAGGTCTGCGCCATTTTGGAGGTTAGAGGAGCGTGGATGGCGTGTCGGGGTGTAGTTAGAGCCAGAGAGAAAAGTTATCAGAATAAAGGGCTGTTTGTTTCCAGTTCGTCTCAAAACTTCTTCCCGGGGCTTCTTTGCTCCAAGCGGCCATCGCTTCAGGCGACAACATCAAAGCTCTAAGTGGGAACTACAAAGCTAAGGAGGAGCCTCAGTTAGAAGGGAATCCAAGAGAGAAAGTGATGTCCCAGAGGAGAGGAGGACTTTTTTTGGCTGTATAGAAGGTGATGGCCTGAAGCTGAACTTGCGCTCTGGAGTCAGCAAAATTCGTTTTGCACTGTAGTTCCTTCCATAGAACCAGGAGTGTTAAACCACTACAAATTTCAGTTTCCTCAACTATAAAGTGGAGAGGGTAATAAAATATTTATTTAACTGGGGATAGTTACATTTAAAAAGGTGAAAATTCTAAATAGTAAAATGTTATAAAAATTAGCATTTTTAATCAGAGTGAGTTCTAAAAGGCTTCTAGGTAAAGATGGCAGAGTGAAGTAAAATCTTAGTTCCCTAAATACTTTGCATAAAAAGTTAAAATAGGTAAAAAATTCATCATTTAGTAAATAAGAAAAAATTATGACTGTGTACTACAAACACTGAAAAGTGGTAGCCAAGAATAGGAACACAGATTTTAGTAAAGAATTGAGAATCCAAATCCCACTCTAACCAACACATCCCCCAAAAGTCAAAGTAAGAAAGAGCAAACAAGTTGCCAAAACTCTTAGAATTCTAATGTACTTAAATTTGTCAAGAAAATAAATGAGGGAGGGGAGAAAGGAACATGATATGTGAGAGAGATATAAGACAAAGCATCCATTCTGAAAGAAAACCTAATAAAATTCTTGATAGGTCCTTTGCCATACAAATCAACAATATGAATTTAATGAAAGAGATCAAATGTGATGATAAAATACAGAATGAAATGAAAAGTGAGACTGCAGAGCTAAGTAAACAAACTGAGAACTATAATATCATTACAGATATAATAAATGGAAAGGGAAATTTAGTAGTAAGAGGGTGGGGGAGAGAAGTGAGGGGACAGGGACACAAACCCTACCACCACCCCCGCCACTCCTGGGAAGGCATGCATTCATGCTGCCAACATGGAAACAATAAAAATAAACTGAAGCAAGAACAGGATGACTGTGCCTTCTAGATGTTTTTTACCTCTCAATCCTTCCCTATCTACTCATCCAACAATCGCTTCTCCATCTATCCTTCTATTGGATAAACAAGCAGGTGTCTGGAATGATCTTCACCAAAGTTAAAAAGCACTTGTTATTTTTAGGTAATTATTTAGTGTGATTTATTGTTTTCCTGCTTTCTTTCTTTCTTAAAAGTTCTTAGCTGGGGGTGTAATAACTCAGGGGTAGATCATATTCTTACATATGTGAGGCCCTGGGTTTAACTCAGCACCAGAGAGAGAGAGAGAGAGAGAGAGAGAGAGAGAGCATTTATTTTCTCTTCATTTCTTTCACTTAAAAATATCCTTTAAAAAATAAGAAAAATCACTGTACTTAAAGAGAGGGAGAAAGGGAGAGTATATTCTCTAACTTTGGCCATGTTAGGCTATCTGAGAAATAACCTAGAAGCTTTTTGTCCTCCTTACTCTCTAAAATCAAGGGCCCTTGTCATTGAGGAAAGATCTTCTGACCTCAAACTTGGTGAAATTAACAAGCCTATTGAATAATTAATAAGTGGAACCCAGACACCACTGGTGTATTCAGAATAAGAATAATGTAAAAGCAATATTTTGATGACAAGTTACCTTAGGGGTTGCTTTCTTGTATCCTGGTAGACGCATTTACTTTTTGTGCTTTTTAAGGAATTATGGGTGAGTTTTGGCTCTAAAAATCTCTGCTCACCCAAACCCTGAATACTCTGCAAAGTGAGTGGCCATGCAGCCAAAAGCAGGAACAATGGCAAGCTGAGGATTCTGTCCCAGCTCTCCACTGGATACTCCTAGAGGTCTCTGGCTTCCTGCTCCACAGTCTGCTCTCTGTACTGTGTCAGACCAGTAGAGTATGGTCCACATCTGCAGGGTTCTGGGAGGACCATGGACTGAATCCCCTGTATGCTCTTTTATTTATGTGGTGGTGAGGATCGAACCCAGGGCCTCACACATGTGAGACAAATGCTCTACTGCTGAGCCATAGCCCCAGCCCCCCCCCCCATATGTTCTTAAACATGTATAGGAAGATATAGACATGGCAGCTCTATTAATAAGCACAATAGAAAACTCAACTCATCACTAGTCTTGTAATGTACTCTTTGAAAAATATCCAACATATAAGCTTGCTTGCATGATTTCGCAAACCTCCTTGATCAATCAGTACTGAAAATAAATAAGCTAACATGTAATTTAAAATGTCAAGTTTTTAAAAATGAAACTTGCTAGGAATGACAGCCAGGTCCAGACTAATTTTTAAAACTACATCAGCTTTAAAGGCAGATAATTATCTCCATTATAACTGTTGACAGTCACCATAATAGGCACAAGAACATTCTTATGTTGGAGCCCAACTGAAGAAGCTTTTCCTGCTGTTAGCAGAAAAACAGCTCCAAAAGCCATTGCCTTGGTTTCTAATGCCAACAAGACCAAAGTATTTCACAGATGTTAGAACCCCATTTACTTCACATTTTGTGTTTTAATTCATCCAGTCAAGAAAATATATTTTCAGTACAGCTCCCAAACTGCCAGTTAATATTTTTCTATTTCACTGGGAAGACTGTACTTTCAAAAGGCTGTCCTTACTCAGAGTTTAAGACCAAGAAGGCAACCAGTCAAAATATCTGTTTGTTGTTTTCTACTGAGTTTCACCCAATTTACTTTTATATACTCAAAGTGTGGAAAAGAAGAGTTATAGGCACATATCAAATGCATACATAAACATTCTGATTAATAACAATTGCAGTTTTCCTTTTATCACAATATTGGAACATTTGTTGGGATCAGGGTTCTGTACAAACATATTCATGTTTGTAATAATTTACAAAAGCCTAAGGTCAGTTTTAGACTTCTTGCTGTTCCACTCAAACCAAATGGGATCTTAGGGAATTTACCCTTCCAACCTTCTTTTAGTATTAGAGTACACAGACCATTAGCCTGGACTCTTATTTCCACACAAAGACATTTACCTCCATTATTAACCAAGGTCTCTGCTGATCTCCTTCACAGGCCATTCTATTATAGGTCAGTTTTTTCCCTCCAAAGATACTTTTTCCCTCCAAAGGATACTTTTCCATTTTGTACTTTAGTAACCCATCATTATTGGCCAGTATATCATACCTCAAATGTTCTCAATA
Source organism: Tamias sibiricus (assembly GCA_025594165.1). Classification (NCBI taxonomy): domain Eukaryota; kingdom Metazoa; phylum Chordata; class Mammalia; order Rodentia; family Sciuridae; genus Tamias; species Tamias sibiricus. Next base: position 9,191,923 of record CM046666.1, read on the forward strand.
TAAATCTGAGAAGCCTTAAGTTTCTGATATACTGCTAATTTTAAAATCAGTTACTAATAAAGCTTCTCTTATGTTATGATTTGATATTAAAAATACTAATAAATAATCTTTTGATAAACTATCACTCTACATTAGAATACTTCACTTAACAAAGAAAAGTGATAAAATACAAACATTTATGAAAGGATAATTTTTTTGGGGGGGGGGGGACTAAAACCTCTAATAGTCTGGAAAAAAAATCTCCACTTCATATTCTCCTAATTCCAGGTCATCGAACATTTTCTTCCAGGTAACTTTCTTTTTAAAAGGTAATAATATTTTGATTTTCTTGCATGCTAGAAGGACTGCCTTGTGTATCATCAATGCACACATCTTGCTTTGGAGATGCGTGATCCTAATATCAAGGCAACTTGCATTAGTCACTAGACAACCACTTTCATGTGTCCTGATTAGGAGTTTCTTCTTTTCCTTTCCCACCATAATACTTCAGAAAATAAATCTGGCCTAGCATTAATTTGAAATCAAAATCAAAAGCTTACATTGCTGGAGAACTTCTTTCAAGTTGTCCTGCATTGCTTCTCTGCATTTGGGAAGAGTATGTTCATTTGTTTCATGGATCATATTCTTCAAATTTTCAAGAACTCGCATTTCTCGAAGACCACGTTTTTCCTATTAAAAGGAAGTAAATGACTAGTACTTATTGTGTCTTAAGTCTTAATAATTATTTTTTTGAGCTTTCCACCCAGGTTCTGGTTGTTATGTTATTACTTACCACTGAAATTCACAGCCTTCTAATTATTTGGCCATAAATGAGGTCATAACCTGGAGGCATTTTTTTAATTATGAAAAGCTCCAAAAGTTGCCATGAGTAATATTTTTACAGCAATGTTTGAAAATGGGCAAGAGAAATACTAAAAGAATAAGAGGCTTAGAGTACTACATATTTTACTAGGAAGAAATTAGGCACTTTTGATCTGACTTTAAATTTCATTTTGTTGTTTCATCTATCATATTGCCTGTATTATATAACATGCATTATATTTTTTACAATTTCTTTTTTACCCTCAAAATAAAAATGGGTGGTAAAAGTAATGATATGTAGATACCTCCCCTGATAGAAGAGAGTAAGCAGTGACAGACTGAGATTGCTGTCCTCAGAAAGGCCTGCTTATGAGACTGGCCTTGGGTGGGGACTGGAATCCTGATCAGTAATCACTGGTATAACTTTCCATAAATTATAAAACCAGCTCACTGTGCCTAAACTATTTGCACAAACAATGCAGTTAACACTGAACACCTTCCTTCTGGGGACATGGAATTCTGGTATGTGCCAGGCTGAGGATGCCTGTTTGACTAGTCCCAGTAGAAACCCTGGACTCCCAGGTAGAACAGAATGCACTCTGCACATGCTGCCACAACCTGTTGTCAGGGGAGTCAGGCACATCTGTGTAGTTGGGAGAGAAGTCTTGGAAGTTTCTGCCTGGTTTCCTCCAGACTTCTCCCAGCACTTCTTCCCTTTGCTGGCTTTGCTCTGGATCCTTTTGCCGTGATGAAGCACAGCCACACATACAACTGTAGCTGAGTCCTGCGAACTCCTGTAATGGATCACAGCCTTGGGAGAGTCTTGGGGATCCTGCTACACTCCTCTCCAGAAAGTAGAGCTTAACCACCTCCCCCACCCAACTTGAGGGTGGGCTAGACTTAGTGACGTGCTTTGAAAGAATAGACAAGGGAACGGGGAAACCCTTTACTTTATAGCAAGGAGAAACCTAGCCAATGTGACCTCAACTGGGCTATGAACGTTCATGCAATCAGTGGAATCACATCAACAGCATGTAGCCCTGATGTGATGCTATGGGAAGGGGACTTCAACTCTGTGGTTTTCTTTTCTCAAACTCATAACCCCAACAGCCTAATCACGAGAGAAAATGAGACAGACCCAGACTGGAAGGCATTCTATAGGATACCTGGCTAGTACAAGACTGTCAAGGTCAAGAAAAACAAAAAGACTGATAAACTGTCTCAGGCCAAAGAAGTCTAGGGAGACATGATAATTAAATGCAAGGTGGTACCCTGGATCAGAGCCCAGAACAGAAAGAAGGCAGTAATGGAAAAACTCGTGAAATCCAAAGAGAGTCTGGTGTTTCATTAACAGCAATGAGCCAATGTTGGTTTCTTAGTTTCTTCAAATGTGGCATGGTAATATAAGACATCAGTAATGGGCAAAACTGGGTGAGAGGTATATGGGAACTCTGTACTATCTCTGCAAATCCAAAATTAATACAAAACAAAAAGTTCATTTAAAAAGGGTGGTAAACTTGATTATAAGAAAATAGTAAGTTCTATTACTGGGATTTTTATTTGAGCCATGACTATGAAACAGCTGTGGCCAATTTTTTACTTTTTGTAATTTTCCCATAATGAAAAATTAAAAACTTGTGAAAGTTGAAATGGATAATAAAATAGACCTTCATGTACTTGTCAACAAGCTTCAACAATTTTCTACTCATGACTGATTTTGTTCCCTCTATAATACTTCACTGATCCCCCTAGAACATTCTGAAGAAAACCCTAGGTAGTGCTATACCATTTCACTATAAATATTTCAAAATATCTTTCTTAGGAAAAGAAATATAGGACACATATTCTCTCTCTCTCTCTCTCCCCCTCCCTCCTTCACAGACACAGACACACACACACACACTGTACACAAAGCCAACGATCCTTTAATATCATTAAATATCAAAGTAGTGCTCACAATCCCTCAAATGTCCTATAAGTGTTCTTTCTTATCCCTCCATTTGTTTAAACCAAAACCTAAATTAAGATTCATATATTGCAAATGGTTAACATTTCTTAAGTGGTTTTTAATCTACAGATTTCTCCACTATCATATTTTTTCCTTGCGGTTTGTTGAAATAAAGTGAGTCATTTGTTCTGCACAATTTCCCATAGTCTGTTTTTTAATGAATGAATCCCTATGGTGTAATTTAACATACTCTGCTGTCTCTTCCCTTTCCTGTAAATTAGTAGTTAGAACTAAAGGTCCGAGCAGATTCAGGATTTTGTTTTGTTTTTTGTTTGTATGAATTTTTCAGAGGTGGGTTATGCACTCTCAACAGGATGTTGGCATTCTGTCCTCATTTATCAGCAGGGATACTTCTGTGAAAGAGAAACTGCCCTTCCTCCACTATTTGGTTACTCTGAGGAATGTTCACATATGAAGGAAAACAAATCAACAACAACAAAAAAAAACTTGATTTTCTCTCCCTTTATTTACCAATTTAAAAAATAATGAGCTACTTCCTCAGTATTCTCTAGGAGTGATTAGAAAGAGGTTTTGTTTTTATACATCCTACAGCTTATAGATTTAAGCCTAAGGAGGATTTTCCAGCCTATTCTGTATTGCTCTTCAGTGGTACTCAAGACTGTCTGAGCTTTGTCTGGTGGAAGTCTCTTCAAATTGACCCTGGGAGGCTTTAGGGAGAATTCTAGTATTCTTTGTCGGTCTCTTTCCTTTCTGGTATAACCTGATGCTCCAGACTCCTTCTGTACTTCTGCTCCAGAATCAGTAGGTCTCTAAACACCACACCAGCACCAAGAGATGGAATTCAGGAAAGGGCTGCTCCCTGCTACTGGTTGGCCATTATTTCTAACCTTTCAGTAGATAAGGCTGGGAATTATGTGAAAGAAGGAAGAAAGAAAGGGAAGGAAGGAGGGAGGAAAAAAGAAAGGAAGGAAGATAGATAGATATACCATGAGGTCTTACTGATAGTCAACCAAATTGAGGACTATAGAATTTTTTCCTCCCAGTACTGTGGATGGAATCCAGCGACTCTACCATGGAGTTACATCCCTAGCCCTTTCTATCTTATTATTTTTTAAGACAGGATCTCCCTAAGTGGCCAAGGCTGTCCTTGAACTTGCGACTGACCCTCCTGCTTTAGCCTCCCAAGTAGATAGGATTACAGGGTGTGCCACAGCATTCCCCAGGACTACAGAATTTTAAATTACCTTCCTCTGTCTTAACTGTTTCTTTCCAGGTTTTCAAAAATGCCAACCCAATTACTCATTTACCTTATCATTAATTTTATCAAATAAAAATACTAATACTAGCATTAACAAAATAATTACTGAAAACAATTTAAGATTTTTTTTTTAAACTTATGTGTTTTAAAAGTATATTACATTAGAAATTTATAGCTAAGTCAGGCATGGTGGCACATGCCTGTAATCCCAGAGGTTTGGGAGGCTGAGGCAGGAGGATCACAAGCTCAAAACCAGCCTCAGCAACTTGGCAAAGCCCTACAACTTAGTGAGACCCTGTCTCAACATAAAAAAATTTAAAAAAGTGTGTGTGTGTGTGTGTGGGGGGGGGGTGGTTCAGGATGTGGCTCAGTGGTTAAATGCCCCTGAGTTCAATCCCCAGTACCAAAGAAAGAAATGCATCATCAAATCACTGTGTTTTAACATTATTTGGAATAATTTCTTTCTAAAACATGGATTTGCTCCTTTACAGTGAATTTGATGTTTTGGGATTGCTCCTTAAAATTTAATTTTGATTTAAATTATGTAAAATATTTACATGGCTCCAAAACTACATCTGTGAAACAGACAAAACAAACAAAAAAAATTCAAAGAAGCCTAGCTTCTATTTCTATCCTTGTACCCTACATCCTCTATCACTTTCTCTTCAGGTAACTATTTTTTAAAAAATATTTATTTATTTGCTTTAGCTGTACACAATGGGTTTATTTGTACGTGGTGCTGAGGATTGAACCCGGGCCGTGCATGTTCCAGGAGAGTGCTCTACCGCTGAGCCACAACCCCAGCCCCAGGTAACTATTTTTAAAAATGTATCCAGGGCTGGGGTTGTGGCTCAGCGGTAGAGCACTCGCCTAGCCCGTGCGTGGCCCGGGTCTGATCCTCAGCACCACGTAAAAATAAACGCCTCGTGTACAACTAAAGCAAATAAATAAATATTTTAAAAAATGTATCCAACCACTGTTTTAAGTGTAAAGATATACATCCATACGTGTGTGTGCATGTATACACACATATATGTAAGTGTATACACATATATATAAAGGATAAGTGTACATATATCCACATATTTTTAAAAATTCCTTCCTTCTAAAACAGAACCTGATAGACAGTTGTTTATCATTTCATGAGTCAAATTCACAAGCATACACACACAATGTATATAAATCTTTCAGATCCCAATAAACCCACAGTAAGTTGAAAATACTCTAACTCAAAATGCACTTAATTCACCTAATCTACCAACATTCTAGCTTAACACATACACTGCTGAGTACTGTTTGTGTCCTTTCACGATTGTGTAGCTGACTGGGAGCTGTGGTTTGCAGCACTGGCCACATGGCAAGAGAGGACTGGACTTCATGTCATCAGCCTGGGAACAGATCCAATTCAAAATACTTGAAAGATGGTTTCTACTGACTGTGTATCATTTTTGTGCCATCATAACGGTGAAAAATCCTAAATTGAACTGCTTAAAGATGGAGACTGTATTTTTAAGTCAGCATTTTTGTTTTCATGGTTATGTTTGTGTCAGTACTTTATGCAATACCCTTGTATATAATACCTCTACTTTTTCAGCTGTTTTTTATTTGTTCTCTACATAAAGAATACTAACATTAGATGACCATCTTTTCTTTCTCTAGCCTTTCCTTATCCCTCAGGATCTAATTTGAAAAGCGTCTGTTATGGGTTGGGCCTTAAATGCCTTCCCACAAGCTCATGTGTTGAAGGCCTGATCCTCAGCTACTGGAAGGTGGTGGAAACTCTGAGCAGTGGGGCCTTGCTGGTCACTGGGGTGTGCCTTTGAAAAGTATGTTCTCCCGGCCCCTCGATGTCCCTTTCTCTCTGCTTCCTGGCTGATAGGAGGTGAGGAGCTCTGTTCTACCATGTGCTGGCTGCCATGATGTTCTGCCTTAACACAGTCTCAGAACCAACAGAACCAAGTGACTGTGGATTAAAACCTCTGAAACAGTAAGCCAAAACAAAGCTGTCCTAAAATTGTTTTTCTCAGGTATTTTTTTTCCCCTCAGTAATGGGAAGTTGACTAATACAGTATCTTTTTATTTTTAGTTAATATTTATGAGGCAACCAGCAAGGGAATCCTGCTTTTCACACACCTTCCCATCTCTTTCCATTTGCTGATAGTTATGCTGCATCTTCACTGTTGGAGCATGGAGCCACTGCATGTCACACTGTTCCTCTTTTACACTGTGTAGTCTTAGTTCTATCGCTCAACATATTTCTAATGCTTGCCAATTCATTTTTTAAAAATATTTTTTAGTTGCCAATGGATTTTTTACTTTATTTATATGTGGTGCTGAGGATCAAACCCAGGGCCTCACACGTGCCAGATAAGCACTCTACCACTGAGCTACAACCCCAGTCCCTTACCAATTCATTTTAGTAGTGAGTCTCTCCAATTATTTTGGTTGTCTGAAATTCACTCTTTTGGAAATTGCTCATTTGAACAGTATCTCTAGACTCCTTGCAGGACCTTCACAGTTGTGTCTGTGGTCCTTATGTCTAGGAGTCAGTTTATCTGATTATAAAACTCCCTATTGTTACTCTATTGTCTTCTAGCACAACACAGATAAATCTGTTGACAATTTTATTCCTTTCATAAGGGACTTAGCCACTTTGTCTGGATGCCCAGAGGATTTTTCCCCCCTATAATATTCAACAGTTTTATCTGCAAATATCTCCGTGTTGGTTATACTAGGTTAATCTTCACATAAAGTAGTGTAGCCTTCAGTACAATTCCAATAGCCCTGTTAATATAGAAAAGTCTTCTTGAATTTTTATTTATTTTTACATTTGTCCTTTACAATGCTTTGGTTTTCTTCTCTAGGAGCTCATTGTCATATTAATCTTGGATGGTCTGCATTTATCATCAATGAACATTCCTTTCTGTTGAGTCTTTCTCTCTTTATCCCTGTCTCTTCAATTTTATACCCTTCTATTTTCAGTTTCACTTAAGGACTAGCCATTTTGTTCATTCAGTCTTGTTTTCTTTTTTGTTTAGTTTTTAATTCTAAAATACTTCCAAAATTTTCTTTTTCCTGAATTTGTTCACCTCATCTTTTATTTCCCATTTCTATCCAATCATTTGGATAGAGTTTTTCTGACTTATGTCATCATTCTCTCCTCACTTCCCAAATTTTCTTATGTTCTTTAAGCTCATTTTGAAATATTAGATTATAGCTTTTTATCTTTCATGATAGTCATTTTTCTTATTTTATTTCCTTAAGGGACACTATTGTGCTCTTACCTTCCAATAAATTTCTATGGAATTTGACTTCTGTGCAGGTTTAACTGAAGTTAGTTTTCCTCTATTTTTAGAAGGAAGGGGTTCAGCCTAATTTCAAGTTGTAGAACTTACCTCTTAAAAGCTTCTCTTTTTCAGCTGCTACTAACAATTACACATTCTTACTGATATACCTAGGTATTCAATAACTTATTCAAGAAAGCATAAGTGAACAGGGTTTGCTGAACCTACAATGGGACTTGTCCAGCACTATTCCATTTGCACTTAATAATACTCATGGACTAATCTGTGTCTCTCCTCAGCTCCACGAAAAAGGCCATGATGTGTCCTCTCCAGCTAGAAAGGTGACGGCACAGAGGACAACACCTTGACTCACAGGATTCCACCTGAAAGGAAGACCTTTCTGAACCTCTGTCCATAATTTTTGCAGAAAGTCAGGAGCAAGACAGTCAACTCTCCTTAAACACTAATGAAAACACAACAAGGAGAGTTCATGCTACCAGTACTTCAATAATTTAAGTAATGCTGCCACCATGTGGCACTTATTTCCTTCTTCTACAAATAAAATTTTATCAAGGAATAGATAACTGTTGCCATGTGCATTAAATCTACATATATTTATGTATATATGTATATATAAACAATTTTAGTTTTAAATGCTAGCCAACTTTTCTTAAAGTAAACTACATTAAAGTGGCAGAGAGAAGATGAAACTTCTGGGAGACACTGATAGCCCTGCTTCATCACCTTATCCTGTCCCACCAGGACACTTTGAGCAAAGGACACTTTTATTAAATATAGAATATTATTGTTGGGGCCAAAATAGTTTATAAATGTGTAAATAATGCAGATATATATTCAAATCTGAAGCCTCTCAGCTTTTTCCCTTCCAATTTGAAGGGAAATGTGAGAAGATAACAAATAGAAAAGGGAGCTGAGCCCCATATGTAGGAAAATGTCTATGCTGCACTAAGCCTGGGAAAGACCAACTGGGGAGGCCATTGTGTGAAAAGCCCAGATCAAGTACTCCTCTAGAAGAGCACTCAAACACAGCTGACCAGGTACTTCAGAGCCCTTCAAAGACCATTCCTTAATGAGAGAGACCCTTCTTCAAAGCAATATGAGAATGCTCTTTCATGAAGGATACAAATGTATCTTTAGGTCCTGACATTATGCCTTACACAAATAAATATAATTTTTTTTTTTTACTCTATAATAAGCTTCTATCCATCACAGCCAATGTAAAAATTTTATTCTTCAGTAAACATTTTCTAAGACAATGCTTATGCCATTAGTTCAGGTAAACCATGTTTTCCCTTGAGATATTAAAAACTGGACCTGAACTCACTTAAGTTATTGTAAATTCTGAATTAACATATTTTTGTTTGCTTGTACTTGTTACAATCTTTCTCTTAGTAGTTAGAAACATTTGTCTAACACCTACATACCAAGGATTTTAAAAATGGTATCACTAAATCCTCATAAAAACTAAAAACTTCTGTAGTATATATTATTGTTCTCATTTAAATGATGAGGAAACCGAGCCTTGTAAACTAAGTAATCATAACTACTTAGAGGGATGCCAGGATTTGAATCCGGACATGTCAAGTTCTAAGGCCTACATTCTTCCTACCCTTCTATAATGCTTCTTCAAAAAAAAATTTTAAAAGGCTTACTAGTGCAGAATGCAGGTGGTATGGTTTGGGTGAGGAATGTCCTCTAAAGGCTCATACATCAAAGGTTTGGTTCCCAATGCAGCAAGGTTCAGAGATGGATGGGTCTTTGGGGAAGTAACTACTAAGTAGGTTGTGAGGGCTCTGACTTCAATGGATTAATCTATTGATGGATTCATAGCTGATGACTTTCTGGGGAGGTGGTGGAAACTTCAGGAGGTAAGGCCTAGCTGTAGGAAGTAACAGGTTACTGGGTATGCCCTGGAAGTATATATCTTATCCCTGGCCTCCTTCCAACCCCAGTCCCTGGGCCTTCTCTTTGCTTCCCAGTGGCCATAATGTGAGCAGTTTTACTCTGCCTTACTTTAGGCCCAAAGTAATGGAACCAGCCAACTATGGACAGAAACCTCTGAAACCATGAGTCAAAACAAATCTTTCTTCCTTCAAGTTGTTTTTCTCAGGTATTTTGTCACAGTGAGGAAAAGCTAACACAGTAGACAATGCATCTTTTTTCAAAAACATGCCTATTTTCTCTTGATAGCTATCTTCCAGCTCAGTTAAACAGGTGTTGGCTCCAACAAGAAGCCATCATGAACACAACATATTCCAAAGCATAAAAGTAACACATTTTTCCTCTTCCATTCAAGACTCAAGTTTTATTTTTATAGTGTGTTTACAGTCCTATTTTACACTAATATAGAACACCAAAAGAAGTATAATGACACTTGTATTTTAAGGACAACTCAGACACTAGTTGATCAGCTCTTTGACTTTTCACTTTTTGCTCTCCAACTTTGGGCTCAGTTTCTATGAGGTGAAGAGTTTATATTAGAGAAAACAACCTAATTCCAACATTCTATTCTTCTTTTAATATAAATTGGACATTTACAGGTTTATTTATAAATATTGTTTAACTAAAAACCATTCAATATTACAAATTGACCAGATTAACAAAAAGATGATCTATAAGTAAGGGTATATTGAATATCAAGAAAACCCAAATTTAAATCCAAGCTGTGCTGCTTGTTCTTTTAAATCATATTAAGCAACTACAATGTGCCAGGCATTTTAAGCATTTTGAACACAAACATAAGTCCCTACTCTCATGGTAGTTAAAAATCTAGTGAGAGAAGACAGGCAATAAATAGTAAATAAAAACAATAAGTGCTTGTGGCAGATGAAATTTTAAATGGCCCCTAGATCCCCACCCCTAAGGCACATATACTTTCTCCCGGTTAACTCAATCAAACTCTAAGTGCTATGGTGAAGGGATGCTGCAGGTGTAATTAAGATCTCAAATCAGGTGACTTTAAGAAAGAGAGATTACCTTCAGTGTACCTGCCTTGCCAGGTGAGTTGTTAGGAGGGACTGAGCTCTTCCTGGCCAGAAAGTTTTGAAGCATGAGAGGAACTTCCTGAGAGGGAGACTATTCACTTTTGGCTTTGCGGATGGAAGGGACCATGTGGCAAGGATTATGAGTGTTCTCTGGAAGCTAAGGAACTGAATCCCTCTATAATCATGTCAGTCTGGAAGAGAACTCTGAACCCAAAATGAGAACACAGGTTAGCTATCGCCTTGATTTTGGCTTTGTGAGAACCTGAGTTGAGGTCCTAGCCATGCTGTGACCACATTTCTGACCTGGAGAACTCCGAACTAATAAATGGTTATTGTTTATTAGCTCCAACTTTGGGCTCAGTCTCTATGAGGTGAAAGGTTTAGATTAGAGAAAATAACCTAATTCCAAAATTATATTCTTCTTTTAATATAAATTGCATATTTAAAGGTATATTTCTAAATACTGTTTTAATAAAAACTATTCAGTATTTCAAATTGAAATAAGCTACTAAACTTATGGTAATTTGTTACATGGCATTAAAAAACAAGCACGGCACTATACAGAGCATCACAGAGGGTGAGAGGACAGAATGCCTTAGGGACTGCTGTGAATTAAGGGACCCAGTGACATTTAACCCGCAACCTAAACAAAGAAGAGCAAGCTGTACAAAAAATGGAGAGGAGCATTTTAGAAAGATGGAATTGTGGGAGCAGAGACAATCATGATGTGTTACAGAAAGAACAAACGTGTGGCGGAAGCACAGTAAATGCAGAGCTATGTGCAATAAGGTATGAAAGACAAGTCAGAGTCGGTGATCACCCAGGATTTTTTTTTTTTTTTTTTTTTTTTTTTTGTGGTACCGGGAATTGAACACAGGGGCACTCGACCACTGGGTCACGTCCCCAGACCTTTTTTGTATTTTATTTAGAGACAGGGTCTCACTGAGTTGCTAAGTGCCTCGCCATTGCTGAGGCTGGCTTTGAACTCGCGATCCTCCTGCCTCAGCCTCCCAAAGTGCTGTCACCCAGGATTTTTAAGCACAGCGAAGGAGCTGGATTTACTCTAAGTGTGAAGAGAGGCCTTGGGCACCAGATGTAGACATCATTTGGCTAGTGTGTGGAAAATACTCCATGAAGGTTGAAAGCAGGAAAATCAGGTAGAAGCCTATGGCAGGTGTCAGGGGACAGTTGTTGGTGGGCTGGATAAGAGTAGGGGAAGTGGCAAGAAGGCTAAGTAAGAAGAGTTAAGGTATGTTTTGGAGGTAAATTTGATAATGTAGTTGCTATAATTCTCACATTCAAGTATAACTAAATCTACAATTCCTATCTGAAACAGTCAATGCAATTCTTTAAACATATTTATATAACACACTGTAAAGGAACATAACAAATTTCTATAGAAATTTCTATTATATTCTCACAAAAAACTGATGGCAATCTTTACATAGCATATAAAGAATAGTCTCAAGATAACTTTATGTGTGTCCTACCTTATTCTTTTCCTATAGGACAATGAAAATAACTGATTGTTATTCCGAGGTACCACAATATTCTAAGATACACACATGCACACACATATGTACAGACATACACACTCACACATCTTTAATCTTCATTATCTTGTGAAGGAAGCAAGGAAATACCAGTTTTTTTTTGTTTGTTTGTTTGTTTGTTTTTTTGTGGTACCGGGGATTGAACTCAGGGGCACTCGATCACTGGGCCACATCCCCAGCCCTTTTTTGTATTTTATTAGAGACAGGGTCTCACTGAGTTGCTAAGTGCCTCACCATTGCTGAGGCTGGCTTTGAACTCGCGATCCTCCTGCCTCAGCCTCCCAAAGTGCTGGGATTACAGGCATGCGCCACTGCGCCGGCTGGAAATACCAATTTTTGAGTTAGTCTGCTAGACTAAGAAATGTTTGTCTAATGCTACAGCTCTATCTATCTTGAGTAATCATTAACACAGGCTTTCTCTAGTTTTAATGGTTTATTAAAGGGTCTCTGCTTTTGGCAGGTTTAGACACCCTACTTGGTTGAAGTCTCATTTAAAAAGAGAACCCCAACTTACACAGAATCACAAAATAGTATAATGCTATTTACCATCGGCCCAACAGTAGCTTGAGAAGTTATTATCTAGCGTACAATGAGTCAAATATACACGTGCAGAACTAACAGGAACAAGATAGCATGTAGCTGGTAGCCAAGATGCAAGGTGAACAGTGGCAGGTGGAAAAGCTAGGAGGGTAGGCAGGTCATGGTAGGATGCCTGGACTTCATCCTACAGCTAACAAATACTATCAAAGGCTTTTAAAAAAGTAAAATAATGTTTGATCACTAAGGTAGCAGGGCAAAATCTCAATCTGACTTGGTAGAGACAGCAGGCACACCAGTCAGAAGGAACTGGAATTCTTAGATGCAGGAACATCTAGAAGACCTGCCCACTGAATATGGGCCTTCAAGGGAATTTTCAATTTCAACTTAAGTGTGTGAGTGAGTGTTGATGCCCCAGATGAGGGGGAAAAAAATTCTCTACAGAAAATTTCTTTCTAGAAAAAAATTTTTTTGGTACTGGAGATTGAACCCAGAGGGGCTTTACCATTAAGCTATATCCCCAGCCCTTTTTTTATTTTTTATTCTGAGACAAAGTCTTTCTAAGTTGCTTAGGGCCTTTCTAAGTTACTGAGGCTGTGATCTTCCTGCCTTAGCCTCCAGAGTCACTGGGATTAAGAGTGTGCACCACCATGCCTGGCTATAGAAAATTTTTCATTTTCTATAAAACAAACCTGGAAAATTCAGCCCCATCAAGCCCTAAATTTCTTTCTTTCTTTTTGGCTATATCTCATTTTGTAGATAAAACCCTTGCAAGCCACAGGCATTAAATAACTTAGAATAAGCACCAGAATTTGAACCCGAGTCTCTTGCTATCTGGTCTTGCACTCATCAAAGTGCAAAAATAAGTTTTTTGGGCTTGGTGTATAGAATAGTGGTAGAGCACTTGCCTAGTATACACTGGGCCTGGGTTCAATCCCTAGGATCCCCTTTTCCCACCAAAATATTTTCACCTCTTTGTATATAATAATAATTTCTACTTTGTGTATTTTGTAAGCCCTTGAAGTAAAACCAGATTTTAAAACCAGATAATTTCCTTTCTGTGTAGTACCATGTTAATGATTAGGGTAGTATTTTTACAAAATAAGCTTTAGGTAGGTACTCACTTCAAATTCTTTTACAAAATAACGAGTTTCACCTTGAATAACTGGTCTGTGATCCAAAAGTCTTGAATGAATTTCTCCAAGATCTAAAAAAGATAAAATAAAATTCTGGGTTAATCCATGCTAAATGACATAATCTCTAGCTTGTTTTATTCTTTCCCTTTCCCACAAATAGATGAAGGTAGGTTAAAAATCCATTTCTGACCATGTATTAGGAGGAAATTTCATCCACTGCCAGTGGATGTGTAAACTGGTACAACTACTTTTGAAAGCAACTTGGCAATATCTAATAAAATTAAAGACATATGTATCTAACAATTTCATGCCAAAAAAAAATCTTGCAAAAACAAATAAGGCATCTCTAATTATTTACTATGCATAGGTGTATCATCAAAAGAAAAATTAAAAAGAGAGCATCCTAAAAACATTCACACAGTGGGACACTATGAATCAAGTAAAAAATGAATATACGAGTCACACATAACAACATGGATAAGTATCACAGACATAACAAAAGCAAGTTTCGGAAGGATTAAACGCATTTACACAAACTTTAAAGATATGTAAAATGATACTTCAGACACACACAGAAGCAATAAAAATACAAAGACATGCAGAAGAATGATAACCAAATTCAGGATAGTGGTTACCTTTTCAGAGGAGGGAAGTCAATGAGTATAATTAGAGTGAGGTGCACAGAGGGACTTTTAATGACTCATTAAGTGGGTGGTGAGTGTACATTATAATAAGTATCTTTGCTTTTTGGTAGGTCTGAAAAAGTCATAGTTCAGGAAAAAAGTTCTGAATTTTCAGAGTTTTTGGTGAGTCTACTCATTCTTAGTAACAAATAGTTGAAGATGAAAACCACAAAATTCCTGGAGAAACTGAATATCCAAATAAAATATGTATCATTATACTAATCTGTCAGGTTAATTAGTATAGCTCTCACCTCATTCAAAATCTTCTCTATTAGCTTTTCTGAAATATTCAATAGTTGTCAATTATAGTTATCCTACTGTGCTACAGGATGCTAGTAGTTAGTCCTAATATCCAATTGTATCCCTGTACTTGTTAACCATTCTCTACCTTTAGGGTCATTTTAAACAGAGAAAGCACCAATGAAAAGTCTCAAAATGTGAAATATAAGGCACTTGACTGAAAGTTGAAAAAGACACTTGCTTATGACAACTGAGACAAAAAGTAGAGCATCACTTTGTTTGACCTCAGCTGGGAAATGTGCAAATCAGGTCACTCAAACTCTGACATTGAAAACGACCATGAAATCACCACCAATATTGATTTGGGGGTTACAAGTTTGTTTTGGCAATTAAGTGAATTCAATGAGGATGGCTGTAACAACCTAAGTGCTATATTTAAAAAACAAATCCAACCACATGGCTCTTTAATATTGCTCTACAGTTTCCTGCTATTCAAGAAAAATCTCATTTCCCTTAAAAATGTAAGAAATCCTCTATAATCTGATTTCCCCTAGGCTCACCCCTCAGTTACATTGAAGCAGTATCTGAAGCTTCCCAAACACACCACCCTGTTTCAGAACTCCATGCATGGCTCATGTTCCAAACTAAGTCCCAAAAACTTATCCTCTTTTCTTTCAACCCCCCACACTGCGTTCTTTTAAGACTCAGACCAGACACTCATCTTGCAGCAGCCTCCCCAGTTTCCCAGTCCTCTCCTACTCCCACCAATTGCTGGCAACTCTCACAGACCCAGGCCTGGCATAAGTACTGAAATATCTATTTACACATTCACTAGAATCCAGCAATAATATTCAACAAATACCTGTTTATATCTGATAGTCTTAAAATAAGATGAACTAAAAAAAATTATTTTCAAAATGAAAAGACCAGTTGGTCTCACAGAGAAACCAAGGGGGCAGAGGGGACAGATAGTTCAGTGGTGAAGTGCTTGCCTAGCATACGCAACGCCCAGAGTTCTATACCTATCACTGAAAAAAAAAAAAAAAAAAAAAAGGCAGGGGGCGGGAGAGGGGGCTTTCCTGGAATTCTTTTTTTCTTCTCTCTCAACTTTCATTTATTTATTTTTGTGGTGCTGGGGATTGAACCCAGGGCCTTGTGCATGTGAGACAAGCACTCTACCAACTGAGCATATATCCCCAGCCCTCAACTTTTATTTTTTAACCCTTATCCCCTGGCTTTATTTGGGTGTTAAGTTGACAACAAAAATTATATACATTTAAGGTGCAGCAAAGTGATGATTTAATACATACATTGTGAAATGATTACCACACTTAAGCTAATTAACACATTCACTGCTTCATATATATAATTGCCATTTTCCCCCTATGGAGAGCGCACTTAAGATTTATTGGCAAATTTCAAGAACACAATACAGGACTGAATTATCTTTTTTGTGTGTGTGGGTTTTTTTGCACTGGGGGTTGAACTCAGGGCACTCAACCAGAGCCACATCCCCAGCTCTTTATTGTATTTTATTTACAGACAGGGTCTCCTGAGTTGCTATGTGCCTGGCTAAGCCGCTGAGGCTAGCTTTGAACTTGAGATCCTCCTGCCTCAGCCTCCTGAGCTGCTGGGATTACAGGTGTGCCCACCAGGCCCGGCTGAATAAACTTTCTTTAAAAAGAGAACTGCCAGGTATGGAGATGCACACTTGTCATCCCAGCGGCTCAGGAAGGTGAGTCAGGAGGATTGTAAGTTCAAAACCAGCTTCAGCAATTTAGCCAGGCCCTGTCTCAAAATAAATAAAAAGGGCTAAGAATGCGGCTAAGTGGTTAAGCACCCCTGGGTTCAATCCCCAATACCCAAAATCCAAAAATAAATAAATAAATACAAATTTAAAAAGCACTACCTCAAAATTTAAAACTTCTGTACTGTACATCAAAGCACAATCAACAAAATGAAAAGCAACTGACAAAATGGGAGAAAATATTTGTAAACTGCTCTTCAAGGGAGTTAAGACCCAGAATACATAAAGAACTACAACTCAACAACCATAATGAAAGTAACTTAATTAAAAATGAGCAAAGGACTTGAATAGACATTTCTCTAAAAAGATATATAAATGGTGAACAAGTACAAGAAAGCATCACTAAATATTAGGGAAATGCAAATCAAAACCACAATGAAACACCATCTTACACCTATCAGGTTGGCTACCACCAAAGATAAGAGTAACAAGTGTTGGTGAGGACGCGAAGAAATTAGAAGCCTTGTACTGGTGACCAGGTAAAACACATGGAACACAGTATGTCGGTTCCTCAGGTTCCTCAAAAAATTGACAATAGAATTATCATAGGATTCAGCGATTCCACTTTTGGGTATAAATCTCAACGTACTGAAAGCAGAGCCTCAAATTCGATATATGTACATTCATGTTCACAGCAGTATTACAACCACCAAAGATAAAACCTACCCAAGCGTTCAAACAGATGCATAATGTGTTATATACATACAAAGAACTAATACTCAGTCTTAAAAAGAAAATTAGGATACGTGCGACAACATGATTGAACAAGGAGGATATTCGTAAGTGAAAAAAGTCAGTTACAAATGTGCAAATACCTTATGATTCCCCTCATATGAGTCAGACAAATTCAGACAGAAAGTGGTGGTTGCCAGGTTCAGGGAGAGGGGGAGAGGAGGAAATGGAAGTTACTATTAAAAAGATACAAAGTTTCAATTTTAAAAGGCGAAAAGAGTTCTCTGGATGTATAGTGGTGATGGTAGCACAACAATGTTAGTTACTGAATTATACACTCTAATAAAACTGTGAGGATGATAAAATTCATTTTATATTTTACCATAATCACAAAAAAACTGAAAGTCATATTTCACTAAGATTGCACACAAATATCATTTGACCCTAAGCTCTATGCAACACTTCCTCAGGACGCTTTCATATGTCGTTTACCCAAGAGCAGACAGGGTCGGATTGAGGGTAAAGGGAATGACCTGGAGTTATAAAACTCCTAAGGGACTGCCCGTGAACCCAAACTCTTCCCAACTCCCAAGTTCGGTGCCCTTTGCGTTACAGGTTGGTGGTGAGACTCTCGAAAATTACTCTGCCCTTCTTTGGGTTGCTTCTTTGGGTTGCTGGACTTGGGGAAGAGACCGTAGGCAGGCCTGATGGCTGAGGGCTTTGGCAAAGGAGAGCGAGGAAGGCAGAGCAAGTGGGTTGGCTGGAGACAGGCAATCAGCAGGCTTGGAGCAATAGGCGGGGACGAACCACGCTCACTCCCGCCCACCCGGCTCAAACGCAAGCGCGCCCGCCCGGAGCTGGGGTCGGCCTGCGGAGCGGCCTGGGTCAGAGGGCGCAGCCTGGGAAGTGGGCTGCATTGGGATCCGTCAGGGTCGATAGCCCTGCCACTCCGTACCCTTGATAATGAGGTGTGCTGAGCCTGCAGTCCCCAGCGAGTCCCTCTTCTTGCCGCCGCCCGGGGCGACCTCACAACCCACAGGGGTCTCTGTCCCTCCGCCACTCATCCCGACTGGCTCCGCCCACCTCGCTGCGCCTGCGCAAACCCATGCAGTCCGCTTTGGAAGAGCGCGCAGGTTTCTGCGTCATCAAAAGGCGTCGGGGTTGCGTTTACTCAGTGGGCGGTTCCGAAAAGGAGCCTGGAAGCGTAGCCAGGAATGTTCTGGCAGTAACGGATGCCGCCATGTTGGATTAGGGCATATGCTTCCGGAACAGAAGGCGCCTGAAAGTTTCAGCGGAACTTGCTTATCCCTCCTTGAAATCGCTGGAACTCAGCTACTGTGTCAGGGACGGGGTGGAGTGCGCTTGCGGCTGAATTCTAATAGTAGTATAAATATATTATCTATATTATTATCTACCACCAATTTTTAGAAAACATTTTGGCATGCGCTGTCACATTTGGGCATCGTAGGCATTCGGGGAAACATAATTTCTAACAAATGAAGTAACAGGGTGAGAGGTTAAGTGACTTGTATAGGTTACTTATCAGACTCACTTATGCCCATGTGAAAAAAAATCCTCTGGCCATTGCATTTGCAAAATTTCAACCATTTCATAAATGGACTGATAAAACACTTATAATTATGGAAGGGACTGGTTTGCTAGGCTTCTTTGAATTGATGTAGTGAAGAGACAACCACAGAATGGCCATTTAACCAACTGTTGCCATTTGATAAACTCCATAACGTTCACCTTGTCTTTTAAAATAGTCTTCATGCTGTCCCAAGAACAATGTGCAACTTCCCAGGAGTTTCTTCACCTCCCGTGTTATCCAGTGGTTCTAAATATTATCTCTGCTCTCCCTCTTTCTCCCATCTTCCTAAATAGTCCTGAACTTCGAAGGTCTCACAGTCTAGTGCTGAAGGAGGAATATAAACCAACATTTACAATAAAATGATAGAATGGAGGAAGGTGCAACATACATGCAGGATACCTGGGGTGGGGGTCAGAAAAAGCTTCCCAGAGCAGGCAAAGCTTAGTTCCTAGGCCTTAACGGGAGGCATCAGGGGTGGTGTGGGATGGGCAGGTGAAGAAGGAACTTGGGGTTTCCTGGAAGAAGACACAATAAGCCCAAACAGAAACACACACACACACACACACACACACACACACAGCAGAAGAATAAACAAAATCTTAACGTAGTTAATTGGAAATAATTGGGTCTGACTTCTAAACATACAGTTCTTTCATTTCCTTACATTTATTATCAAGCTCTAAAAAGCATAATTCTTTTTAACATCATTTGGTATTCTCCCCATTTCTAGGCATTTTCCTTAATCAAGCTTTTTTTTTTTTTTTTTTTTTTTTTTTTTGGCACCAGGGATTGAACCCAGGGGTGCTTAACCACTGAGCAACACCCCCAGCCCTTTCTAATTTTTATTTAGAGACAAGGTCTTGCTGACTTGCTGGGTGTCTTGCTAAGTTGCTGAGGCTGGCTTTTGAGCTTGGGATCCTCCTGCCTCAGCCTCAGAACTGTGGGGATTGCAGGCTTGGGCCACCCAGCCCAGCTGTTCTGTAAATCTAAATGACCTCTAAGCTTGTCTTCTTAGTGTCCTTGAACTATTAAAAAACCTGAGAAGGCTCACTATTGCACAGTGAGGGTGGATGTTCCTCCTATGTTACTATGGCTGTTTTTAAAAATGCAGATTTCACCTCCAAAATTTGCCAATTGATTATGTTATAAATGATAAAAGAAATTCTGGCTGCATTAGTTAAGAATTGAGAATAAGCCAGAATTTGGTTCAAATTTTAGCTCACCACTTAGTTGCAGTTTCTTTTCTGTAAAATTGCAACAAAATATTCACATTATTAGGTTGTTGTGATGATTAAAGATGATAATACCTGTAAAGCAATTAGTAAAATTCCTGGAACATAGTAAATAACCCCAAAATATTTTTATTACAGTAACCTCCTCTGTCCGCTCTTAAAGTGCTAGATATTCTGCTCCAATTCTTTTCTAATTTTTAATTTTTTCTTTTTAGTTATACATGACAGTAGAATATATTTTGACATACCTATACACATGGAGTATAACTCCATTCTTGTGTTTGTACATGATGTGGAGTCTCACTGGTCTTGAGTTCATATATGTACATAGGAAAGTTATGTCTGATTCATTCTACTGTCTTTCCTATTCCCATCTCCCTCCCTTCCCTTCATTCCCCTTTGTCTAATCCAGTGAACTTCTGTTCCCCCCAACCCCCACCTATTGTGAATCAGCATCCAAATATCAGAGAGAACATTCTGCCTTTGGTTTTCGGGGATTGGCTTATTTCACTTAGCATGATAGTCTCCAGTTCCATTCATTTACTATAGCTGAGTAATATTCCATTGTGTATGTGTACTACATTTTCTTTATCCATTCATCTGTTGAAGGGCACCTAGGTTGGTTCCTTAGCTTAGCTATTGTGAATTGCTGCTCCAATTCTTCTAATCAACCATTATCACCCACCACTAAAATATCTTCTACTTGCTTAGCACTTGGAAATTTATAAAATGCTATCAAATATCATATGCCATGTATCTCCTAATAGTTTCATTAATCTAATTGAGGATCTGAGGAGGATCAGTTTCAGAACTCCCTCTGAAACCCAAATCCATAAGTCCCTTATATAAAATTTCTTTTTTTGTAGAAGCTATGCATATCCTCCTGTAGACTTTAAATTACTCCAGATGACTTATATACCCAACACAATGAAAACACAATACAAATAATTGTTATTCTGTATAGTTTAGGGAGTAGCAACAGGGGAAAAGTCTTCATATGTTCAACACAAACACAACCATCATAGGCCTACCTACACCGTACATGTCAGCCATCAATCGTGCTTGGTTGAATTCCCACTTGAAGAACCCATTGACTGGTAAGGAGGGCCGTTTCAGATGAGGAAACAGAAGGTCAAGGAGAATGGTAAAATCTCCAAATATGCAGTCACATAAGCTATGTGTGGTCCCAGACACATGCAGGTCAGCCCATCATCATGGGAGAAGTAAAAATCTTTGCTGGTTTCATTCACTGTCATGCATATGTTCCTCTGGAACATTTTCTCTTGGCATTACTTTTTAATCTCCTTTTTTTCTAGCCTATTTTGGAAGAGGGTTAGAAAATTGAAAATGCAAAAACTGATGAAGGCAAGGGAGGGGAAAAGGTCAGAGGGTCTCTTGGGGTAAGATACTATATATTGCTACATATTAATTCCCTGAAGTTTAGGAAGTCATGTGACACAATGGGCATGAACGTTACTTTGGTGTAGAGCAGTGCTCTATGAATTAGCATCAGTGGTCTTAGGGGAAGCAAGTTCAGAGTCCAGTACTAAATCTTCCTGTACTAAATCCAGCTATTCCCCCGAGAGATGCTTCTGGTGAAGACATCATTTGGACAACACGCAGTACCTTCCTGTGAGGGCTACTTAAGACAAACTGCTCCAGTGACAAGAGCCACCCCATTGGCAGGTGGGGAAAAAAGTTGTGCAAAAAGCATGGTCCGCGGATGCAGGCAGCTCACTCCCAAGTCCTATGTGTCCTGACCTCTGATAGGTGCAGCGCAGGGGTTCTCATAGTGTGGACATCACACCAGCAGCATGAGAATCACCTGGGAACTTGTTAGAAATGCAAAATATCAGGTCCCACCCCAACATTCCTGAGTTAGAAATTTAAATCAGAGGACAGAAAGCTGTTGGAGGAAGCCCCAGGCCATCTCCACCATTGCTTGCACAAAGAATGATACCTACTCCCTAGACATCTGGTAATGACCCTCGACTACTTCATTCCCCTTATCCAGTTTTGCTAACCACTGTCTCAGTTACCTGAGGTCGACTGCCTCTGAAAATAGTAAATGCAAAATTCCAGAAATAACCACATCCTAACTTTAAAACATTTTTCATTACAGTATATTGTCATAGTTGTTCTATTTTATTATCAGTTATTGGTAATCTCTTACTGTGCTTACTTTATATATTAAACTTTACCGTAGGTATATATGTATAGGAAAACAACAGTCTATGTAGGGTTTGGTACTGCCATAGTTTGGACTTGGAATCTCCCCAAAGGCCCATTAGTTCTAGGCTTGTTTTCCAGAGCGGTGCTACTGGAGGTGATAGAATCTCTAAGAGGTGGGGCCCAATGGGAGGTCTTAGGTCATTGCCGTGTGTCTTAGGGGATCGCGGGATGCTGGTCTCTTTTATTCTTTTGCTTCCCATCTGCCGTAAGGTGAACAGCTTGCTCCACTGCATGTTCCTCACCATGATATGCTGCCTCACTACAGGCCTGAAAAGAATGGGTCTGCTGGACTATGTACTGAAACCTTCAAAATTCTGAGCCAAAATAAACCTTTTCTCTTTTTAAGTTGATTATCTCAGGTATTTTATTACAGTAACAGAAAGTTGATTAATGTAACTACTATATGGGGTTTCAGACATCCACTGAAAGTCTTAGAACATATCCTCCTTGCATAAGTGGTGGTACTGTATAGAGTTCGTTTATCCGAGTGACATGGCTCAAGTCCAACAAGGAAAAGTCAGGAACCGAGGCTAGTCTGAAAATTAAAAATCTCTAAGGACCTTTAAGACAAGGTATGTATGTGATGCAGAAAAAATGGGGTAGTGGAGAAGGGATAACTTACATTATGCAAACAGACTGGTCCAGGGACTTCCTACCCCAAAGGAGCTTTGGAATCTGTAATCAGGTGGTTGGAAAGTTTTTCATTTTGGTCAAAGCAAGCCTGCGGCCTTATTGTTTAGAGCTATGCCTTGTCAAATCAGTTGTATGGCGACAGTATCTCAAGCTTAACTTGGACAGACAGGCCTGCCAGGCACAAATTTCTCAAGCAGATGATGTGAGGGAGGGCAGAAATCATCCACAGCAAGACTGTGAGGACACATGACACTCAGCAGGAACAGCAGGCCGAATCTGCCCTAGGGACCAGGCCTCATCGAAGTGGAAGAGACAGCACGAAAGAGCCACCAAATTAACTCACCGGGCTGGAAAAGATGCAGAGCCCTCCTTCCCCCCACAAAGAAGCAAAAGTTTAAAGCATTAGAAGATTCTAAAGGAATCACGATAATGGAAACAGGGGTCCCAGGAACGTGATAGCAAAAATGACCAACATTTCAAATTCTCCTGACTTCCCATCTACCCTTTTTTGGCCTCTCTCCTGTATGTGAAAGGCGAGTTTTGCTAGATTAGGTAGCAGTTGGAATTAGTTTTATTCACCAGCAGTGTTGGGAATAAAGGCAGAGCCTGCAGGAATGTGGGCTTCGTAACAAGTAATCATTATTGCAAAATCAAATTCCCCATCTCATCTCCGATATGCCCGTATGTAACCCTAGAGCTGGGCTTCTCGGTGTTATAAATCCAGCATACAAGACATGGAACTGTGGGATATGGAGCCCCTTGTGTATCTAAAAGCTCTGCCCAGCAAGAGAGATATATGATGGTAACTTTCTCCCCATTGCTTTTGCAATAAAAATTCACCCAGAGCTCCAGGAAGAGTTAGGAATGTAATTCAGCTTCAATAAATCAAGACTAAAATTAAGATGGCCAGATATGTAGCAGCCCGCTCAGGTGTATAGAGAATTTGAAATTTAGTGCCCTGGTAATGGGTAGCAGCAGATTATCTAATTATGGAGACAAAGAAGAAATATTGCTCTCTGGGGTAAAAAGCTAAATGCTCTAATCCATTAAACCACCACATCTCTGCCAAAACTAGATTAATATTAAAGTTCATGTAACATCTTGACTTTTTTTTTTTTTTTTTTTTTTTTTTTTTTTTAAAGAATGAAGTCAAACGTTAGGGAAAAAAAATACAAATGAAAAAGCTATAGTTCACAATCATTCTAATTCGACTACCTTGTCAAATCATTGTGTATTTTATCTTTGGGTGTAATGTATGTGGACCTGAGTATAATGGAGTTCTGTTCTTTCTTAACAATATACCTGCTTAAATTTTTATCAACATATCTTGAAGCTATTCTGGACAGGGCTCTCATGAATTAGATATAGTTGTAAGGGGGACAGAATAGAATACACTGGCAGTAAAATGGTGCAACCGCTATGGAAAGCAGTATGGAGATTTCTTGGGAAAATGGGAATGGAACCACCCTATGACCCAGCCATCCCACTCCTGGGTCTATTCCCAAAAGACTTAAAAACAGCATATTACAGTGACACAGCCACTTCAATGTTTATAGCAGCACAATTCACAATAGCTAGGTTATGGAACCAACCTAGATGCCCCTCAGTAGATGAGTGGATAAAGAAAATATGGTATATATACAAAATGGAATTTTACTCAGCAATAAGAGAGAATAAAATAATGGCATTTGCAGGTAAATGGATGAAGTTGGAGAATATAATGCTAAGTGAAATTAGTCAATCTCAAAAATCCAAGTACCGAATGTTTTCTCTGATATAAGGAGGCTGGTTCACAGAGTTGTTGGAAGGGGGTACATAGGATCAGAGGAACACTAGAATGGTCAACGGAAAGGGAGGGGAGGGAGGGAGTAAGGGGGGGGTTGGAAAAAAATTGGTGGTTGAATGAGATGGATATCATTATCCTAAATGCATGATTGAAGATCTGAATGGTACTTATATACTTTGTATACAAGCAGTTGTATGTAAAAAGATACTATACTTGTGCATGATGAATAAGTAAATAAATAATAAAAAAATTTAAAAAAAAAAAAAAAAAAAAAAAAAAAGAATACACTGGCAGTGGGCGATCTTGTCTGTTCATTCCACCCCTTTCCCTGCCTTTGTCCCTGTGGGAAACCTGAGGTGCCTGTTACTGACGGTGGTGAACCATGACTGTGGGTATAAATGGTTGAAGTCAACGGAAGACCAATGTTTAACAGGGAGTAAAAATGAGAATTCCCACACCCGGTATTCCTCCTCCAATCCAAGGTTGTACTTTCCACAGTTTTAGTTATGTACAGTTAACTGTAGGTAATATTAAATGAAAAATTCCAGGAACAAACAATTCATGAGTTAAATTGTGCAAGTTCTGAGTAGCACGATAAAATCTTGCCCTGGACATGAATCATCCTATCCTTCAGCGTAGGCATGCTGTATACGCTACCTGCCCACCAGCCACGTAAGTGGCTGTTTTGGTTACCGGATTCACCTGCGTAGTACCAGCATACTGTTTGAATAGTCTCTTTATTAGTTACTGTTAATCTCTTACTGTGCTTAACTTTTAATTGAGCTTGTATCACAGGTGTGTATGCAGAGAAAAAAATTAGTACACAGGATTTGGTACTATTTGTCATTTCAGGAATCGTCTGGGGGTCTTAGTGCATATTCCCCTGCAGATAATTGGAAACTACTGTTACCTGTTAAAAACTTCAGTAAAATGACCTTATTGTTATACTGGATGGGGAAGGAGTGTTTAACTGGGAAGTCACATCATGGATGAATGATTTTCTTGAAATTATGTCACCCATATTGGGACAGCAGTCACGGAGATTTATAGTCACAGAACCTCACAAAATACTTCAGGATATCTTGGATGCTTTGGGCATAACTGGGCCTCTAGACAAATGGCTTTTTAATATTGCTCCCAATTCCATTATTTCTATCTTTTAAAGTTAGTACTTACTCTTAACTAATGAATAGATGTATGGACCCTCAGCTGAAGAATGATCCCTATTTGGAATTTTTAATGTTCCTGAAATTTGCATGTGGAATTGGGACATGTAACTAATCAGGGTAGTCAAATCAAGTCCAGTGAACAATATGGTGACAGGTGGTCTTCCAACACTGAAATCAGACAATTTCATTTCAGCCCCTAACTGAGGTTGGTTTGGAGGTTTCTGCCCTCTAGGAGAGTTAGTCTCTGTTCTCCTAGCACCAAAATCAACATGAGATAAAGCTAATGGTATGAAGTGGCCAATACAAAGCCCGGAACATAATAGACACTCAGCAAATGATATCCAATTTTATTTATTTATTCACTTTCAAAGAATGCTGGAAGCTGGCAGCCTCCCAAAGAAAGCCTCAGGAAGTTGTTCACAGATCATTGGATTATAAACTCTATGAGGGCAAGGATCTAACTGTGTTATCCCCAGGCCTAGCAGAATGCCTGGTACATAGTAGGTGCTCAGTAAATTTAGGGGCAGTCATTGAATGGTCAGTGCTGCAGGCTTCTGGGAATTACAGGAAGGAGCTCACTGTTCAGCAGGGTGGCATCTCAGGGGTGGCAAATAAAAAGACTGAAGAGTTTGGCTTTAATAAAATCGTATGTTAGCTTATGATTTTACAATCTGTCCTTCACTGATGATTTCCTGTGTGCTAAACAACAGTCATCTTTTACCCATTTCATGAGGAATTTCGTGGGCTGTTAATTATCCAGTGTCTCATAATTGATAAAGGGAGAGGGTGGTGTGTTTGACACCACGTTCCCCCACCCCTGCCCAAATTGCTTTAATGAGCTATAATTCCCATAGCACAACATTTACTAAAGTGCACAGCCAGGCACAGTTGCTCCTGCCTATAATCATGGCGACTTGGGAGGCTGAGGCAGGAGGATCGCTGAATTCAAGGCCAGACTCAGTAACTTATGAGGCCCAGGGCAACTTAGTGAGACCCTATCTCAAAAAATAAAAATGGCTGGAGATGTGGCTCAGTGGTTAAGCAGCCCTGGTGTCAACTTCTGGTACTTAAAAAAAAAAAAAAAAAAAGGCATTAACAGATCCTCATAATGACAAGTTTGCATATTGCAGGATCCTGAATATAGCTTCTGAATCATGAGAATTAGATTGTGTTCAGTGAAAAGTTAAATGCCAATTCTTCGTACACTGGTGATCTAATTTGCAAGGTTCTTATAATCGATCATTTGGCATTCAGGAGGTATTTTCATATTTAAGCACTACCCACCATGACAGAGGTGGCTAGTTGCCTCTCTAGTGCCCTTTTTTCCTTCTTCCTGACAGACAAGTTTTTATTCTGGGTGGCAATGTGCCCACTAAAGAACTATTAGTGGTATTTCTCTATTTTCAGTGTCAACAGATAGAGATGAACAAGGCTCCCAGGAAAGGTCCTTCAACGGACTGACTGACTGGCAGAGGAGCCTTTGGCCTTTCTTTTCCCCCCTTTGGATCTTAACCAGACTTGATGTTTGCAGCTCTGACATCAATATTGGATCTTAAGTTGAATTTAAGGATGGAAACTGCCTGTTGGGTACAGAGACAGGAGCTGGGTGTTTTACACCAAATATAGACAGTCTCCCACCTTCACGAGATAAAAACAACCCTCTTTCGCTATATACAGTTGTAGCCTAATTATAATTTATACTTTTCTGGTCAGCTCAAATGGACCTAGACTAATAGTGAGCACCCACAGTGGGTGCCAGTCATTGTTCTGAGGGATGGATATGCAAGGGAAGAGGCAGTCTCTGCTCTCAAGGACTAACCAGTCTGGTGAAAGAAAAAGAACAA
The DNA here is from genome assembly GCA_025594165.1 of Tamias sibiricus. Lineage (NCBI taxonomy): Eukaryota > Metazoa > Chordata > Mammalia > Rodentia > Sciuridae > Tamias > Tamias sibiricus. The sequence goes on from CM046666.1 coordinate 9,219,355, forward strand.
AGAACCGTAAGACGAGTTTGGTGCCAGAATTGGGGGTTACAGGAGGTGGGCTGCAGGATAGGCTTGACTTCTAAAAGGACGGGGCAGTTGAATACTGAAAAGGTTCTTAAGTGAAAAAGGAAAGGGCATCTGGGGCAGAGAAGTATCAGACAGAAATAACCATGATGCACAGTCGCAATCCAACAAGGAAATGAGTACTTTCCGTGGGGACACTGACAGCATCATCTAGCTCAGGGCTACAGGAGCCAGCCAGGTCTCTCTCTATCTTCTGCCATCCCCCCTCCCCTAGGATCCCAGTTACTGTTGGGAAGCCCTGGCACACAGCAGTACCAGGTTTACGTCTGCTGCACCTGTGTTGTTCCCTTGAAGAGAGAACCTAGTAGCAGATGTAAGGATTCAGAGGGCTAAGACTCACAGGCTGAAGAGGAAAGAGGGCACAATGGTTGTGAGAGGAAGGCGGGGCAGCCCTTCTTCTGCCAACCCTATTGTCCTGCTTCGTTCCTCCTGACTCTCTAGGGGGACATGAGTGAAGTGCCAGAGGAAGGGTCGTTTGTAGCAGTGAAATGTGTGGCATACTGACATCAGGTCCAGCTGGTGTGATGGTTGGCACCTAAGGTACATCAACTGGGCCTGCGCCTACAGTGCCCTTTGTAACTTGATTAGCTCGAGCCCCTCTAGTCTCTGAACATGCGAACACACGTCTCCAGTCCCTAACTTAAAGGCCATTTTATAACATTATAAATGCTCCAGAGGGCCTTGAATCATGGAATTCAACCCTGTAAAGCTGTCATGCTCACTTGGCCTGTTAGTTCTCTTGACTTGGGACATCAGGGGGAAAATGGGGGGGGGGGGGGGTTTCCTACAAGTCCTCATTTCCTTATAAACAAAAAAATCCCCATCTGCCTGAAATGAGAAAGGAAACTAACATTTCCTTATAGCCATGGGCTCTATCTTGTTTTTTTTTTTCTGTACAGTGGCCTTTTCAACGCCTAAGTTAGAGTTATCTTCATTCTTACGTTTATTTTTACAGACTAAGAAGATAAGGTTCACTGTTTCACTGAAAATCATACAATTAGAATCTGATAAAAAGAGGACTTGACTAAAGTGCTGTACATTTTCTTAAGTACCTGCTCTTCCCATTGGAACTTTGAATCGTATACAAGTCAGGCCCAGTCTCAGCACCAAAGCACTACACAGTATTAACCAGAGAAGGGCTCAAAGACTATGCTTTTCTTATTGGGAAAGATAAAGAGCTTTCTTTGGAGAGATTGATTGCTATTTACTCAGCTAGTAAAAGCCAAAAAACTTACAGATCCGTTAAAACATCTCTTCTTCACACAGTACTTCAATAGTAGCTTTGATTCTAGGAGAGTTGGCTTTCTGTTTAGAAAAATCTAGTAATTTTAAGTCCAAAATGAGTGGGATAGTAAGAATTTCCCATCTCTTTTAGCCACTGCATATTCCAGTGAGCCCAACAACAGAACAGAATCGTTAACTCAAGAAGAATGTATCTATTCCAGCTCCCTTAAGGGCAGAGCAGTAGTTAGTTTCACCCCAATGAATACCGACTACAGGAAAGAAATGAACAAACAAAATGGGAGTTTTTCAGTCACATTTACTAGCTCACATAAATATTTAAAACAAATACATCTGTCTTCCCTTTCTGTATCCTTGGTACAAGTTATCACAGTTTTAATAAACAAGGTATGGTAAATATCCATAGGAAAAAGAATTTTAAAATATGAAAGAGAGGTTAATAAATAGCCAAATACTTCAACCATTTAAAGTACTACTTTTTTTAAAAAAAGATTAAGCCACTGATTTGCAACTTTTATTAAAATAAATTTAATCTTTTAAAAAACCAGGTAATTTATAACTTGATTTCACCTTTTTTGGCAGCAGTGGTTTTTTTACATCAAAATTTGCAAAACTTCAACTAAAGAACAAATAAAACATTCAACACAGGTTTACACTTGAAAAATTCTACCAACTTCAACAAATAAACAATGACAGCATATCAATTTACATTAGTACTATGGTCCAGACACACTTTCCATTTAAAACATCTTAATCACGCCGTGCGTGGCATGGTGACTTCTAGTGGGAGTTAGTGTATAGTCTGTTCTTGATGAAGACAACACTAGGCAGATGTTGCCTGATGCCTGGGTAATGCTGAATGTGACAAAACCAGCGAGACACATTGAGATATTTCTCCTTTTCTTGAACTGTCAGGTCAACCTAAGTAGAGATTAAAAACACACATACACAATATAGACTTAAGCACTGCTATTAATATCATGAGATACTTGTTATAAATTGAAAAAAAAAAAAAAAAAAAAAAAAAAAAAACCCCAACAGTTCTCACTCAAAAGCTAACATATTTAGCCATTTGGGAAAGATCCATTTATTTATTTATTTATTTATTTATTTATTTATTTATTTATTTGGTACCAGGGATCAGCGGCACTAGACCACTGGGCCACATCCCCAGCCCTTTTTTGTATTTTATTAGAGACAGGGTCTCACTGAGTTGCTAAGTGCCTCGCCATTGCTGAGGCTGGCTTTGAACTCGCGATCCTCCTGCCTCAGCCTCCCAAAGTGCTGGGATTACAGGCGTGCGCCACCGCGCCCGGCTAAGATCCATTTATTAAATGTGTTTATGTTCAGTTCAAAACCAGATGTGCTAATGAATTATCTAATGTTCCACAAATGCAAATTTTACATGAATCCAGGGCTGGGAGGCCCCCAAATTTTTTACTTTATTGGAAGAGATGGGACAGGGAAGAGAATAGCTTCTGAAACACTAAGACACAGTACTCTCTCCAACATTTTTTTAGCAAAACTCAAAAGAAGAAAAGATTTACAAATATTAACATGTTTAACAAGGGAACACTGTGTTAAAGAAAACAAACACATATACATGCACATCGAAATGGCTGTATGTGTAGAATATTACTGCCTATCTACTCAGCTGAGGAAAAACCTGTCAAGACAATGACCCACTTAATTTCAAGGGATTATTGCTTAACATAAGAAGGAAGGACTCTTTCTAGTGGCATATGACTCAGAGAAAGACGCTGAGTAAAAGCACAAGAACAGTATACCTTCTGCATTTTATCTGCAATAAAGCTGAACTCTTGTGGATGTAGCAGTTCACACCTGTTATTCTCAAGCTATGAGTGCCCAGAGATGTGGCTACAGAAAGATGCAATGAAAACTACAGGTGCCCATCATCCCACTGGACTCAAACTCAATGTAGATGACTCTAAGCCTGTTCTCTAAGCCTCCAAATTTTGGAATTATTAAGAGTCATTAGGTAAAAAGAAAGCCAGCAGGATGGTAACTGACAACCATGATCCCATGCACTGGTAGTATAGTTCCTTCTCCTGTTGTTGATTCAACCTTTATTTAACAGATATTTCAAAATCTCCACAGCTCAAAGAAAATGAACAAACAAAAAACTCAGTCATGCCAAGAAGGGGTCAAACCCATCAGAGGTTGTATTGTTTGGAGATTACTTTTAGTAAGATGGAAGTTCTGTGGTTTTTCACAATTTAGCATATACTTGTACTGCAAGTAAATGTTTTGCTAAGTGACTGGACCAATAAATTGAAGGACAAATCACTTCAATATTCAAAACTTATTACAGAATGCAAAATAATATTAACAATAAAAAGGTAGCATTTTTTCAATAAATGAGTAACTGAACTCATTTGTTGGCTCAGTTTACTTCAAGTAAGTTTCAGGTTTCAGCAATACACACTGAAGTCCTACACACAGGCTGCTGTAGCAAATTATAAAAATCTGTTCATCTTGCTTGAGGGGCCCTAACACAAGGAGATGTTATTATATGTGTTTCATCAACAATATAGTAGTAAGTCCATGACCCAGAAACAAAAAACTAACATATTAGTCAAGAAGTCTGGTCAAGGATGTCTTTTTTTTAACATAAAAGTTAAATTTTATTAAAATAGAATTCATGGTTTCACATATTCCTGTTAGATTCAAGCCGAAAGAAACACCTGTCTGGTGCATTTACATAGAAGGTACTTAGGCAATCCTGTGGAATAATCTTGATTGTTAGTGTGTATTTTGAAATATTAAAAAAAAAAATTTTTTTTTGTGAAAGAGCTAAATTTTTAGTCTTTATCTAAAGCTTTATGACATGTAAATTTCACCCCAGACTTCAAAGAAAATGTAAGCCTTTTTTTTTTTTATTTTTTTATTTTTAATGCTGGGTTCCAGTCCCAGCACCACAAAAATAAATAAATGAATAAATAAAAAGCTTAATCAGTAGAAAACACAGATGCAAATCTAACAGGATACAGACCTCAGTTTTCTTATAAGAAACTGAATGTATGAGCCAGGCACAGTGATGCAAGTCTGGCATAAACCCAGCCAACTCAGGAGACAGAGGCAGTAGGATTGAGAGTTTGAGGCCAGCCCAGGGGACACAGTAAGAGGCCATCTTGGGGGAGGAGGGGCAAAGGCTCAACCCACAGCTCCATTGTGTGAGGGGGAGGGGAACACATGAATAGAATTTAAAATCAGCTTTAGCTTATCGTTGAAACAAACAGAAGTAACTTTTTTTTTTTACTCCATCTCGACTTCATATCAGTCAACTGAAATCTGACTTTTTTCTTTAAATTTAGTTTGGAGCTTTTTCATTTTAAAGTCTCCACTTAGCCATTTTGTGGGATGCTATTTCTTTAGTATTCTGTATACTAAAGTACAAGAGAGTAAAGCATTGCCAATAAAGTACTAATAATTGTTTGATGTATATTCAAATTGCGCGCCCAGATTTTTAACCAAGTGAAAAGGGCAATGTACAGTGAATATTAATATTTTAGAATAATATTTGCTTAAACAGAAGACTGGCATATGTTGTTACCAGACCTATTTAAAACAATGAGAACAACAACATTCAACACACAGCAAAATAAATATTCTCCACCTTAAAAATTTCGTATTCAGAGTCTCTAATCTAAGGACTATAAACACAGCCAAACAAAATATTTTTTTATTCCAAAACATTCTAAAGCTTCTAACATTTCCTAATCTACTCCAACAATTTCAATTACATGATCTATTTTACGATGTTTGTAGTTGATTTATTTTAAGGAGTGCAAACTTACTCATTTTCCCTCACAAAATTATGCTAGATACACAAGAGCTTTTCTGAAAGGACCAGGGTACCACTTTAACTTTCTTTTAAACTTTGGAACTTGTCCCTGCTAGCCTGTGAAAATGATGATCAACCTCCATCAATTACCTCTGCTCCTTGGGCAGACATTTTACATATGCAATTACTGCAAACAAACAAACAAACAAAACAGATTTTCCCCTTGCCAAATCTACCTATTTTTAGAACATTTTTGATGGAATCCCCTGGGCTGCTTCACTTTGGTTTTCTGTTACCCCTTTTTAGCTGGCTAACAATTTTTTCCTTTCTTACAACAGGAAATGCCATGCAATTGTTCTAGCTACCATTTCCTGCTTCTTGCTGGTCTACATGCCAGTGTGTCTCTAGCTGTGCCTGGCTCTTTCTCCCTGCTCGTCTGTGTTTATTCTGGCACTCTACAATTACTTCAAACCTTAAAGCCAAACAGATAATATTCTGAATCACTAATTTTCCATGAAGACATGTGAGAACACTTGAAGTGAACCCTTCCAGACCAGTGTGCAAGACTGATTTGCTCCCCTCCAACTGGCACCAGGAGGCCTTTGGGACAGTCGTTAGGGCCAGTGTTCCTGGACTGTTTTGTAGCTATTTCTTTTACTTTTCTTCTAAAAGAATCACATACTCTGCTGGTGTTCCAAACTTCAGAAGAAACAAACTTCAGCTGATAACAATCTTATAGTCAAGCAGCACAGAGCATTATGAAGGATTTCAATCATCTTAGTAACAAACAGTCTGTCCACAGGGACTACCACAATCTACTAGTGAAATCACTTGAAGAAAGCAGTGAGTCACTGGTGTTATCAACAGCCACACTGAGGGGCACTGAAACAAAGAAAGCATAATATAATATTCCTCAGAGGGATTAGGACAGATCAGATCTTCGAGTATCTCAGCCAACCGAGACTGGGCTCACAATGAAACAAAATACAGCAGGATCACTGATGACTGCTGTTTCGTACACTATACTGATTACGTATTAAGTATCTAACAATGTGAAAAAAATAAGTGAAGGCATGCAGAGGGCAAAATGTATATATATATATATATATATATATATATATATATATATATATATACTGCCAAAGCAAACAAAGCTGAAGAACCTGATGACTATGAGCAGGTGGCCAATGTGGACTTTGTATCTCTCTGAATTAATACCTAGCAATCACTTTTTTCTCACCTGAGTATATTTATGCCCAATTTAACAGGGATGTTATTCAATACCACACTTCAATCCTGTTGTGTGTAGGTTTTAGTCTGTGAGGACTATTCTTTAAGAAGGTCTTTAGATCTCAGAGTATTTTGCCTGTACTTGGACTGTGCTGGGAGAGATGCTGTGACCCATGATTTGAACCCAAAGAGATGGTCAGCAGAATGACTTAGGTAGTATTGCACTCGAAGTCATTTTGAAAAAGGCATAACATTTTAAATCATAAATCCTAGTCACCACAAAGAAAAAGGATGTGCATCCCCAAATAGGAAATACAAATAGGCACAGATGGTTAAAATATAGCTAAAGTAACCGTAATGTCAACATGCAGAACTAAAGGAAATACTCCCAATCTGTCTGAAAACCAAACGCCCTCCACGGCACACAGACTCGTAACTTTGCAGCTGGGCCTAAGAATATTTTGCATTCTGGAATTCTGACCATGTTCACTCTACTGGCAAAGAAAGGCCATGCAAGCTGCTGCCCTTTCAGAGTCCTTCCCTCCCCTTGCATAAGCCGGTATGGAGGAACACATAAGTATAGACTTGATTTGCAAGAGTTACACTTCATTGCCATCTTTTTATTTTTTAATTACATGAGAATGTTCCCCTCTTTAATGACAGCTCAGTGCTGTGGGAAGCCAGACCCTGAGTTCACAAGCTGCTGGCAGTCATCACACATTTCTCCTAAGATTAAGCTTTAAAGTAAAAAATACCAAAACATGTGCCACAGTTAAATATGTGTTCTAAAAACGCCAAAGAGCCTGTGGATGTCTCAGATACAAACTGTTCTTGTACCCTCTGTGAGGTCACCACAGTCAGCAGCAAGGGCTCGCTCAAGCCCAGTTCTGGACTCCCCACGCTGGAAGACTGTAGGTTTGCCACCAGGAAGAGATGCTTAGACACCTTAACAGCAAATCCTCTTTACTTTGGAAGCTTTTTTCGTTTTGAAATAACATAAGTGGTGCCCCATCATCATTCTAAATTCAAAAAGCTACTAAAATATATTGAACCTAGAACGGAATAAAAAGAGGCTGGTGTGATCAATGTATTTCAGCTCCAATTACACTTTCTTCACATTCAAATAAAGTTACTATGATTTAATGATACTGAAGAATGTAACTGAAATTACATTTCACTACAGATATACAACCTAAAATATTTTACAAATAGGTACAGAATGTAAAATATTGCTAATCTCAAAAGCCTGGAGCTGTACGTGGAACTGGGCCAAGAGCCAGGAGCGGCACAAAGAGAAATGACACGATCCTCCTTGGTCTATTTTGCTTAAAATTGAGCCATATTCCTTGCAACTACGGGGACTGTTCATCCCACCTCACTCCTGCTGTTACTATATCCTGCGTAGTGACCGGGAGGCTTGCTTTCATAGCCCAAGTGTTTTGGATGAGAGATCATGTGGGCATGCTACTTATAAGCAATATTTACAGTCCAACTTATAAGCTTTCTAAACAGTGACAATTCCCCTGGAGAGTCATGGTAATTCAAACTCTGTACATATTTCTTATGATTCTTTATCTTACTGTATTTGTCTCTTTAAATGACCAAATTATATTCTGATCAGAAGTTATCACTAGATTCCATTTTCTCTAATTAACTGCTTTCATGTAAAAGTCTTATTTTTTCAATGAGATTAATAATTCCTTAAAAATCGAGTTTATAGGTTTTTTTATATCCCTCGCTGGTGGGCACATAGTAGGCTTTCAGAAAATGATTCAGATACAGTCATAACAACAGGGAGTTTTGTGCTAAATTAAGGATCAAACTGGCCTATTGAAGTAATACTATTATAGAATTAAACACAATCACTTTAGGGATTTTTGAGGAATAATTCTTAATAATGTGAAGTTAAATCCAAATTATGGAATTATAGCTTCAGTAGGGAGACTAAGAATACAGTAGTCTAATGATATCTGCAGGGGACTGGTTCCAGGATACCCACCCCCATGGATACCGAAATACACAGAGGCTCATATAAAACGGTATAGTGTAAGTATAGACCCTACGCACATTCTCCTGCGTCCTTTAAATCACCTCTGGGTTAGTAATGCACTCAATACAATGCAGATGCTACATATGATACTAGACTGTTCAGGGAATGAAGACCAGAAAAAGTCTGTGCACATTAAGTACAGATGCCGTTTTTTAAAAAACCCTTTTCAATCTGCAGTTGGTTGAATCTGCAGACACAGAACCCGCAGAAGTAGGGGGCTGAATAGAACTCTATCATACATTATTATAGAATCTTATAGTTTACAAAGAGTTTCCCCACATACTAAGAAGATACTTGATTCAGGAGACTAAGGTTTGTCTTGGCCCTTCAAAAGATGAGTTCTATGCCTTTGACAAATCACTCAAAATTCCTAAGCACTAGTTTCCTTCTCTGTAAAAGGAAAATATTAATACTAATCTTATCTTCCTCATAGTTATGACCTACACTGTAAAAAATAAAACTCTTTGCAAAGGATAGGAACACATGTTAAAAATTTATTCAATATTTATGGGGGGCTGACTATATAACATGTGCCAGGAATTATATAAGACAGTAGTGTTATAAATATGAATTGCTATGATCTCTGACTCAGGCAGTTTATAACAGAAGGAGATTTCCAAAGAAGAGTTACAGTATAAGTGAAACAAATTGCAACTGGAGTCATCCATGGGGTACAGACAGAAACAGTAGAAGGAACCAATATGCTTTAGAAGCCTGTGAGGGCTTCAACCAGGAATCAGTGCTGGAGCTGAGAGACATTTGAAGAAATACAACTGAACTTGGGAGGAAGATAAGGGCTGGGACCAGGACACAGTAGGAAGAGCCCGCTGGGCAGCAGATTCCCAGGAGACATTACGTCTAAGGAGAATGACAAGAATGAGGCTAGCAAGGCAGGCAGGAGTCAGAAGTGCTTTCTGCACTATCAAATTTTATTCTGTGGGGAAAGTCATGAGAAAGATTGCTCCAGTGGCCATCAGTCTCCTCTCTTATTTACATCTTCTTTACATGAACTAGAGAAGAGACTGTGACAGGTACCCAGACAAGGGGAATGTCATCTGGGATCACAAGGATAGATACATGTGAGGGGTGATATCCAGGTGGTAGAAACATCAGAACATGATTGATTGGGTGCATGAGGTGCAGAACACAGAAAAATGTATGGGTTCTTTTTCTCCATAGGGGAAAGATGGGCACTGGAGTAAGAGGTTAAGAGGAGTTTTAAGCAGATAGATGTGTAAGAGCACAGACTCAGAAGACAAACTGCCTGGGCAAATTAGGTGATCTCAAAGAAAACTCTTGACCTTCTGAAGCCTCAGCTGTCTTATCTATAAAATGGAACCGAAAATAATAGTGCCTACTTCATAGGGCTGTTTTAGAGATTAAAAGAGTCAATATTTATAAAGCATAAAGAACAGTGCCAAGAACATAGAGTGTGTCATATAGTTATATGCAATTTTTAGATGAGAGACAATTTAAAATAAAGAGATTGACCAGATAAAGGGAAAAATTGAAGACATGAACAAGAAAAGAAAAAGAATTTGGAATAAGATCTACAAAGCAGGCAGGAGAGGAAGAGGAAGTTTAGCTAAGAGGTCAGATAAATGGATTAGCTGGAAAAAAAAAAGCAAGACAATCCTTTTTGAGACCAGAAAAAGGACACTGAATGGATAAGGATGTGCAGGCAGGCAGGCTGGAAGATCAGTATTCAAACAGAGCTTCCACTTTCCAGTCAAAAGAGAAGGAGGGCTCTCTGTTAACTACTGAAGACAAAAGGGTGGGGGAGGAGGAACAGGCTTAGGAAAAGTGATAAGGGTCTGAAAGTATCTCTAGGAGAAAGCAGAGAGCTGACCAGTATTTGAGCCGAGCCCAGTTGCAATTACACAGTAAAACATCTTACTGGCAGCAACGCTACAGTCTTGTGATTTCTCCCACAGAGCTCAGCTTACATACAGAAATAGACATTCATCTGGACTGGTCAAGAACTGGGGATTCACAGGGAAAGGGTGGTGAGTATACAGGATAATGAAGGAAATAAAGATGCTAATAAGATGCAGCTGAAGTTAAGATGGGTGTCTAAACTGGATGGGGAAGAAAGTATGTAGATTTGAAAAAAAAAAAAAGTAGCTGATTATATCATATAGGTTCAAGATCAAAAGAGCTAGGATAAGAGGTTGCATGGAAGAGGGGTACTGGAGGTGGAGTGGGATGAAGACCAGAAAGTCCAGAGGGTGGCTAAAGAAGTGGTTGACAAAGAAATGCAGAAGCAAAGGTCAAGAAGCAAGCAGGTCAAGGAACATCAGGATGTAACTGTTAAATGGATACATGGAAGAAATTTTTGCACAACACAACTTGTATTAAAAAAAAAAAAAAAAAAAAAAAAAAAAACTCCTTTCATTTTCATTTGATAAGTTAAAAATACAAATATGATTTTAAGACAAATCTCAAAAATTATTCTGGACATTACAGAAAATAAGCCAGAAAGTATTCAGATACTCACTATAAAGGGATGAAGTCCATAGTACAGTAGGATATCTGCTAAGGTAAAGTTATATCCTGTAAGGTAGACTTTATCTTCGAGATACAAATTAAGATCCTAGGAAAAAAAAAACAGTAAAATATTAATCAACAGTATTAACTTGAAAACATTTAGAAGGCTATCAGAAGTTAAATGCTGATACTTAATAAATTCACTCATTCATTCATTTATTTTTACAGTGGTGGGAAAGGAACTCAGGGCTTTGCACATCCTAAGCAAGTGCTCTATCAATGAACCTAATAAATAAATCTATTTATTAATTTAACAAATTAATAAAAATTAATCTTCAACATTAAGACAAAAATTCATTCAAAGTTACAAATTAGACTCCAATCAAATCACTTAAAAAATCAGAATGAACGTTATAGTCTCATTTTATCTTAAAAAACATTAGAAAATGATATCTGAAGTATCATCTGTGATCATTTCAAAGAATCTAGATTTTGTTTTTGGAAACATTCTGTAAATCATGCTCATGACAAATTTGCTGTTTTCCATTGAAACATAAAGGGCTCCTGAACAATTTCTACCTTTTTGCTGGGGACAGTGTCTTAAGACTGTAACCCTAATAATTAGGGAGGCTAAGGTAAGGGGTTCAAAAATTTGAGGTCAGCCTGGGCAACTTGGCAAGACCTGGCTCAATGTAAAAAATAAAAAGGGCTGAGGATGGCCAGGCATGGTGGCCCACACTGCAATCAGGAAACCTGAGAGGTGGAGCAAGGAGGATCCCAGGTTCAAAGTTAGCCTCAAGGTCAACCTCAGCAATTTAGTGAGACCCTCAGCAGACTAGCGAGATCATGCCTCAAAATAAAAAATTTGAAATAGAACTGGGGAAATCATTCAGTTATGAAGTGCCCTTGAGTTTAATCCCAAGTTTAAATAAAAAAAGAACTGGGGATGTAGCTCAGTCCCCAGTACAAAAAAAAAAAAAAGTTGAGAAGTCTAAGTTATTGGGTTTTACAGTACATTTGTGTATGTGTATGTATATTTTATACACTTCAGTAAAGCTTACAGTTGTTTACATTGCTATACAATCAATCTACAAATTTTTCCACCTTGCAAAACCAGAACTCTATGCTCATTAAACAATTCCCCATTACCCTTCCCCCCAAGCCTGGCAACCACCATTCAACTTTGTTTCTGTGACCGACTACCACTCTAGATACCTTGTTAGTGGAGTCATGGAGTAGTTGTACTTCTGTGACTGGCTTTATTTCACTTGTACAATGTCAAAGTTCATCCATGTTGTAACATGTGTCAGAACTGCCTTCTCTTTTAAAGGCTGAAGTACATCTCACTATATGTATACACCATATTTTGTTTATCCATTCATCTGTCAATAGACACATGGGTTGTCCACCCTGCCTTAGCTGTTTGAACAATGCAGCTATGAATTCAAGTTATAAATATCTCTTTAAAACAATGCTGAATTCTTCTGGGTATAAACCAAGAAGTGGGATTGCTAGAAGTGCATGCACGGGAAGACTACAAAAGGGGTTTAATAAAGATTTGATGACTGAATGCAAGCATTAATAGTTCACTCTTGATCATGGGACAATGGTTGTTTAAAATGTCTTACATTTGCTTACTTATATTTCCTAAATTTCTGTAACAAATATTGACTGTCTTTAAAATAAACAATGCTGTCTTGAAATAGCACAGTAGCAAACAAAACAAAACAAAAAAAAACAATCCTTTCCTTTTCCTGTGCTCATTTGGTGAAAAATCACACTGTAGTCCATTCACCTCCCTCACTGGAGACAAAATAGCCTATTAGCAGAGGTCATAACAGGTACAAGCTACCTTGAGGCAAAAGGCAACAGACAAAGGTAGCCAAGAGTTGTAGGTCTGCCTACCTTGAAGCAAAAGAACAGGTAAAGGCAGCCTGTTCCCAGGTTTGGAACCTGAGGGGAGAGATTTCAGCTTATTACAGTCCACACATTCCAACAAATCACAATACCTTCAACAGAGTGTGGATATCCTCTTTACTGGTGCGTCCATCTACTCGAGTGACCCTGTATTCCAGCCACTGCTGAACTGTTGCTTTCTCTTCTGCGGTACTCCCCAGCAAATACTCTTTGTTGGCTTCTTTAACTAGATGAGTTGCTATCGTAGTCAATCCTGTTAGGCTTGGACCATTGTTTGTTTGAAGAACTGGAATCTTAAAAAAAAATCTTCAGATAAATTAAAAAAATAAAGACCATCATGACTATAAGTTCTCAGCAATCACTATATCATGCAGCTGTTTTTCTAATAGTCTAGGTTCTTAAGATCAAGATTATCTATACAGATATATCAAATAGTGCTAATCTAGGTAAACTAGATTATACAGCAATAACAAAATCTAAACTCTTAGATTGGCACAATATAAGCTCATTTCCTATTTAAGTAAAGTCTACTGGGATCTGAAGTGACTAGAGTGCAGCCCAGAGATTTTGGCTTCTTCCATCTGTGGCAACTCTCTCATGAAGAGCGTCTATCATCACCACAGTGGGGGAACTGACCACAGTGATACTTGTATCAGAAAGCAAAATTTTGAAGTGATGTTTGTCACTATTTTATACATCTCATGGCCAAAACTAGTCAGGTGACAAACTGCTAACCACCCTCTTCATACCCTCACCAGGGAAAGAGCAAGGAGTCAGACTGCAGGCAGATGTAACCCTCCTGGTGTCAGAAGAGAATGTGACAATCACTTAAAAAGCTCTATCATGCCATCACTGATTTTACCTAAAATCAATTTTGAATTCCTTATATGGGACAAAGGATACAGACTTCTTGGAACTATGTAACTCAACAGTTGAGTGCTTACCTAGCACATAGAAGGCCCAAGGTTTGATCCCTAGCACTGAAGGAAAAAAAAAAAAAAAAAGGAAAAGGAAATAGATTTCTTTTGCCCTCTAAAAAAATGCAACTTTCAGGAGAATAAAAGAATATCTGAATATTTTATGTATCCTAATTTCTCACGAGTATTTTGTATGTTGTTTATTTAACACTTCAAATTTGAAAATTAAATCTCCATGAATGTGGCTTTATAATTAGGAGATGATGAATTATAAATACAATACAAAATTTAAAAGGTAAATGTACTTAAATCTGCCTTTATTTCCTGTATTACAGTAAGAATACAAAAGATCAGTTTTGGAATCGCTTACAAAAATTTGCCAATTAGGGCTGGGGTTGTGGCTCAGCAGTAGAGCACTTGCCTAGCACGTGAGCGGCCAGGGTTCGGTAAGAATAAAGGCATTATGTACAACTAAAAACAAATAAAAATATTTTTAAAAATTTGCCAATTAAATCAAATTTTCTTGAAGAACAACTAAGGACAAAGCATTATTGAAATTTAAAAGAATAATGGAAAGCATTCTCCAATAGAAAGACTGACCAAAACCAAAAACTACACAATCTAAACAACCTAACCCCCCAAAAAAGAACGTTTTCATGGGAAGACTGCCCTTTTCAGCCACACAACAGCATCTTGTGCTGTATAATGATTTATGCTTTGCAGAGGTGATTTACGCTTTGCAGAGCACTTTTATCTTTACATTCACAGCTAGGCAAACAGAACTCTGAAGTACACAGGAGGATTAACGTTTTACAGATGCAAAGGTTTCCTCTTAAAATGAAAAGAGGGCACTAAAGGTACTTTTCACTTCCCATTCACTATTTAGTACTCTGAATTTCCACTTTTGCCAGTTAAGCTGGGTCCACTGTTGGAAAACAATACATTGAAAGAAAACAAAAGATAGTTTTGAAAGAAACAATATGGAAGCCTCTGCAGGTGCTGATAAACTATTCTTTGACCAGATGGTTACCTAGGTGTGTTCACTTTGCAGTAACTGCTCAATATTTGTGCCCTCTTCTAAATGTACTTCAGGAGGAAAGAAAGAAAACTGCCAAATGATGTGTGTGTAGAGGGGGAAAACAATTAAATCTAAAGAAAACTATTTGTGGGGCTGGGATCTAGCTCAGTGGTAGAGTGCTTGCCTAGTGCACACAAGACCCTGGGACACTCCCCAGCTCAAAACAAAGCAAAACAATTTGCAAAAAATAAAACCATCCACAACCCCATCATGCGAACTCAAAAAATTCCGTTATCTTTTTATCTAAGCATTAGATCTTCTGAGGTAAGGCAAGTAATCCCATTCTCGTTTTAAAGAACAAAGGTCACCTGGTTTGTAATTACAGAGTTAGGGTTCAAATAAAATACTACTGGCTCAAAAGTCCATTCTCTTTATACAGCTTGAAGTATACAACTGCTAGTCTTATGTAGTTGCAAACATGGAACACATACTACTTTCACATCAATCTTACAGTTCATGATCTTCAAAGCAATTACTTTTTTTTTTTGATACCAGGGATTAAACTCAGGGGCACTTGACTACCGGGCCACATCCCCAGCCCTTTTTTGTATTTTATTAAAGACAGGGTCTCACTGAGTTAAAGCAGTTACTTTTAATGGCTGTATAAGTAATATTCCACTATGGTGATGTACCTATTTTTTGGCGGGGGCGGGGGGGGGGGAATGGTGGGGATAGAATTCAGGGTCTCTACATTCAAGACAAGCACTCTACCACTGAGTTACATTCCTAGCCCTGATGTACCATAATTTAATGAACCATTCTTCTACAGCTTAATCTCTAGACTGTTTTCAGTTTCAAATTATTTTTGGTTATGTGGCAGAGAGCTTTAATTCTGGCTTATTTGCTGTCAGTTGTTTACTCAAAAAAAAAAAAAAAAAAAAAAAAAAAAAGGCTGAAGCTTATCTGCTATGCCCAGCCCTTTCCCTATACACATAAACAGAAACTTACAATAGCTACCCAGTGCTAAAAAGTTTTAATCAAAATCAAATAAAAAACACCACACTCTGAACTGGAAAGCCCTCACAGTTAGGCCTCAGACTATGACTTCGGGTTTACCTTGCATTGCACCACTCCCCATACTGATTTTACTTTTTGCCCCAAACTTTCCAATCTTTCGTAATTTATTGCTTTCACACATCTTTCAAAACCTAATCCCTTAAAGGCCAGCTTTTCCAGGAAGAGTATAAACCCATCTTCAAGTCAGAATTAACTTCCTCTTCCACATTTCTCACATTAGTTTTCTTCCATTAGTACCTATCTGTTGTGCTTTAAATTAATTGTTGTTGGCTGCTTCTCATACTAGGTGACAAAGATTTAAGTGTTCCCAATGTTTCCTAAAAAATACAAACCAAACTTGGGAAAAGTGGCTGATCGGACGGAAGCAGTACCAGCAGGAGGAAAAAACAGGCTACCTTAGGGCCAATGCCTAGTCTACTCTGCCACTAATCAGAGGGCCCATCTTAGGAAAATCACAACCTCACCAGGCTTCAAGTTATTTTAAATGTGAAAACTACAATACTGCTACTTTTGAGACAAGATTTAACACCGACCAAGGAAAAGAAAGTTAAGGCCAAAACACACTCGTCTGGAAAAACCTCAAAGGGGCCAGAAACGAATACATCAAAATAGCGTTCCTACAGCACTTTTCTTCCCGTAATACATTCGCTCCACGGCAAACAATGACCTTCAAAAAACACAAATGTTCTCCAATACCCTGGGAAATCTGGGTCTTTATGCTTCATTAGTCAATCTCACACCCTGTAATTCTCCCTCATTCTCTGCACAATGCACACCGAATTTAGGATTACAGTCCTCAAAAAAGCCTTCCCTGAATCCTCCAGAGTGAGCCAAGCTCCAGCACGTGTTCCCCTGGCTATACCCGCGACAAAATAGCACTTTCTACTACTATAATTTAAGTCACTGCCAAGTTTGTCCACACAGCCCAAAAGCGAGTTTCCTGAGGGGAGGGGGCGTGTCCCTTTTATTCAAGGCAGTATTTCCCCAGGCCCAGTACAGTACCACCGGGTCCCCGTTGGCGCTGAAGGAGTGGTGGCGTGATTAACCAACGATGCCATTTCTGCAAAAGCAGTCCGAGAAGGCGAACGCGGGGTCTCCAGCTTGCTCCGCCTAAGGGTTCTTTGTACGCTCCCGCAAATGGTTTCGTGTTCGCTGAACGGGATGCTGAGCATTTCGCTGGAGGTGAAGCTCAGGCCGCGCCCGTCCGGAGCAGGTTCCCCTCCCTCGCTCCAGGACCTAGAGTGGCCGAAGCCCAGCGAGGACCAAACGCAGACACGTGGGGAGCCGCGGAGCCACATCCCCGACCCCGCCGGCCCGGCCCTGCCGGGTTCAGTAGGCCCCGCTCCAGTCCACTCCTCCCGCTCCGCGCCGCCTCTGCATCTCACCTTTCGCTCGCCCTGGGCACTGTACTTATTTCCCTTACTCAGCCCCAGGGACTTCTCCAGCAGCTTCAACTCCGCGGCCGCCGCCATCTTCCGGCCCCAGCTCCTGAGAGGGGTGGAATTCGGACAGCAAAGACCTCCTGCATTGGCGGAGAGGGAAGGCCAACCACCGCAAGCGTCGCCGGCGATTGGCTGAATGAAGGGGAGCGTGAGGGCGTGTCTGAGCGTAAGAGGCGTGGCTAAACGAAGGGGCGGGGCTTAGGGAGGGCTGTGGGACAGGTGAAGAGGCGTTAGCAAATTTCCAATCCCTAGCTTTGCCTATGAGCAGAGCGAGCAGCAGAACCGAACTTGGGTTGCTGCAGTCCCCTGTCTTTGCCAGCTTCTGAGCAGCAGGCTGCTGGCCTGGCTGCCAGTGTTAACTAGTTACTTCATTTGTCAGGCTGAGGCTTCCTGTATAAAGAGAACCAAAATTTACCGTAGTTTTGGCTGAGGGGTCTGAATTTGTACAGATTTATAGTAAAGAGTTCACAGTCCACTAAGAGTTTTGAACATATAACATCATTCATGGAGACTTTAATTGTGATGTAAGGGTGATTTGAGAAACCTGAAAATGCTGAATCACATCTGTACAGGTCCTTTTTTCCTTAAAAAGTCACATTTACAGATTCGAGGGATTAAGATGGGACCCAAGGTCAGCCTTCCAGACCTTCATTTCCAGAACACGTGGAACGCTCATGAAATTGTATCTTAGGTTTCGAACAAAACATAAATTCTAAACGACAAATATATGATTTATTAAAAACTAATAATAAAATAAAAATTTTAAAGTCTTTTGAAACCTAGAAGTACAAAAACATTCTAGTAAAAAACTCTTTGGTCAAAAAGGAAATCCAAGGTGAAATTGCAGATTCTGTATGAGGGATATAGTAATGAGAAGAAAATTTATACTATAAAATATTCATATTAATAAAAATGAAAATAAAGTTATATTCTAGATAAAGAATTTTAAAATAAGACAAAAAGCAAAAGCAAAAAAGTAATAAAGAACTGTATAAGAAAACTAACAAGAAAGAATTAAAAAACAAATTCGAAATTAACAAAACAATTACTAATGTAAGGAAGAAATAAAAGAGGGGAAATGCATAAATACACAAAATTAGGAATGACAAAAAGGAAATGTGAGCATAGCAAAGGAAATAAAATCATGATGCCTACTTTTGGAAGTTATGTAAATAAATATGTAAACTCAGATGAAGCATTTCAGAACAATTTTTCAGAATAATTTTCTACAAAAATGCAACCTAATAGAACTGACATTGGTGAGAGAGAAATTTTAAATATATCAACTACTATAGTAGAAATAAAGGAAGTAGTGAAAGAATTTTCTCCTAAGAAGTACCAACTGCAGATGTTTTCACAAGAGTAGTAGATCAAATATTGCCACGTGCCCGGGGAACATGACTATAATCCCAGGGGTTTGGGAGTCTGAGGCAGGAGAATTCCAAGTTCAAAGCCAGCCTATGCAATTTAGTGAGACAATGTCTAAAAATAAAAAAAATTATGAAGGGTTGGGGATGAGGCTCAGTGGTTAAGCGCCCCTGGGTTAAATCCCCAGTACCAAACAAACAAACAAACAAGTAAAATAAAAGAGTGGTATATCAAATCTTTAAAGATCAAATCATCTTAATGCTCATGAAACTATTATGGAGCACAGTAGAAGAAAAATTTGGAGACCTATTTTACAGAGCAGAAACATTGAACCTCACACCTATCAAAGATTTCTACCAATGAGAAAATTAAAGAACAATCTCAGTTAAAATTGTAAATTAAAAACTCATAAAGCAAATAATACATCATCACTAAGTGAAATTTACTTCAAGAATATAATCAGGTACAATATTAGAAAATCTATTAATATAAATGTTAATAGAGCTATGGAGAAAAGTCATAGAATTATTTCTACAGTCTCAGAAGTCATTTGACATCATTTATTATTCAGTCATTTTAACAATACTCAATAAAAAAAGCAAAAGTAGTAGTTTATTTTCCATTTAGTAGGAAAATTTAGAGGTTTTTAGTGAGACTGTCTCAAAGTAAAAAGTAAAAATAAAAGAGCTAGGAACGTAGCTCAACAGTAGAATGTTTGCCTACTATTTGCAAGGCCCTGGGTTTAAACCCCTGTACAAAAAAAAAGATTGTGTAAGTTTGGTAACCCAACTTATAAAATACTCAATATCCTTAATGTATGAAAAAATTCTGAAGAAAAAGACTAGACCTATTGTATAGAAAATAGATGAAAATATGGACAGACATTTCACACAAAAAAGTTACACAAGTGTCCTTTTAAAGGTATAAAAAGATGCTCAAATTTACTCATAATTAGAGGAATGCAAATTACAAGCACATCTACAATTGTCAATTTGTTATCTGTCAGACTGGCAACAATCCAAAGGTGTAACAGCACACTCAGGTAGGCTGCTGCGAAGAAACAAGTACTTTCTTACATTTCGGGTGAAGGTCAAATGATACAATCCATTCCATGGAATATTGGCAAAGAAACCAAAAATGAAATATGCATGCATAAGGTTACTGAATGCTGTTCTGTTTATGGTAATAAAAAATGCAAACATATATTCCTACATAATGGATTGGTAAAATAAGCCTCAGTAAATTCATACCATATAGTATTTTACACAGCTTTAAAAAAAGAATAAGGAATCCCTCTATGTAGTAGTGTGGAATGATCTCTAGGATATGTTAAGAGAAAAAAAAACAATGCAAAGAAAGTGTTTATGGCATGCTGTCATTCATCTAGTAAAATTTGGGGTGGTACAAATACTAATGCATTTTTGCTTTCATTTTGAAAATGAATTATATACCAAAAAAAATTTTTTTAAAAAGAAAAAAAGATTACCTGTGAGGGAGGGAATAGTATGTACCAAACAGAAATAGAAACCAGAATTTTGTAACTACATCTTTTCAGTACAGAAGTCTTCCATGTCTTCATAACACAGTGATTTAATTGTACATTCTTCTTGAGAATATACTCTAAGGACATGAAGTTGTGAAAAAAGCTTTTGGGTTTTTGCTGTTGTTGTTTGATGAGCATATTGGCAGTGTCAATGTTGGAATTGTTATTCCAAAGCACATGCATATTTATGGGATAAAGCAAAAGAAGAATTGTGGAGTATTGCTGGAACTTGGAACTTTGGCATCGCAGAAAGGAAGTAGATGTAACTTAGGTAAAGCTAAATCAAAACTCTTCAGTCCTGAATTTGAATTGAAGTATCCATCTGAGTTCATAATGGCTTTATCTTAAGAAAAAAAAAAATATTTCCTTCCTGTTTATTTAAAAGGCCTCAAAACAAGGGCCACTCAATACCAATGAGAACCCCTAAGCAACCAGGTTCTGGCTTCAGATACTATTTCTCATCAAAAGGAAAATGCCTAGAAAACTGGAAACAGTTTGGAGATTGGCAAAGTCCAGACCTGGGTAGGAAATATCTGAATTAAGTCTGGACCACCTTATGTTGCAGAAAGTGAAGAAATCATTTAAGAGTAACGATGGATGTTAAGGGATAGGATAAGATCACTTCAGGGTCAATAAGAATAATTGCAATGAATTGAAACACTTAAAATATGCTTAAATCTATCAGTTTATAATGATGCTGAAAAACAAAAATAAGAACAAACATGAAACTAGTAACCTTTTGAAGATACTAGAGATCTAATTTATTATTTTGAAAAATGATAGAGAACAAATAATGAAATCAGCATTTTTCTTGATCATCCTATATAAGTTGTATTTCAGGGGAATCAAGCACTGATAAAGAGAAGTCTCTATAGAAGTATTCCAGCTAATCTATGAAGGCAGAACAATAGGATTTCATTGTTTGGCATCCTCCAGTGAAATAATGAACCTAGGTTATGATCACCCATAGCTGTTTATTGCCCCTGAAATATCCTTGACAAATGAATCTGATTTTGATCAAGCCTTTTGATCTAATGCTGCATTTCCAGCAAACCATAGGAAGGAAGATCACGGTATATGATTCCACGGAGATACAAAGAGCACATTCTAGACCACAGAAAATGCTGTAGGACACCCTGAGGTAGGAGCTTAGGGGCATCAAGATGGCAGAGGCAGGATACAAGAAAAGTGCTGTTGGAATACAAGATGCAGAGATGAGTCCTCCTGTCCCTGGTGACAGGAAGTCTCATTACCATGACGACTCCGCAGCTGAGGGCTTATTGCCCATGGCAAGTCTCACCACAGGCTCTACATTTTAATTAGGCGAAAATAAAGTAACCAATGGGAACAAATGGAGCAAAGCCTTCAAACAGGTCTGTAGGGAGAGGAGAAGGTGGCACAGCTCCTCATATGAGACCAGACTAGTCCAGACGTCAGGGCCTGGAGCCGTTCTCTCTATTTGATGGAGTGTTACTTTTACTTTTCATAAATCTATGTGCTGCTATTAGGGCACACACAGATGAGGATGGAGAGGACCCAAGGTTAAAAAAAATAATTCTAGAAAATGGGTCTACTGTGCTGACCCCCACGTGCTTTCTTTTCCAAGAAGCAATTTACCTGAAGCCCTTCCTGGCTTAGCCAGACGGTCTTTGTCCCATTCCTCAGCAAACTACCAGTTATCTGCATGAGAAATTCAGGCCCAAGATAATGTCAGTGGGAAGAGTCCAGGTTTCCTGAAGGGGGAGACTTTTAAGACCCTTTTCATAGACCAGATCCTGAAACTCAGGGAGGTAAGGGTCCTCCTAACCATGAAATCTGTAAGAATGTGCCGTTGAGAATCCAATAAAAACTGGTCAGCATGGGCCAAGGTGACATAGAGTTGTCATAGCAGTGGGGACTTGAAAATCTGACGTCATCTTGCTGTCAGTCACAAGTCAAGAGGTGGACCTGGGTGAAACTCTCTGGAAACTTCTCTAGGATCCCCAGTAAAATGGGAGTGCAGGAGAGACACGCTGTCCTCCTCTCTCAGGGGACCCACTCTCTCCCTTGAGAATGTCCCCTTTCCCTTTTTTCTATCCCTTCAATAAACTCATTCCTATTACTCTGAGGGACTTGTCTGAAATCTTTCTGACTTGGTTCCAAGAATTGGGGCTTGAAGGGGGAGGTCTTCACACTGCCTCAGTTGCTTGGAAGGCCCCAGCTTTATAACAGTGCCTTTTATTTATTTATTTATTTTTTGGTACCAGGGATTGAACTCAGGGGCACTCGACCACTGGGCCACATCCCCAGCCCTTTCTTGTATTTTATTTAGAGACAGGGTCTCACTGAGTTGCTAAGTGCCTCACCATTGCTGAGGCTGGCTTTGAACTCGTGATCCTCCTGCCTCAGCCTCCCAAAGTGCTGGGATTACAGGTGTGCGCCACCACGCCCGGCTAACAGTGCCTCTTATTTTCACGTGTTCTGCTCGATTCTTTATTCAGGTTGCCAAGAACCTGGACGCTCCAATGGTATCAACATGATTGATTGTGTCAACAAATAAACTCCAAAAATAAAGAAAGAGAATGAAGGAAGGGAGAGAGGAAGGGAAAGAGGGAAGGAAAATAAAACCAGAAGTAGGTGAGGTCTATGAATATGAAGAATTATAAAGGACACATCCACCAACTGCAATCTATATAACTTTTTTCCAGGCTCATTCTAACAAATAAACTATTAAAAAATAAAAGTTGACACTCATGTGTTTTAGTCAGTTTTTTCATCACTATAATGAAACACCCAAGACAATTAACTTATAAAAAGATGAGGTTTATTTTGACTCAAGCTTTGTAAGTTTCAGTCCATAATGGAGTAGCCTCATTTGCTTTGGACCTCTAGTGAGGCAACGTATCGTGGAGGGAGGATGTGGCAGAGAAAACCATTTACCTCACAAGTCAGGAAGCAAAAGCGCCAGGAAGAGGAAGAAACTGGGGTTACCCCCCCACTTTGATCTAAGAACCTCCACCAGGACCTACCTCTCAAAGTTTTCATGATTCCCAATAGCACTGCCCTGGGGACCAGGCCTTTAACACATGACCTTTGGGGGATAATCAACATCCAAACCATAGCACCAGGTTTTGCAAATATTGACTGTACTCCAATGTATATAACAGTGACATTAAATGACTTGCCCCAATTCACAAACTAATAGCCATGTGCATGAATCACCTGGATGTTTTAAAAAATGTGGATGCCATTATCATATTGGTGATTCATATTTTGTGTAGGGTGGGACCAAGCATTGGCACTAGGCAAAAATTCCCAGCTGATTCTGATGCATCGCCAGATTTGAGATGCTCTATGATAGATGGAGCATCCTGAATTCCGTTTCCTGGTTCTCCAACCTGGACTTCTAATTTCCTGCTATCTCCTTCCTGTGTTGACATCTCTTTTCTCTGACGGTGAGGTGACACGTGTTCCACTGTGCACAACATTAGATATAAGATATATATAGATATATATATATATTTTTAAATTTTCAATGAATGCAATTTGGGGATGATCTGTATGCTTGATTTTGGAGATGTTTCTGTATCAAGACAGCCTAACTCATAATAAAAATAATTCGAGGAATTGAGTTTGTCGAGGAGAACATTTCTCCCGTCTCCTGAGAGCACAGTCAAGTTTTAAATCCACAGTACGTTAGGATACAAATTAAACGTCAGATGAAATTAATTTGGCAAGCGGAACACGGACTGGGTGGCTTTCCGTTCTGGAGCAGACGTGACAGCTTTCTCTGTGTCATCTTGGCATCTGTTAAAATGAGCTGCGCGTGCCAGAAGCTGTCGCTGTATTGAACTGCTCTTAGTGGTGCCATCATCCGAAAATGCTCTGTTTTAGGGGAGTGCATCATTCAATTTCAGAGTACATTGGGGTTTTGAACTCGGGTTTAACTGATATCAAACGTGTGGTACAAAGGGCGTTGACCCGGGGCTTCCTGTCTCTGTCACAGACACCTTTTGTAGCTACGTGTGCCTTACATTTTCCCCACCTGTTCATCAAGACATTTCTATGCACCAGGCGCTAAACTAAGCTCAGGGGACACATGGAAGAATGACCCTCCATTAATCTTAGGGTGGCTTGAGGGAAGACTGGATCTATATCTGGACCCAGACTGCCTTCTGGCCACTATTGGACCTTCTGCAGGATGGGATACAATCCAAGGTCTCTTCTATGCAGGGCAAGCATTCTACACATGAAACTGAAATGTATTCTTAGACTCTTTTGCTCACTTTGCTATACTTTTAGAACTTCGGTTTGTTCTGCACTTTTTCTCTCTTTAATAATATTCATGTGTGTGTTCGAGACAGCTGTCTCTACAACAAGTAATTCCACAGTCTTGGAAGTTTAGCACATAAAAGTTGACATCTCGCCTGGGCCACTGGTCGGTGTGAGTCTCTGATTGACACTCATTGAGGAACCCAGGTTTTATAGCTCCGTCATCTTGTAAGTCCCTTCTGTCATTTGAACTGTAGATGACAAAGAGGGAGGGCATGGAGGGCCATGCCAAGCATTAAGGGCCAAGTCTGAAAATGTTATGCGTCATTCTATCCACATCCAATGAGCCATAACTTTGTCAGAAAGGAGACCAAGAATTGTCTGTCTCCTGGTTATTTTATTCTATATCAGCCTCCAGTTCCATTCTCTGCTAGCTTCAGCTCTGTCTGTGCCTCAGAAGATCTACCCTGTGGATGACATCATCCAGGTCTCTCATTTTTTTGGCTTCCAGATGGATTCAGTGTGGGAGGCATGGGGGCAGACTGGAGAGCTAGAGTCTGGAGTGTCTATACTTTGTAGGGACATTTCGCTGTGCATTAGTCTGCGCTCATCTGTGATATTTGATAGCCAACAACATTTAGGCTTCCTTGCCTGAAGTCACAGGAGTTTTAGAAGCAGCACATCTCACCCAGCTATCTGGAGAAAGGCTCAAGGGTAAAGCGTGACCTTGGTGCTACTATTCAGATGATGCTGCATGGACATAAACACATCTGGTGCTTTGTGAAAGGGCCCTCTCCCCAACAGCTCCTCAGTTCTCTTTGTTGTTGTTGTTGTTTTGTTTTTAGGATGGGATGGAACCCAGGGCCTCGTGCAAACACTCTATCACTGAGCTACATCCCCAGCTCTCTTATTTTTTTATTTTGAGACAAGGTCTTGCTAAGTTGCCCAGGCTAGCCTTGACCTTGCAATTATTCTGTCTCTGTTCTCGAGTAACTAAGTGCCACCATACCTCACTGGCTAGCTCTTTAGCTCTTCATGCACCAGGAGGTGTGAACCCTGCGGTCCGATCACAGGCATGAGAACCCTTCTCCAGTCAGACCCCCTACCCCAGGCACCATGAAGGCCAAATCCAGTCTCAGTTCTTTGTTCTTTCCAATTAGAAAGGCTTTCCATCTGCCCTTCCCTCCCTAGAAGTCCCTTGTGTGTAAGTAATAGACTTGCTTTAAAATTTTGGTGTTTGTACTATAGTTTGAATACGTCCCCCCAAAGTTTGTGAGTTGGAAACTTGGTCCGCAACATAGCAATATTGGAAAGTGAAATATCTGGGGTGGATATTGGGTCATGAGGACTCTGCCCTCACAAATGTATTAATCTATTCATGGATTAGTGGGTTATCAAGGGAGTGAGTTGGTTTTCTTGAGAGTGAGTCTGTAGTAAAAGCAGCTGGACCATATCTCAGGGCCCTTCTTGTCATGTGATGCCCTGCATTGTCTTGGGAAACGACAGGGCATTCCCACTAGCAAGAAGGCCCTCACCCGATGCCGACGCCATGCTCTTACACTTCCCAGCTAAATAGACCTCTATTCTTTACAAGTTACCCAATCTTTGGCATTCCATAACAGCACAGAAAATGGACTAAGACAATGAAGAAATGTCATTGGTCTCAGTGAATAACCTACAGATTGGGAGGAGTCCATCTCTTATGTGTGGGATGATCACAAAGCAGGCCATGTTATCTAATAAGAATTGGTAATCTAGGGGTGTTACTGGCTTTGTATTCTTGCTCAGACCTACATATCTCTTATGGTTTAGATATATAATGTCTCCCAAGGTCTTGTGTGTTCAGAGGTGGGACTTTGGGGGAAGTCATTGGATCATAAGGGTTCTGATCACATCAGGAGATTAATCCTGGGATGGCTGCATGGACAACTGGGAGATGGAACTTAGAGGAAGTAGGTTACTGGAGGCATGCGGTGGAAGTGTCCCCCAACCCCTTGGCTCCTTCCTCTTCCTTTGCCTTCAAGATACCATGAAGCGAGTAGCTTTCCTTGGTCATGCCCTACCACCTTGCTGTTTTTGCCTTGGAGACAGCTGACCATGGATTGAATCCTCTGAACCATGATCCAAAATATTTTTTTCCTCCTCTAACTTGTTATGTATTTTGGTCATAGCATTGCAGAGCACAGTATCCTGACATTCCTTATTAATTTTCTTAATCCCTTCCATGCCTTAAGATTCTATTCCCTCATCAAGGATTTTGATTGGCACCAGAAGAAGACGAAATATTTATTAACCTGTTGTCACATTAGAGTCAGTGCCAACCTTTAGGTTTTATCCTTCACTTTCAGCAGATATGGATATATATGTTTCACATCATTTTTATTGTGTGTGTGTGTGTGTGCATGTGTGTGTAAATTTAGTAGGGAAGGATCTTTACCAAGCAGTTGAAGCTAAAGTGTTATTTTGCTTTAAAACATTTTTGAGATCAGGATGGCGTTTGGACATGTATTGAGATAGAGGCTACTCATGTGTGGTTGGGCTGTATCTAATAGGAAACAAACATGCTTTAATAAATCTTCAGTGTAGTGCCTGTATGAGTCAGCTTTCCGTTATTACAATGATGTACCTGAGGCAATTAATTTATAAAGAGAAAAGGTTTGTTGTTTTCATGGTTCTGGAGATTTCAGTCCAAGATTCATTGCTGTGGGCCTTTGGTGAGGGCACTGGACGTCATGGGTGGGGAGCAAACTGCTTGTATCAGAGGCCAGGAAGGAGAGAGAGAGAGAGAGAGAGAGAGAGAGAGAGAGAGAGAGAGAGAGAGAATGAATGCACGTGCATGGTGTATGGTCTGGGGTTCCATGATCCCTTTGGAGGCACACCCCCAGCGACCTGCATACCTCCCATTAGGCCCTGCCTCCTAAAGCTCCCATCACCTTCCAATCGCATCACTTAGAACTAAACTTTTAAGACATGGGCCTTTGTGGGGATGCTATCCATTTTCAAATCATAGCAGGCCCCAACGTGATCCTCAGTGCATAAGTCTTCAACAATCAGCCTGCAAACTAGACCCACTTACCCCTTCTCCTCACCCTGCTGTGACACACATGGCTGTCTGTGTCCTAAGATCTGCCAATGCTGGGAACAGGCTCGGTTCAATCAAGGGGGCCGGAGCTAAAGAAAGTTAGGAAGAAAGGTACAGGTTCCTACAGAGCCACTTGGAATTCCGTAAATGACCTCCCTGCCTATATCTTACTTAGTTATTGCATTGAAATCAGGCCACTGAAACTTCTGTATATATTCTTTATTTGATTTCACATCAAGCATCCCCTGCATCGAAGGGCATTTTTCAAATTCCCATAAAGTTTGTGGACAAGAATCTCCGCGGAGGTTTTGCAATCTCTGTTCCTGATTTGTGGGCTCTCGCTGGCTTGCAGCTCTTTCTGGGCTCTCCGGTGTTAAATTAATAACAACTGATGTGGAGCTGACAGGTAGGTGAAGATGGAGAGTATCATGATATTAAAAAAAAAAATCTCAATCTATTATGTAGCACAGAGCGCAGCACTTTGTC
The DNA here is from genome assembly GCA_025594165.1 of Tamias sibiricus. NCBI lineage: Eukaryota > Metazoa > Chordata > Mammalia > Rodentia > Sciuridae > Tamias > Tamias sibiricus. The sequence goes on from CM046666.1 coordinate 9,247,345, forward strand.
AGCTTTTGCCTGTAGGTATCTTAATTTCACTTAAATATTTTGCTCACATCTTTTTAACCCAGAGGAGGAAAACAGCCCGTAGCATCTTTCTAGCTGACTTTGTAGCATGTGTTAGTGTAATACAGAATGCCAGACTTTGCCGGTTACTTGGGATTATTTGGAAAGGCAGTGGATAACTTTAAAAAGATAACAATACTTTTGGGGTGTAGAAATTGTCTCGATCTCACTTGAAGTCATAAGGGGGCATATTTTGGATCAATACAAACATTATTTTCTCATAAGCAGAGACAGCCATCACTGTCTCAAAATTAGCATGCTCCTCGTAAGTATTTTAGCAATTGCAAATCATGGGCCATGAATTCCTTGGAAATGATTCTTAGCAAGTATTCAAAATATTAGAAGAATACTTTGGCAGTTTTTTAACTACATGCATTCTGTCTAGTTTACATATTAAATTGCAATGCTATAGTTCTTTCAAAATATTTGCTATGGAAAATTTCAAACACACCCACATATTGAGTGAATAATATAATGAACCCCAGTTTCATTATAAATTATAAAATTTCTTGTGAAAAGAGGTGCTACTGTTACAAATAGATTTAGAAATTACTGGATTAGGTGATGTCTGAAGACTCCACAATTCTATTTTATAGGCAACATAAGGGTCAGCTTTCCCAAGAACCATATTTTTCCTTTTTAACTGACAAATAATAATCTTACTTACTTATGGGGTATAGTATGATAATTCAACATATGTATACGTGTATAATGATCAAAGCAGGGTAATTAGCATTTCTATCTCCATATACATTTATAATTTCTTAGTGTTTGGGGCCTTCAAGCTCCTCCTACTTCTCCATAAAATGTTAGGTGCTATAAACTATAGTTCACTTACTGTGCTGTAGAATTCTAGAATGTATTCCTCCTAATCTAATTGTATTCTGGTACCTGTTATCCCATTATTCCCTACCCATTCCCTGCCCTCTGCTCTGGCTCTTGGCACAATATTCTACTCTCTACTTGTATGTATTTCACATATTAATGAGATCAGGCTGTATTTGCCTTTCTGTGCCTGAATTATTTCACCTCCACTTTCACTCATAGTGCTACAAATGGCAGGATTTCATTTTTTATGACTGCATAGTATTCCATTACATTTTCTTTACCCACTCATCTGCCAACGGACACTAAAGTGCTATTTTCTTAATGTAAGTTGAAAGAAGTTCTTATTCATGTACCTCCTGAGATGTCCTCTTCTTCATCTGTCTTCTTCGTCTTTACTCCCAGCTCTGCTGGGGACAGCTACTTGTTTCTCTGTTGTTATTGTCTGGTAGTTCTGGACAAAATTTCAGAGTGAATATTGCTCCCTCCCTGTGTTGCCTGTGGGTGGGGGAAATGGGGCAGGCCCCACCTGCCTTTTCTGTTCTCGCCCTTTGTTTTCTTCTACACCATCAGACTTTACCAGTGGGTCAAATCAACTATAAGGAATGTCAACAAATTGTTTCAAATTGAACTTTTTGGTTCGAGAACTAGTTCCCATTCAAGAAGCTACGTTTCCCAAGGGATCCTCTCTTGGACATTCCCAGGTTCTGACCTCATTTCTTGTGTCCACAGATTGACCCAGTGTCACAAAGGTGCTCTTTATTTTTCTGACTTTCATGATGTGCTACATCCATTGATCTTTCAGAAAACCCCATGGTATGCTCTCTGGGATTGGTCTCTCTCTCTTCCCATTTCTGCAAGCCTGAATCCTTCAGTCTGGAAAACCTCTCTGGGGAGAAGGGCTGCAGAACGACAGCTGTTGCGGTCTTGCCTTGCCAATGCTGTGGAAGGTAACAATGTCTTAAGACCAATTCAAGGAAGAAGAGGCCATTCCAAGTCCAGTCCTCTCTAATGTGGCCACTCTTGTCTGTAGTCTCTGTTTTGTTCAGTGAGCAACTATGAAAACAACCACACCCATTTCCTGAGGACACACTTCAATTCTTAGCTCAGGCTGTATAGTTGAAACCAAAAGCCACACAATTGTAGTCAGTGAGTCAGACTCAATCCGTGGATGTGTTTTGTTTAGCCATCATACGTGTTGGCCTACACAGTTAAAAAAATTTGAATTAGCTGCCAACCTTTAAAATCAGAAGAGTTAACATAAACCCCCAGATATCTAATTTTCCTTAAGAAGCAGGAAAATCTGGCTATGCTGAACATCATTTCTGCTTAGGTCCAAGTGTAGGAGCTGAGTAGCTCTCCTTTGAAAGAGAGCATCCTTTTGTTGGCTTTATATAGACCTCATCCTTTTCCTAGTGTCCCAGGTACTGATTACTCGTTATTATTTTACATTAGCCCATTTCTACTATTTCTCTCTCTCACCTGGTCCCTTTAGCCACTTGAATTTGTATCTATGGATGAAAAACTCACAAAGAAGAGCAATATTTTCCTGACCACCCTATTACCAACCCATGCAATTCTTTTTATTATGCAAAGAAATGCTTCATTTTTATAACTTCCCATGCATTCAGATTTCTTTTCCCCCCTATCCTACAGGAATTTTGCAAGAGGCTCATTCCTGAGCAAACATCTCTTTATGATTCACCTCTGTAAACCCCCAAATGAATGGCAAGCTTTGAAATGACTCCAGGAGTTTCTTAGCTAAGGTACATTCTCACAATCTGGGGGAAGACTATATAGGGAAAGGAGTGATTTCATTTTTCAGCAATTTGTGACTCAAAGCCTTGATTAACTATTATGTCACCTCTACCCATCAATGGAGTCTCTGAAATAGAGTAAACTAATATTTTCATTTAATTTCAATCTTGAAAGGGTAAGTACATCTACCTTGAGTGCATGGGTTTGGCTTTTGGAGAGAGACAGTTAACAAGCAAACAGAAAATACTTTACATGATTTCAATGGTTATAATTGCTAATGAGAAAATAGAGATTTATCAGGAAGTGGATCTAGGAGCAGCTTCTCTAAGGAGGTGATATTTGGAATGAGACCTGAATGATGGGAAAGAGCCAACTCGGAAGATTCTTCTCTGGTAAAGTACACACAGTATCCTAAAATATCAGAGCTTCATGAAATAGTTCGAAGAGAGCAAAAGGAGATGAGGTCAGAGTGGTGTGTAAGGACCAGGATGTCACAGGTGCCTTTAGGTTTTATTTCAGACACACTGGGTGGGGGGGGGGTCTTCAGAATCTTTACCCTCAAAGGTCACTTTGGCAGCCCTTTGAAGAGACGATGGTAGGGCACAATGACAGGCGGTTATAGGACCTTTTTCTTGGGTAGACTCATGACTGTCCAAAACAAGGACCGCCATTTCCCAGTTTCCTGTGTATGTAAGGGAGGCTGTGTGGTTAAGTTTTGGTTAGTGGGCTTGGGGCTAAAATGTCATGTGAAGGAAAGCTCCTCTCTCTGATTTTCCCTTGGGATGCAGGTATACCAGCTTAAACTGGAACAGCCACATTGGACCCCAAGTAGGAAGCTGCCCAGGGTCACGACAGAAAGACCACAGAAGCTTGAGTCACTGAGGGCTACAGATTTGTCATATCAGCTTCAGATACCTCAATGCAATAGAGAAATACAATTGTGTTTTGTTTAAGCCATTGATTCTTTTTTTTTTTAATTATTCTAATTTGTTATACATGCTTGCAGAATGCCATTCATTTTGTATCACATATGAAGAGCACAATTTTTCAAGTCACTGGTTTTACATAAAGTATTTTCACACCATTTGTGTTTTTATACATGTACTTAGGGTATTGATGTCTAACACATTCTGCCATTATTCCTATCCCCTTAACCCCTCCCCTTTGTTCTATTTAACATTCCTTCATTCCTCCCATCCCCCCTCCCTTGCCATTATAAGTCAGTATCATCATAGCAAAAGAATCATTGACCTTTGGTTTTTTAGGATTAGCTAACTTCACTTAGCATCATTTTCTCCAATTCCATCCATTTACCTGCAAATGCCATGATTTTATTCTCTTTTAGAGCTGAGTAGTGTTCCATTGTATATATATACCAAAGTTTCCCTATCCATTCATCTACTGATGGGCATCGGGGTTGGTTCCACAATCTAGCTATTATGAATTGTGCTGCTATAAACATTGATGTGGCTGTGTCCCTGAAGTAAGCTGTTTTTAAGTCTTTTGGGTATAGACCAAGGAGTGGGATAGCTGGGTCAAATGGTGGTTCCATTCCTAGTTTTCCTAGGAATCTCCATACTGCTTTCCAGATTGGCTGCACCAATTTGCAGTCCCACCAGCAATGTATTAGTGTGCACTTTCCCCCACATCCTCACTAGCATTTATTGTTGTTTGTGTTTTTGATGGCTGCCATTCTGACTGGAATAGTTTTGATTTGCATTTCTCTAATTGCTAGAGATGTTGAACATTTTTTTTTTTTTTTTTTTTTTTTTTTTTTTTTGTGGTACTGGGGATTGAACTCAGGGGCACTCGACCACTGGGCCATATCTCCAGCTCTTTTTTGCATTTTATTTGGAGATAGGGTCTCACTGAGTTGCTAAGTGCCTCACCATTGCTGAGGCTGGCTTTGAACTCGCGATCCTCCTGCCTCAGTCTCCCAAAGTGCTGGGATTACAGACATGCGCCATCACGCCTGGCGAACATTTTTTCATGTATTTGTTGAATGATTATATATCTTCTTCTGGGAAGTGTCTGTTCAGTTCCTTAAGCCATTGATTCTTGTGTGTTTGATTGTTTTTCTGTCACCTATATAAGCAAACCTAGTCCTACTTATTTATTTGAGTATCACTTGCCTATCTGGAAAATTGTTATTCATTCTTTAATATTTAAATACAAACATCATGTAATTATTTTTGTCTTCTCCATAATAGAATCATTTGCTCTCCTCTTTCTTATCTAGAGCATCGTATGAAGACATCTTTTCTAGAGTGACTTATGTTATGTCATGTTAATGGCTTATATGTCATGGCTGCTGTGCCTGCTTCTGAACTATTTTTTATTTTTCTGTGTATTTCAGTTCTTATCACAGCACCAGATACATGGCAGACAACCAATGCTGACTCAGACTCTCTGTTCTTTATTTTGTCCCTTTTATATTTCAAGCGATGGTCATGGTTGGTGTTACAAATTTTTCCTCTTTTCTGGGGAGGATTACTGGAGGAATCTTAAAGCTTTATGCATGAGAACAGAATTGCAGCTTTCATACAGATCAATGACATTTTGAAAAATGTACTTCTAAAATTACCCAGACTTGGAGGTCTCATGGTGACATTTCTATCATATTCTATTTATCAAAGGCCACCCAGATTCAAGGGGGAGGGAAATAGACTCTTCCTCTTGAAGGGATTATGGCAAGGTTCTGGAAGGGCATGAGGGACAAAAACAGTTGTCACATGCATTTTTGGAACATGCAGTCTGCTACAGGAGACCTCTGGCCCTGACAAGTATTTCCCTCATATGTAAAATACACCAGCTCTAAAACTTCATCTCCTTTGACTGGCTCCAACTCAGTCTCCAGTGTCTCATCATTGAAAACTGATCTAGTGTCGGAAGAGCAGCTTGGGTGTACAGCACTTGCTTTGCAGGTGCAAAGCCCTGGGTTTGATCCCAGCCCTGGGGATAAAGAAAAAAGTCAGGTCTAGGTGAGGATGAGGTTTTCAAATTTCCTTCCTTGAGAACAAGTCCTCAAGGACTTTCTTGTGGTGGGAAGACTGTAGCTAAGTCATGCGTCACCTGGACTCCACTTTGCCAATACACAGTGCTGGAATAGACGTGGGATGTCCACTGCAGACACTCCTGCTCACAAAGAGCAACGGGACCCTTTAAGGGAAATACATACACTTAGAGGTTTTCTGTTAAGAGCAGCAAGTAACTAAAACCTAGTCCCTTCCCTTGTTGCCTGCCACCCTTCCCCAAGAATGATGGTTGGTCAGCTTGGGTGAAACCACAGGAGAAAAATGTAGAGAGTTTTCTGATTAGACTTTTTTTTGAGGGAAGGAAATGCCCTTGCTTGTTCCTTGGCGATGGAATACTTTAGATCTAGGATGTGCCCCCAAGTCTCAGGTGTTGAAAGCTTGGTTGCTGGTGCAGAAATGGTCAGAGGTGGGAGTTTGGGGAAATGGTTGGTTTGGTCTTGAGAGATCTGACCTCATCAGTGGATCAATCCTAGGTTCATGACTGAATAGACTACTGGGAGGTGGTGGGAGGTGTAAGAGGCGGGGCCTAGTTGAAGGGAGAGGGTCCTTGGGGGCAAGCCCCTGGGGCAATATCTTGTCCTTGGTCCAGCCCCTTTCTTTCTCTGCCCCCTGTCTACTATGAGGTGAGCAGCTCTGTTCTGCCACACTGTGGCCCAGACATGAGAGAGCCACTTGAGCACAGACTAAAACCTATGAATGAACCCATGAGCCAAAATAAACCTTTCCTCCTCTGAGTTGATTTTTTTTTTTTGGTCGGGTATTTTGTCACAGTGAAGAAAAGCTGACTAACACAGGTGGAGAATAGAACTAAGCCAGGCATTGTGGTGTATGCCTGTAATCCCAACAACTCAAGAGGCTGAAGTAGGAGGACTGCAAGTCTGAGACCAGCATCAGCAACTTAGTGTGACCATAAGGACTAAATGAAACCTGTCTCAAAATGAAACATTTAAAAAAAAAAAAAAATGGGCTGGGGGGGGGGGGCATGGCTCAGTGGTTAAGTGACCCTGGCTTCAATTCCTGGTACCAAAGGGGGAAAAAAATAGAACTACAGTAAATTTCAGTCATTATGTAGCTTTCAAGCCCTTTCATCTGGGAGTTAAGGTCTCAACCACATTCTCCTGAAAATAGCTGTTCGACTTGAAAATACAGATGCTTCTCAACTTACAAGAGCACTATATCCCAATCAGCCAATCCATTGAAAATATTGCAACTTGAAAATGCATTAACTTACAGACCATCCTAGATTAGCACACAGGGCACTGCCGAGTATTGGTCGTGTCCTCTCGTGATCCCAGGGCTGACTGGCACCTGCAGCTCACCACTGCTGCCCAGCATCGTGAGAGGATTGGACAGTAGATCCCTCCCAGAAGAGAGCCACATTCAAAATTCAAAGTGTGATTTCCACTGAATGCATCCCCCTTCCACACATCATCAAGTCTGTAAATCCTACACGGACCCCATGGTAAAGTGGGGATGCGCACCTGTGGGCTCACCTCTCACGTGGATGCAGGGGAGGGAGAAGCAGCATCGTCTCATCTCGTCTCTCCAGCAATGGACTCGTTTCACCTGGAAGAACGTCTCTAATGGGTGAACGGGCTGAAGGAAGCTTTCGCAGCTGGGTGGTAAGGGGACCTCAACTGGTGGGGATGATCTGGACACTCTGGGAAGGATTATGAGGCTCCTTTGGGTTTATTAGGAAGACAGGAACGGTGTCTGTCATGGGCAAGAGGATAATGTGTCATCTTTGTGACCAAGACTCATGAAGAACACACTGTGTGATATCCGTGTTCTTGACCTTAATTGTAGTGATGATTTCATGATGGCTACATATCAAATCGTATGATTTAAGTTTTATACTTTTTATGTCAGTCATACCAACAGAACTGTTTCTTAAGACTAAAAAGGAAAGGTAAAGACACACAGCAGTTACAGGCACACGTGACAAGTTGAAATCCTGCGTGTATTGCCTGGTCAATGATTGGGGCTCTGTTCTAAGGCCTGGGAATGACTTACTGTGGTCCTTAGCCCCATCTTTTGAAATATCCGTCCTTCCCCCTGAAAACATGGCCCTGTTTGGAACTGAGTAATTTTTTTTCACCCTGTTTTCTACCCATAGAAATATGAGAGTTCAACTTTGAAAGTTCATTTCATTTTATATTCTTCATAGCTTTCATTTAAGCTAGAACATGTAACTCCTTTGATATGTTAAAGGCGCGCACATGTGTGTGTATGTGAATTGATTTGTAATCCAGTCCAGTAGAAAAAGACATGCCCCCAAACTCTCCATTAACTCTGCTGTAGCTCAGACTCACCGGAGGGCAGCAGGGGACAGTGACATCAAGACTAATCTTACAGAGACTCCGCCGGCCCCTGTTGGAAAGGAGCAGTGACTTCTGAGATCTTAGCAAAAGGTTTTATTGTCACACTCTTGCCTTCATCATTAGGCTATCCTTTCCTGAAAATGGTCTGGATTTGATTTTGGAGGGGCGGTGGGGCTGTAAGGTAATTCTTGATTTTTGCATTGTTTTCTATCTGAAAAGTCTGGGAGTGAGAAATTCTTTTTAAACTTAGCAAGATCTGGCTACTTTATAGTAATAGTTCTTCCTGTGGTTTATTTAGTTATCTCTCTACTCACATTTTACTAAAAGCAGCAAAGAGACCCGCAGCACCGTCAACACTCTGCTTGGAAATCTTTGCTGGATTTTCCCTTCTAAACTAGGCTTTCTCTTTCCCTGTTTCCATAGGCAACAGTGTTACTAAATTATCTGCTATTGCAGAACAAGTATCCCCTTAGCTTCCCATAATGTTTTCTTCACTTTGCTTTGACTCCTCCTCAGCTACTTTCTACAGGCTTCCTTAAGATTCTGCTAGCAGTTTTTTCAGGTCTTTGGGATTTCCAACCACTGGCACATGGCATAGAATTTTGCAAGAGCAGCATCTCACTTCCAGATACCTCAATCTGGCTGTTGTTTATCTATATAGTCCATAGCATAGCACCTATCAAATAGCGACTATTTGATGTGGAATTCAGTGGAATTCAATTTTTTTTTCCTTTCCCCATTTTACATGGGCATAGGCAGTTATGATTATTTTCATTTTTTCCCCTCAGAATCTAGTTCCTGTTTGGAACTGAGTAATTTTTTTTTCACCCTGTTTTCTACCCATAGAAATATGAGAGTTCAACTTTGAAAGTTCATTTCATTTTATATTCTCCATAGCTTTCATTTAAGCTAGAACATGTAACTCCTTTGATATGCTAAAGGCGCGCATGTGTGGGGAATGTTAAAGCTTTATGCATGAGAAAGGAGTAGTATTTTTAATAAAAGATCAATGACATTTATAAGTATTCTCTTTTGAAGTTACTCTAGCATACAATTCAAGATACCGTAATTTGTTCTTACTCTTTGGGGCATTCGTGAGGACCAGGGAATTACTTATAAAATAAAAACATTCAAAATGATTTTCCTTTTTCTTTTCTTTTTTTGAGTGTGAGAGAAGTTGTTGGAAACGATAAGCCTGCCTTCCATTCCTTTTTGTTTAGGATTCTTTTTGCCAGTCAGGAAAATTTAATTTATTAGAATCACCAAATCATTGTCTATGTATTTATTCTTTAATCAATCAATGGAAATAGGGTTTTATTTTAAAAACATATTTAGTGGTAAAAATGATGGGTTCATAAAAGCAGCTAGGAGTTTCCATTTCATATCTTAGGTCAGCTGTCTGCAGCAGCTTAATCCTATCCATGGGGGCTTCTCTGCTTTTTCAGGGTTTTGTTCCATTGGGCCAATGTGACTTCCTCCACGCCTCTGTGTAAGAAGAGATTGCAGGGACCAGTGATTCAAACTACGAGCAGGAGAAAGACCAGGAGCATGAGCACTTGCACAGACAGACCCTGGAGGTAGACGTGGCGCCGTGGTGGGCATGTGGATGCATTCCTCCATCAGTTCTGGCAAATGCCCCCTCCGTGTCCACCACCTACAAGCCCTGTGTTCTGTTCACTGTCACGTACACTTGCAGGAAACAACACACTTATCACCTTTGAGATTCAAAAGAAGACGATGAATGAGTGCAATCACACAGCTATTATTTTTTGGCCACAAATAAATGATTTGCAAGGATTTTTTTGGATAATTTAAGGGGGATAATAGCACTTTAAAAAAATAGAAATGGCACATTTAATAAAGTTTTATTGCTGAATAACCTGCATATGGAAAAGTGCACCAGTTGCAAAGGTTAGGCTCCATGAAATTTCACAAATAGAACACACCTGTGTTAAAAGCCTTGCTCACTAAAGCATCATCTCCTGCACCCCTTTGTAATTCTTCCAGTTACTCATGCTAAGAGTAACTGCCACCTTCCTTTAAACACCACACATTAGTTTTGCCTGTTGCTGAGACTTTATATAAGCATAATCATATGGTATCTTTTTTAAAAGCTTTATTGAGGCATAATGACATACAATAAATTGCCTAATTTAGAGGATGCGATTTGATAAGTTTTGACATAAGAATACACCCATGAAACCATCACCACAATCAAGATAATGAACATATCCATCACCCTTAAAGTCCCCTCATCTCCCCTCTTCCCTCTCCCACCCTCCTCTCCCCGGGCCACCACTGATCTGCTTTCTGTCACTATAAATTAGTGTGCATTTTCTAGATGTCAGTGGAATCATGTGGAATTACTTTTTTTTTTTTTTTTTGTCTTTCACTCCTCATAATTATTTGGAGATTCACCCACGCTGTTCTGTGTATCTTTACTTTGTTCCTTTTTATTGGCTAAGTATAGATTCAACAGTTTTTTTTTTTCCCCCTCGACTTAGCTGCTAGTAGGTGCTTTTTGGTATCTGGCTGTTTCGTTTAACATTACTTCTTCAACTTATTAGGAACACAGTCTGGGAGTAAATTACTACATATTTCTGTGCTTTAGTTTTTTTTTTTTTTTTTATCTGTAAAATGGGATATTTCTAAAATACAATCTCATTATAGGTTAGTTATGAGGACCAAAGGAGTTCTTGGTGTCCAAGGGAAGTTGGCTCCAGGTCTCCCCAGGGACACCAAAATCCAGAGGTGTTCAAGTCCCTTTTATTAAATGGTATAGCGTGTGCCTATAATGTCCATGTCCATATATCCTCCTGTAGTTTTGATTTTTTTAGGAATCAGGGATTGAACTCAGGGGCACTCGACCACTGAGCCACATCCCCAGCCCTATTTTGTATTTTATTTGGAGACAGGGTCTCACTGAGTTGCTTAGTGTCTCACCATTGCTGAGGCTGGCTTTGAACTCGCGATCCTCCTGCCTCAGCCTCCAGAGCCACTGGGATTATAGGCGTGTGCCACCATGCCCGGCTTCCCTCCTGTTCTTTAAACCATCTTTAGATTGCTTACCATACTAATGCCACGTAAAGGCTGCATAAATATTCATTATCCTGTGTTGTTTAAGGAATAATGACCAGAAAAAGCAGACTGTATGTGTCCAGTACAGACCCAGTTGTTTTATTTCTGAGTATTTCCAATTCATGGTTGGTTGAATCCATGGATGTGAATCCCTCCAACATGGAGGACAAACTGTGTGTGTGTGTGTGTGTGTGTGTGTGTGTGTGTGTGTGGCATTTATTTAGTGCGAGGCAATGTTAGCAATGTGTAGTAGGGTGGATCTGGCCAGACTGCCCCGCTGTGGGCTGCTGGTGCGTTCAGAGCTGCGTGGTGGATATACGAGGACGTTTGACGGAGCCGAGGTTTCATCCAGTGCCTTGCTTGCCAATAGGACTGGCCCCAGGACAATCTGAGAAGTCAAGTCAGTCTTCAGCATCCTCCCTTTGTAGTATTTGGTTCTCTCCATCAATCCATCAATTTTGGATCACCTTACTCTTTTTACTCTAATAGGTCAATGTCTTTGTGATCCTGATGTTGGTAATGGTGGCAGTGGATTGGGTCTCCTCCTATCAGAACCAAACCATGCAGATTTCCAGTTTTTTATTTTGTTTTAAATGTATTCTTTCACAGATCCATCCGTCCATCCACAAACATTTGTGGAACACCTTCTATGTGTTAGGCCACTGTTCTGCACAGAACATGCTGGGGGAATGACAGAATTCTGAAAGTGATATTGGATTAATCCACAGGAAATAATACCAAGCATTGAGAATGCTGGCATTTTGTTAGGCTACTAAAAGAGATATTGACCGTTTGAGGGACAATTTCAAAACATTTACATGGTAGCATGTAGCCTCATCTACCTATTTGAAAGATATGGTATCACAAATACTACAGACATTTAAAGACAGCAGGAAGCTGGAATATTTAGAGCCAAGAAGTTAGGCAGTGAAAGAGGAATGGGTATTGTGAATGCAAGAATTTGATGTAAGAATTTTGTATCCTAAACTTTGCTGTCAGTACCCACCTGCTTGGTCTGAAACCAACCAGTCATTTTATTTTATTTTTTCATTCAAAGTTTTTGTATTTGTAATGGTAGTATGCATTACAATTCATAATACACATATAGAGCCTCTTTTTACATAACACTGTATACAAAGTATATTCGTACTATTCAAGTCTTCAATCATGTATTTAGGATCATGATATCCATCTTATTCTACCACCTTTTCTTTTTTTTCTCCCCCTCCATCCCCCCTTGCTCCCTCCCTTCTCGTCCCTCCCCTTTGACCATTCTGGTGTTCCTCTAATCCTCCTGTGTACCCCTACACCCAACACCACTGTGAACCAGCCTCCTTATATCAGAGAAAACATTCGGTATTTGGATTTTTGAGACTGACTAACCTCACTTAGCATTATATTCTCCAACTTCATCCATTTACCTGTGAATGCCATGATTTTATTCTTTTTTATTGCAGAGTAAAATTCCATTGGGTGTATATACCACATTTTCTTAATCCACTCATCTACTGAGGGACATCTAGGGTAGGTTCCACAACCTAGCTATTGTGAATTGTGCTGCTATAAACATTGAGATGGCTGTGTCACTGTAATATGCTCTTTTTAAGTCCTTTGGGAATAGACCCAGGAGTGGGACGGCTGGGTCATATCAACCAGCCATTTTTATACTGTGGCTCTTCAGCACAGCGCGGGTGGAGCTGATGATTTGATCCTTTAGTTGTGGCCACAAGACTCAGGGTGCTATTGCTACAGATGGAGACACTGATCGGGTACTGCCCTGACCACCCCAAGGAGTGCCAATAGCACCCATCACTGTGCTGATTCTACTTTCAGCAAGTTATTAGAAGAATATAAGGACTGTGTAAAATGCCACTGTGCGGGTTTTCTCACTTGATATTGCTGATCAAATACAAATATCCAAGCCGTTTCATCGGTCTTCTATAATCCCAGCCCCGCCTCATTCATGCCAATGTTCCCATGGCTTCTCCGTATGCAGCTGGGCTTCCACCAAGGTGCTCTGTGGTTGCTCATTAAAATTACCTTCATTCCCATCTTGAAGCTTTCACTCCCTCTTCCCCTTGGCTAGAAATTTTTTTAAAAAACATCTCTTGCTCGGTATTTTCTGGTTCTATTTAAAACTTACCTGTTCAAAGAAACATTCCAAGACTGCTCCAATTTTTTTTAATTGCATCTAACTTTCCCCCTTTAATTTCTAGACTACTCTGTACATAAACTTGATTGTACAGCTTGGCCATTAATCAAAGACTGCTCTGCTGACTAGCTGCATGGGCCACTGTGGCTCCTTAACTAAACGGCAAGTTCCTGGAAGACTTCCTTTCCCATCCCCACCTATGCAAATATTGAGCATCGAATGATTGCACCAGAGCATACAGCGTTGTTGGTATGGGTCTCAGTTTTATGAAACCTGAAGCATATACAGTTTGAGGCACCCTCTTTTCAGAAAAGACTGCAAGATTCAGAGTACAAGGTCAGGAGCAAAAGTGAATCTTCCTGGAAAGGCATCATTGGGCCCTCTTTTGGGGAAAGGACCTGTGCATGTGTGTGTGTGTGTGGGGGGGAGGGGTGGTTCTGGAGATACAGCAACTCTGAAACTAATGGAAAAGATTTAGACATTGGCCTTCTCATCTATCTTCTCCATCTATCACCTAGAAAACAAACTTCAGACCTGGCCATCTTTCTCACAGCTGCACCTTTCCCTACACTGACTGGCGAGGACCTCTCCTAACTTGGTCCAGATGATGGATCTGGGTGTGCGGTTGCCAGGGAGAGAAAGGGTTGACATTTAAGCATCCACAGTGTTGATTTTGAGAAAGGGAGGAGAAGCCTATAAACGCCAAAGTGTCCATGCACTTCTGTGTCTTTTATGTATTTATGATAAACACATGAGCCTATTTATGCCTCACACTGTTCATGTTATTTAAATCAGAGCAGGCACAGTCAGGAAGGCTGGCTGGCATACAAGGGCCGCGTGGATGCCATTGGGAGCCTTGTGTGCCCAGCTGAGCCATTTCCTACCCACTGCGGATGTTGTTTGGAATCTGACCAGCTGATGTCACTATGGGACCATGAATGCAGACATATCCAGGGATCTTGGTTCAGAAAAACTCTGGATTGGCATTGTAGTCCTGGGAAAGATAACCTCCCTCCCACCCAACCTGTCTCTCCCCTGCCTGCATGGTTTATAAAATTGAAAATTAGCTGACGGATTTAATTTTGATGGAGAATTACCTATAGGCAAGAGGGCCATCAAACCCATACTGTTAAGGCGAGGGAGGCTGAGGTAATGAATCTATGATTAAACTTAGCAACTGGAGACTATCAGGCTGATAATCCATCGGTTCCTTTTTCCTATGCTGTAAACTTTCATTTCCAGCATGTTAGGTCCGATGAACTCAGAACTCTCTGTAAAGGGGCTGATTAACCGAGTGGTATATTTTTCAAGCTCTTTCTTTCCCACTCGCTGTCCTTCAACGATTTGGACTATCAAAGGATCCCAGGCAGATTTCGAATTTTGAATCCATCTCTTGGGCAGAAAGCTGTAGCAATCGTGGAGGTTTGGTAGAGGAGAAGTGTGAGGTAGGAACTAAGAGGAGTTTTGGATTAGTTACAGGTAGAAGCATGTCTCCTGTAGATCAAGTACACCTTTTATAGGCCACAGGAGATCGGAAAAACCTTTGAGTTCCAAGTTCCATTAAGAGCAATGCTGACTCAGACTCTAACAACGTTGTAGTCACCTGGGGCTGCCCTAACAACGTACTCTACCTGGGGCGAGGGGCCGCTTAAACTATGGACATCCATCTCCCCATGGTTCCATAGTCTGTCAGTGCAAGGTCAAGGTGTGGGCAGCACTGGTTTCTCCTGAGGCCCCTCTGCTGGCTTCTCCCTGTGTCTTCACATGGTCTTCTGTGTGTGTCCTGGTCTCCTCATCTTCTAAGGATACCAGTTAGATTGGATTAGGGCCCACCCCAGTGCCCTCATTTAATTTAATTTCCTCTTTATAAAACCCTATCCCCAAACAACAGTCGTATTCTGAATTACTAGTATTAGGGCTCCAACCTATGAATTTTGGGGAACACCATTCCAGCCCTAACCCCCCCCCCCCAAATCCTCCCTCCCTCACATTCCTACATAGAAGTTGACCAGTCTGGGATGCTTGATTATCTAACTGCAATATGTCCTCCAACTTTCTTACCTTCTCTATGCTGTTTTGAGTAGCATGGTACAGATAGCCAGCAGCCTATGATCCCCTTTTCAGAATCATGAGATCACCGAGAATTTCTTTTTGATGTCCAGAGCCTCCCTGCGGGTTAAACACACAGGAGCTGGGTCAAGCCTGTGGTTTGGAAAGAGCTTTTGATTGATCCCAAAGTATCAACTTGGTCTCCTTCTGCTTATCTTTGAGTTTTAGATAGGCATTTGAAAGAACCTCTTATACCAACATGCTCAAACAATTAATTTTTTGGAAAAAGTCAACACAAATATAATCCAATTTATAATATGGCTTTTCTATGCAGCATGGAGAGCTTTAATATTTTACTACTTAAAAATGAGGAAACATGCATTTAAATAATATGCAGATAATATGCATTTGTTATAAAATAATGAGAATAATGTTCATGTTAGAAAATTTAGAAAGTAAAGGTGAACAAGAAGAAAAGGCAGATATAACTTCTTTATTTCTCTTTGGGTTTTAGCATATTTTACAACAACAACAACAACAAAAAAAAAATCCAAAAGACTAGTATAAGTACTACTTTTCTTTCTTTTTTTCTTTTTCTGGTTCCAGGGACAAAACCCAGGGTGTCATCTATGTTAAGCACATGAACTACACCCACAGCCCATGAATAATGCTTTTTAACAAAGAAAAAAAAAGTTTTAACTGAAAAGAAAAAGTCTGTCCAATTAACAACTTAATGGAATGTATGAATTGATTAATTCAATCATCTGTTCAATACATGTTGATTGCCTAGCGTATTAGTACCATCCTGGGGTTGGACAAGGCAGTGAAGAAAACAGACCAAGTCTTTGCACTCACATTCTAGAGGGGAGACACAGATGGCAGATAGCAACTCAATGCACACTGCATTTCATTGGTTCCAATGCATATATGTTTTCTACACATCTCTGAAATTGGGATGCATCTTACAGTTACTGTCGGACTGTAGCATCACTGTCTGAAAACACAGGATATGGACAACCTCAAAATGGGCATCAAGAACTTGGGAGAAAATCCCAGTGATGATGGGAATGCTCTTTTAATCTCTACAATCAATGCTTGTGGAGTGGAATGGCAGCAATGACAATCATAGGACTGTAGCATCTTTCTGGAAGATGGAGTCCAGTGGGCCTACCATGTATCATGCAGGAGGATTTATGGTCTATTACAGATTTAAGAAAAGCTACGTAGCCGGGTGTGGTGGCACATGCCTGTAATCCCAGCACTTTGGGAGGCTGAGGCAGGAGGATCGCGAGTTCAAAGCCAGCCTCAGCAATGGTGAGGCACTTAGCAACTCAGTGAGACCCTGTCTCTAAATAAAATACAAAAAAGGTCTGGGAATGTGGCCCAGTGGATGAGTGCCCCTGAGTTCAATCCCTGGTACCACAAAAAAAAAAAAAAAAAAAAAAAAAAAAAAAAAAAAAAAAAAGAAAGAAAGAAAAAAAGAAAAGCTACGTGATCAAGGACCTGAAGTTACCCAAAATGACATTGTGTGCTAAAGTGTAAACAGAAAACATCTCTGAGTTGAACGATAATTCAAAAAGGGAAGATTCTGTGAAAAAAAATTCAGGACTATCTTAACTGATTCATTTCATGTATCAAAAATGTGTGCATAAGGGTGACACAGGATACAACTTATGCCAAATTAAGTCTAAAAAACCTTTTTTAGTGAATATGCAATGCTTGTCTAAATAAGGAAGCATGTTCAAATAGTGTTTTTTTTTTTTTTTTCCCCTCAGTGGACATAAAAATGGTGGTACATGTCAAATTTGAGATTTGGTGAAATATACTGACACATCAGATGGTACTAAGTGACTCAAATAAATTCAAGGTGAACTTGGAGGCACCCAGGTAGACAGAAGTGACTTGCAGGATTGTGAGACATGACTTTGGGTCTACTGGCAGAAGCAGGAGCACCTTATTTTGGTCCTGGTTCTCCTGCCAAGTTTCTGCATGAGTTTACAGGAATTCTTCAACTTCTTTCAGCTTCAGTTTCCAAATGATAGCTGTCCTCCTTGTTTGTCAGAGGCTTAGTGATGGTCCTATGATATCCATTCATTGTAGAATTTAACCTGGAGGTCTGTACTTGGCATTGAGTATAGCATCAGCCCTTTGCGGGATAATATTTGATGGAGTACTGATTCAATACCTTACCTATCTATTCAGTTCCTTCCACTTTCTCTGCCCAACTAATAAAAAGTAATATATAGCTGGGCACTGTGGTGCATGCCTCTAATCCCTGAGGCAAGAGGATCATGAGTTCAAAGCCAGCCTGAGCAAAAGCAAGGCACTAAGCAACTCAGTGAGACCCTGTCTCTAGATAAAATACAAAATAGGGCTGGGGATGTGGCTCAGTGGTCAAGTGCCCCTGAGTTCAATCCCTGGTACCAAAAAAAAAAAAAAAAAAAAAAATCATATACAATGTGGCAACAATGTGTCAGTACTTTAAATCAATCTTTTAAATCATATTTTTTTGTTTTTTATTCAAAGTTGTTGTATACATAACAGTAGCATGCATTACAATTCATAATACACATATAGAGCACCTTTTTACATAACACTGTATACAAAGTATATTCATACTATTCATGTCTTCAATCATGCATTTAGGATAATGATATCCATCTCATTCTACCATATTCTTTTTTCCCCTTCATACCCCCTTGCTTCCTCCCTTCCTCTCCCTCTCCATTGACCTTTCTAGTGTTCCTCTAATCCTCCTATGCTCCCCGAGCCAACCCCACTGTGAATCAGCTTCCTTATAGCAAAGAAAACATTCGGCATTTGGATTTTTGAGATTGGATAACTTCACTTAGCATTATATTCTCCAACTTCATCCATTTACCTGTGAATGCCATTATTTTATTTTCTTTTAGTGCTGAGTAATACTCCATCATGTATATATACCACATTTTCTTTATCCATTCATCTACTGAGGGGCATCTAGGTTGGTTCCACAGTCTAGCTATTGTGAATTGTGCTGCTATAAACATTGATGTGGCTGTGTCCCTGTACTATGCTGCTTTTAAGTCCTTTGGGAATAGACCCAGGAGTGGGATGGCTGGGTCATAAGGTGGTTCCATTCCCAGTTTTCCAAGGAATCTCCATACTGCTTTCCATAATGGCTGCATAAATCATATTTGAAAGAAATAAATGGACACCATTAAAAGGACTTTAGATGTCTCTTGATATAATTATCTGGAAATTGTTTAATTATTTCAATATTAGAACTGTGCCTTGACAAAACTGTGAAACCAGAGAAGTTGGCCTTCAGCAGGTCAAATATCCTTTTGGGTAAATTTCCTTAGAGCTATAGGCATCAACATTTAAGGGTTGAGTTAATGTCTTTGATTCTCCACCCCATGTTTTTGCCTGCCTTCCCTCTGCTACATATTTGTGCTTCCAAAATTTACTTTTAGGAGCTAATATATATGAAGTGGTAAGTGACTGATAAAAACTTACAGTGTATTCCTTCATAAATGCTCTGCATTGTCAGTGGGATCAATGCCTTGAGTAAATAAATGATTTTTTTTTTTTTTTTACAATGGGTTTTAGATCAGAAGCTTTAAATAAAGAACTTGATCTCTGCCCTGCCTATCTGCCCCTCCAAGGAAAATATAGGACAACTTAAACCATCCCAATTATCATCACCCACTTTGCTTTCCAGTCAGGTTGTTCTACATATCAGGAAATTATGTTGCTATCGTTGTTCTATTTATTTCTTATTATAATAATTTTCTATCAAATTTATCTTTTCAAAGTCACATTTTCAGGGAAAACCTGTTCCCTAATTCCCTCTCTCTCTTTTTTTGTTACTATGGATTGATCCCCTGGGGCTTTTTTTTAAACCACTGAACCACATCCCAGCCCTTTTTATATTTTATTTAGAGACAGGGTCTCACTAAGTTGCTGAGGCTGGCTTTGAACTTGTGATCCTCCTGCCCGCCAGGCTCCTGAGCCACTGGCATTACAGGTGTTCACCACTGCATCCAGCTGTTCCCTAATTCTCTAACTCTAGACTTGGGAGATTTATATTTTATGTTTAATTTCTTTGAATAATTTTATAATTTTAATTTAACAATATGTGTTAGATGGCAAAGTGTTATCTATGTGTTGGAATAGGACTTGCATTTTAAAAAACCTAGCAACAATATAGATACAAATAACATGTCATTTACATTCCTTATTCTAATGTCTGATGATTCACTTTATTTAAAGAAAAAATGTGATTTTTTTGTTTGTTTTTTTTGGCACCAGGGATTGAACCCAGGGGTGCTTAACCCTGAGCAACATCCCCAGCCCTTTTTATGTTCTATTTTGAGATAGGGTTTCCCTAAGTTGCTTTCGGCCTCACTAACTTGCTGATGAAAATATGTGATTTCTTAATTTTACTGAAAGAGTGGCTCTTGTTGCTGTTGTTTAAAAGAATCTCTCTCTCTTTCTGCTACAAACACCAGTTGCTGGGATTCTAGGCAAGGGCAGAACCTGCCTGTTCTGGAGAGCAGTGCAGGTGTTTCTGGTAGCCTCGATGGGGTTCATATTATCTGTGCAACAGTATTTTCGCTAGCATTAGCCTAATTTGATGCAACATTTTGGGAAAGAATGTTCTCATCAACAAACTATGATCAAATAAAATCACTTTGCTGTTAGCTGAAGTTTAATCAATAAAAGGATCAGTAATGAATTAACTCCTCTGTCCAGTGCAGGCAGGTGGTTGTCTTCTCTCTCTGGTCCTGCATCCTGGTACCCATAGAACAGAAGTCGGAGGTATCCCAAGAGGCTGTCGTTGCTCTTGGGAGACTCAGCAGCACGTGGAGAAGGGTCCCAGTTTTAGTTCTAATTCTGGGGACATGTAGCCAAGCTCTGCTCTGGCGCTATGGGTGTCAATGAAGAGCTACAGTTGGGAAAAATTGTCCATCTTTGCTGATCTTGCAGCTGGAGAGGAATGAGGGAGGGAAACCAGGGACTGTTCTTCTGACGGGAACACCAGCCTTTTCAACAGCTTGATCAATGTAGTGCCATGCAGTTGGAAGAAGCCATTGAGTTAATCGGTAAAAATTCACCTCCATTGTCTTCAAAGTAATTAATATCTTTCTCCCATGGGGAAGAGAAGGAGCGAAGGGACTTCAGATTCATTAAATGTTCACTATTCATTGAAGCACTTCCTTCAAGTTCAATATCATTCCTCTCACTTTACAACTGAAGAAACACTGGGCTCAACATGGTTAAACCACATGCCCAAGGTCACATAGGCATTGCTATAGTTTGGATTTGGAATGTTTTCCAAAGGTCTATGTGTTAGAGGCTCCATCTCCTGGGTGGTGCTGTTGGGAGGTAGTGGAAGCTTCAAAAAGTGGGGCCGAGTGGGAGGCATTTAAGTCACTGGGGACAAGGGGATATTGGAACTCAGGACCTTCCCTATTCGTTCTTTGCTTTCCAGCTACCATAAGGTGAACAGGCCTTTTCTGCTCTGTGCTCCCTCCATGATGTGCTGCCTCACTACAGGCCCCAGAACAACGTGGCCAAGCTACCATGGACTAGAACCTCTGAAACTGTGAGCCAAAATAACCCTTCCCTCCTTTTAAGTTGTTTATCTCAGGTATTTTGTTACAGCAAAGGAAAGCTGACTAACAGATATCAATAGAAGAGCTGAACTTTCGATTCTTAAAATCATAACTTACATTTTCATATTTTTAAGGAAATGATACTACTTATTTATATTGATGGCACGTCATATTTATAGAACTTTAAATCTTGTATTATATATTTTTTAAATAAAAATGACATGCTTTAAAGGAAGAAGGTCCTATTACAAAGTTTTGGAAAAACGGAACATCCTAGGCCCACTGCTGGTGGTATGATCTGTGTGATGTTCTTTCTTTCAAGCTCTTCATTTATAACATGAGAATGCTTGTACTGAGAAGTTATAGACACTCTATAAATATCAACCGTTGTATAATTCTAAATATATCACATGAATTGATCACACTGAAGGAATATTTTATAAAGCATATTGAATATTTCTTAAAAGTATCATTTAATTATTCTCAAAACATCTGGAATGTTCACACATAATAATTTGAGCAGAGGTTTTGACAATTTGTTGCATTGGTAAAACTGGGTCAAATCTAATACATGCTAATGTGTAAGCTGCCTGTCGTGGCCAGCCACAAACCGCCGCGGGAGAAAAACTCGGAGGCAGAGTGAAGATACTACTACTTTTACTTCTACTTTCTTAGAGAGAGCTTAGAGAGAGAAAGAAAGATTTTTCTTCTTCTTAGAAAGAGCTTAGAGAGAAAGATTAGAGATAGCTTTTTCTTCTTCTTAGAGCTTAGAGAGAAAGAGAGAGAGCTTGAAAGAGAGAGATTTCTTCTTTAGAGAGAGAGAGAGAGCTTAGCTTTTAGAGCTTCTTTCTTCTTTGTTCTTTCTTCTTTCTTCCTCGGGAGCCTCGGCCTGACTCTGACCAGGAATTACCTCTTCTATCTGGTTTCTCTTCTGTAACCGCTCTGCCTACGTTCTGGCCGCTCTGATTCTTTTCTTCTTCTCCGACCTGAACTCTTCTTCCGACCGAGCGACTGCATGACTGACTGAGTGAATTCATTCTTCTCCCGACTCCAACCGCTTTCACCCGGTTATATACCTTTAGCTTTGCGGGTGCCTCACGTGCATTTACAGGTGCGTTACATACATACTTATTATCAGGTGGAACTTATGGCTTCCAGCTGACCGCAATAGCCATCTCCCTAATTGGGGCTCCTTCACTAATGTAGGGGTGCAAGTACTGAACATTTCTTCACTGTTTTAAACCTGAACACGTATTACACTTGAACATTCATTCTTGTTGATTTCAGAAAGACTTAAATTTGACAACTAAAGATACCATTTTAATTTTCTTTAAAAAATAAATTGGGTCAATTGATAAACTTCAAATTATTATTTCTCCCCCTACTCCTCCTTCCTAGGACAGGACAAAGGAAAAGATCATGGATCACTTGGGAACTGGGATGTCCTGGCCCTCCTGGTCACTTTGTGTTCATCCGCCCAGGGAAGTGCTGAAGTGTGGTAGGTTCTGCTTGGGTGCTGGGCACCCTCCCAGGGTCTGCTGGGGATGCCGTCATCCCTGGACTCTAAGATCTCTTTGGTCTGCCCCCAGGTCTCCTCCAGCCATTGGCTCCCTCACTTTCATTTAGGAGTCTACTGAAGGAGCCAGATAATTCAACGGGACGTGAGCATAAAGCCCAAGAAGAGCTATGACCGAGGCAGGCAGGGATTCAGCACCATTTCTATGAAGATGGAAACTCTGGTAACAGTGACTGATCTGTTGTTGCTGGGACCTCAGTGACTTGAGGGTGAAAATTGATGCTTCTGGGGCATCAATGTGAAAACCAGGGGTACTGAGCCCAGACTATGGTTTCCAAGAAGGGTTTTCTATGAAGTCCCTCTCAAGCTGTAGCTTGAAGGAAGTGACAGAAGCAACTTTCTGGACCAAAGGCAGTGAATTTTTAAGAATTGGGCATGGAATGGTGGTGTGGATATACCAGGTGGAGAATACAGTAGTCACCTTCAATTCATAGGGGACACATTTTAAGACCCCCAGCAAATGCCTGAAATGGTGACTAATAAATGAACCCTACATATACTATTTTTTTCCTATTCATACATGCCTGCAATAAAGTTTAATTTGTAAATTAGGCATAGTAGATAGATGAACAAATATCATAAATTAGAAAATAGAACAACCAAAGCATTATTCTGTAACAAACTTTATGTGAATGTGCTCTCTCTCAATATTTCTTGCAATATATCTTTTTGTTCTAGAGATCTTAGCTACATCAACATATGTTTTTTCTTTATTTAGTAAGTCAAGAACTTCCATGTTTTTACATAAAAGAAGAACTTTACGATTTCTCTTTGGCACATCCAATTTGCCAGCATCACTATTCTTGTGCTTTGGGACCATTATTAAGTAAAATAAAGGTTATTTGAAAATTCCAGCACTGTAATCTCCCCACAGTTGGTCTGATATCAGAGATGGCTACTAAGTGACTGACAGGTGGGTAGCTTATATGATGTGGATACATTGCATGAAAGGATGACTTAGGTTCCAGGTAGGAAGGAGTGGAATGGTGTGAGATTTCATTGTGCTACTCAGATAGGTGCACAATTTAAAATTTATAAATTATTTAATTCTGCAGTTTTCATTTAATATTTTCAGACAGTGGTTGGACATGGGTAACTAAAACTTTGGGAAGCAAAACTATATATAAATGGGGACTACTGTAGAGCATGTAAGATGGCCCTGATGGTAGTTTTTGTTTGTTTGTTTGTTTGCTTGTTTTTTGAGTAGCTGAAGGGTGGGTTAAGGATAAGATGTACATGGATGGAACTGGAAGCATCAAAAGATTAGGGCTGCTGGGGCTGGGGCTATGATGGCTCAGCGTTGGAATGCTCGTCTCACATGTGTGGGGCCCTGGGTTCGATCTTCAGCACCACATGAATAAAATAAGGGTTTTGTGTCCACCTACAACCAAAAAAAAAAATTAGAAAATAAAAAGATAGGGCTGGAGAATAAAAGTGAAACCAGGTCAAGAAGGTCTATAGTGACCACAGTAACTATGGCCACCATAGCCAGGCAGTTCTAGGAGCATAGGAAGTGTTGGTGCTCTGTAGAGAAACAGTAACAATAGAATGTGTATGTAATTATCAGAGGGGGTTGATTAGATTGGCTTGCATGATCAGAGGCTGGATGGCCATCTGCAGGTCGGAGAGCCAGGAAATCAGAAGCCAGATGCCTCAGACGAAAGGGACCAATGATGCAGCTCTAGTCTGAGGCTGCAGACCTGGAAGCTTCCTGGAGAGTTTCTGGTGTGAGTCCTCCGTCCAAGACTAAGGAAGTTGGAGCCTGATGTCTGCAGACAATAGCAGCAACAAAACCCCACACCTGCTCAAGCGCATTTGAGCTTTCCGGGTGTGGAAGCTTCTCTCTTCCTTTTGTCATTCTATCCTGGTCCCCAGCCTGTTGGGCGGTGCCACCCACATTCAGGGTGGGCAGAACTGCCCCCTCAGTTTGCAGACATACATGCCAATGGCCTCCGGAAACACCCTCACAGACACACCCAGAAGTGTGCTTTACCAATTTTCTGGGCATCTCTCAACCCAGTCAAATTGACTTCCAAGATGAAGAATGACAGGAAGTCATGGAAGGTTTGCTTTGTGGGCAGACGACCAGGTGGTACTGAAGAGGACGGAGCTGGGGAAGTCTTTTGCAGTAATCCAGAGATTTGCTAGGAGAAAGATATGGATTCTATACCTTCCACCATTTGTCTCTCTCCCCTCTGTAAAGGTTCTCTGCAGAAAAGGGCAGAAGCTTTGTCTGGGTATGTGTGTTGCTTCCCACAGCCTTCTTTTCCACAGCAGTGGCTTTGAACTCCATATCTATACAGTCAGCCAGGCTGAAGGCATGTGTGAAGAGCCTTGGCTGGTTTCCTCAGAAGCAAGGTATAAAAAACTCAGCTGGTTCTATTACTTGAACAAATAATAAAGGAACCCTTTGGGACTTTGAGACTTTTATGGGACACCTTCTATCTTACTCCAGTTAGCAATTTTTCTATTTTTATCCCTTTCAGTTTGGTACAGGAAAAAGCACATGCAATTTAGTGTTAGAATAGATACGGGGATAAATTCCTTGCTTTTTTCAGGTCTGGTTCCTCATTTTGACATAATGTAAACTGTCTGTCCGTGATTTTCTGAGGGTTAAATGAGCTAATATGTGAAAACAATTAGCATTATATCGGATATATAGTAGTCACCCAATAAATATCACTCCTTTTCATTTTCTTGTCTGGCATGCTCTTTCCTTAAGGAAACCTTGCAGTCAATAAGATGGAATGAATGAAGATGGAAAAAGAAAGGGAGTAGGAGGAAAAAAGAGGAAGAAGAAAAAAGTAAAGAAATGATATCAGCATAACATGAAAATTAGTTTGGATACACAATGTTAGTTAAAATGTGCAGGAGCCCTGTTTGGGGAGATAGCTAAGATTGCGGTTGACTACGGGCCATGGACATTTTTGGGCATTGCCGCCTTTCGTAGTCTCATGGAACTTGGCCCAGGATCTCGAGAGACTTGAGCCGTGACTCAGCATATCGGGCCATCGCCATTCCTGCTCAGGCATGTGAGATGAGACC
This sequence comes from Tamias sibiricus, assembly GCA_025594165.1. NCBI lineage: Eukaryota > Metazoa > Chordata > Mammalia > Rodentia > Sciuridae > Tamias > Tamias sibiricus. The sequence goes on from CM046666.1 coordinate 9,272,841, forward strand.
TGAGAGAGAACGGACGGGGTTAACGCTATCGTGTATATATATTGTAGATTCTTGTAAGAGTACGTGCCTTGGTTTCTTGTGAGAGTGTGTATGTGGTGTTAGAAATTACAAGAGACAGAAAGAGAAAGATAAAAAATTTTTTCATTTCCATCCTGTCTCCTGGCTCCTTCCCGCGGCGCCGCCGTTCCGGGCTGCAAATCCTTTTCCGGTGGCAACAGTTGATGGCCCGATCTGCTGAGTCACGGCTCAAGTCTCTCAAGATCCTGGGCCAAGTCCCGTGAGACTACGAAAGGCGGCAATGCCCCAAAATGTCCATGGCCCGTAGTCAACCGCAATCTTAGCTATCTCCCCAAATAGGGCTCCTGCAAAAATGATTGTTTAGAATTATGCTGAAGAAAGTAATTAATTCAGGATTTTAAAAAATTGGTAGTGCAACATTTATTTAACACCTACTATAGACCAGGAACTGGGATTAAAAGGTGTTAGTGCTCTAGGAGTTCAATTTTATGTAGGAAAATAGACACACACACACACACACACACACACACACACACAAAATAACTCTAACAAGATATTCCAAATTCTGTAACAGAGAAAAGGCTGCACCTTGGTGGATGGGTGTCCCATGTTGTTAGTCTCCAGCACATTACAGAGAGTTTTTCACGATGTATTTCCCTGGGAAAATTCCTTGCCATCAGCTAGACAGTTTGTCGTTCAGACCAAGAATGACATATTTTGGCTTCTGTAAAAATTATCTGAGCAGGGAGGCGAATGGTTTTATATTAGGGTAAGCTATAGATACTCAATTTCCTCAAGGGTTAAAAAATTTTTATCATTTGTTGTATTTTGCAGCAAATACAACCAATGCATAAAAGACCCAAATGAAGCATCTTACCATTTAGTCTTCTAAAATAAGTTGGCATATCCAAGGAGAAGGTATAGGTTGGAAAGGGCCCCTGTCTTGCAGAGCTTTAAGCAGATCCGACAGTTTCTGGTGTAGAGAGAGTGTGCTCCTCAGTTGACATGAAAAGTTTTGATGACACATGGCCCTAATTATCTCCCACGTTCTGGAAGAGCTGAATCCACAATGCAATTCTGGGTGACATATTTGTGCCTTTCTTGCTATTCTCAGTCTCCACTAACTGGTCATCATCAAGTCAACCTGCAAATACAAACTCCCAAACCATTTAATGAGACCCTTATCTATGGCCAAATTTGAGGCCTCTATTGAACTCTCTTCCATCCTCTCCTCTGATAAACAACATCAAATAATGCTTCCGTGAAAATAAATGCATCTTTATTAGAGATGTCAGATTCAGGGATGCCTGGCCTTTGAAGTAGGCTAAGGCATCACTCTTTTGCTCTGATGAGGTCAGAGGCTCACTGGAGTGATTAGAGCAATTATTCAGAGCTACCTGTCATGGGTAATCAGCCGTGGCTCATCTGATGGGAAGAGGTGACCTAGACCTGCCTTTTCAGACCAAGCATTGCTAATCGGTGGCATCTGTGCCTACTGCAGCTCTGTAATGTGCTCAAGTTTCAGACATCAGTGGGCAAAACTTACCTTTCTTCCATTTGTTTTTCTGTTCTCTTTTCATACTCTTCCTACTCAGAGAAGGTCATCTGAGGCTTGTTATGATTTATTTTTCTTCTGCAAGTTCTCTGTTATCCCACCTGACATATTTTATTGTTGAATTCCCTTGGGAGAAAGCAAGAGTTCTGAGTTACAGAAAACTTCTGATTTCCTTTCGCCCTACCAAATCATCCTGAAGAGCAAATAAAAGCCTGTTAGTGAAACTTGATACTACCAAAGAAGAAACTCAGAAACCATAGAGAAATGGCTCATGTCGGATGCAGAAGTTATTGAAGAGTCAGGATTTATCGTTAATCACTGCGAGCATTGTCACTACCTCCCTGACCCAATCATCATCACCTTCATCAGCATTATCATTATTTTCATCACCATTGCTTACTGTGTGTATGCTAAGTAGCATTTGGAAGGCCATAAAAAGGAAAATAGACATAGTCCTGCCCCTCTGAGTTATGCAATTTAAGGCAAGTGAGATTCAAACATTCAGTTTGAAGTAATATATTAAAATTTGACCAGAGAACACACAAGACCCCAAATAGCAAAAATAATTGAAATACTGTCTTTACATCAATACTTTTTTTTTTCTTCTAAGTGTAGAAAGTGATGGAAAGCCACAAATGCTATCCACTTCATCAGAACCGGGCTGGGAGAATGTTATTGCTCCTCTAATTTCTGGGCACACAATTCAGGGAGGTGGGACATCATTTTATTTACTTAAGAAAAGGAATCGGAGGTCTTTACTGATGGGACATTTCAACCACACTAGCACCTTTATTACAATTCATTTTCTTGGTAATTTTTGTGAAAGTGAAATCAATTTCATCAGCTGATCCTGGACAAGAGCAAACGGCAAGGTTGGGGTGGCCGTCTCCTTGGTGACCGGTGACCTTGATATATGACAAGGTATTCGACTTTATCTGGATCCAGGAAAATTTTCTGTTCTCTTAATTTCTATTTATCATAAAGATGACCTCACTCTAGAGCTGTGTGGGCATTTCTCTCTTTTTTATCTGGAAATAGCATCTAATGGTTTTTTTCTTACCATTCCCAAATCAACATATTTCCAAGAAGAATTGGAAGAACCATCCCTTGCCAGGCATAGATGCAGGAAAATAATAGTATTCATGAGAAGGTGTGCTCTCTCTGTTCTTGCCATGAATACATGTTGGGATCATTATTATGTACTAAAACCTGCTTTCCCCTTCTGGTTTGGTCCAAGTTGAACCTCCATTGGGAGATGTTTTTTTCACAGCTAAAGTTGTCCCAGGTGATACTTGGGGATTGGAGGGTGAGGTGATTCTATTGAATTCTCATAGCATTTATCACCTTACAAAGCAGATATTAGCATGTATTATTATTATTATCAACATGAGTTCATCAGACACTGGCATCATGCTGTTTGGAAATTCCAATCACCAGAGTCATAAGCCACATAAACCTCTTTTCTTTTCACATTGCTCATTCTCAAGTGTTTTGTTATAGCAACACAAGATAAACCAAGACAAAGGGATCCTCTGCCAACCACTTCTCACCCATTGTATTTTACCCACACTGTACCTAGAAACAGCCCCCTTCACAGCTTACTGAGGGAGAAAGACATTTTATTCATTAAGAGGCAGAAAATATAAATCAAACATGAGTGACTGAAGTAAGGCCAGTAATCTTGCAGGTGGTGTGATTGCTCAGTGTGATATTTCAAAACCTCTGAAGAGAAAGTCAAGACGATGGAGTCAGTCAGGGTTACACCAAGCTGGAGCCTGGAGAATGGCAGCCTTTTCATTGTGACATGTTTTTACGTTGGATTTTTATGTGTGAATTTTTATGTGTGATATTTATGTGGCCTCTATTTTAGAATTATAATCCAGGAGCTCTGGCATGCAGGGTTTTGTAGTTCTGTAAGCTCTTTCGGGTTTTGAGTTTTCTGCAACATTTGCGTGAGCTAAAGTTTCTCATGCATGAAAGAATTAAAAATTTAAAAAGCAATTATAAACAGTGTGAAACTTAAAGATACCAGTGACATTGTAATAGGGTTCTCCAGAGAGCAGCCTGCAGTGTGTGTGTGTGTGTGTGTGTGTGTGTGTGTGTGTGTGTGTGTGTATGCACAGGTGTACACCTGTATGTGTACAGATTCATGATAAGCAATCAACTCACAGTATTATAGCACTGACAAGTTCTGGGATTTGCAGTCATCATGTTGGAGACCCAGGAGGGCCAGGGCTGTGGTTCCAGTCTGAGACCAAAGCCCAAGGACCAGGAAGAGCTGCTGTTTCTACTTTTGTCCAAAGACAGAAAAGAGGCAATGTTCTTCTTGAAGCCCGCCAGGCAGGAGCAACCCCCTCTCACTTGGTAAAGGTCAGCATCTTTGTTCTATTCACGTCTTTAACTGATTGGAGGGCAATCTGTTTAACGAACCCAGTCCACCAATTCAAATGCCAATCTCCTTCAGAAGCACCTTCTCAGAAACATGTGGAATAATAACGTTTGACCAAGTATCTTGACGCTCCATGGCCCACTCAAGCTGACAAGGGACAGTCACAGACATCCACTGAGCAAGGGCTAGACTGGGAGTCAGGAGGTCTGTGAGGTGAGGTGTTTAAAAGGCCAAAGAGGCAAATTCCTAGAGTGAGCTGTCATCTCCTTGCTGATTCATCTGTGCTTTTTTGGACAGGTAGGCTGCAAATCACTTAGGTAATGTCCAGCTGTTCAGCTGAGTGCTGGGCTTGAGGTGGGACAATTTAGTATACTGATTTGTAAAATGAAACTTTAGTCCCCTGTGGGAATCCACTGAGGATCGCATGTTGACCTGCAATCAGGCATCCTGGCTTTTAACTTGGATTTGGCCACCCATTTGTTGTGAATCCATGCAAATTATTTGAGCCTCATTTTTCTTATTTGTAAAATTCCCAAATTAGGAATAACCTGCATAATCTCAAAGGCCTCTTCCAAACTCCAAATTAATAGATGATGTAGAAACCTCACAGAAAACTAAATAAAATCTTTCCTGTTGAATTCCCAGGCTAAACATGGACCTAAACACACAAAATAGGCTGAGGAGAATTTTTGCTTCTTAGTGCCATTTATTTAATTTATTTATTTTTAAAAGTATTATTTCTTTTTTTTTATATGCCTTTGTTTATTTATTTATTTTTATGTGGTGCTGAGGATCAAACCCAGTATCTCACACATGTGAGGCAAGCACTCTACTGCTGAGCCACAACCTCAGCCCCTTAGTGCCATTTAGTTTTTAGTTTTTGTTTTATTTTTGATACTCAGAAATGACGAGTTTCTTACTTCCTCATTTGGAATAAATTTTTTTTGAAGTAATTGCTTTGAAACTTTATTAACTTGCTTTGGTCATCTGTCTAAAATATGCTATAAAGAGCTTTGAAAATAAGTTTCTTTCTTTCCATAGGAATAAAAATGTATTCGTGGAGACACCTGACACTCTATAAGATAATAGTTGTTAGTTCATAACTTGCAAGTTCTCGATTTCATAGCTCTGGGGCAAAAACCCAGCTCATGATTTCATCAATTGGTTTTGAGTCCAATGATGATATGTACCAAGAAGAAATTCTAGAAGGTTGATTGACATCGTGAGTACTGTTCTATGAAAACTCTGACATGAATTAGAGTTGGAGTTATAGGACGCAGGATAGAAGACACATTTCCTATTGTTGTTTTCTTTTGTAGAGAAAGCAAATAACCTACCACTTAGCGATTAGTCTGCTAACTTCATAACTTCGCCCTTGAACCTCAATCTCCACATCTTTCAGCACCACACAGAGTGTCAGTGACAGGTGAAGGCTATTGATCAAGATGCTTGTGGAACCACCCACACATTCTTCATAGAATCACGGCTGACAAAGTGACACACTATATGTTTTCACAATGACATAGAGATTGAATATGGAAAAGTTAAATATAAATCTTCGTGGAAGTTTCAGTAATTTTTAATAATTTGTTCTTTTGTGGCATGCATATGTGAATGATATATTTGTCCTAGAGCAATATGAATTCATTTCCCCACATCTGTAATATCTGCAGTAAGCTAAATTAAAAATGCATTTGTACTTGTACAGTTAAATGATCATATTTAATGAAATGTCAGAGATGAATCTTAGCAAATAGTCAGGAAATTATTTTAGAGAGTACGGCATTTCATTACTAGCAGACAGGGCAAAGCAAAGTGATTAAACAAATGGTTTACTGCTCTAAGGTGTTGGCTGCCCAAGAATTCAGAGCCAGTGTGTGGGGTTGATAGACAGATGCTGCATTTTCTGTCTTTCCCTCTCTCCTCTTTGGCTCTTCTCTACCTGCATGGAATCTTGAGTGGAATAGTAGCTCACATTAGGAGAGTTGGAAACTTTCCCCATGCAATAAGGGAACTCTGCCAGTAGGAAATGGATATGATGAATTCAGGAATCCTTCTCCATGAGTTCCATGACCAGACTTGTATAAGTCCCTTTTCCATTATTATAACAAAATACATGAGGATGGATAACTTTTGAAGAAAAGAGGCTTATTTAGCTTTCACTTTTGGAAACTGAAAGTCCAAGATCAGGTAGCTTCATTGGTTCAGCTTCTGGTGAGAGCCTCATGGTGGACAGCATCATTTCCAACTGAATCTGGGTGTAAGCAAAGTGAAACTGGGAAGAAATAGGAAATTAGTGCCTGTGCTGTGGGTTAGAACAGGGTGAAAAAAGATGGGCAATAGTATTGGGAATAAGAAGAAGTGGAGAAAGAGAGGGGAAAATCAAGAGAATAGCAGGGAGTCTGATGGGAGTGTATCGGTCAACTGAAAGGGTAGAGTGTGACCTTTATTTGTCACTAGTACAGGGCCACATCCATACAAATCCATGCAATTTGCATACAGATGCAATTTGATATGCTACCAATCCAAACGTTAGAAAAAGAATGTTCAAGTGTTTTGGCTTGTGTTTTAGGTTGAATTATATTCCCTTAAAACATATGTTGAAGTCCCAAAGCTTTGTACCTTGAAAGGCACCCTTATTTGGAGATGGGGTTGTTGTAGATGTAACTAGTAAAGAAGGGATGGTATTGGAGCAGGGTGAGGTCATGCAGCATACCTGGTGTCCTTTGATGGTAATATCAAAGTGCATAGGGAGAAGGCTAGTGACAGGCAGTGATGGGAAGCATGTGGCTGCAAGACAACTTGTCCTAGGATTAACAGCCACACGGGAAGCTGATAAGATACAGGGAAAGATTCTTCCCTAGACCCTTCGGAGAGAGGGTGGCCCTGTTGATCTTGCTCTGGGGCCCTTCCAGAACTGTGAGAACGAACTTCCACTGTTTGAAGCTACCCAATTTGTGGTACTTTACTATGGCAACCCCAGGATCCTAATGTGGTTGGAAAAAAACACAACTTGAAATGGCAAAATTGATAAGCCATACTTATCAATCTATTGGATTTTTTTCTTAAGGAAATGACATTATTTTCCATTTTAATTTTTTTTATACTGTCATCTGGAACTTGGGTGAGACAAATGGGATGTAATTAAAAGGGCTGCTGAAAAGTTCAGTAACTAAAATAAATATCATTTTAGGGCAATATTTAAAAAATGAAATGATGACAAAAATCAATGATGAAGAAAATATGAGCACTTTATATATAGGACCAGTGTTAGGTATTTTGGTTCTTGTCTAGGTGGCATGGCTTAGCATTGTCAACATCTATGTAACACAAATAAGTTTACAAATGCTTACAATGAAGGACATAAATGTAAGAATGTGCATATAATATATGATATATGATATATTTCAATTTTATCTCAGGCAGACCCCCCCAAAAGAAATGGCATGGTAACAACAAGCCAATAAAATGAATTCCTTTTCAACATGTGAGGATTCAGACTATATCTGGGCAATGAAAAGACCAGCTCAGTGACATCAGGTTATAATGGAAGCCCATTTAAGCATTGTTCAAATAGGAAATCTGCATAAAAAAGACAAGCTGCTGTAATCCCAGTGGTGAAGGGAATTAGATTCTTTGGCCTTTACCACATGACAGTAAATGACAGCATAATAAATAAAGCAAAAATGATTTCTGACTTATACTTTTCACATCATATCCCGGAGGCACTTTGCTATTGGTACAAGTATATTAAATGTAGGTCTGATTATTTCCTAGGGAGAGCTGACAAGGGGCATATTCTGCAACAGGGAGCCACTGGCCTGTGTTTGGTGGCTAATATTTATTGGGTGCAGACTTCTAAAGCTGGGGCAAGATCAATAGTGGAATTAGGAGAGATCAAGTTTGGAAGATCTCATCATGCATCTAATTCAGTTGGACTTTCTTTCAGTTGCTTAAAGATACTGTTGAGTATTTGTTCACCACTTGAAAATGGCTATTCTATTCTCTCTCAGGACAAGTATAACTCCAGTGGCCAATGGACAGGACTAAAATGTGGATTTTATGATTGACAGGAAATGGATAAATATGGAAATAATTAAAAAAAAAAACCATTGAGATCTGTGTTGCTGGGAAAATGTTATTAATTCCTTTTTTGGTGTATAGTTCTATGAATTGTAACATGTATACAGATTCACATACACATTGCCACAATCATGGAAAAAAACAGTCACATCCTTTAAAATTTGATTCTATCTTTTCTTTGCAGAGTTTCTTGTTATTGAGGGCTTACTTTTCACTCCATTCTTGTGCTTTAAGATATGGTTCCATCTAGCAAATATTCTGAAAATTTATTTTGCTTTTAATAATTCCAAGCTATCTAGCTCCTAGGTTTTGGAATCTCTGGACTTCAGGTTAATGGCTTAAGAAAAGATGTTTGATAAAAGGAGAAAGCCACGGAGGCGGGGCCATTATGGGAATAGAATGAGATACTGAACCACACTCATCCAAGAACGGTGTAAACTACTGTAAGAGAAGAGGCATGCGTTCAGCTTTTCAGGAATATTTAATGTTATAACACAAAATTTCTTTCAACAACAGTATTTTTATATCCATTTTTTTGATATTTATTTTTTAGTTGTAGTTGGACACGATACCTTTATTTTATTGATTTCTTTTTATGTGGTGCTGAGGATCAAACCCAGGGCCTCATACATGCTAGGCAAGTGCTCTACCACTGAGCAACAACAACCCAACCCCTATATCCACTATTTTTGATAATGCAAAAAGGGTTCAGATATTCTGAATTCACTTTTCTCTAATAGTTTTTTTTTTTCATCCTAGCTATTTTCAAGTATACAGTTCTGTGGTATTAAGCACATTTGCATTATTGGACCACCATCCCCATCACCCATCTCCTGAACTTCTTCATTTTCTATACTGAAACACTGTACCCACGAAACCTAACTCCTCATTCCACTCTCTCTCCCCAAACCCTGGCCACCAATATTCTATGTTCTGTCTCTGTGAATTTTACCGCTTTTGTTACCTCACATAAATAGAATTACATAGCATTTGTCCTTTTGTGACAAGTTTATTCCATTCTGCATAATCTCCTTAGGGGCCATTCATATCTTTCTGTGTAGCAGGGTTTGCTTCCTTTTTAACACCGTATCACATCCTATTTTATGTATAGTTCCATTTTAGCCTATCCTGCATTTTGTCTGTCCATAGACACTTGGATTGCTTTAAACTTTCGCCTACTATGAATAATGCTAAGAACATGGATGTACAAATATGTCTTTGAGTCCATACTTTTAATTCTTTGAGGGTATATACCCAGAAATAGCACTGCTGGATCATGGTAATTCAATTTTCATTTTTTTTTTTTTTTTTTAAGAACCAGTGAATATATTTCAGGCAATTGTTTTAAAGTTTTCTCCTAGCAAGTCCAATGTCTGTGTTTCTTCAGGGGTGATATCTGGAGATTTATTTTGTTCCCTTGTATGGATCATGCTTCTCTGTTTCTTCGTCATTCTTGTAATCATTTGTTGAAAGTTAGGTATTTAAAAGACAAAGAGGGGCTGGAGTTGTGGCTCAGTGATAAGAGTGTTTGCCTAGCATGTATGAGGCACTGGGTTCGATTCTCAGCACTGCATATAAATAAATAAATAAATAAAATAAAGGTTCAACAATAACTAATATATATATGTGTGTGTGTATATATATATATTAAAATGTATATTTGTTTGTATATATATATTTTTTTTAAAGACAGAGTCGCCTTTCTTGGTCTTTGGAGACTGGTGTGAAAAGCCTTCACTAATTAGTGTGGTGTGTGCTGAAACTTGAGGTCAGCCAGTGGTAAAGGCCTGGTCTTCTAAAATCTGTTCTAGGCATGTATTCTGAGTGTGTGTGTGTATGTGTGTGTGTGTGAGTGTGTGTGTGTGTGTGTGTGTGTGAGTGTGTGTGTATTTAAATTTCCTCCATATGCACAGCTGCCTTTAAATATTTTCAATTTCTAAAGAGTCTTACCTTAGCCTCTTCCTTGAGGCTGAGCTGTCCTATCATATTCTGCTGCTGGTACATTCAGACACGTCCAGGTGTGCAGTGCCCCTGCAGCTCTCCAACACGATCTTCCATTGCTTCTGCCAGTTTGAGATATGCGGTAGCTGCCAGCCTCTCTATGAACTCTGATTCAGCTGAGACAGTCCTTTAGGTAGACCACAGACAGTTTAGAATGTTGCAAATAAGTTCTGCTCTGCTCCTTATAGCCCAGCGTTGCTCTTGGGAGGGAAAGGAGCAAGCAAGAGTAAAAGGCCACCACATTGGCCTTCTCGTGTCTGTGTTTGACAAAGGATGTTTCATTAGGTTTTTAAAAATGCAATTCAATATTTAATTGACACATTGTAATCGCACATATTTATGGCATACAGTGTAACATATTGTATACAAGATTTAATGATCGTCAGGTCAGGGTAATTGGCAGATCTATCACCTCAGACATTTATCATTTCTTTGTGTTGGGATCATTCAAAATGTTCTCTATTAGCTCTTTTGAAACATTCAATTAACTGTTGTCAACCACAGGTATCCTACTGTGCTGTAGGACATTAGAAGTTCTTCTTCTTCAACTACACCCTTCATCCATCTGTCCCTTCCCTCCACCTTTCCCAGACCCTGAAGCCCACTAATCTAGTCTCTATTTCTTTGAGGTTAATCTTTGTAGTTTACACAATAAGTGAAAACATGTGATACTTTTTTTTCCTGTTCCTTATTTCACTCAAAACAATACCTCCCATTCCATCCATGTTGCTTCAAATAATAGAAATTCATTCGTGTTTTTGTGGCTGAATAATATTCTATTACATGTATGAACCACATTTTCTTTATCCGTTCATCTGTTGATGGATAACTAGGTTGATTGAATTAATTTTTCTTGATTGAGCATTTGCTTGGTTGCTTACATCTTTGACTGTTTTCCAAAGTTCTTAGAAAGTCATTTTAAGTTAGTTTCTATTTGTTGTTGTTGTGTTTTTTTCTTTTGTGTGTGTGTGTGTGTGTGTGTGTGTGTGTGTGTGTGTGTATGTGTTTCCATGGAGTTCTGGAGCTTACACAAATGAGTGAAAACATTTGGTAGTCTGACATCTTGCTGATCTCTCTTTTCATAATTTAATAAGAGTGAATGACAAGGTGGCAGGATTCATTTAATAAAGGTGGGTAGTCTAATCCAGTGGTCTCTTGTGTCTAGTAATCATCAAGTGAGTTTCACAAAAAACACTTTATCACCAAAGAGAGATTGGGGGCATTCTAAAACCTGAAGAACAGCATTGATAAACTGATATTAGCCATTAAATCTCCCAGAGATTTATCAATAAAAACATCACTTTCTTTCAAAACACTATATATTAAAAAAAAAAAAAAAAAAAACAAAACAAAGATCAGTTTTCACTAGGTTCTTATAAAATGAAAACTTCAATGCCCTGGATTTTAAGAGAGGCACTACCAGGTGTAAGGATGTATTAGAGGTTGCAGAACAAGGCAGGGTGAGATTTCAGGCTGGTCGCATTTCCATGATCAGACAGTGACAACTTTCCAACATATAGCGTGCATGAGTCATGGTGTATTTGTGAAGAACTCCACAGTTCTGTGGTTTTCTATCAGAGGGCTGTTTCTAACCCCTAAAGGGGTGGCCAGAATGAATGGTGCACTAGGTTTAGTTTCTGTATTCTTAGACCTTGACAGAATGGCAAAGATGAAGTATCATAAGACACAGCAAAAGCAAGAGGCGCTGTTGACCTTATACATGATGGGCTTTTTCTCCTCCTGTCCTGGGTGAGAGTTTACCTCTGATGCTCCAGAGGATATCGTGGTGGGACATTTGGTTCCACTGACACAAGATGGCTGGAAATGCCTTTTTCTATGATAGTTGGAACTGGCTAATGGGCTGGGTTTCTTGATTTTGGGATGTTTTAAAGGAACAGTGCTGTTTTCCATTCACAACTTTACAAAAATTGCATTGAGTGCTTTAGCAGTTTAAGATGCTTTTTAAAGTTAAAACAAAATTTAAAGGATTCATAGAGATGAATTTTCAAGAAACTGGATAAATTAGTTGTGTTTCTTGTGTTATTTATATGACCCCAAACAAATGAAAGGAAAAATTTGGGCAATTCACCAGTGTACACAAAGACAGGTGATATTTTTGACATATTTTCCAGCATTGAATTAATGAAATAACTGATTACTTTGATTTCTCATACACAAAGCCCCAAAGCTGTCAAATGCTAGAGAGTAGCACAGTTAAATTCATTTGCTTTTTACAGGAAATGGGGGCCCAAACTATTTGGAATATTGAAGGCAGACATTGAAAATCTGCTTAAAGTTGGCTGGTGAACACATGTAGTTTCTTTTATTTGTATTTGTAAAATAAAATGGAAGACAGAATCTCCAGTTTAGTGGAGAGGGCTAATCTACATTTCTTGTTTCTTAATCGAGCGTAAGTATTTCCTGTGAAAATTTCTTTCAATGCATATAACTTGTTATTGATTCATTCATCCAATAAATATTTTCCAAGTCCTTGATGCATGCCAGCACCGGGAGACTCTACAGAAGAAGATGGAGTTGGAGGCTGTAACCTTGTTACCACAACTTGGTCCTTGTCCCCAATGCCAATCCAATAATGAGGATATGGTCCTGAGAAAAAGGACAAAGAAGGTTTATTGCTTTGCTAGCAAAGGAGAAGCACAGGGGACTCCTGTCCCAGAGGCTGTGATTCTGCCCGTCAGCAGGAATAGGGGGCTTTTAAAGAGGTGATTCAAAGGCTACATTCCACATGTTCTCCATTGAAGTTGTAATACACTTGTTAATTTGGGAGAGTCATTTCTGAGATCTTTTGGTCCCATCCCCAAAGTCTGGATTACTTTGTTCCTAGGGTGGGTGTGTGCGCAAGGACAGATAAATCTGCCTAGGATGGGGAAGAAAGGTAATCCTGTTTCCCTGAGATTAGGGAGGGGGAGAGATTAGGGAGGAGCAGGGAGAGAGGAAGAGAAAGAAACATGTTCATTTAAAAAATAAGTTGCAGTGGCAGAGCAGCAAGCATAAAGTGGACCACTGTTACACCCTTAGGGAATGAACTCTTTTGGAGAAATACACAGTAGTGACTGTTAACAATGTGAAGATTTTAAGAAGGCCAAAGACAAAGGTCTAGGAGATAGAGATAGAGATAGAGATAGAGATAGAGATAGAGAGAGAGAGAGAGAGAGAGAGAGAGAGATGGAGATGGAGGTGGGGGGAGAGGAGAGGTAGGAAGGAGGAGGACATTCTGTGGGGCAGAGTTTTTGTTTTTTTTTTTTTTTTTTTTTTTTTTTTTTAAATGGCATTTGACTTGAGTCTTGAAGGATGATTTGGAGATGCAGAGATGGGAAAAGTCACCTCTGGCAGAAAGCACATTGTGAAGGAAGTCCAGAAGAGCTTGGCGTGGGCTTCGCGGGGCAGTCCTCGTTTTGAGCTGGAATAGGGAATGGACGGGGGAGGTTTGGAGTAGGCTGGACAAGAGAGAAAGCACAAGAAGGCCTTGAGCGGTTCCCCTGCACTAGGCATTGATGCTCGCTTTTGAGGATGTCATGTTTTTCAATCCCTAAGACAGCTTCCCCCCAAAGCTGTTATTTCCCCTTTGTTATTATTCTTTCTCTCGTGTTATTGTCTCTCTTAATAAATGGGGAAAACCAAGGTGTAGAGAAATGAAGGGACCTGCTAGAGATCACCATGTATTAAGTAGCAGGTTCAATTGACTCTGAAGTCCAACTTTTTCCAGTCTGCTGAGCCGCCTTGAATGAAATACTTGTCAGGAAGCTGGTGGCCACGGGCAGGCGGGGCTGGAGGAAATATGATTGATCAGTTTTATCCTTACTGAAGCAGTGTGCTAATTTATGTCTGAGGAAAATTTAGCTTGATAATACACCTTTTTTTGTTGTTTTGTTTTTAGATGCTACTGGGCTTCAGTGAACCCTGGGTAGCTGAGGAAAAGCTTGCCCTTACAAAATTGTGAAACTTTCTTAGGTGCCCCGTCAATTACTGTGGTAAGCACATTAGCAGACAGTAACTCAATGAATAATTGCAATAATTGGAAGGTTGGTGTTAATTTCACAAAAAGGAAAAACTGGGGCTTAGTGAAGTCGAATCACCTGGTCAAGTGAAAAAGAGTTTACTTTTAGAGTTAATTGGGGCAGGTCATCTTGAAATCTAGGCCTTCTTTCATAACTGTATCCTGTTCTTTCTCCTGCTATTGGCATAAAAAGTCAAAAGAATTTTGATTGAAAAAATGGCTCCAGGAGCTTGGGCGTAGCTCAGTGGGAGAGTATGTGCTTAGCCTGTGTGAAGCCCTGCACAAAATCAATCAATCAATCAATCGATCGATCGATCCATAGAATGGCTCCACAGAATTCGGCCACCTGTCAAGGCAGCTTTGTCTGGGACTATGGCTGCCCAGTGAATGTCCCTGCTTCAGCTACTCTGTGCAAGTTCATTGACTCTTTCCAGCTGTCTCACTGAGGGCTTCTCATGTCATCTTTTACGACCACCCTAATGCACACAGATCACTTTGACAGACAGTGTGGTGAGGATGACGTGAGCAGTTCCTCAGTGGTGCCACCACCGTGATGAAGCATGGCTTTTCTCTGCGAGGCCCCCGGAGTCTCTAGAGAATTGCAGTTTGCTGGGCCTTGCTGTCGCTCCAGGGGGTCATCGTGGCTGGGAGAGGCTTTGACCTTTACTGGCTTCTGGTTTGTGGAGACCTTGGCAGTTTGAAAATATCCCTCCCACCCTCTCTTCCTTCCTCTTTTCTAAAAATGAAGAGAAAAGGGCACACGGGTCATAAATGCAGGGACTGATTGTTGGTACAATTATTCCTATTTTTTATATTTATTTTTTAGTTATAGGTGGACACAATCTCTTTATTTTATTTTTATGTGGTGCTGAGGATCGAACCCAGTGCTTCATGCATGCTAGGCCAGCGCTCTACCTCTGAGCCACAACCCCAGCCTACAATTACTCCTTTTTACACTCCTTTTTCTTTTCCCCTCTTGATTATTTCCTCTAACCTCTAGTGTTTTCTGCCTTCTCAATTCAATCAGGTTTGGTGTATTTATGGAGTGACTGCTGTGTGTGCAAAGCAACATACTAACTGTCCTGACACTAATGTGCAGTCTTCATGTCAAGATGAAAGAGGATAAGGACTAAGTGAATGACTGCGACCCGGGATGTCTTGCCTCCCATAGGGACAGGTTAGTTGGAATGACACCCACAATAGTCCTCAGGGAAAGCTGAAGAGCCAAAGAAGGTCAGTTTCTTTAAGCTATGGTAGCTTCTTGGCGATTCATAGCACGAATTACCGCTGATACAAATTGTACAATGGATTTGTTATAAGCACCTGTAATTCCGTTAATCATGCTCTAAGGTATATACTGTCTGAATATACTTTATATCCAGTTGCTGAAGGTCCATGGGTAAAAACATTAATATAGATGGGTGCGGTGGTGCAGACCTATAATCGTAGCAGCTCGGGAGGTTGAGGCAGGAGGATCGGGAGTTCAAAGCCAGCCTCAGCAACAGTTGAGACCCTGTCTCTAAATAAAATACAAAATAGGGCTGGGATGGTGCCCAGTGGCTGAGTGCCCCTGAGTTCAATTCCAGGCATCCTCCCCCAAAAAACAAACAACCCTCCCCCAGCAATATGTAGCATGTCCTATGGTGACAGATGTGTGGACATCTTTAGACATAGTGCTTCTTTTGGCCAGTACAGGAAAGAATATAGACAGAATTGAAAATTATGTTATTAAGTGAGCCCTCTTTTCTCATTGTTGCCAAATTCCTTTATTTATTTGTTTATTTTTATAGTGGTAGGTATTAAGCCCAGGGCTTTCTGCATGCTAGGCAAGTACTCTGCCATTGAGCTACATCCCCAGACCCTGCAAATCCCTTTTTATTTTTGACTGGCTCTGGTAAGGTAGAGAGAAGTCTAAAATAGTGATTTTCTGAACATTCTTTAAGTTTGAAAAAGCATAGCTAGGGTCTGGGGTTGTGGCTCAGTGGTAGAGCGCTTGCCTAGCATGTGCGAGGCACTGGGTTAGATTCTTAGCACCACATATAAATAAATAAAAGAAAGTTCATTGACAACCAAAAGAAAAAAAAGAAAGAAAAAGCTTAGCTATTATTATAAATTTATATTAAAAATTAAACAAAACAGCTACTGCACAGAAAATTAAACCGCTTACATTTCTTGACTAGGAGGACCATCTTTATTGGTTGAAGTGACTGACTGTGATTGAGTGTGTAGAATTCTTTTTCTTTCCCTGGGACTGTAGTGGTTAGGTGACTCATAGAAGGCCATGGATTTTAAAAAATGTTGGTGTACTCTAGACTAAAATGAACTTCAATCCGGGACTTTTGTGTAGACTGGGTGGAGACAAGGTTGGTTCTGGAATTGTTGAAAACTCCCAGACCTTTGGCTCTTTTAACTCAGTGCCTGTATTAGTTTCCTGCTGCTGCTGTAACAAAGTACCAATCCCTGGGAACTTAAGCAGAAATGCCCTCTCAGTTCTGGAAGGCAGGAGTCTGAAATCCAGGCATCTCCAGGGCTGTGTTGTCTCCAGAGGCTCCAGGGGAGACTCCTTACTGTGCCTTCTGGCTCTGACCTCCCTTGACTTGTGGCCACAGTACTCCCGCCTCCCTCTGTGGTCCTGTTTCCTCCTCCTCTTCCATCTGTCTTCAATCTCACTCCACGTCTCTGTTCCATGGACATTTGTTACCAGATTTGGGGCCCACCCAGATACTCTAGGAGGATCTCATCAGCTTGAAATCCTTACCTTCATTACACAGGCAAAGATTCTTTTGTCCAAATAAGGTCACATTCATGGAATCTAGTTATAAGGACTTGGACGTATCATTTTGGGAGATTCTATTCAAGCTACTGCCGAGGCTTTCAGAGTTTTTGTTGAATCACAGAAGAAATACATTTCACAGCGTAACTTAGGCCCATTCGTTCACAAGGAGAAAAGGAATTTCATGAACCAGTTCATCGAATTCCCACAAAGCCCTAAACTGTTGTACAAATCCATTAATGGCATGGCCAACTGCTGTTCTAGATCTCAGATGATCCCGGGCTGCATCAGGATGTCCAAACTCTCATGACTGGGGACACTTCTTGACTTGGATTCCTTGGGGCCAGTTGTACTGAATTGTCTTTGAAGGACAGGGTGGGGAAGTCAATGGTGTGCTCAGCATACTGAATTATTTGATGACTTCTTAATTATACTTAATGCAAATCACCAATATTTACTGACATCTTTTCACCTATCAAGCATTGTATTAGATGAGAACAAAAAAGGAAAAAAGAAATAAAAAGACACAAACGCACCCTCTGAAATACCCTAAATTCTCTTCTGTGTCATACCACACACATTATTTTAAGTGTGTATTCTTAATCAGCAATTTCTCTGCCAAGGCAAATAGCTATAAAGATACTCTTATTAAATTTTCATATTTTCTTAAGTACTCAAAATACGGTGTCTCATTGCAGCACCTAAATTCATGCTTTATAAATTGTTTTAAGAGGATTTGCAAGCAATTAGAGGAAAGCCATTTCAGAGAAGATGATAATCTGAATTTCTCGTAATTGTGTGGACATTTTCAACACCTTGCAAGAGGACTATAAATGTAAAAAACAGAGACAAAAAAAATTTCTGCTTCCATTTCAAGCAGGTGACGTAAGAGAACTAAAATCCATGATTAAGAAAAATGAAATTGTATAAATTATAGCAGAAATGCCTGTCATCACCAGTATTAGCTGCTAAAATGCCTCCAGGGGGTTAGATTAGAAAAAGAAAATTACTTATCTGTAATTCTTATTCTCTTTAGGTAGCAATTATAATAGATATACACTCTTGGGTGTAAGTCATTGGTGTGAGAACCAGGAGTAGGCTCAAGTCAGCTAAAGAATTATAACCCTCAAGGAAGGGGCGCCCTGGGACATCAAGGGCAAAATGTATATGGAATGTCATTGCCCCTGCATTTCATTCCTCTCTGACCATCAAGAAGAGCAGGCGAATTTGGTCCCTTGGAAGAAAAGAACGACTGAGTGGATCTATTATTATTATCATCATATATTAAATGTGTAAAGGTCTAGCCCAAGGCAAAATTTGTGAATTGGGTCTACTCATTTTCTCTGCGCCTCTGTACCTACTTCAGGAATCCAATACCCATGTACTCGCCGTCTCCCTCATTCTGCTCTTAGGAAATACCTCATTAAACTTACTTACATCAAAGTCAGGACATTCACAGCAGGAAGAGCCCTGGAGGAGGAATCGGAAGCAGCCAGGGGCCTGGTACTGGTTTGGCCACCACCTGGCCCTGGGATACAAGGTAAGCCATGTCACCTATGTTGAGGTCCAGCTAGGACGGTGGTTTCTAGGAACGTGAACAGGAACGATTAAAAAAACGAGCTAAGTTTAGGCGGAATTGTCAGGATAAAATTGTTACCGTGGAAACATGGTCTTTTAAACTTGGTAAAATCAGTGAACGCTTCAACCAGAGAAATGAAGACTCACGGCACCCACGGGGCCACGGGGAAGTATTTGGGGTGCTGCGTTGGTTTGACTAGAACCTCTGAGATCTGAAAAAGTTTTTTTCATCTTTAGGGGATTGCATCTAGGGGTTTGTAGGGCTCTGTGATTTGAGTTTGTTTGTACCCCAAAAGTTCGTGTGGTGGAATCTTGGCCCCCTTTGTCATGGTATTGAGAGGTGGATCCTAATAGGAGGTGGTGGGATCATGAATTAATGCCTCTCTTGTGAGATTGGTTTCTTGAAACTGGATTAGGTTTGTGGGGAGCACGTTAGATCTCAGAGGACTGCATTAATTACCTGGAGGCTAGGTCGTTATAAACTGGGTCAGCTTTCTGTCTCCCTCGCACACACATGTGTTCCTTTCACATGTGTCCATTTCCCCTTTCTGCTTCTCCATTATGAGCTGACACAGCATGAGGCTTTCACCAGAATCCAACCAGATGCAGCTGTCTGATGGTGTATAATAGGCTAGGCCAGAACAACAACAAAAGAAAATAACTTCTTTTCTTTACAACATACTCAGTCTCAGGTACTTTGTTATAGCAACACAAAACAGACTAATACATGTTAGTAGCAGGCTCTTGTGAGCCCATCACCTGCTCAGGCCAATTCTCCTTATCTGGGCCTCCCTGAGGGACCCTTTCAACCTAAAGTGCCTCATATGGGGAGGAGAGTGAGTTTCTTTATAATGAAGTATTAACACATTTTGGTACAATTGTGTCTAGCCTGAGCTCATTTCAACACTGCTCTCTGGTCTAAGACTTGTGAGCCTGTGCCTGGAGATCAGAGGACTGTGTTTATTGACCCAGGGAAGGTTTGGATTTTTCTTCCATTTGTCAACAAACAGTGCTAATAGTTAAGGATACAATGGAAAATGAGACAACATGTTTATCATCTGAGGGGTTGGGGACATTTCTAAATTAGAGTCCTCTAAGATTCTCTGTCAACCCCAAACAGAGAGTTTTGGAGGTCATTGCCTGGCACCATGTTTGTCTTTTCATGGTTTCTAGTGTCCCAGTTGTGATGCCAAGAGTGGCTATGTCTGGAGAGCAGACGCACGTGTGATTTTGGAAGGCTTTGAAATGATCATTTAATTAAAACATTCGCTCTGGGGAGTGAGGATCCGGAGCCGTCCCTAGGGCACAAGTGTTGGGAGCGACCACCCTTGACCTCATCCCCTAGGACTGAGACCACAGGGTGGAGATGGGGGTGGGACACCTGACAGAATTAGACCAGAAACCACCAGAAGGCCCTGTGGCACAATTAACCTGTTCTAGTTGTGTTTTTTTTTTTTTTCCTACCATTTTTTCAAGAAATTTCATATGACCTGGGAATGGTTTCTTAGTGACCCTGATCCGATGCTCCTTGATTGATTGAGTTATGATTGATTGATTGACTGTGGTGCTGGGGATGGAACCCAGTGCACGCACTCTGCCACTGAACCACACCCCCATCCCTCTTGTGTTTCCTTTGTATCTGGGAAGAAAGGAATGAAGCTGCTGTGCTGTAATCCAGTCTCTCTTCTCAGTACTGGGTTTTGGGGACAGAGGAATGTCCTCAGGAAAGAGAAGCGTCAGGTCTCCACCTTCTTTTCTCATCAACCTGGTAATTAATTCCCAGATCTCCCGGGAAATGAGCTAGTGGTGTCTGCTGGGAGGTGAGTCCTTATCTCTGGAACATATTTAGCAGGATGCATGGATCTGGTTGCCTGGGATCACCTGTCTTGAACTAATATGAAATGCACACATTTTGGGAGCAGAGCTTCCTGCAATACCCCACACAAATTATCCGATGAAAGATGGGTCTCTTGATTAGGACATGGAATTCTTTTGTGAGTGACGTGAACCCTCCAGACCACTTAGCAACGTCACAGGTTAACTGAAGCTGGAGAACTTCTGGTGTGATCAAAGGACCTGGAGAGCCCGTATCGTGGTTCTAGACCTTTCTGCACCTTACCTCTGCCTCTTGATCACCGTGGCCTCAGGATGACCACTCAAGCTCGATACTGACCAGAACCTCTGATTCATGTGAGGCTGACTGGATAGCCTTATCCTTCCTGTTACCTCATTTGCAGATTGTTTGTTCAGTGGCAACGACTTTACTTAACTTTTTCCAAGTTGAATTTAATATATATATATTGTTTCATTCATTCTCTCGCTCACTCGACAAGTATTTATTGAACGCCTACCACGCGCTGAACTCTCTTCCAAGTGTGGAGAGAACAGCAGTGAACTCAGAGGGCCCAAATTCCTGCCTAGGTGGAGCTTACCTTCCAGTGCACGGAGGGGTGGTGGGCTATGAATATGAGGGCTCTAGGGACATGCAAGGCTTTCAAGGCCTTGGAAAGGCTGAGGGCTGTCCTCTAAATGACATGAGAAGCCCTGGGATGCTCTTGAGCAAAGGTGTGACATGATTCGACTTGAATTTTTTTCCTTTTTTTTTTTTTTTTTTTGGTTCCGGGGATTGAACTCAGGGGCACTCGTCCACTGGGTCACATCCCCAGCCCCTTTTTTGTATTTTATTTAGAGACAGGGTCTCACTGAGTTGCTAAGTGCCTCACCATTGCTGAGGCTGGCTTTGAACTCACGATCCTCCTGCCTCAGCCTCCCAAAGTGCTGGGATTACAGGTGTGCGCCACCGCGCCCGGCTTCTACTTGAATTTTTTAAGGATTATTTGATGACTTCATTTTTAATTGGAGGCAAAAGGTGGTGGGTCAGAGGCTTGTAGGATACAGAAGATGATCATCTAGGAGGGAGCCCTGTACTACTTCAGGGTCAGGGTTTTATAAAACTTCCTAGGGGCCAGGGGGCAAGAAGTTTTCATGCAAGATTCATAAAATGGTCCTGATCATCATTAATTTTTTTTTTTTTTTTGCAACTTTGAAATATAGGGCAAGAAGATAAGAAAGCACATACCCTAAAAGCACAAGTTAGTGAACTATTAAAAGCAAACTTCCAGTGACTACATGGGGGTCAAGAAATTGAGCATTGTGAGTTGAGGTGTTTGTTTCTGAGGGGGAAATCTTCCTGGATGGACCAGGACCAGCCAGGGGACCCTTCTGTTATTTAAAGATGTAAAAAATGCTGTGATTGTTAATCCTGTTCAGATACTTGTGGTAGCAAACAAAGCAGTTCACCTCTACAAACTGGGAAAAATGAAGATGAGAACTCTGTCTACTGAAATTATGTTCGATTTTCCCCAAACAACAGTATTCCAGAGACTTTGAAAAAGTTTAGTATCTCAGCAGATGACACTTCCATTTTAATTGTTTATATGGAAGAGGGAGAAAAACAAGTAAATCAAAAATACCTAATATCTCAAGTCAACTGATTTCTCTGAAAAATCTTCCTGAAATAATAAATACTTCTAAAGTCAAAAAGATATATAAACAGTCTTCACAAGAAGAAAAGATAAGGATATTATTGGATGGTATTATAAGTAGAATGTCAACAAAATATATTTTATAAAATGTTAGAAAAATTAACAGAAAACATTGATTTTTCTTTCCTGATTATAAAATTAATATATATTCATTATGGAAAAAAACATTTTTTTTTCATGAGATCAGGGATTGAACCCAGGGTCTTGTGCACACTAGGCAAATGCTCCATCACTGATAAAAAAATTTTAAATCACGGAATGAGATGAAAAAATCCCTCCTAAATTCTACCTTTTTTTTTTCTTAACTAATACTATTTCTGTTACTATTTTAGTTTTGTCTTCTAGTCTTCTATTTGTATTTAGACATTTTATTTTTATATAATTGAAATAAAGATTGCCAACACTTATAAGAAAGAAAACAAGAAAAAAGAAATTGAGCATTGTCACAGCCCTGGGATTCCTGCATGTCTCTTTTCAACCATTCCTCATTCCTATTCTCCAAAGGTAATTGCTTTTCACACTTTCATGGTGGCCACTTGTTTTGCTAACTTTATCCTTTTACGAGGAATACACACACACACACACACACACACACACACACACACATATTTGCATTTGCTTATTTTGTTGGGTGTCTGGCTTCTCTTCCTCAACCTTATGTTTGTGTGACTCATCTAGACTGTTGGTGGTGGCCATGGTACTGTATAGGCTATTGTATGAACGTCTGTCAATCTTTCTCCCATTCTTCTGTGGATGAACATATGGGTTCTTTCCTGCTATGAATGTTTTTGTACAAGTCTCCAAGTCCATATGTTTTTGTACACAAGCCTAGGACAAGAACCACATGGTTTGAGGGTGTATGTTTGCTCATCTTTAATAGGTTATGTCAGATTATTATCAGCAGTAGAAGCAGACCATGTCTGTCAGAAGATTGGTATCAATTTACCCTCTTTCCAGAAGTGTATGGGAATTACTCATGATATATACTCATCACACACACACACACACACACACACACACACACACACACTATAAACATTTTTATATTGTTATGTTTTTATTTTTTAAGCTATTCTCATGGGCATAGAGTAATATCTCAAAGTGGTTTGAATTTGCATTTGTCTTCTTACAAATGAGGAGAACATGTTTTCATAAGTCTTTTGATATTTTGTAGAGCCTCTTTTGTGAAGTTCTTGTTGAAGTTTCCTCCTCATTTTTTATTAGGTGGTCTGTCTTTTTCTTATTGACTTATAGGAGTTCATATATATGTTTGTGTGTATACATATACATGTATATGAATATATTCATTAATATATAAGTACATATATTCAGGATATGAACAAGATATGAAATGCAAATTTCTTTCTTTACTCTCTGGCTTACCCATTTACTTTTTTTTTTTTTTTTTTTAAATTTTTGGTACTAGGGATTGAACTCAGGAACACTTAACCCCTGAGACCCATTCCAAGCCCTATTTTGTATTTTATTTAGAGACAGTGTCTCACTGTTGCTGAGGCTGGCTTTGAATTTGTGATCCTTCTTGTCTCAGCCTCCTGAGCCGCTGAGATTACAGGCGTGCGCCACCGTGCCCCACCCATTCACTTTCTTGTTGATGTCTTTTGGAGATTAGATGTACTTAATTTTAATGCAGTCATATTTATCAATCTTTTCATTTATGGTTGTGCTTTTTATGTCCTGCTTAAAAAATTCTTTCCCTACCTTCCTTCCTCCCTTCTCTCCCTCTTTTTTTTTTTTTTTTTTTTTTTTTTTAATTTTTAACCGGGGATTGAAATCAGGGGCACTTGACTACTGGGTCACTGAGCCACATCCCCAGCCCTTTTTTTGTATTTTATTAGAGACAGGGTCTCACTGAGTTGCTAAGTGCCTCGCCATTGCTGGGGCTGGCTTTAAACTCGCAATCCTCCTGCCTCAGCCTCCCAAAGTGCTGGGATTACAGGCATGCACCACCGTGCCCAGCTCCTTCTCTCCCTCTTCCTCTTCCCTCCTTCTCTTCCCCCTTCCACCCTCCCTCCTTTTAATTTGGATACCTTTTCCTTCTTGCTCTCCAGCACCACCTCTAACATAAAGCT
The DNA here is from genome assembly GCA_025594165.1 of Tamias sibiricus. Lineage (NCBI taxonomy): Eukaryota > Metazoa > Chordata > Mammalia > Rodentia > Sciuridae > Tamias > Tamias sibiricus. The sequence continues at coordinate 9,296,891 of CM046666.1, forward strand.
AGTATCCACAGATGCACCGGGCATCATTCTTCAGACCCCCTTCCACACCTCTTCCCTCAGTTAGTTCTTCCTTGGACAGAAAGAGCTTTACCTGGAAGGACTTAAGATGAAAGTACACCTGAGGATGAGCTTCTTGAGAGGAGGGCCTGCATCTCTTCTACTTTGATTCCTCCAGTGCCTGGGATGGGGCTCACCAGATGCTTATTTATTGAGTTCATAGATCATATTTTCACGGCAACACTAAGTCAAATGAGAAGCTAAAGCTTTACCCCAATTAAAGAATGTCTGGAAAATTTCCTGTCAATCATGTAACAGTTTCCTTTATTAGCTAAAACACAAAAGCCTGACAATGGTTCTCCACTTTGGCTGGCACTCAGAGCCCCGAAACTCCAGAATTCTGGGAGTCTATCCCATTGGCCTGGGATGTGGTCTGGGCATTAGGATTTTTCAAACCTTTCCAGGTGGTTCTACTGGGCAGCCAAGGCTGAGGATCACCAGAAAAGGGAAATAGTGAGGGTGCACGATTACTATTATGGTTGCCAGATAAGATACAGAATTTCTAAGTTTGCATTTCAGATAACCAACAAATAATTTTTTTTTTGTATAAATGTATACCAAACATGATGTGGGACATTTTTGCTAATTCAAATTTAACTGGGGGGGGCATATTTTTATTTGCTGAATCTGGCAACCCTTGTTACTATAAAATTATTCCTCACCGCTAACCTTGTTAGAGCCACTACCTCCCAGTGACTCCCCTTCCCCAGCACTTCGTGGTGCTCTGGCTGGGTCGGTTTTTCTTGGGGCCTCCAGCTGTCTGTGCAGCCTTGCTCCATGAAACAAAACCCTCACAGCTGGAATACCTGGTGCTACACCTCCCTCACCTTCAGAAGGTATTAGGCTTAGGCCTGCAAAATTAGGAACAAGCAATTGAAACATGCTTTGGAGATTTTCATGGAAAATGCAAGTTTGCATGAATCACAACCATGGATACATAACACAATTAAAACCCAAGTTGAATGAGATGGATATCATTATCCTAAATGCATGATTGAAGATCTGAATGGTACTTATATACTTTGTATACAAGCAGTTGTATGTAAAAAGATACTATACTTTTGCATGATGAATAAGTAAATAAAAAAAAAAAAAAAAACCCAAGTAGAGGACCAGGAAGCCCTTCTTTTTTGTTTTCCTTTCCAGACTAAATGAAGTGGTTTAACCTACTGTGTGATTCATTGATAGAACAGTATGAGAGATGACTCATTTGTGAAAACAGACCACACAATCTCTCCCTTCCCTTGAATACCTCCTCTACATCCATTGTCTTTCATCTTTCACCTAACCATTGTTTGGCAATTGTTACTCTTGAGTTCCTTGGAAAGTTCCAGAAAGAAAAGACCTCTCATTCCCAGGCTTGTGCTGTCTCTGTCACGTGATGATGAGGTTTAGAACCCGTCACATCTGCAGTTTCGCTTCCACGTTGTCAGAGTCTCTGGAAATGGTTTCATTTCCAGTTTCTCAGGGAACCCCAATGGCTAAGCGCCGAAAAGGCCATCTGCTCTTGTCCTTGAGACTACGTTGTCTTGGAGCCACAACGTGGTTCATATGTGAATAAATCCGACAGGGTTCAGGCAGTGTCATTAAATAATGGCACTTTTCTAGCACATTGTCACTTTCTTATAGCTTTGCATCTGATTTTTAACAACAGCCCTGACAGATACTATTTTCACTGGTTTACAGAGAAGAAATACATTCAGCACAGTTAAATGACTGTGGAAAAATAATCTAGCAAATGACAAAAATCAGAACCCAGGACTTCTGACTTTTAATATTGTGCTTTTTCTAGTGCTATTATGCTCTGAGAGCTCTCTCTGAATGTGCAGTTCTTAACAACCCCTCAGACATCTTGTTTAAAAACATACAGATTCCCTCAATCCTGTTCCCTCAATTATAAAGTCGTGGAGTTGAGAATGGGACCCAAGAGTTTGTAGTTTAAGACCAGCCTCAAAGAAGGAGAAGAAACTTACATTTGCAATGTATCATTTGAATTCTTGATTACAGGTCATGGAATCCCAGCCATATTGGAGAACAACACAGATACATGTAAGGGGAATTATTTGCTATATCTTTTCTAAGTTTGGTCATTTAAAAAAATATTTATTTATTTGCTTTCAGTTGCACACAATACATTTTTACATGGTGCTGAGGATCGAACCTGGGCCACGCATGTGCTAGGCAAGCACTCTACCGCTGAGCCACAACCCCAGCCCTAAGTGTGGTTATTATTTATAGTTTACTTCAAAAAATTATGTCGGTTTCCTTAATAAGTACAACCCAAGTGGCCAGGTGGAAGTAGAAAATTGGGTTAATTGTTTATTGCTTGCTTCCACCTGTTCTTGCTGTCAGTAGGGACTGATTTCGTTCAGTTTAATCCATGTATACAGTGGATATTTCCTGAATATCTGTAATACATCAGGCACTGTGCAAAGACTGGAGTTAGCAAGGACATTTCTTGCCTTTGTGAACCACACAGTCTATTGAGAAGACGGATGAAGATGTATAGATTATTATAAATGTCATCAGTGGGATAATAGAGGTATGGAGTACCATTGTGGGAATACAGAAGAGGGAATGTTCTTCTGGGGTCAAGACAGATCCTAGGAGGTGATGCCTAGGGATTTCCTGGATATTCATGAGTCTCCATCCTTTCATTTGTGTTGTTGGGACAAATTCAAGGCCATTGACTCTTCCTGTAGGATATTAGGTGACATCATAAAATAAGACATGGTACCGGTCTCAAAAGATATATATCTATATATCTATATATCTATATATCTATATATCTATATATATATATATATATAATATATATCTGATGGGGTAAGAATATTTCTAGATCAGAACCCCCCACAATTCTGACCTAAACACAAAGTTTTGAAGACCTTGCTTGGCAATGAACTCAGGTGGCTCCATCCCAGCCTGCTGGGTTCCCCACATACATCTTTCCAAGGGACACTCTGCAATCAAAGTCAGCTGTGTGAGGCAGATTTTTGTCACTGTGACAAATGCCAAAGGAGAACAACTTAGAGGAGGAAAGATTTACTTTAGCTCATGGTTACAGAGGTCTCAGTCTGTGGTTGGCTGGCTCCATTCATCTGTGCCTAAGGTGAGGCACATCATGTGCATGTGTGGGAGGAGGCTGCTCAGTTCACAGCAGCCAGGGAGCAGAGGGGGGGGGGCAGACAAGAGAAGAGATAAGGGAGAGGGGAAGGGGCTGGGGATATCCTTCCAGGACGCACCCCCAGTGACCTGCTTCCTCCAACTAGGTCCTACCTTCCAGAATTCCACTGAGCCATCAGTAGATTAATGCACAGAAGAGGTGAGAGCCCTCATGACCCAACACTTCCTAAGAGCCCACCTCTGAACGCTTGAGACTTTGGAGGACATTCCAGATGCAAGCCAAGGTAAGGCGAGAACAGCTGGGCTTGTGTCACCACCACACTGACCTCCTGGAGGAGAATGACAGTCACTAGGAAGGGAGCTGACAGTTCATACCCTTGTCCTTGGTGCTGAAGGAAGTCTGCCCACGTACCTGCAGCTCTGGTTTCAGGTGTGTGGATGTCAGGGTGGTAGATGCCATCTCAGGTGACCTGCCTCAAGTACTCTTAGAGCTCTCCCCTTTTCTGCCCAGCTTAGCACAATCCATGAGTAAGAACTCCCAACTGGCAACTCGGGAAAAGGCATCGAGATAGTTTAGCAGGTAACATCGGGCTTCTCTTTGGATCCCTTTATTGTCCTCACTTAAATTATTTACTTGTAAAATTACACTGTCTTATTTAATACAATTTTAACTCCTTTTCTATTATTTGAATCCTTCCTTTCTCTCTCCTACTCTCCTTCCCCACCCAATGCCTAAGTCTTTTTTCACCCTTTGCTTTGAGAGAAACCACTCTAAAACCACTATAAAGAAAGCCAGAGTGGTGGCAGTTATCTTATCACAGGCTGAGGTCACAGAAGCCATTGGTGGAGAGTGCTGCGGGCTGTCTGGAGGCAGATGGACAGCCTGTTTCCTGCCCAACATCTCTTTGCCATTATCTTGACCTTGGGCAATGCTGTTGTTTTTACTGTGGTTTGGCTGCCTGGAAAGTGGACCTCCATTTGAGGCTGGTTAAACGAAGAGGCTGGTATATGCTTAGACCTGAGGTGGAGGCAGGGTTCCAGAGCAGAAAAAAAAAAAAAAAAAGAAAGGATCAGTGGAATCCTGAGGAAGAGATAGGGTTCTAAGAAAATCACATCAAACACGCTTTCCTCTCTGAAACTGGCAATGCTTTTTCATCAGAGGAGATGGATTTGCTTGAAAATGTAACTTCCTGTTTTGCAAGCATTCCCCCCAAAATATTACAGCTTTTAAAATCTGGGTCCCATGAGAATGACTAACTTGTGTGGTTGGGTTCCTGAAGGAATTCAGAACAACTGGATTATGATCTCGGATGCCTGAAAGAAGACGAGAAAAATCAAAGTAGAGGAAGGAGTAGTGTCAGCCTTTATTTGCTGTGACCAAAATATCTGACACAAACCATTTGGAGGAAGAAAAGTTTATTTTAGTTCATGGTTTCAGAGGGTTCAGTCCATGGGCAGCTGGATTCACTGCTCTGGGCCCCAAGTGAGGCAGAACATCCTGGCACAGGACATGGTGGAGTGGTGGAGGAGAGATGCTCAGCTCGTGGTTGCCTGGGAGGGAGGGGAGACAGAGACGGAGACAGTGATAGAGATGGAGATAAAGAGAGAAGAGAAGAGGGAGGAAGTGACCAGGGGTAAGGTATAGTCCCCATGGGCACACCTCCAGTGTCCTGCTTTCTCTAGTCATGAATGACTTGCCTATAGTTTCTACCTCCTTCCCATCGACTATTCAAATTATTAATCCATTAAATGGGTTAATCCACTAATGAGGTTAGAACCCTCACGATCCAATCGCTTCCCCAAAGTCCCAGTTCTGGACATTGCTGTACTGAGGTCCAAGACGTCAACATGAGGTGTTGGGGTCTTGATCCAAACAGTAACAGAAGTGAACACATATTGTCTTCCTTTGATGTTTCAGGAATTTCACCTCCTTGTCTCATTTAGTTGTGCAGTGGTGGCCTTCTGAGCTGGGGTTATGGTCCTCATGCTACAGATGGCAAAGGCAAGGCTCGGGGAACTGAGGACGTAGAGCATAGAACCAGAGAAGGATGGAGTTGAGATGTAAACTAAATCCATCTGGCATCCAGTGGGTTGAGAGAAGAGGTTGATGTCTTGCTGACTTTGGAAATGTATATGAATTTGCTAACAATGAGAAAATGCTACATCCTAGAATCCAATGACAACGTTATCAGGTGTCCATCAACATAAATGGCATCTGGAAATAGAGCTTTATGTTGAAAATGGAAGGACATGACTAAAGTACTATAGGCTAAGCAATTCTTAAAACTTGCCTTCCTTCCTCCTCCCTCCCTTCTCATTTATTTCTTTCTTCCCTTCTACTCTTTTTCTACTTCCTCCCTCCTTCCTCCTGGTCTCCATCTTTCTCTCGCTCTCTCTCTTTCCTCCCTCCTTTCCTCTGTATACTTCACCACACTTAGAGAGATGATGCATAATAATAGTTCCCACCCCTGAGAAGGTTCAGTCCATCTGAGGAGATGGCCTTAGAAACAACGATGTCCTGTGGCTGGCAAGTTTGGTTATAGAGCTTCACATTCCATCCTGCAAATCAAGATGAGGGAGCAAGTGATTTTTCTTGGGTGAATTAGGATAGATAAAGTGAGGAGGTCGCATTTCATCTGGGCCTTGAACAATGTGGATAAACACCTACTCAGGGTTGGAAAAGGGCATTCTAGAAGAGAGAAGAGCTCACTTTAAGTTTAGGGCACAGATTGGACCAGGATAGCTGGACTTCAAGGGCCGTGTGAGGGCCAAGGCCTGCATTTGACCTTCTCTTCAGGAAGGCCCAGGGAGGATTCCCTCCTCTTCCTCCTCCTCTCCCTCCTCCTTCTTCTCCTCCTTCTCCTCTTCCTCCTTCTTCTTCTCTTGTAAGATGGATCTTGATATCACTCCTGGAGCCGGGGTAGAATTTTGAGTAGGCACACTAGACAAGTGTCCCCGATGGTTATGCTGTCACATCTACACATTCACTCTGCTCTCTTGGCTTATCCACATTTTCCACATTATAGTGTAACAAGTCGCTCACCCCACCGAGTCCTCTGACAAAATTCCAAAGCAATGTGGCAGTCAACTGTTCCTTCTGGCAATGGGTGCTAGACTGTTTCTCAGGAAGTTGAATCTCTTCATTTGGTAGAATTGCCCTTGAAGGAATGCCTGGAGTTACTGGGGAAGAATTCTTTTGCTTTGTGGAAATGAAGACCAACCAAATGGGAAGGGACGATGGCCATTCATTCAGAGCTTGCTAGAGCAAGGACTCAGCCACCAGCACATGGGTTTGGGCAGACCCTCAAAGGCAGGGTGATGGGGTGGGGAATCTTTACAAGGGAGGAGCTTTAAGTGTGCCCTGAAGGAGGTCGTTGGTGTGGAGGTACCCAGGTGGAGGTGGGGCATCCTAGGGAGTGGCTAGAGTGGCACACTTGGCTTTCTTTGCTTGATTCTAATAGAAGCAGGGACAACAACTAGAGAAACTGTCAGTTGTGAAGTCCTGGCCATTTGGGGCCAGTTGTCACGGGGTTATTATCTGACTCTCTGGACGGTTACTGGACAGTGCCTGACTTGTGCTACAAGTCCACCTTGTACAGCGCAGGCTGGCTTCCTGGGCGGCCTCCTGTTGGTTCTAAGTTGGTTTTCTGAGCCAGTGTGTAGACAGAGGGCCAGAGCTCTATTTTTACACATGGTCTGGTCATTAGCCAGTCTTTCTATCCATATGCATGAAGGAAAGACTAGCTTCTGGATTTCTGGTTAGAGCTAAGAAGAGTCTGTTTGGTAAGCACATGGGCATATGGGGTAGAAAGGGTGAGGATGAACTGAGTGCAGAATGGAAAGGTTCAAGGCCAAGTTGTGTTGGGTGTTTCCAGCAGCACTGGGTTATAGGGGCCGGCGTGGGGTCAGCTGCTGCTCCTGGATCCTGCAGTTCCTGCAGGAAGGGACACTTATTGTTATTATTTTATTAATGAATAAAATAAATTTTATTTATTATTATTATTAATTATTATTATTATTTTTTAAGTTCAGGATATTGTTGGGACTGCCCTGAAGATGCCCTTTTTGGAAAGCTGGCTTCTCTATTTCCTTTGATAACTTGACCTCTCTGAGATGCAGGCCAGGAGATGGATGTGATATTGTTGCTATAGGAAATTAAGACCCTGAGGAGCAAAGATACTTTGTTTGATGAGCCATCCTCACAGGCCCCCTGCCTCTGCATAGCTGCAAACTATGTTAATAGAAAAGTAACTTTCTCTGTTCTACTCCCCACCGCTCCATTCAGAATGATTTAATTGAAAAGGGAATTTCCTCCCCCCTTTAACTAGTATCAGGTGTCCTACTCAGGTGGTTGGGTATAAGAGTCAAAATATTTTTATAACAGCTATAAACAGCTTTACAATACACTTACTGTTTATGAGGAAGCCTGACATGTTGGGGACTTTTCATGGCTGTGATTGGCATACAGCAGAGAGACTGGAATTTCTTATGGAGCTTTGTTAAAATGCGTTAATCCTGGTCACAAAGCCAAGTATAAAATTTTAGTGGCTTCTGAAACTGTCGCCCTTTTTTTATGTCCCCTGTCTGAATCTCCCTGGAAGCCAATGGGATTCAGGAGAGCTAAGCGTATTTGCTTCTGTGAACTGTGCTTATAAGGCCACATTCTCTCACAGGCAGAGAGGAGACAAGAAGAGCGAGACTCCAAAAGCCATCTTCTAAACAATTAGTGGAATGAAAGAAAACAGTCTTACTCATGCTTTGGGTACCTTTTTCCTTTAAGTTGAAGGTCTCCCCACCCCAAGCCAAATGGTATATCTACAAAGGAAAAAATGTGACTGTTGGGGGAAAAAAATAAACTCATTGAAGATAAGGATGCCTGGTTTTTCAGAGGCAAGAATGAAGACATAATGAAACGGAGCACAAGATGAACTTGTCTGGCTGGATCAGAAAGTAGGTTTAAATGATTAGCATCCTCTTTAATAGCCCACAGCAAATAACATAGTTTAATGACCTTAATGACACAATTCTTGGGAATCAACAATTGCTAGAAAATTATAAAGAGGTTCTCATTAAATGGGCACCCACAACCAATATGGGGAAATGATTACAATTCAACAGTTCTTTTAAAAGCAACTGTAAAGGATGCTACATTCCACCCCCCTTATCTATGCGAAGGGCAGGGTGTAAGTCCTGCGTGATTGCCAAAGGTACAAATAGTGTGCAGAAATTGTGAATTCCAGTTCCTATTCTGTGACAGGGAAAGCATTCCTGAGAGTTCACCTCTGAGCATTTTCATGACACCAAATACAGAGATTGTTAGGGAAGGAAAGGTGAATGGGAAATTTTAATGGGTCCAAAAGGCAAGTGATGTTTCTTTTCTGTTCATTTTGCATTGACAGTTGATGTTGTTTCTTAAATCAAGACAGCAGCATCTCCATCCAATCTGAAATTAGAAAAGTGACAATATTTTTTTAAACCCCTCCAATTGCTAGGCTATGTCCCTAATTGACTGTGGTCCCAGCATGGGGACCCTCCTTTTTTCAGTGAAGTGGAATAACCCACCTGTCTCCTTGTTAGTCTTAAATGATGATTCCTGGGAGTTTCCCCTCAGTCACTCATTCAAAAACCCTCCTGAGCACCTACAGCCTGTGCTGGCAAACACACGTTAGGGGGAAGCAGTAGAACACGGCCCCACCCTCATGGACCCCACGCATGAAGAAGAAGTTCTAGAAACAGTCACAGAGGCAGTCACTAGGCGACAGACTCCACCATGGCAGGAATTTCGCCCAAACATAAAAGGGCCGTAGTGTCTCTCTCTCTCTCTCTCTCTCTCTCTCTCTCTCTCTCTCTTTAAAATTTCGATAGACATCATTATTGAATTTTAAAATGGTACAGATTTCCGAGAGCCATCTGTTGTGGAAGTCAATCCAGCACCTGGCTGCAGCTGGGGTCCCTGTGGCTGGGGTTGCTTCCACCCGTCCACACTACAGGGATATCTTTGCAACCGCTTGGAGAGTCTTTTTGGCAGAAAGAAATGCGAATCCTCTTGATGGGCTACCCAGAGAAGACCATGGTTCTGTTCAAACTAATGCTTGGTGAAACTGTGACTGCCATTCCCACTGGAGATGTCGATGCGGAGACCCTTGAGTATACACCGTGTCTTCACTGTGTGCAGGGACAAATTGCAGTACCTGTGGTGCCACCACTTCCAGAGCCCCCAAGACTTGGTCTTTAGGGGGGACAGCAATGAAATCATGTGAAGGAGACCCATGAGGAGCTTTGGGACGATGCTGACCACTGCTGAGCCCCTGGATGCCATCCTTCTAGCTAGCAGGACTTCCCCGAAGCCAAGATGGTGGTAGACATCACAGATGTGCTGAAGCTACGTTCTCTATACCGCAGGAACTGGTATATTCAGATTTCCAGTGCCACCAACAGGAATCAGTTCTATGAAGGACTGGATTGACTGGCAGTTCCATCTGCTCTAGAACCGGAAGGGACCCAGCACATACACACTTTTTTTTCCTCTTGACCTTGGCTTTTTTTTTTTTTTTTTTTTTTTTTTCCCTGTGACAAATGTGCATCCCTATGGCCCTGAGTGTCAGAAGTTGTTCCCACGGGTTGATCAGTGCACATCACAACATGCTGTACATGTGCAGAGTCAGGCTGAAAATAGGTTTTTATTTAATGTAAGTAGTTTCTGTTTCCACTGAGGTAGTTTTTTTATACTCCTATGCAGCATTACTCAGCTTTTTGTTACTGTAAAAAGGACAATCAGCCTACTGCTGAATATTGAAAAGGGATTTAGGCATGTGAGTCCTGGCGTCCAAGAGATGCTGGTTTTTACACTGGTGTTGAAATACATTTGGTGGTTGGTTTTAAACCTGAACTTAGTGCATTCTTTCAAAAAGTTGAAAGTATAAGAACTCTTGAACAGGCAGAAGGGAGACTACGCTTAGAGCAGGGTTTGCAGTCCATTGGATGGGCGGTTCCCCAGATATCTGAAAATGCCCGGAACAGTAATGAAACAAACCATCATCTACTCTGCATGGTCACGGCAGAGGTCCTCGGGACTGGTTTGTCTGGGCCACCGGCATTCAGTACTGTTGTGCTTGTCCCGTGTGCACATGTCACCTGGCGGGCAGGCTAGGGGGCCATCTGTGGATGCAGGGCTCTGGCCTTGCCCTTGGTCTGTGTGTGTCTGGAGCATTAGCCGGTCGCCCTTGTGCAGGGCTCAGACTCGTTTTCAGGAGGTTTGGGTCTCACCCACAGGAGCTCCTGTGAGCTGGGGGGTTGGTGCATTCTGGACCCACAGCCCCTGGAGCATTTGCCATTGAGAAAGATGATCTCTACTCCTTTGCATTTTATAGTTTGATAAACACTGAAGATCTGGAGCTGTTAAATATGAAAAAAATCTCGACACTGGTTTATTTGTTGTATTGGAACTTTACTACTTTTAGTACACAATTAGTAATCAACTTTTTTGTACACTTCTTTCCATTGTCATCTCCATGAACTAGCACTGTAATTAGAGGTGCTAGAATAAAGTCTGTGTTAAAAATGATATAAATCTCATAATATTTGAACTAAAAACTCTAATCACATAAATGTCATGTCTGTCAAAGCGTTTTAAGCTCATCTTCTCCCTTTTGCTTTCTGCTGAACTCTCACATGCTCTCTGATCTTTTTCTCTCATGTCACATTCCAACCAGTATTTACAACCTAGAATGCATCTTTGGTTTACTCTGTGCTTAAATAATTGTATGCAATCATATATTTACATGTTCTTATTTAGAAACATATAATCTAGACATTCTGATCATTGGGTCATATAAAAATAAGATCAGAGGGACGTAGCCTATAGCATGATTTGATGTGATTTTAGAATTTGAATGAGGAGATTCATCTATAACCCCAAGGCAGCATTGGACAGTCTCTAGTACCTTTTATTTCATTCATTTAAACAGAATAAGAAAATGACGCTTGAACCATATTTAGTCATTGTTAAAAGTGGTGATGAAAAGAGAAGTGTTTGTGTGCTTCCCTACCTTACTGTTATTTGGATTGATAGACTGTTGCTCAGAATTTGCTGATTATATTTACGCTTCTTAGAAATTACTTGAAGCATTGGCTCTCATACCCTTGCAGACAGGCAGGAGCGAAACCCAGATGTACCTGGGCTCTCTCCCGCCTCTCAGATGGCCGTGGGCTCCGTCTTGCTCAGAGTTAGTGATGCTCAGGTTCAGTTGTGTCTCCTCTGTGGTTGTTGCTCTTCGAAAGGCAACTCTTAAGCTCTATTAGAGAGTGAAGGGTCTATTTGTGGACTCAAAGCTTTAAGACCACCCTGTTATAATTTAAAATGATCAATGGATGCACACATACACCAGCTCAATGGAATCCTAACTCTGTCTTCCTTATGCTTCCAAGTGACAGGGATGTGGGAAGAGAGGAAAGCAGGTTTGAACAAAAACCTATCCTTGTCATTTTGGGATGGCCTTGGGCACTGTGAAGAACTTTACTGAAGGATAAACTTCCAAGTAGTGTCAACAAATTGGGCCTTCCATTTTTTTGGTGCCTGATGGTCAACCAACCATAGCTGACTAACCGATGAGCTTGAGAGGGTAATTGGTTTATTTATATATGGGCTGTTGGAATCCCTCTCAGCAGTAGGAATTTTGGGAAGAATGCTAGTTGTCTGGGTATCTTGCCCTAACTGCCAACTTTATCTGATAAATTCTTTGTACAAATCATTCTTGGGAGCTACACAGGTGATGCAAGAATTTGGTTATATGGGACAGAGGAGTGGGGAGGAGAATGAGAGAGAGAAAGGGAGGGAGAGGTAGAGGCGGTGGAAAGAAAAGGGAGAGAAGGGATGGGATGAGTCTTGCCTGGAGTATCAGCTTCCGCTGGGGAAGAGAGAGAAGAATTTCTTGGTGGATCCTTCAAATGACGGGGGACAACACTCTCCAGTTTTTAAGATGACGTGAGTAAAAACAGCACAAACGAAGAGATGATATAGAGGAAGCCAGGAGACTCAAGGGAGGAATTCTGATAGAGGAGGTGAGGCAGTTATTAGATGCACTCAGGAAAAAAAATCCTAGAAGATTTAGACTGATCCCATTTCATTGGGGATCACTCTCTTGTCAAAAAGCCCACACAGGGCTGGGATTGTGGCTCAGCGGTAGAGCGCTCGCCTAGCACGTGCGCGGCCCTGGTTCGATCCTCAGCACCACGTACAAATAAACGCATTAAACGCATTGTGTACAACTAAAGCAAATAAATAAATATTTAAAAAAAAAAGCCCACACATACCTTCTCTACTCCAGCCATGCAGATGGGCAATTAGTGCATTATCAGTTACCATTGATGGTTGTGTAGGGCAATGCCTGTCTTAGTCTATTTGGACTGCTATAACAAAATGTCATAGACTGAGTGGTATATAAGCAGAATTTATTTTTCATCATTTCAGAGGCTGGAAGTCCAAGGTTAAGGTATAAGTGTATTTGGTATATGGTGAGGGTTGCTTCTGGGTTCATAGATGGTGGCTTCCTCCTCTTTCCCCCTTGGTAGAAGGGGCAAGACAGTTCTCTGGGCCACTTTTATACATAGTAATAATCCCATTAAAGATGGCTCCACCCTTATTACCTAATCACTTCCAAAGCTCCACATTCTAATACCATCACATTGGGAGTTAGGATTTCAACATATGCATGGGGTAAAGGGGGGCCAAAAACATTCAGTCCATAATAATGTTACCAATAGATTGTCTTGGAAATGTTGGTATTTTCTTTTGCTTTAAGTTGTCCCCCCCATAGTTTTATTGAGGTAAAATTGAAGTACAAAAAAATGCACGTATTTGAAGAAGGCAATTCGATCAGTTCTTACATGTTTTGACACATGTGTAACCAATACAATCAATATAAAAAGCATTTCCATTACTTTTTTTTTAAAAAATTTGAAATCATGCAGACTGTGTTTGCTGTATGACTTATTCTATTAGAAACCAACCACCTTAACATATATAGAACCCCACCCCTACATCACAACTATTTCAAAATTAAATGGCACACTCATAAATATCTCGCAGATCAAAGAAGAAAGCACTAGAAAAGTAAAGAAAAAATGCTTTGAGCTAAGTGATAACAAAAGCTTACAATATCAGAATCTCTGGGATGAAACAGTACACAGATGAACATTTATAACTTAAAGTACTTGTATCAGGTAGTAGGAAGGAAAAAATAAGAGCAGGAGCAGAAATATATGACATAGAAAAGAAATAACACAGCTAAAACTTGATAAAAATCAAACAAGTCTGATCAAGAAAAAAACAAGAACACAAAAATTAATATCAATGGAAAGGAAGCTATCAAAACAACCCTACAGATGCTAAAAATATATTAAGGTAATATTACAATTATATGCCAACATATGTGATAGCTTACATGGCATGGTCTATAAAGGATCCATGTGCTTCTGAGAAGAAAGCATTCAGTCATTGATGGATGAAATATTCTATATTATGTCTGTTAAGTCTAAATTATCAATTGTGCATTTTAGTTCTATAGCTTCTTTATTTAGTTTTTGTTTGGAGGATCTCTCCAGTGATGACAGAGGCATGGTATATTGCATTGTGGTCTATTTGATTATTGAAATTGAGAAGGGCTTGTTTGATGTACGTATTTATGATTGTTATGTCGTATTGATGTATATAGTTCCCTTAAGCAGTATGAGATGGCCTTATTTTTCCCTTTTGATTAACTTTGGTTTGAGGTCCACTTTATCTGAGATGAGGATAGAAACCCCTGCTTGTTTATGCGATCCATGTGATGTTTTTTGCCCATCCTTTTACCTTCTGTTGGTTTTCTTTACCTATGAGGTGACTCTCTTGAGGACAGCATGTTTTGGGGTCTTGTTTTTTCATCTAATCTGCCAACCTATGTCTTTTGATTGATGAGTTTAGGCCATTTACATTCAATGTTATTATTGATAAATGATTTTTATTCCCTGTTATTTTGATTTATTTCTGTTTTTTTTTAGATTTCAAAATTTTTTATTTGTAAATATTTCTAGACTTGCAGAAAATTTGCAAAACAAGTTCTTGAATAGCCTTCACTGAGATTTTCCTTGAATAGCCTTCACTGAGATTTTCCTAATGTGTAACATTTTTAAAAAATTTTTGTATTATTCTAATTTGTTATACATGTTTGAGTACATTTCATTTCATATTACATATAAAGAGCACAATTTTTCAAGTTGCTGGTTTTATATAAAGTATTTTTATAACAATTGTGTCTTCATACATGTATTTAGGGTATTCATGGATAACTCAGTCTGCCATTATTCCTATCCCCTTTCCCCCTCCTCTCCCTCCCCCCTCTTTGTTCTATTTAAAGCTCTTTCATTCCTCTCATATTTTGAATTAGTTTCTCCTTTGATTGACTATTCTTCTGGTGTAGTTCTTCCCTTTGCTGGTTTTAACTTTTATTTTTCATTTCTTCTTCATGAAATATTTTACTGAGTATTTTTTGTAGTGCAGGCTTTCTACTTGTGAATTCTTTGAACTTTTGTTTATTGTGGAAGGTTTTTATTTCATCGTCAATTCTGAAGTTTAATTTTGCTGGGTACAGTATTCCTGGATGGCATCCATTTTCTTTCAAAGCTTGGTATATCTTATTCCAAGACCTCCTAGCTCTGGGAGTCTGGGTTGAAAAATCAACTGAGATCCAAACTGGTTTCCCTCTAAATGTTACCTGCCATTTTTCTCTGGCAGTTTTAAAAATTCTATCCTTACTCTGTCTGTTAGGTATTTTCATAATAATGTGCCTTGGTGTGGATCTATTGTAATTTTATATATTTGAGGCCCTGTAAGCCTCCTGTATTTGAGTTTCCATTTCATCTTTTAGGTTTGGGAAATTTTCTAATATTATTTCATTGAAAAAATTGTGCATTCCTTTCACTTGTATCTCAGAGCCTTCATCTGTCCCAGTAAATCTTAAATCTGGCCTTTTCAGGTTATCCCATGTTTCTTGGAAGTTCTGTTCGTGGTCTCTTAACATCTTTTCTCCTCCGCCAACTTTGTTTTCAAGATTACACATTTTGTCTTCATTGCCTGAAACTCTGTCTTCCAAGTGGTCTAGTTTGTTGGTGATGCTTTCCATTGAATTCTTAATTTGATTTATTGATTCCTTCATTTTGATAATTTATGCTTGATTTTTTTCCCAAAATATCTGTCTCTTTATTGAAGTGATCTTTCACTTCCTGTATTTTCTTTCTGATGTCACTCCCTATACCATCCTTCACTTTGCACAGCAGTTTGACTATGTACATTCTAAATTCCTTCTCTGACATTTCTTCCACCACAGTGTCATCAGATTCTGTTATTGAAGTATCTTGGTTTGTTTGGGGCTATTTGTTCCCTTGCTTTTTCATGTTTTTTTGTGTGTCTACCCATATAACAGTATGGATCTGAGGTAGTAGATTTTCTACCCTCTGGACTTGTGTCCCTGAAGGTTTCTAGTACCTCAAAGCTTAGGGGAAGACAAATAATAACAACAAGCAATGCAAACCTTATATAACATTAAACCAAATTGTTCCTATTATGACATCTACAATGCTAATGAGAAATTACACGATCAGTTATTGCCCACAATAAAAACAGTTAAGTTTGTAAAAGGGTGTACAATTTTGAATGGTCATCTGGGAGTTGTGAACAGAAGTGATGTAGGATATGATGATTATGAGGGAGGAGGAGAGAAGACAGAAGTAAAAAATTAAAGGAAGAGTGAAAGGGAGAATAATAGATTGGCTGTTGGCAGAAGAAAAGAGAGAAAGAGAATCAAGAGAAACAGATAAGTGAGAGAAAATATATATATATATATAAGGTGAAAATTAAAAAAATAAAAGGATAAAAAACAAAATTGAAATATACTAACCAAATTTCCTAGTTATCACATATTGATCCATGAAAAATAATTGGCTTCAAAAATGCTAGAAATGTGGAAAAATACTAAATATGAATATGTATAAATGTCCACGAACCATTAAGGTCACGATTAAACAGAGAAAAGAAAAAAAAAAAAAAAAAATCTTGATGCAAAGTTAAAGAATGTGTCCATTGGAGTTCAAAAAATTCTTAGTTTCCCTTCTCAGCAGCACTGGGATGAGAGAGGTAATCTTGTAGGTGGAATTCCTGGAGCAGGGTTTGGGTTTAGGTTGGCTCCAGGCTCTTCTCTGAGTGCCAGTTGGCCTGGAGACTTTAAATCAGTACATCTCCAGGGCCCAGCAATTGCCAGTCTGCACTGAAAGACTGCACCCTGGGCATCTCCCCTGGGCTCCACTCATGTAGTTGAAGAACCGATTAGTCAATTATGTCTTCTGCAGTCCCCATGCTTCCTGGTCTAAGGTTCAGTCTCCCAACTCAATCTCTCCAGCCAGGACCCTTTCAAATTCCTGGCCAGGTGTGTCTCTCCCAGCAGGTCCTGCCAGCAGCCAGGTTGGAGGGGGAGGGGTAGAGCCAGCTGGGTTTCCAAGACCAGTATTCCCCTATGCAAACCTCTCTCCATGTTTGATTTTCTCCTGGTCACTTAAGCACATTATATATCTTGCAGTGTGGATTTGCCCGGCCTGTATTTCAGGCCAATTTGGGTTTGCCAGGAATTGACTCCCTCAGCTGCTGGCCTCCTGTACCTCAGCTGCAGAATGGTTTTTCCCTTTGTCCTCTGCACACAGCCTGGAGAGATGGTGGCTTCTTTCCTTCAGAAGGATATTGAGGAGTGTGCCTTTCAGTTTAGTCAGGCAGTGTCTTTGATCTCTAAACTCTCCATACCCAGATATGCTTCACGGTTCTTAAAATGTGGGTTCTTTTAATTCCCTTAGCCTCTACTTTGCTCATGGAGGGACCACTCTGGCTGGTGACTCTAGCTGTGTCAGTGGCTGTGACACTGGGGATTTCTTCCTTATTATATCCAATCTCCTGAGTCCCCAATCTGCTTTGAATGTCCAGTTTTAAATTCCAATAAAGTCCATACCACCTTATTTTTGTTCCCTCACCTTGCTGAGAAGCTGCCTCTCTGCTTTCTTGGTTTCATGTCACACAGCAGTCAGAAAAGAGACCTCTTCTGTTCCTCCATCTTGATTGGGACCTTAAGTTGTTTATTCAAGAAAAATTAGAACATGAATTTGACATCCTTAAAAGTCAATTTTTAATAACTTTATATTTAAGACTCTTTGTAGATTTCCCTTCCACATAATATTTTCTTTCATAATGTTTTCATAATAATGTGCCTTGGCGTGGACCACTTTTATGGTCCTTTGAGATTTAAAATGTAAATGTCTGAATGACCAGCCTCAGTGTCTGCTTGGAGTTCTAGTGATCCAATTCTTAGCATGGCCTCTGCCTCCAACACTGTGGCAATGTGAAGGGTACAGAAGGGCTGTGAAAAAGTAGCTTGTAAAGGGGTAAGGTTCTGCTTAAATGCAAGATGGGGAGCTCTTCAATGACGAACAGTTTTCCATTGTGCAAAAGCATGCAGGAAAAGGTTTGGTCCCCAGGCTGTGAGGTTCTTGGAAGGTGGTAGAACCTCTAGAAAGTGGGGCCCAGTGGAGGAAGTGAGGTCATGGGGGGCGGGCCTTGAGGAGGACATTGGGACCTGGGCTTCCTTTCCTGTCTCTCCTGGTTTCCTGGTCACTGTGAGGTGAGAAGACCTTCTCTGCCAGGGCTCCCATCATAATGTATTCTGCCTCTACAGGCCCAAAGCAATAGGGCTCTGTGATCGTGGATTAAAACCTCTGAAACCATAAGCTAAACAAACGTTTCCTTTTCTTCAGTTGATATTCAGGCATTTCATAGCACTGGTAGAAAGCTTACTAACATTTTAAGGATCCCTGGAAGTGCTCACAAAGGCTCCCAGCCAGAGTCTGCACCTCTAGCAGCAGCAGAGAGCAGCATGTGCCGTGGTCTAGTAGTGCGAATGTGAGGACAGTAGACCCAAATTCAGAGGGGATCTCAGTTCTCTAACAACAGCAGCAACAGCTACAAATGGAGGGGGGCTAAAGTTCAGAGGAGAAAATTCTGGTTCCTGTAGAGACTAAGTCAAACAGGCATGACATAAATAATATTGTAATATCAAGGTATACTTTGCAATATTAAGAGCTTTTTTTCTGGAGTCATGAGATTTAGCAAAGAAAAAGGCGAGTATTTTATCTGCCAATTCTGTCTTTATACCATGAGTAATATTGTCTTTCTAACCAAATATATCATGCTTACTTTGAAAAATAGCTTTATGAAGATATGATTCATATAACATACAATCCACCCATTTAAAGTGTATGATTGAATGACTTTTAGTGTGGTCACAGAGTTGTTCATCCATCACCAGAAGTGATTATAGAATATTTTTATTAGCTCAGATGGTACTTTGGACCTATGAACCATCATCTCCCAATCACCCTCTCTCATCCCTTGCCCTAACTACTAATCTATTCTCTGTCATTGTAGATTTCCCTATTCTGGACATTTCATATAATTGGAACCCTACAGTATTTATGTTTTCATGACTGGCTTATTTCATCTTGCACAATATCCTCAAGGTTGATCCATTCTGTAGTTCCCTTTCAAGGCTGACTAATATTCCACTGTGTATATCAACAGCATTTTGTTTATTTGTATGTAGATGACAAACACTTCAGTGTCTTCCACTTTTTAACTGTGATTTATACTGCTATTGAACATGGATGTATAAGAGTTTACTCAAGTTCTTGCTTTCAATCCTCCTGGGTATATAACTAGAAGCAAAAATGCCAGGGTGGCTGATAACCGTACGTTTAACCATTTGAAGGTCTGACATATTGACATGGAAAGCAACATATTTTTCCCTGTGATTTTACTTATAAAGAAATAAATGGAGCCAGCCTTCAAGTCTCTATCCCTCTCATCTAATTGAGTAATGTTCACAAGATGTGATATAAATCTTCCTTCTTTCTGCCCTTACACTCCCAATAAAAAAGGGAGGGAAAAAAATGCAGAAATAGTCAGTATGAGGAATAAAAAGCAAACCAGGAGGGAAAACTTCCTATCAATTTATTAAAAGCTGATAGTTCATTTTCAATTATTAAAAACTAAAAATCCTTCAAGTCCAGGAACAGGGGTGAATTTCCAAAGCTTTCCCCTGTTCTTTAAAACCCACAGTACGGATTTCATTTTTATGGTTTGGAAATGAAAACCGCAAGAATCCTTCATGTAAATCTCGACATTAAGCCAGTCTTCCCTCATCTTGCCCCTTGAATCATTTATTTAAGCGGGCAATAATAAAAGGTGTCAGCAATTCAGTCGTGAGCTCTGGAAGCTTTCTGTAAGCCCTGACCTTTAAGTGTCTGCGTCTTGACAGGTGAGCTGTTCTTAGGCCTCCTGTGAGATATGGCATGGGCATGGGGTCAGGCATGCTAATGATAAAATTACCATTTACCTTTTACCTGGCAGGCCCAGTGCCTGACATTATAAATGTAGGTAACCTTTCACCTCGAGCTCTCAGCTGCTCTTCTCTTCTGAGAGCATGTCGGGAGACTGATGGGGGAGAGGACGGAATCCAGTGTGGTTTTTCTCTTTGGGTCTCTTGTGGAAGTTGCTTTTTCTCTCAATCTGGATAAAATATTATCTTGTTCATATCTGTGGAGGGCTGGGGTCGGAGTGGGACTAGGAGACAAGGAGGCTGCGTTTGTCATCTCGGATGTCTGACATTTTTGAAGCATGGCCATTGCTCCTGTTCTTTCTCTAAAGCTGCAGGTATTAATGAGTTTTTTGTTTTTTTTTTTTTTTTTGTTTGTTTGTTTGGTGGCCTGCTTTCATCTGTAACCACACTCCTCTTCCTGTTGCTTGCAATAGAATGACATTTCAGTGCTACTGAGTGTAGGATATGGTTAAGTAATTAGGGGACCTGGTGGCAATTTACAGGATGCATGCTTTAAGTTGGTGCAGAATAAAAATAAAACACAGAGGGCACTGGTTGCTGATGAGGCAGAGGAGAGTTTGGCCAAGTCGTACAAAATTCACGAAACATGGTGTTAATGACGACTTTCTAGGCTAGCTCTTGGTGCCATGTAAGCTGAATCTTGATGTATTCATCAGTTAGCCTTTAAGGTATCGAGGGATGACTTAATTGTTTATAAATAACATTTAGCTAAATATCCAAAAACTGGTTTGGGCTAGAATTAAAATCAGAATGCTTTAATTATGAGGTAGTAAGATTCTTTATTAAATGTTTAACTTTCTGGTGGTTTTGAGAATGGAGAATGTGAAGAAAAATAGAACAAGGGAGGGAAAGAAGAAAGGAGAAAAACTGAAGGAGGAAGGAGAGAACAAGCGGGGGAGGAAAAGAGGGAGAGGAAGATGGAGGAAAGGAAAGAGGTAGTGATGGGGGAGGGAGAAGGAGAAAGTAGAGGGGAGGGAGAGGACGGAGGGATGGAGGAAGGGGACAGGGAAGAAAGAAAGGAAGTGCTTTAGTCAGCTTTGTTTCATTGAGACCCAAAGAACCAACATGAACAATATAGAGTTCCAGTGGCTCAGAAGGCTGAGGCAGGAGGATTGCAAGTTTGAGACCAGACTCAGCAGTTTAATGAGACACTGTCTTGAGATAAAAAATAAAATGGAGCTGGGCGCGGTGGCGCACGCCTGTAATCCCAGCACTTTGGGAGGCTGAGGCAGGAGGATCGCGAGTTCAAAGCCAGCCTCAGCAATGGCGAGGCACTTAGCAACTCAGTGAGACCCTGTCTCTAAATAAAATACAAAAAAAAGGGCTGGGGATGTGACCCAGTGGTCGAGTGCCCCTGAGTTCAATCCCTGGTACCACAAAAAAAAACAATAAAAAAAAAAAAATAAAATGGGCTGTGGATGTGGCTCAGTGGCTAAGCACCCCTGGGCTCAATCCCTGGTATTAAAAAAACCAAACCAAACCAAAAGAAACCCCAAAACAGCAATAACAAAACCAAGAAACAAAACAAACAAACAAACAGAAAATCTTAGAGGAGGAAAAGTTTGTTTGGGGCTCATGGTTTCAGAGGTCTCAGTTCATAGATGGCTTACTTCTTAGCACTGGACCTTAGGTGAGGCAGGACATCATGGCTGAAGGGCATGGAGGAGGAAAGCAGCTCAGGACATGGCACCAGGAAGTAGGGAGAGCTCTGCTCACCAGGGACAAAATGTAAACCCCAAAGGCAAGCCCCCATGACCTGCCTCCTCGGCCACACCCTGCCTCCAGTCACCACTGGGCCAATCCATGCCCGTGGACTAAGCCACTGGTTGGTTACAGGTCTCATAATCTAATCATCTCACCTCAGTGTGCTCTTGCACTGTCTCACTTGTGAGTTTCTGGGGTCACCTCATATCCAAAGCATAACAGGTTGGAGGGAAGAAAGGAGGGAAGGAAGGAGGGAAGGAAGGAAGGAAGGAAGGAGGGAGGGAAGGAAGGAAGGAAGGAAGGAAGGAAGGAAGGAAGGAAGGAAGGAAGGAAGGAAGGAAGGAGAAAGGAAAAGGAGAGCCCTATTTTCTACCCTTGGTCACTTTTTAGCTGAAGTCTGTCCAAAGCAGGAAACTGAGGTCACTTCTGCCTAAGAAGAGAGAGAGCGAGAGTGAGAGCGAGAACGAGAGGCACCTGCAGGATGTGCTAGGCTCTTCTGAACCCCAGCCCTTGCAGATGGATGGCAGTAAGGAGCCAGGACCCCAGTGATCCCCTGATCTGCAAATGCTAACTCAGGGCATCTTAGATCCTCTCCATAAAGCTGTACCTAGGACTTTCATGACATTCGCCTGGAACTTACAAGAAGAATACTTTGTAAATAATGATAATTAAAAACCCAGCAAGTACTGCCTAGTTGCTTAATGTGTTCATTTAGCTCGAAACCTAGTACTTTGTATTTGTCACATGGAGTAAATCTTTAGCCACAGGATCTCATTATGAATGTGTTCCAGGGAGGAGATATAAATTCTTTTGACCACTTGCAGCATATTCAAATGAAAGCTGGTGCTAATAAAATTATTCTCATGTAATTAGATATATTAAATAATGTCCCAGGTTGGTTCAATGACATGGTTGGACTGCTAATTTTTATTCTTTCCAGGCACAGAGAGAATTCTCTCTGAAGATTTGTGCCACAAATAGCCCCAGAAGCTGGCTGATTTTGGAATTCGTTGCTGTGCTAAAACCAGAGCTCACCACGGCCTCCTCTTTAAGAAAAGTAAGTCTTCCTCAGGAAGCTGGTGACCCAAGACAGAGTGACAGCAAAAGCCTTTTCCTGGAACTCTTGAGCTCAAATTCAACGTATTGACAAGGTCCCCAGGGGGGACCCCATTCAGCCTGAATGAACTGGCAGAATTGGCAGTTGTTCTCAGGTTTATTGGATCATGTCCCCCAGTTTTGCTTTATTTTGTGAATCAGCCCTAACTCAGGACACCAGAATCACAACAAGAGTCCCATTTCTACTGGACAAAGGGCTGAGCCCTGCATTCACTCATCAATTGTTCCTCATCCCCCCCTGGGGCTGGAGCAATATGGGGTGGGATGATGGGTCTGTGCCAGATACTGCCCAGGCTTAGACCTCCTTGTCACACTCCTTGGTGTGCGGGGGTATGATTGCATGTGTTTAGGAGCAGGGCAAGGCAGGGAGACAAGAATCCTTAATGTCGCCTTCAAATTCCTTCTTTTATTTTACTTGGATAAACTACAATGAACAAAATAACTTACAAGGAGCCTTCACCTTGGCAAGTCTTGAAGTCATGGCATTAGCCCCACGACAACTCTAGATAATGACGTGGAGGGGGACACCATCCCTCTCTTGTCTCTTCCACAGCTATTGCTCTGAGACCTCCTTTGTTCTGGTTCCTGACTGCTGTGGGTTGGCACCACTGTGTTCAGATGCTTCAAATCCTTCCCTACCAAGAGGCAGAAGTGCCAATCTGCATGGCCTCAGTAGAGAAGGCTTTTCTCATTCTCGGTGAATGACATCTCCTGGAACAAGGTGGATTTCTAAGCACTTGCAGGTGGTGTCTATTCCAGAGAATCCTATATAAAGTGTGTGTGTGTGTGTGTGTGTGTGTGTGTGTGTGTGTGTGTGTGTAAGAGATAGACAGAGAGACAGAGAGAAACAGAGGAGGAGAGAGAGACAGAGACAGACAACCTTCTTACACTTTTATTCTCTTTACAAGACATTATCAACATCCGGAGCATTCAATATAGAGTCATCCTCTTGGATGGATCCTTCCAATGTTTAACTTGGGTCCTTCAAGGGATAAGTGTAGTTACTCCTCCAGGCCACCAGGAGGGCGCTATTTGGAATACTCCTTCAACACATGACTTTTTACACTGAATGGATCAACAAACCCAAACAAAATTCCTGACTCTCATCAACCAGCCAAGCCTGACCCTTCCATTCCAAAGGGTAATGCATTTCCTAAACCGAGTATGAAACTAAATAGGTAGTCCTCTTTAGGGATGTAGATATCTCTGCTTCAGAAAATGTTTATTGATTCTTTAGGTTCAGACCAACATTAATCATGCAAAAAGGCAAAGACGCGTGACTCAGGGTCCCGGTGGCAGGAGACAGGGGAGCAGGTTTTCTTTTTACAGTGAGACTTATGTCAACACATTTCTGAAAATTAATCAATAGTCAAATAACTCAAGTGACAGATTGATCATTCTGGCAGAGACCAAAGTCTGTAAGATGCCGCACAATTAGAACAGAAACCACACATAAGGCATTTTATTTGACATTATTCAAGCTTCTACTGATCCCATCACATTTAATTCATCCTTTCCCATCAGTCTCTTGAGATAGGAAGATAAAAGTTACAGTAAAATGATATTTAGCCATTACATTAGAAATATCAACTTGCAGAGCCCCAAAGCACTCTTTCATGTATGATTTTATAATAGAAAATAAGGTTATAGATTCCATATCAGTTGAAAATGGACTCCATGTAGTATGTTTGTAGAGTCTTTAATGGATTTTAAAATACCTTTTTTAACATTGACTTATAGCTTGGCTTTCTTTTAACTGTTTTTCCCCCCTTTGGAAAAAAATATGAAGTTTTGAGATTTTCCTCTCATAAAATAAGCTATCTTCTACTTGCTTATCAGTACAAGTATTTATTATGGTTTCTGAGTTCTTTGCATGTTGAATGTTGCTCTGGAAGCTCAAAAACTTTTAATAAAAAGGCTTGGGGGTAAATAGGTCAGGGTTCAAGTTTGTATGTTGCATGACCTCAGTTGATTTCCTGGGCTCTGGAAATCTTCATTCAAGTGTAAAAGAATCAAAGAAGAGTCTGTTAGAATGGTTGGGGGGAAAAATGAATTATATGCTTGGCATGTGGTTGGCACTAATAATACTCCCTAATGTCATGTTCATTATCATTATTGCTATTCTTCATATACAAAATCTATATGAAATATTTGTATTCCTCCTATATGAAACATTTTTTCTTTTAGAAATCTTTATCACAGAAAAATGAAAAAAAATTCTAAAATGAATGACATTCAAAATGATAATAATCACAAAAGCATTGGAAAAATTCTAAATTGCCTTCCATTGTTAAAGGAAAAATGTATTTCAGATACATATGTTATAGTGTATTTTAATTCTTTTTTTTTTTTTTTTTTTTTTTTTTTTTGGTACTGGGGCTTGAACTCAGGGGCACTTGACCACTGGGCCACATCCCCAGCCCTTTTTTTGTATTTCATTAGAGACAAGGTCTCACTGAGTTGCTACATGCCTTGCCATTGCTGAGGCTGGCTTTGAACTCGTGATCCTCTTGCTTCAGCCTCCCAAGTGCTGGGATTACCGGCATGCGCCACCACGCCTGGCATGTATTTTAATTCTTAAAAAATTTTTATTTATATGTTATATACGCTGATCCTTTGGAATATTCAAGTAGTCAAACACATAACTATGCTGGATGGTTTTAAGCTTCCTCTAGTCTGATTGCCATGGCAGGAGTGACACATGTCCCTTGCTACTTTTAATAACATTCTAAGCAAGTCATATGCTCAAACCTACCTTCCACATGATTGGGGAAGTTCTTTCCCATCATATGTTTGGAAGATAAACTGGAAATAGTTGAATAGTACTGATAATCACCACTGACTTCATTTTTTCCTTATATGTTGAAATCAAATCTATACAACTGAGAAAAGGAGGAAGGCTTCCTGTGCAGGAGACACCAGTCCCAACCATCAGTGGCAGAGGTCCAAGGACAGTTATGCACAATGGTTCCATGGTAGGTGCCATGGTAGTCCTGCCTACACCCTTCCATGATCACTGCCAGTGCTTCCTGCTAAGCAACAGAGGGCTTGCTCTCAGCCCAGCATGGGGTAGGCTAAGAGTACCATGGAGGAGCCCCAGGAGCAGCCTCAATTCTGAGGCATATTCTGTGTCAATGGCTGTCAAACTTTTTATCATGTTCCAGAATTACTTCGAGGAGACAAAAACTCTACTCTGGAAATTCCTGAATTTCAGAGTAGGTCTGAAGTGGAGGGCAGGCATTTGCTGTTTGAGCAAATTCCTGAAGTTATAATTCTTCTGCAGTCTCTCCACCCCCACCTCTCTGACTTACTATTAAGGAATTGATTCTTGTGACTTTGGAGGCTATAAAGTCCCAAGAGCTGCATTCAGCAAGCTGGAGACTAGGGAGAGACAATGGTGTAACTCCAGTCTGAACCTTGAGGCCTGAGAACCGGGAAAATGGATGTTTTAAGTTCCAGTGGTTCTGGGGCCGATGATGTAGCTCCAGAATCTGGGCCTGAAGGGAGGGGAAGATAGTTGTTCCAGCTTGAAGACAGGCAGGCAGAGAGAAAGATTCTTTCTTAGCTCTTTATTCTATTCAAGCCCTCTCTGGATTGGTTGAGGAACACCGTGCTGGGGAGGGTAATCTCACAGACTCACAGACTCATCCAGATGTCTGGGCACCCCATGGCTCAGGTAAGGTGACATCAAAAATTAACCATTAAGGAAGATGATGCTGAGGCTGTTGTTCTGGGGACAGCACTTTGAGAGAATCACTGTCTCTCTCTACTGTTTTCCAGAGTTTCCCAGTAGGATTGAGCCTCAGTTCCCTCAGTTATATCTTGCTCTCCTGGGAACCCTTTATTGACTTTCCTCTTTTCTTGTTTTCTCACTTATTTCCTTCTCTCTCTCCCCCCCCCATTATTTCCTGAGATTATCTTTCAAATTAAGTACATGTTCTCAAAGTCAGCTTCTGGGGAAAACTAACCTAAGACATTTACCTATAGCACATTAATGTCTGAGACCAGCCTGTTTATGAGCATCATGTTTGAAAATGTATATGAATAAAAGAACACTTGTTATCTGTTGTTGTGGACATAAAAATGATCAATCCTGTGTTTTCAGTCTTAATACTTTTAATTTTAGATTAAAAGGGTCATCCTCATGGCCATTGGAACACTGATTAAATTTATCGCATGTGGCAGTATTGTGTGCATGGTTCTCTCTACTCTGACTTTCCCTCTTCTGTTTGGTCTTTTTCCAGTTTCTCTTTGCCTCCCAACTCACACTACTCCCTGTACCCCCCAACCTTTTTTTTTTTTTTTTTTGCATAGGAAAGCAGTTGAATGATGCTATTTCACAGGAAAATATTATGACTGCTTGTGTTTGTTTCATCTCTAAGTTAAATTAGAAAACTGTATTGAAAGCATGCTGTGTTTCAAGTATCATAACGAGGCAAAGGAAATCCAAGGACAAATATTATACACCTTATGCTTTAGAGACAGGACAAGTTCAGTTTCCAAGCCTGTCTGTACACAGCAATCACTTCCAGAGCTTAAAAAATATGTTTAACCTAATTATCCATCAATGGATGAATGGACAAAGAAAACATGGTATGTGTACACAGAGGAATATTTATCTAGTCTTAAGAAAGAGGAAAAATCCTGTTATCTGAGACAGCATGGATTAATCTGGAGGATATGATGTTAAGTGAAATAAGCCAGGCACAGAAAGACAAGGACCGTATGGTATTATTGACTCCTGGAATCTAAAAAAATGGAACTCATAGAAGTATAAGCTAGATGGGAGTTACCAGGATCTGATGGGGGTGGAAATGTTTGTAAAATAATATAAAAATTCCAACCAGACAGGAAGAATTAGCTCATGAAGTCTATTGTATAATACAGTGGCTATTGTTAATACATTGAGCACTTGAAAACTGGCTAAAGAGTCAATTTTAAGTGTTCTTAGCACAAAAATTGACAAGAATGTGAGGGAATACATGTATTAATTAGCTTGATTAAGCCATTTCTCCATGTTTACATATTTCAGAGCATCATGTTGTATGCCACAAATATATGCTCTTTCTATGTCAATTAAAAGTTTCTCAAATTGGCTTAGGAACTGACTTCCTCAACAAGACTCCTACAGTGTAAGAAGTAAAATCAAGAACCAATAAATGGGATGGTATCAAACTAAAAAGCTCCTTCACAGAATGTGAAGAGGGAGCCTATGAAATGGGAGAAAATCTTTGCTACCTGTACCTCAGATAGAGCATTAATCTCCAGCATATATAAAGAACTAAAAAAACTTAAAACCAAAAAAAATCAAACAACCCAATCAATAAATGGGCAAAGGAACTGAACAGACACTTCACAGAAGAAGAAATACAAATAGCCAACAAATATATGGAAAAAATGTTCAACATCTCTAGTAATTAGAGAAATGCAAATTAAAACTTCACTGAACTTCCCTGTCACACCAGTCAGAATGCCAATTATCAAGAATACAAGTAATAATAAGTGTTGGCAAGGATGTGGGGAAGAAGGTACACTCATACATTGCTGGTGGGACTGCAAATTGTGCAACAACTCTGGAAAGCAGTATGGAGATTCCTCAGAAAATTTGGAATGGAACCATTACCAGTTGTCCTACTCCTTGGTATACAATAGGACTTAAAATCAGCATATTATAGTGACACAGCCACATCAATATTTTACAGCAGCTCAATTCACAATAGCTAAGTTATAGAATCAACCTAGGCGCCCTTCAAAAGATGAATGGATAAAGAAAATGTGTTATATATACACAATGGAATATTACTCAGCCATAAAAAAGAATGACTTTATGATTTTGCTGGTAAATGGATGGATCTGGAGACTATCATGCTAAGTGAAATTAGTCAATCCCAAAAAACCAAAGGTTGAATGTTCTCTCTGATGTGCAGATGCTAACACACAATAAGGTGAGGGATGGAAGAATAGAAGTTCATTGGATTAGCCAAAAGTGAATGATGGGAAAGAAATGGAAATAGAAAGACAGTAGAATGAATCGGGACATAACTTTCCTATGTTCATATATGAATACACAACCAGTGTAACTCCACATCATTTACATCCCCAAGAATGGGATCCTAATTAGAATAAGTTATACTCCATATATGTGTAATATGCGAAAGTACACTCTACAGTCATGTATATCTAAAAAGAACAAATTAAAAAAAGGAGCATAAAAAAGTTTCTCCTTGTGCCCAAGTATAAAAATCCCACTATTAAGGAGAATAATAATGTACCCATAAAAAGTAGTTTCTCAGACCACACCCTGGGAGAGTGCATAAGGCTGGTAGGATTGAGAAGCTCTGGTTAATTAAAGCTTACCAAGTGGTTCTGATGTGCAGCTAGCTGGTCTATTAGCTTTAAAGAGTAGGCGTGGCTTACTCAAGTGAACTCTGCTCTAATGAAGAAAATTCAGGCACTATGATAGGCCAATGGGAGAGATTTTTGGGGTGCTCACAGTAGCCTTCCTAGTACCTTTAAAATCACAATATATAAGAACAGTATTACCATCCTCAGTACCCAAGTTCTCTTTAATGTGCTTGATGCAAATGATAAAGGATTATGATATTGAAAAAAAATGAGAGGTGAACTGTAGCTGACGTGAATAATCTGATAATTTTATGGTGCTGATTGAACCAAGTCAATTAGTAATTCAAAAAACACTTTAAGGTTGCCACTCACCATTGCTCCATGAGTCCCATTTTCCAAGACTCAGCCCGGAGACAAGTGAGGTCATGAAGGTGGTCATCACAGGACATCTTCTGGCTCAAATAAGTCACTGGAGTTTAAGAATCAGGTTTGCAGATTGTCCTTGGACTCCTCAAAGACCGATTTGATTGGTCTTTTCTTTTTAAAATGTCCTGGAAGTATAAGTTTTTGGCATGTGGAAATAAACAGAGACCAACCAAATGAGCAGGGTTGATGGCTATTCATTCAGAGCTTTCTATCACAAAAGAGTGAGCCGCCATCATTTGGGTTTTAGTAGACTCAAAGGCAGGTGGAGGAGTGGGAAGATTTTACAGTGGATAAAAAGGAGGGCTTCAGGTGTGTGATGGGTAGAGGCTCTTGCTGTGGGGAAGCTGGAGGTGGGCTAACTAGAAGCAGGGCCCTGTGGTCTGAATGCATCTCCCCCAAAATTATACATTGAAATAACTGCCAACATTATGGAATTAAGAGGTGAGGTGTTCAGGGGGTGGTTAAGCCATGGTAGTGGGATAAGGATCTGCCTTGACCTTCTACCCCTCTGCCATCTTTGAAGTACACAGCAAGCCCTTACCACACACCAAATCTGCTGTTGCCTTAATCTTGCACCTTCCAGACTCTAGAATTATGCTATATATATAGTTTATAAATTATTCAGTCTAAGGTATTTTGTTACAGTAATCTGAATGGAAAAAGACATGACCATCCCATATGATTGGTTTGGAGGGCATATTTAACTTTCTCTGGTTGCTCCCAAATTGGAAATGGGGGTAAAAAAAACAAAAACAAAAACTAAGGACTACTTGGTTATTAATCAAGTCCTAGACATTTGGGGCTCATAGTTACAGGAATTGTTGTTTGGTTTCCTAGATGGATTGATAGAAGTGATGGTCTGATATCCTATAAATCAGACTAGCAGATAGGTAGCTGGCTGGCTAACTGGGCTTTTATAGATAATGGAGTTAGTTTCCTAGGCTGCATACAGTGGACTATGAATTGTATTGTATTTTTGATTCTCACCATTATCCTCTATAGCAAAGGCATCTGGCTTAAGAGGAACTAAGTTGGGGCAGTAGGAGGACTTGCCTGTTTATGGGTAAGTTTGTTTGTCACTTTAGCAGTTTTCAGGGAGAAAACTTCTCTTCTTTGCTCTGTTTCTGAATCCACAACCAGGGCGTCCAAATGAACAAGAGATGTGCAAAGCTCCAACAAGCACAGGGGAAAAAAAAAATCAAAGTAGAAGAAAATCCTCAAGACTCCATGCGGTACCCTTTAAGTACCGAGCTGCTTAAAATATCATTCCGTTTATTGTAATTTGATGTGTGAAATTCCAGGGGAGGCATTTACAATTCAGATCCCATTCCTAAGGGATTCCCATTTAGGGCCTTGTTCACATGATTTATTCTGAGCCTTTCTTCACTTATGGACGCTTGAGATCGTTAGGTAAAATGCACATATATGCTCAGAGACGAAGTGTTTATCATCATTTACTCAATGAATCATTTGCCAGCCTTGACATGTCCTAATGTCCCCCGTGCTCCAGCAGTACCCCTCCTGCCTCATTCCTCATCCGGCACGTTCCCCTTCCCTGTCCCCTCCCGTCCCCCCAACCCCATCTCAAAATTTTAAAGCATTTCCCTCATCAATCCTTGGAAGCTATCTGGCAGCAAGTGAGGCTGGGCGGTCGGACAGGCAGCAGAATCATTATCTCATGGCCTTGTAAAACTGCCACACACAATGGGAATGGCCTTTCTGCGTCAGGAGAGAAGGCAGGAGAGCGAGAGCAGGGGAGAAGGGCTCTCCGAGACCTCAGCCTCTGTCTCCTCCAGGCCTTGGCCGGTGTGTGTGGCAGCTGACCTGGTGGCTGGGTGTACTCTTTACTAAGGGAGGAAGGGCTCCACTCTCAGACTCCACTGGCCTAGGGGCTTTCTCTGGGTCTACCACCGACAGAGCCCACACGGCTCCTCTCCAAACAGGAACCTCCATCGTAGGTGAAAGCCGTGTTAGAAACACGGCTTCTGGTCTGGTTAGGCTATGTTTCTCTCATTGCTCCATCAAAGGAGGGTGTGATCTTCTCCCTAATGGGGTACTTCACGTTTAGCTCTTTCTATTGCTTGACAGTATGACCCTTCATCTTTCTGGATTTCCCCTCTTTTGTTTCTCCTTCTCTGGTCAGAATGCATTCTTTTTGTATATGACCATGGAGTAAGGGAATTTATAAAATGATGAAAGGAAAATGCATAATCAAGAATGTAACAAAACCATTGTGACTATTTCTTCCCATTTTTTTTCCTGTACCTTAAAATTATAATTGTGATTATGGTGAATATTAACTTTCATAGTTTGTTCCTTTAAAATAATTTTTTTTTGGCTAAGCTTTTTCTTGTCTTGCTAAGCGATCTTTATAACCATATTTACTTATCTAACTCTGGGTGCTGGCTATTGAACTCAGATCCTGGTGGAATATGCACTCAACCACACTGAGCTACACCTCCAGCACCCATATCCCTATGATCTTCATTGGCTTTATAATTTCAACACATATTTCCTGCTATTTCTACTTTTTTTCACATAGAAAAGATATTAGAATTGAAATACAATGAAATCTACTGAAAAATTCCCCCTGAGCAGGGCATAGTGGCACATGCCTGTAATCCCAGCAGCTCAGAGGCTGAGGCAGGAGGATTGCAAATTCAATGCCAAACTCCATAATTTAATGAAGCCCTAAGCGACTTAGTGAGACCCTGTCTCAAAATAAAAACAAAAAGGGCTGGGGATGGAGTTTAGCGGAAAAGCACCCCTAGGTTCAATCTCTGGTACAAAAAAGAAAAAAAAATTCTCTCCTGAATTTTCTGTTGTTAGTCACTCTTTGAAATATTGGGTGGTTTCTCTTTTAGATTAGAGAACTAGCCCCGTGCCCAACAGAACCAGAAACAAACCCCAAACCAAAACACTTGTTGATTCTTTTTAGAAAAAAGAATACACTCATATATTTCAAGTAAAACATTTGATTCTTTGGACTCTTAGATTAAAACATCCTTAGAAGCAGTCTTTGGGATTCATTCCTGGGATTTGGTAGAGAATTCTTCCTGTGGATGTCAAATCTTCCCAAATCTGCAGGAATCCTGATGGGAAGCAGAGACCAGGACATTAGAGGTATGTATGGTCTCCTGATGCAAGGAGTAGATGTCCGGACCCTCCAGGGAGAGCATCTTGCAGAGGCCAACAACCAGTGTGTTACTGAGTTAGTTGTGTGGTTACCTGGAGAAAGAGAGTTACGGGCTTTATTATTATTAACCCACTCCATTTTTTTTTTTTTTACCCTCATGCAGGTGACAGGAAGTACCTGCACTCTGGAGACCCTTTTTCTAATGGAAGATCCTCTTTCTTCCCTGTAGAAAACTGACAGTTCACAAAGCCTCAGCTTCTCTGCAGGGCTATTGCACTGCATTATTGAAACAAAACAAAACAACAAAACCCAAATGGGAGGAAGGAAGCACACTCTTTATTTTAATCATTACAAAACCCAAATGACAAATTCACAAAGTACTTCTTTTTTCTTTCTTTCTTTCTTTTTTTTTTTTTTTACTGCATTATAGTTTTTACATAATATTTGGATTTATTTGGACATATTCATAAATGCATGGAATTCGATTTAATCCATTTCAGTCCCCAGTATCCCCCCCCCCTTCCTTCCCTCCTTCCTTCCCCTATTCTCCTTCCTCTACTCTACCCTCGCTCATTCTTCGGTTTATTTTTAATTGGTGCTTTATAGGTATTCATAAAATGGAATTCACTGTGGTATATTTATACATGCACATAGCATAATTTTGTCAAATTCATTCCACATTTTCTTTCCAGAAAGGGATTTTTTTTTTAAAGAGTATTTTTCTCTTTCTTGGCTCCCTCCCAGTTTCAAGTGAATCCATCATGGCCCTGTCACTTGTCACTCCAGTCCCTCCGGCCTCACTAGAGCAAGATCAGGGGCTGGTCCCCCATCCTTTCATCCAGATCAGATAACGGAAGGTCGTCCTGGCCTAGACTTCCAGCTCTCACATCCGACATGCACATTGGTTGATTCTACCGCAGACAGCGTTCCCGGGTGCGCTTCTCCGTTTCCCCTTGCAACCCTCGCTGCGGTGGTCATTGTCTGTTGGACTGGCGCTCTGGGTCACCACGATAGCCTAACTGGTCCGTTTGCTTCCTCTCTTTGCACCATTGCACCCTGACTCAGGAGCGCTCCCTTTTTTTTTTTTTTGTGGTACCAGGGATTGAACTCAGGGGCACTTGTCCACTGGGTCACATCCCCAGCCCTTTTTTGTATTTTATTTAGAGACAGGGTCTCACTGAGTTGTTAAGTGCCTCGCCACTGCTGAGGCTGGCTTTGAACTCGCGATCCTCCTGCCTCAGCCTCCCAAAGTGCTGGGATTACAGGCGCGAGCCACAGCGCCCGGCTAGGAGCGCTCCCTTTTGTCACTTGTGTTGGAGTCACCTTTCTCTTAATGTCCGCCTGACCGCATCATTCACCTGTTTGTAAACCACCATGCTTCTCCGTGAAGTCAGGCGTCTCGGCAAGGCACACACACGCAGCACTACCTGATCTGCTGCCTGCTTCCTTCCCATCTCAGTCCTCACTCCCCATTTACTGAATTGAAATATCAATTGGTGGGGTCCCGGGGCAATTCTGACCCACAGAATCCATTGGTAACCATCCAGGAAGGACTCTTCTGCTCAGTAGGATGCTATGGGTATCTCCATTTTTTTTTTTTTTTTAATGGAGCCAAGAATCAGGGAAGGAAACATTATAATGTATTTTAGTTATGGGGCCCCCTTGGGCTGGGTTCAAGATGGAGCCCTGCTAGGGTTAATTCAGCATAAAGGGTTTTGTTTATAGTTAAACTGTAGAGTATCGATGATCATCCCCCAAACTTATTCTGATGCCTCGGGCCTTCTTATGCCCTTGTTATTCAAGAGGAGGAGAAAAGGACATGAAAATAAGATGGTGAGATGTAAGAACAAAGAAAGAATCCTCCACAAGATAAAAAAGACAGCACAGCAAAGATTGGAAACACAGGATGCCCAAGATTTGGGGAATTGTTTATCATGCACATCTTCACATTTTCATGATTTGGCCGTTGAACATTTAGGATTTCACCAGTTTCTCCAAAAAATTCATCTTCCTCCTCCTCCTTCTCTCTCTTTCTCTTTCTCTCCCCCACTTCCTGGGATGGGGTCTTGTTCTGTTGCCCAGGCTGATCTCAAACTCCTGGAATCCATGCATCCCCCCTGCCTCAGCCTTCTGAATAGCTGGACACACCTCACTGTGTCCAGCTCCCCACTTCCAAATAATTTACTTTTAACAATGCTGTACATTGATATGAATCCGAAGTAACTAGAGTATGTCTATAGAAAGCTATCAGAAGACAAAAATGGCCTACCAGGTCATGTTGTCATTTCCTTTCCCCCACCCCAGTACTGGGATTGAAATCACAGGTGCACTATCACTGAGCTACATCCCCAGCCCTCTTTCCTTTTTATTTTGAGACAGGTTCTCACTGTTTCCCAGGCTGACCTTGAACTTGCCACCCTCCTGCCTTGGCCTCCCAGGTTGTTGGGATTATAGGCATGCACCATCATACCAGGTCTGTTGTCGGTTTTTAAAACATGAGGTTTTAATGATCTGATGTTAAAGGAAATGTCAGAGTACAACATTGCTTGTGCAATAAAATCTCAGTTGTCTAAAGTATGCATAGAAAAAGAACGCTTTAAAATAACAAGTTAGTACTGGTTCTCTGAAATTATTGATTTCTAAAAATTCTCTCTTTTTAAAATTTCTCCCTCTGATAGTTTCCAAAATTCATAATGAATGGATATCCCTTTTGGAACACGGGAAATATAAGCTTACTTGGATGATTATGGTTGTTAGGATTAGGATAGCAAGAGGCTTGAAAGTGAAGAGAAATAGGGAGAGGAGGAGTAGGAGTAGGAAAGGGAGAGGGAGAGAGAGAAAGAGGGAAACCAAAAAGAAAAGAAAAGAAAAGAATGGCATTACAGGTAAATGGATGAAGTTGGAGAATATAATGCTAAATGAAATTAGTCAATCTGAAAAATCCAAATATTGAATGTTTTCTCTGATATAAGGAGGCTAGTTCACAGTGTTGTTGGATGGGGGTACATAGGAGGATTAGAGGAACACTAGAATGGTCAAAGGGAAGGGAGGGGAAGGGAGGGAGGGAGAGGGAAAGAGAATAAAAAAAAGAAAAGATGGTTGAATGAGATGGATATCATTATCCTAAATGCATGATTGAAGACCTGAATGGTACAAATATACTTTGTATACAAACAGTTGTATGTAAAAAGATGCTATACATGTGCAGTATGAATTTTAATACACACTACTATTATAAATAAAAATAAAAAAATTATAATGTAAAAAAAAAAAAGAAAGAAAAAAGATGTGAGGGCATTTGGGTTAAAGTCTGAGCATACACTATTTTAACTCCATCTTCCAAGTGGGATTTTTGATTTTCCAGGCAGCTTAATGCTGATCAGATGACCTTATAAAGAGATTGCTCTTGTACGGTTTCCTGGAATTGTCTACAATGACTTGTGGAAACAATGGCTTCTTTTTCCCACCAACACCAAAAACAGCAATCAGCTCTGGACACCTCTTTGAAGTCATTTGCATATTGATAAATGAGTCACTAGATGGCGAAGCTCCAATGTTTTAGCAAAATCTCTCCCTCTATCCCTTCTGCTTCTTTCTACTGTCTGGAGTCCTCTCAAATCAATCAAGGGGATATGAAGCTCCAACCCTGAGGACGAGGATGTCCCTGCGTCCCCAAGGTGAGTCCAGCGCTGTCCTGGAGAGGGACCCCAGTCATTATCAGATTGGCAGATGGATTAGGCCATGAATATGCAGAGAGCAGGACGAAGAGAACGACTCCCCAATCTATAATGACTGAATTACAATTTTAAAATGGAATGAGTCAGATAGTTATTATCAGTGTAATTATTCATAAATGTGCCTAATTATTCATAATTATTCAGAAGCATATTACTTCCCTGATTGCCATAAGTGATCTCGGAGGCCAATTGCAATTGGATTCTGGTCACAGGACTCAGTGACTATTTCCCCTTCTGTCTTGGTGAATCCAGAGCTGGGTCTCTGGCCGGATAGCACTGGGAGCCCTTAGTGTCATCTGGCCCTTTAAATACACACAACAAACCCGCAGCTTTAAACCCAGCTGATTTCAAAGCCCCCATTGTCTTTTTTCCCCCTTTTCAGTCCCAAGCTTCTCTTATTTGGGTTCAGGCTGCTCCTTCGAGGGCACACGCTGCTGCTGTTTAATTAGGACTCTCTTGTTGTCATTTCTGCATTTGATATCTTAATAGCATCGGGGAGCACATGTAGGAAAGAAAATAGGCAAGCTGGAAAGGACCCGCATGCATGGAGAAGCCAGAGGCCCTGGAAGACCTGGCCGTCCTTGCAGGGATGCACTGGTTTCAGATTTCCTGCCAGTGTAGACGTTCTGGCAGGAGGCGGGTGTGCAGCCGCATTCAACCCGTCCACACAAGCACCAGCTCACCGCCTCGGATACACACCATGCTTCTGAGGATCAGTTCAAAACAGTGTGGTCTCAGACAGCATTTCCCATCTGTCCAGAGTGACTTCACTCTGGCCTCAGTGTGACAAGTGTGACAAGCCGCTGGACATGGCCTCAGTCTTTATGGCTGGCTTTTTGTGCAGAGGTGCTCTGAACACACAGGCTTCCGAGATGGAGCCACGGTGGCTCAATTCCTGCTCCCCCCCCCCCCCTCCCTGGAAAACATTACAGCAATTACCATATTGTGGGGCGGCATTATCAAGTGCAAATTAGCATATAGATTAGTTCTGGGGGGCAGGGAGGAGAGGTGGGTTGAGATCTTTAAAATCATGTATAGTTCCGCTACACGGAGTGGCGTGCGGAAATCTTCCAGGTCCTGGCCAACCTAACCCTGTGTGTGCATTAACAGATCTGATGGGTGTCAGCGGACAATTTCTAAGGAAACAAAGACAACTGGGTTCTGATTGCAGCTGAGATATGCCTGGGAAGTGTACAGCAGAAGTTGCCGTTTTTTTCTATGCATTTTAAGTCTTCTATTTCTGGATGAAGAATCCCTGACGTGATTATTAATGAACCCTTATGAATCCATTGAAATCATTAAGTTCAGGTTTTGCATTTGGTCTGAGAGATGAAGATGGTTCAAGTGTTACTGATGGAGAAAAGGAGACAGAGAAAAGAACAGAATATAAGCTAGTACTGAGATGTTTTTATTTTTTTGGCAAATGTGTCAAAAGATAAATGCAAGAAGGAGACAGATTTATTCGTTCATTCATTAAATTCCAACAGAAGAATAATAATAGACTTACTGAAAAAAAAAATACACATCTCTGGAATCTACTTTCTTTTTCTAGGATCTCTAGCCATACAGGATACTGTTTAAAAAGAGTCACTCAGTCAAGTATTTATTGAGCACTTAGTATGTGCACAATACTGTGAATGGAACAAAATATAAGATGTGGTCCTACTCATCAAATTCCCCACACACCATCTTTTGAAGAAATGGTACAGATTATACTTACGATTGCCCTACAAGGGAGTTCAGAAGAGAGGGAGAACTGTGGGAACTGGAATGGCCAAGACAACTTGTAATTGGGTTTGGGAATTGTCTTAGCCCTAAAGAGTAAATGGAGTATGTATGTTTTTGGGAACATTCCAAATCGGGAAGATAGGCCACAAGATTCAGAGGTTGAGGGCATTGTGGAAGGGGTGACTTCATAAGGAGACCAGTTTGACAGAATAGAGGGGCTTTGCGGAGTGGTGGAAGATAAATATGAAATGGAGGCAATAATAACTAGGAAAAGGTTCTAACTTACTTCCATCCTAGCCATCTTTTAAAATGGATCTAACAATAACTTTCTTTAAAAAATGATTGTCTAATAAATAAATGAGGTCAATTATTTTTCTCTAAGCAATTTCTGGCACGTAGCAGGCACATGGCCTTTTCTTAGTTTAATTAATTAGCTAAGTTTGATATCATTTCATTGAACTGACATAAAACCACTTAGAGGCAGCTCAAGACCCAGGGTTAAGCAAGTGCCTTTTTTGTAGCAAGAGCAACATGTATAATAAAACATCTTTTTTTTTTTGTTTTAAATGCAGTTCCTTTTGAAAAAAAATTGCACCCCCTATTCTTTCTGGGATTGCTTCCTTAGCTGTATTGTTTGGGAGGAGGCTTTTATTGGGATGTTGGAGAAACTGCCCCAGAAAAACAGAAAAATAAAGTATGCATGTGTGAGTAGATAAAATGGGAAGACAGGTGGTCCCATGATTGTTTTATCAGTAGTTTGATCAAGGTACAGAGTGCTCAACAAGAAAAGATCAGGAAGGGACATGTGAGAGAGCCATCTACATGACATCCTGACTTCCGGGCCACCAAGTATGTGTTCCCTAGGGCCTCCAATCCAGATTCTCCACATGCACCAATGTCTCCAATATTGAAGAAGAGCACCTGACACATAGTATGTGCTCAATAAATAATTGTGAAAGAAATATTTGTTGGAAAAAAACTTCCCTTTTATTCAGATAGAACCCTTGGGACCTGTAGTTTTTGCTGATTGTGCTGAATTTTATTATTATTTTCATTATTTTCTAATAGTCATTAATGGTATTGTAGTTCTCTTTTTTTCTTCATTTGAGAAAATCTTAGTTCTCAACTAGATTTTAAGCTGTACAAGTAAAGATCTGAGATGAGTTAAATTTAACAAAGTTTATTTGAGCAAGGAAGAGTGGGCAGCAATTTAGATGGAAATTGGCTTAGAATGCCCTATCCCCCCACCCCACATGTGCAGGTTATATTCATAGCCAGGTAAAGGAAGCAGCTACAGAAACAACCTGATTGGCTTTGGTCAGCATTTGCCTTGTATGATCCTGGTGTGATGAAGCATTTTCCTTATCTCACAGTAGCTTGTGATTGGCTGAGGCTTGATGGCTATGATTGGCTGAGGCTGAAATATTTGTTATTAAGAATACACTCTTAGTTAATTTGCAGTTTGTTTACATACTAAGTTAGGTTGCAATTCACTACATATGGAGTCAGCTTTAGGCCAAATTTTATCACTCAAGTATGGAAACAGACATGGGCCAAACTTATCCATTTAACACAGGACAGTAACCTTTTGTTCTTGTCTCCTCCACGGCATCCAGTCTCATGCTTTGTTCAATACAGATATGTGCTAAATTGTGACACGGGAGGGCAACTCTGATCTGATAGGGTGGGCATGCATCAGGAATCAGAAAATGCTGATTTACTGAGTGCATAAGCCACATCTCTCTGAACCTCAGTTTGATCATATGTAAAATATGGATAACAATTTATATCTTGCCTGTACAACAGGATCAAATAAATTATATTTGTAAGAATCAAATAAATTCCATGTACTAAATAAAGTATTCTGACAACAACCTTTTGAAGTCAGCTGTGATAGTACTGTTTAAGTTATCATTTCTGTATTTGAGGCATTATCGTTCTACGAGAACAGACCCTCAAAAGCATTAATGAGATAATGGTGAGCAGATATTGCTTTTCTTTTTGTTTGCACTTGGAATCTGCATAGTCTGAGGCCAGTCTTCCCTTCTGGCACTGTAACACAGGGTTGTGTGAGCACTGGATGGTTCTTATCTCCTGCACCTGAAGGATGAAGTACCCAGACAATGGAGGGTGAGAATTCAGTAGCAGATTTAGTAGAAGCAAGCAAGGAAAGCTCCCACAGCCTGGGAGGGGTCCCAGAGGGGGTACCATTGGTGGCTCTCTGTCAAGGGGTTTTTATACTGTTTTGAGGAGGAACTAACCTTTCATTGGAAAGTCTCTCTTGAATGTCCTCTTATTCTGACTCAACTGAAGGTGTGTGATTCTAATTTCTTATTCCCATAACGGGATGGTTAATGTGTTTGTTAATGAGTTTGTCCTGCACTTGTTCCTTAAAGCAAAATAATTGCTTGGGTTCAAAACCACCTTTTGGGGTTGACTGATGTTAAGGTAGTCAAGGAAGTCTGGGGTGACAACAGAATGTGTAGGCACCGGGTGTGAGTGGGGACTTCCATCAGACAGCCAAAGACAAGCTTTTTTTTTTTTTTTTTTTTTTCTTTAAATATTTATTGGGCTGGGGTTGTGACTCAGCGGCAGAGTGCTCGCCTAGCACGTGCGCAGCCCGGGTTCGATCCTCAGCATCAATTACAAATAAATGCATCGTGTACAACTAAAGCAAATAAATAAATTTTTTAATTTACTTTAGTTGTACATGATGCATTTATGTTTACATGGAAGCTGAGGATCGAACCCGGGCCGCGCACGTGCGAGGCGAGCACTCTGCCGCTGAGCCACAACCCCAGCACCAAAGACAAGCTTTTGCCTCAGGTTTTAATCTGGAGTGGTGGTCCTGCCTCAATACCATGTACCAAAATTGTTGGTTAAGAATGGACAGCCTTGCTAAGCACGGTGCTGCAGATCTGTAATCCCAGTGGCGCAGGAGGCTGAGGCAGGAGGATCGCGAGTTCAAAGCCAGCCTCAGCAAAAGCGAGGTGCTGAGCAACTTAGTGAGACCCTGATTCTAAATAAAATACAAAATAGGGCTGGGGATGTGGCTCAGTGGTTGAGCGCCCCTGAGTCAATCCCCAGTATCCCCCCTTTCTCGCAAAAAAAAAAAAAAAAAAAAAAGGATAGTCTTGAGCATAAGGGGCAAGAAAGAGAACCTGTGCCCATCACTCTTGTCATCTGAACAAGAGTTGTTGCTGTGCTCTCTGAAATTAGACAAAACCAAGAAGCTAAGCAAATCCCATCAAACCCAGGTCCGTGGGGGTTGAGCTTCCTCAGAAGAGTTAGGACAGGCTCTGGGTCAAGAGTGTTTGGTGCTGTTGGTAACATGATGCTTGCCACTGTGACGGGAACGGTATGGTTGTAAATTCCCAGTTGGCTCTGCACCTCCCACCCTGGGTCAATCTCCTCATGTTATGAAGGCCATCTTCTGCAGACCTTTATATTATATCTGTAGTTCCCTCATTTCTCCTATTTTACTGGCAGGTTTGCAATTTGTCACCAACTCCCCACAATTCAGGATATTTTTTTTCCCCTTGCTTATTTCATTTTCTTGGCAGCAGTGTTACCAAATTGTTTGGTTTTATATTTGATAACATGAGCAAGGCAAGCTGTCCTTTTGGAAAGGACTCAATTAATATATTCTCATTGCAGTCTTGAAAGTGGTTCAAGTAACCTATAAATGTATTGAATAAGATTTGAAAGTTCTACTTCACACATCCCAATTCAGACTCTTGTCTCCAAGCTTTGGTCAGTTTGGAGGGGCAGATTTCTAGCTGTGTTTCTTTGCATTTCCATACTTCTGTGGCAGTATCTGATGACTGCTCTTAGTGAGGGAATATGTAGCATCCATCTCATTTAATTCTCTCACTGAGCCATGTTTTAAAGCTAGCAGGGGTAGGCAACCTGGCCAAGATGTCAGAGTTCATAAGAGGAAAAAGCAGGATTTCAAGCCAGTCTTCTTTCCAAGCTAAGGGGCTTAATTCCTCAGCACTTCTGCAGTTGCTCTGATATTTATTTCCTAGCAGCTGACAGGGATGGTGTTAGCTGACCACAGGGTGATTATTTTTAACAGGTGGAAAAATTGGGTGATGCAACCTGGGCTTCATAAAAGGAAAGAAAATTCATTTTGGTTTTCATAAACATTTTAACCTTTTCGTCCAATTAGGACTAATTTATGTGGTGGATTAGATTCAATCTTGGGTTGGGAAGAGAGCAGGGAATTTTGCATGATAATCATTGGCATTATGGCTGAACTCAGCATTTATGATATCACCCGCAGGTGAGATAATAACTCAGACCTTCAAGCACTAGGAGTCAGCATTTAAATGAAGGATGGTGAGCAAGAAAAATATGTTTTTAAAAGTTAAAGCAGAGACATGAACATAAACCATAAGTGTGAAAAGTAAAAGGGATATAATTGAAAAGCTACTAGAAGGCAGAATTGGAAAGGCTCAGGCATGGTATTTTGTCCGGTATCTGGGGCTCTTGGCTGCTCTTTGCTTGTCAAGAAGAGAGAAGACAGCATCAGAACAAGGTTATTTTCTGCTGATGAAAACCATCCCTCCCCTAAATGAACTTCAGGTTTCAGCTATTTGCCTCACTTATTAATACAAATTTTTTTTTTAAAAAATTGTTTTAGCCGGGCGCGGTGGCGCACGCCTGTAATCCCAGCACTTTGGGAGGCTGAGGCAGGAGGATCGCGAGTTCAAAGCCAGCCTCAGCAATGGCGAGGCACTTAGTAACTCAGTGAGACCCTGTCTCTAATAAAATACAAAAAAAAGGGCTGGGGATGTGATCCAGTGGTCGAGTGCCCCTGAGTTCAATCCCCAGTACCAAAAAAAAAAAAAAATAAAAATTGTTTTCATTGTTGATGGACACAATAGCTTTATTTAATTTATTTATTTTTGTGTGGTGCTGAGGATCAAACCCAGTGCCTCACACATGCTAGGTAAGCACTCCACCACTGAGCTACAACCGCAGTCCCCATTAATACAAATCTTAAGGATCCTCAAGTCAACAGCAAAAGAGGGGGACTCTAGCAGAGTGATTATAAGCTTATCTTATAACTTGCAGCAACACAACTTACTTTATTAAAATAATAATTTAATTATTTGTCTGGTTATGCAGTTAAATAAATTAACTTTAGCAGTAGTCCAGTGCCCCTCAATCCTAGGTGTATTTTAAAATCATCTGGGGAGCTAGATTCACTGCCTGGAAATATATATTTTTCAAATGCTCCCCAGTCAATGATAATTGATGCTATAGCTTAGAAACAGGTTGCTAGAGAAACAGAAATTCCTGAGTGATATTACTGGTATGCATGAATGTTTAAAGGAACGTGGCAATGGCCATTTTATGATGCAGATAATCAATTCTCCCAATTTTGTAGAATGCTGAATTCCCACCTGAAAAATCTAAATATGTGTATGATATTATGTGATGGGCTCGTGAATATTATAAATGTATGACCAAGTCCACTGGCTTCATTGTGTAAGAGAACTCCTTTAGTGCCCCGAGAAGGCATCTGACCCTGGTATTTTTTTTTTTAAGTTGTTGATAGACATTTGTTTGTTTGTTTATTATTTACATGTGGTGCTGAGAATCCAACCCAATGCCTTACACTTGCCAGGCAAGTGCGCTACCTACCGCTGAGCCACAGCCCTAGCCCCCTGACCCTGGTATTGTCAGTAAGTTTCCATTTACCCTGATTAATTGACCTATAATCTTGCAAAACTTATACACAATGTTTATTTATATTGTCATCTGGTACATAAAGTGAGAAACACCTATGAATTCTATGACTTTCAGGAATCTTTATTTTCCCTGTACATACAGGATAGCAGAGAGAATAGGATGCTTATTTCTCATTTCTAGCTTCATTAGCAATTGACATTTTGTCCATTTGGTGTCTGAAATTTTCCTCATCCTGTACCTTCTCTTAGAGACAAGCTGAACTTTCCTTTCACTTTCTCAAAAAAAAAAAAAAATCTTAATAATTGTCTAATATTCCACTGCCAAGGACCCTCACTCATCCCTCCACCGAAGAGGCAGGCTGTAATTCTGTCTCTGGTTTGCAAGGTTTCCTGCTAAACCTAAACCCTTAAGCTATGTTCTTGCAGACTGGGACATTAGCAAGATCTCTCGATTGAATTACAGAATTGCATTCCACCAAGGATTCCGTTTCGTGGAGTACTTAACATTGAACTACATGAGGAGGCACAAGAGTAATGGGTCTTTTCAGTAATACCATCTTTTTTTCCCCCTCCGTAAATCAAAGGCAGTATTACAAGACTGTAGTTATGTGGCACGAATGGAGTTAGAAGTATACAGGAACTGGCGGTAGCCCCCAAATTAAAGCATTTCTGTCATCTCCTGAAGGTTAATTCTTTCACTCATAGTTGTTAATATGAATAATTAAATAATCTGGGAGCTTTTCTGTGATTTGAAACTTTTGGGTGGTATAGATCCAACAGTTTCCACTCCCCTAAAAGCTGAAATATGAGAAATTACCTGACACGTTCCTGCCTTCTGCCTTCTGCCTGTGACCTATTTGGGGGCTCTCTGATACAATTCCCCTGTGGCTGGGTGTTTTGCCCCGCAGCCTTGAGGATTAGAGTTTATAGGGCTCTGCTGGCTCCCCTGAGGCCCCCTGTACTCTCCCGGCTTGACTCTGGCAGCACAAGAAAGAGGCTGTTGTAGAGATCTCCCGTTCTCAGTGCCACAGCTTGGATCCAGCCTATGCCACTGTTGAGAGGTGATGGAACTTTTAGGAGATGGGGCCTAGTGGCAGGAAGTTAGGCCATCAGAGGTGTGCCCTTGAAGGGAGTGCCAGG
Organism: Tamias sibiricus; assembly: GCA_025594165.1. Taxonomy (NCBI): domain Eukaryota; kingdom Metazoa; phylum Chordata; class Mammalia; order Rodentia; family Sciuridae; genus Tamias; species Tamias sibiricus. Next base: position 9,341,571 of record CM046666.1, read on the forward strand.
TCCTTGGCCCCTCTTCTTTCTCTTTCTCTGCTTCCTGGCTGTCATGAGGTGAGCATCTCTGCCATGTGCTCCTGCTATGATGTACTGTGCCCCTACAGGTCCAAAGGCAACGGAGCCAAGTGACCATGGATGGAAACCTCTGAAACCATGAGCCAAAACAAACCCTTTCTCCTTTTAAGTTGATTATCTCAGGTATTTTGTCATAGTAATAGAAAACTGGCTAGCACACTCAGAAAGACCCGGGAGCAACACCCTTGAACCTCAGCAAACCTGTCCCTGCTTAGAGGCTCCAACCAGGAGAATGCATTTACTTCTAACCCAGATTTGGTTACCTTTATTGCTCTGCTGTGTCTTCTATTACTTCAAGGAGAAGGTAACATTTCTTTAAAAAAGTCTGAAAATAAAACTTAATTTCATTTTAAAATTATTTTATATAAATGAATAAGCACAAAGAGGAACTAGAGGAAAAGGGGGAAAGAGAGCTGTAAATATTTGGGAAGCAAAATTCTATCAACTTTTTTTTTTTTTTTTTTTTTTTTTTTTGGAGTAATGGAACTGTTCTATGTCCCAATTACATTGGAGTTTACACAAATCCATATGTGTGCTAAAATTCACAGACCAGCCCACCAAAAGGAAAAAAAAAAAAAAAAAGAACTTTATTGTGAGATAGTTTCAATAAGAACATAAAGTTTTAATCAGGAGAAAATTGAAACCCTCAATCCTGTTCAAGTTTGAAAGTTAAGAAAATTCTGGAAAGGGAAATAGCACCTTGGTATTATCAATTATGTCAAAAATTGTTTCAAAAACATTTTTGTTTTGTATTCTTTTGTCTCAAACATTTTTAACAAGGTATTTTATTATTACTTATTACATAAGTGTTATTGTAAGTAAAAGAAAATTAAAAATAATAACAAGATATCTCCTAATTATAATAGATTGTGTTTGCATTATTAAAAATCTTGTAGAGCCGGGTGTGGTGGCGCACACCTGTAATCCCAGCACTTTGGGAGGCTGAGGCAGGAGGATCGCGAGTTCAAAGCCAGCCTCAGCAATGGCGAGGCACTTAGCAACTCAGTGAGACCCTGTCTCCAAATAAAATACAAAAAAGGGCTGGGGATATGGCCCAGTGAGTGCCCCTGAGTTCAATCCCTGGTACCACAAAAAAAAAAAAAAAAAAAAAAAAAAAAAAAAAAAAATCTTGTAGGCTTCAGTCAAGCTTCTGCACCTCCTTTGCTTTGCTGGACAAGGTCAGTCTGGCTCAGAGTTTTACAGAGAGCAGAGGGCACTGGGTAAGCCCAGTGAAGGCTGAAAACTCCCAGCATCAACTCTACTCCAGACCTGTAGAATCAGAAACCACATTTTAGCAAGAGAGCCCTAGCGAACTCAAATGCACATGAAAGTTTGAGAATGACCAGTTGGTTGCTAAGCAGATTGCTGCTGAGGTTTCAAGTAAATCCTTCCTCCGCTGAGGGTGGCTACCCGCATACACAGATCTGTTGTTCCTGCAGTTGAGAGTGAGTGTATTTTCATACACTTTTAGAATCCCTTGCAGCAAAACGATTCCTTCCAGGATTAGAGCTGCCCAAGGAAGTGTCTCTTAACTCCATTTTAAATACCACAGACAGTGTTTTAGGATTGCTTTCCCCACCATCCTGATAGGTCTGCTCTTTCTCTTAAACTTGAGTTTTGAGCTGTCTCCTAGCCAGGTGAGGGGGCAGGCTGATGTGTATGGGAGCAAGTGGAATCAGCAGGAAATGTGATATTTAATAAAAATTTCTGGAAGGCGTGAGTTAGCAAAGAGAAGTGGTGTGGCCCACAGACTTCCCCTTGTCTCACAATGCTTGGTGGGGACAGAAGCGTTCTGGGCAGAGGTGCTGTGTTCAACATATTGTGGTGGGTGGTTATGGTCCTGGGGGCAGAGGCAGATTTGCCAAGAATGCTTGTCCCGGACTTTCTTTATGGGGCCCAGACGTTGGTGCAGAGAAGGCTCCACAGCTTGCTGTCACCATGTGACTAGAGCTACAAGCCCAGCTGGTGTTTCCCAATGGGTGACATGTCTTTAACTTTATTCGGGAGAAAAAATGAGTTTGCCTCAACCATGAGATTGCTTCCATCATATATTTTTCTTTTTAATTAATATTTCATGACCAGTTAACTAGCAGTCTGTTGTCCTTCTAATAAAGGAAAAGGTATTATTAGCAATAAATGTATTTATTGCCCTCATTTTAAAGTCTTAATTAAGGACCCATGCCTTGTGAAAGTCCTTTAAAAAATACAATCAGAAGTACAAAGTACAAAAAAAGGAAGCCCTGATTTGTAAAAAGACAAAGCAACACACCCTCTCTTTCAGGGTTAGTCCATTAAATGTGGTTCCTGGATACATTTGTAAATCCATTTGGTAGTTACTATATTATGGAAGTGATAAAATTTAAGTCAGTAAGAAAAAATATGGAAGTCATTTAATCTGTAGAGTTTGTATATAGCAAATGTATGTATAGAATCATTCTCATATTTGAGGAATTCAGAAGTTTTTGCTTTTGTAACCTCAGTATAAAGGATGCAATGCCACTCAAACATAAAGGAATAATTTGAGTTTTGATCCTTTGAATATAGAACACATTATGAGAAAAGGGGGTTAGTCATGCATTGAATAATGATAGGGGTGGGTTTTGAGAAGTGCATCATTAGGCGATTTTGTTCTTGTGTGAATATCACAGAGATTCAGCCTTAATAATCACCAGGCCTTAATAATCTTATGGGACCACTGTGGTATATGTGGTTCCTCATCAATTAGAAAGTTACGTGACACATGACCCACACATGTTTCTGAAGTTGTGGCTTTTGTTCTGACTGGAGGCTTAAGTTGTGGGTTCTTGAAGTTGGAATCTGTTAAGCAGATCTATAGCTTGTCCTATTTGTCAATCACCTTGAAATACTTTATTCTGCTTCACGATATCAGACTCAAATATAAAAATAAAACCATCCTATTTTATAAGCAAAACAGCATCTTAGACATGATCTTCTTGATTTAGTTTTTCCTCTGAAAGAAAGAAGGTATAAAGGGTCTCACTAGCCCAAGGTGGCACCTCATTCTGCCTTGTGATTTTAGAACTTCTTTATAAATTCCCATTTGTGCAGCTCATTGATCAATGGACATTAAAAGTTCTGTGTAAAGTGCCAGTTAACTTACTGATTGCCAGTGCTTAGTCAACTGGGGTAAATCCAAAACGTGTTTGATATACCCCAGTAAACAAAAAGGGCACCTTTTCCTGTAAATTGAAGTGAAAGACATACTTACTTTTAGACAGAAAGACTATTTCTAAGACAGCATGACAATCTCTGAATCTCAAGTATAAATGGAGAATTCTATTAAAATATTTAAGAAATTGGGTTGATTTTGACTATTTTGCTAATAAATGTTGGAAAAGCTTACCAAAATCTCTACTGTGTTCAGAATTTTAACTAGATTGCATACAAATTTATAGCAATGTCTTGCAAATATGAGATGCAAGTGTAGAATATTCCAGTAATTCTTGCTTGAGTATTCTAAAAGGTAAGAATATTTCTTCCCTTGTTTCCCTTTCCATTTAAAGAGTAATTAGTGAGCTGATGTTTATTGATATTTTTGTTCATTAGTATGTTTTGTTGGTTAAAAGCTTAATGACAAAGCAGAGCAAAATAGTAATAGTAGCGATAGTGATAAAAATATTAAAGTTGAGAAAGACCCACTTGTAGGTTCATATTTTTATGGTGCTAAGTTGGTTTTGGTGAGTTTTCGACATTAAATAACAACAAACAATAAATCAAACCCAACATTTTCCAATGGCTTTTCTTTTTCTGAAATTCAATGGCGGAAGAAAGCAGCATAGTGCCCCCTGGTGGTCCCTTGTGTGTTGGCACCACAGACTGGATGAGGGTTTTAATTGAATTAAAAGCATCTTAGCATTTCTTTCTTTAAAATATATATTTTTTTAGTTGTAAATGGACACAATACCTTTATTTTGTTTATTTATTTTATGTGGTGCTGAGGATAGAACTCAGTGACTCACACGTGCAAGACAAGAGCTCTACTGCTAAGGCACAACCCCAGCCCCACTCCCCCAGCCCCATCCCACCCCCACCCCTTCCAGCATTTCTTTAACTACCAAGTCTTTCCTCCTTGAAGATATTTATTCTTCTTATTCTAAAGAATATTCATGAAATTCCATTATTTTGTTTCAATATCAACAATAATTTAAAAAATTAAAATAAGTAATTACCTTCAATGCACCACTTGGATCCTATATAGCTATGGACATTTGCCATTGAGTTCTACAATGACATTTAATTATATTTGGATACCACTAAGGACTGTATGTAAAAATGATGTCATCTCTAGCCACAGGATTGTGAGAGGCCGTACATCAGGATACCAAAAATGATTTACTCTTCGTGGACTTGTGGTTCATTTTTCAAACAAACATTGATTTTTCTAACTTACTGTTTAGTCAAATGCTTGGTCTCTGAATATATATTTTATCTACTTGCTAGAGTACACCAGTAGTGACTATAAAATATTACTTTTGATAGCTAATCTTGCCTTACTCAAATCCAGATAAGACTTTATATTCTCACCCACGGTAGGGCCGGTGTATATACATAATGGCAGATCCTTTATACAAACCTAGCCCAGTGGTGTTAGTTTGTACTGTCCTTCAGGCTAGGCATAGGATTTAAAAAATTTCAATTATGCTTTGTTTTATTTCATTGGGGGAGGGGTATTGTAATTGGTTTCACTGAAGAAAAACTCCAGAAATGATAATCTACTTACTATCATAGATTTGGGCCTATCTTTTGATTTTTTTTTTGTAATATTGCCTTTAAAATCAGAGTAAAACAATTTTAGTGCAATTCAGTTGACTTGATGATATAGTGTTCTGAATTTGTCTTTATTAAATTGAATTTGAAATTACATATTTTATTTATTGATTTATACCAGGGATTGAACCTAGGGGCACTTAACCACTAGGCCATATCCCCATCCACCCCCATGCCCTTTTTTGGTATTTTTCTTTTCTTTTCTTTTTTTTTTTTAAATTTTGAGACAGGCTTTCACTAAGTTGCTTAGGACCTTGCTAAATTGCTGAGGCTGGCCAGAAATTTGTGATCCTCTTGCCTCAGTCTCCAAGCCACTGGGATTATAGGTGTGTACCACCATGCCTAGCCACATATTTCCTAAAATCCCAATCAAATCTTAATTTTGTGTTGTCTGAAACTTTTAGACATTTGTGAAGATCAAATTTATCTTTAAAAATTTAGTATATATACACAAAGGAATATTACTCAGCCTTAAAGAAGAATGAAATTATGGGATTTGCTGGTAAATACATGGAACTGGAGAATATTATGCTAAGTGAAATAAGCCAATCCCCCCAAACCAAAGACTGATTTTTCGCTCTGATATGCAGATGCTAATTCACAATAAGTGGGGGAGAATAGAGGTACTTTGGATTAGGCAGGGGGTAGTGGGGAAGGGAAGAGGTATGGGAGTAAGGACAGTAGAATAAATTGAACATTATGACCCTATGTACATATATGATTACTTGACTGGTGTGATTCCACTTCATGTACAACCAGAAGAATGAGAAGTTATACCTCATTTATGTATGATGTGTCAAAATGCATTCTACTATCATGTATACCTAATTAGAACAAATTAAAAAAATCTTTATTGCAATAACTTTGTATAAGGTTTTGGCCTTAAGCAATAATACTCTTATTTAACCCATCCTGTTCCTTGGGATCACTGAGATTATAGAAGCTTTTGAATAGGTTGTAATCTCAGAAGTTGCATAATGACACTCATATTCTACCCAAGTAGAAAATGGAGCAGACTCTTTTAGATAAAGAGAAAAATTCATTAATCTGATTGCTTAAAAAATCATAAATAATGATTCTCTTCTGTGTAGCAAAATAAGAAATACGATTCATTTCTGTTTTTGAAACTTAAAATTTTCTTTATTTGGAGTTCATCTCACCATCTCAAGTCAAAGAGAAAACATTATGTTAACTTATGAGTGTTTCTGACAGAATGGCATCCATGGAATGACATATAAAGGGCATAATACTGTTTTATATTGTAATAAGTCCTTCCTTTCTGAGCTTTGCTGTATCAAGCCAGATATTTAAGCAGTCTAGTGTATAGTGCCTACAGTTTTTGGTGCAATCATTGTAACAAACATTACAACTAAATTAGGCGTATGTAAACCATTGTCCAAAGTCATTATTGATAGAGAAACCAGCTTCCTTTGGTTATAGTTAAGATCAATCCTGTATCTGTTTTGGTGTTTCAGGAAATAGCAGTGGTTGCATAGTGGACAGGAAAAAGCTTGGAGTCTAGCTCTGTTAGGAGAAATGCTTCTAGGCTTTAGTCTGAAAGAGATTTATTTCTATTTCTTAACATATAGGAAATGTATTTGTTTCCTATCTTGTAAGCTAGTGCTGCAACTACCTATCTGCAAGACATTGAGCCATCTTTTGACATATCTGGGCCCCTTTGGGAGCCCTCATAATTTGAGGTGCAGAGTTATTAAACAGCAATTACCTCACCCAATCCTAGAGTCCATTTCCAGCTGAAGCTCTAAGCAGGAATTAAGTTTTCTTTTCTTTCTTTCTTCCGTTTTTTTTTTTTTTTTTTACTTTTTAAAAAATTTATAATAGTAGTATGTATTACAATTCATAATGCACATATATAGCTCTTTTTACACACAACTGTTTGTTTACAAAGTATATTCGTACCATTCAGGTCTTCAATCATGCATTTAGGATAATGATATCCATCTCATTCACCCACCTTTTCTTTTTTTCTTTCCCCCCTCCATTCCCCCCTTGCTCCCTCTCTTCCCCTCCTTCCCTTTGACCATTCTCGTGTTCCTCTAATCCTCCTATGTACCCCCATCCAACAATACTGTGAACTAGCCTCCGTATATCAGAGAAAACATTCAGTATTTGGATTTTTGAGATTGACTAACTTCACTTAGCATTATATTCTCCAACTTCATCCATTTACCTGCAAATGCCATTATTTTATTCTTTTATTGCTGAGTAAAATTCCGTTGTGTATATATACCACATTTTCTTCATCCACTCATCTACTGAGGGACATCTAGGTTGGTTCCACAACCTAGCTATTGTGAATTGTGCTGCTATAAACATTGAAGTGGCTGTGTCACTGTAATATGCTGTTTTTAAGTCCTTTGGGAATAGACCCAGGAGTGGGATGGCTGGGTCATAGGGTGGTTCCATTCCCAGTTTTCCAAGAAATCTCTATACTGCTTTCCATAATGGTTGCACCATTTTGTAGTCCCACCAGCAATGTATGAGTGTGCCTTTCTCCCCACATCCTCTCCAACATTTATTGTTGTTTGTGTTCTTGATAGCTGCCATTCTGACTGGAGTGAAATGAAATCTTAGAGTAGTTTTGATTTGCATTTCTCTAATTGCGAGCGATGTTGAGCATTTTTTCATGTATTTGTTGATTAATTGTGTATCTTCTTCTGAGAAGTGTCTTTTCAATTCCTTAGCCCTTTTATTGATTGGGCTATTTGTTTTTTTGGTGTTAAGTTTTTTGAGTTCTTTATATATTCTAGAAATTAGTGCTCTATCTGATGTGCATGTATTAAATATTTGTTCCCAATTAGTTGGCTCTCTATTAACCTCACTGATTGTTTCTTTTGCGGAGAAGAAGCTTTTTGGTTTAAATCTATCCCATTCATTAATTCTTGGTATTAATTCTTGCGCTACAGGATTCTTATTAAGGAACTTGGGGCCTAATCCCACAAGGAAGTAAGTTTTCTTAACAAAAGTTTTTTCCTGCACCCCTTGTCATTACCAACACGACTCAGCAAGCAATATGCTCAGAAAGGACAAGGCCACACAAGTGGACCCAGAAACTGGATGAGGACTTCCAACGGAAAGGGACTGAGGCTGAGTCCCACAGTTACCTGTCTGGTGAGGAGAGCTTGGTTACCAGCCCGGGGTACACCATACTGGAGGGACTCAAAGTCCTCTGTGGAAATGCAGCCCCAAAGGCAAGAGAAGTGCTGAGAGCAAAGTCTAAGAATAATCCTTTGATAGGTATTAAGTAGCAAGAAGGACACAGAGAAAACCAGCAAAAGGTAGAGGAGTATCCAAGCTCCTTTGGAAATACAGAGGCACCTTGACCTGCGATGAGGTTACGCCCTATACCCCATGTTAAGTTGCAAACATCAGTAAGTCAAAAATCCATTGGCTTCACCTAAGCCCACTGAGCACCCTTGTTTAGCAACACAGCACACTGTAGTGTTAGTCATTTCCCTTTAGGACCGCAGGGCTGACTGGGAGCTGTGTCTTGAGACTATTGCCCAGTCTCATGAGAAATGGTATGACCACGTATTACTAGCCCAGCAAAAGATCCAAATTCAAAATTTCAAGTATGACTCTACTGAGTTTGTATCACTTTTGTGCTGTTGTACAGTTGAACTATTGTAGGTCAGAAACCAAGTGTATCTTGTGTGTATCTTTAAGAGCTATTGTACTTGAAAGTGTGTTACAAGCCATGTGTAGTTCTCATTGGTATTTTTTTATGGGTTGAATAGTGTCTCCATTCATATCTTGAGGTTCTAGTCCCTAATCTTTCAGAATGTGACTTTGTTTGGAGAAGATAGGGTCATTGCAGATGTAATTAGTTAAAATGAGGTCATTAGGGAGGATCCTAATCCAATATGATTGATGTCCTTATTAAAAGGGGAGAAATCAGACACCGAGAAAAAGTCCCATGAACATATGGACAGAGTTTGGGGCACTGTGTCTACAAGCCAAGGAACCCCAAAGATTGCCGGCAACCCACCAGGACCTGGGAGAAGACTGGAACACATCTGCAGAAGGCTGGAAGTTTGCTGACACCTTGATCTCAACTTGCTGCCTTCTAGAACTGTGAGACAATGTATTTCTTTTGTTTAAGCTGACCAGTTTGTGGTACATTGTTACTGTAGCCCTAGGAGGCTTATATAATGTTAAAAGTTTAGCAATTATTAATGCTACTTTTGATCATCTTCATAGAACTTGAGTTAGGATTGTCAGATAATGTACAGGATGCTTGTCTGAACTTGAACTTCAGATAAAACACATGTATTTTTGGAATTAGTATGTCCCAAATATTGCAGGGGATGTACTAATACTGAAAAGTTATTCATTGGTTCATTTGAAATTCAAATTTAACCGAATAGCTTGAATTTTTATTCTCTAAATCTGAAACCTACTTGGAATCATAGAAAAGTATCAGCAAACTGTGGGGCTTCAACAACAGAAATTTCTCTTACAGATCTGGAGGCTGGAAGTCTGAGATTATGGTCTCAGTAAAGGTGGTTCCTACTCATAGTTCTGCTCATTCACCTGCATTCCAGATTCTTCCTGGTGTCTACTGGAGTTGGAAAAAAAAGAGAGAAGTAGAAATACTTTTAGACTTCTGTCTTATGGAGGTTTATTTCTGGCTGTGTCTGTGGTTAAGCTAGTTCTGCAACCAACTAGCTGTAAGACATTGAGCAAATGATCTGACATATCTGAGCCTCAGTCTTTTCATTTGTTAAATGAAAGAGAAGAAATATATGTTTTCAAAGGTCCCTTCCAGCTCTTTATGTCCATCATCCAAGGAAATGTTTCTCAAAAGAACATTTTAAAAAGCCTTCCTTATCGAAGCATCAGAAAGTACTTAGCTATTTTTTTATGGGTTGGATCAAAAATATAAGCTATCACTTCTCAGAAAGCTTTATTACTTCTACTTCTGAGCAAAGGCTGAAGTTTAATGTCATTATGGTACCCCTTAATGAGGATTCCCTAATTTAGGATGGTACTCATGATGATGATCACTTAGATCACTGACTTGAGAAATGGTTCAAGCCTTAATGGGTGTTGAGAATGAAGGCTGAGTGATTACTTCTTTACTGGGCTGGTGGTGTTGATGTTTGCTCTGCTAATTGTACTTAATTTACTGTGAAGTCCCCCCCCCCCCCCCCTGACTCCTGAGTGATGGCACTACTGGGAAATCATCGAACGTGGGGAATTTATGAGTCAGACTCCAGATGAGACTTCATACGGAAGGGATCCTGAAATTACTTTTAGGTAACTTGTCAGAGGGAATGCACTGGAGCCCACTAGGTAGGGTCACATCTTCCATCCACGTCGCTTCTTAGACGTGTAAATAAGTTTACCCACCTCTATGTGGTAATCAAGGAGTCGGTAACAGTGCCAGTGGTTCTGAGGAGCAGGACCAGACCACTATTCCTCTGGATGGTTCCAGAGTTTCTTTTCGAGAGCATCTCATGTGGAGAGTCAGTGGGAATGGGTGGGAAAGTGAGGGTCAAGAACTGAAGAGAAAGGAAAGAAAATAATCCTTATGAGAAAGCTGAGAGGCCCCTTGTTGTTGCAGACAGCTTGGTAGAGTGCCCTGTGCCCTCCAGGACTTGTGCACAGACCCAGGGAAGAGGATCAGCCTTGGGTCTTTATTTGTAGTTTCTCCCCTCCCCCCATCCAGAACTTGGGATCAAAGCCAGGGTCTCACTTGGGAGTGAGGATCATGGGGAGGCTGGTGGCATGATTCTAAGTTAAAGATCTTCTTTTGAAAACTTGAATCACTCACACACCCAATAAATTCAAATTCTTATACCATATCAAGATATTTATGAGGTTACATTTACACCCATGAGTCCAGTTGTCTTATTTCATCTATGATTTTATAAAGAAGTTTTGATACCCCCCAAATGAAAAGTATTAGAGGCTCTTGTTACTTATCTACATAACATCAATTTCCCTCACCCCAAATGAAAAGTATTAGAGGCCCTTGTTAGTTATCTACATAACATCAATTTCCCTCTTCTTTCTTGCTAATGGAACCCTGATTTTGTTTGGGCTGGCAATAAGTCCAGTTTCAAGGGATGTATTGTGATTGGCTCAAGCAATTATAATCATCTTGCTTTCTAAATTACGAGTTTTCTTTGCATTTATGCAAAGGAATTAGGCCATGTGTCCTAATTATGGCCAATAAGACAATAGGAGGTCAACAGTAAGGTTTCCTGGTAGAAGAAGATATCAGGTGCAGATACCACCTGTGGTGGTTAATTTTATGTACTTACCTGACTGGACCGTGGTGCACTCATATTGAACATTTCCGGGTGTCCAAGAGGGTGTTTCTGGATGAGGTTAGCATTTGAATTGGTGAACTCATTCAAGTTGATCCTCCTCCCCAGTGGGGGGGGGGGCATCACTTACTTCACTGAGGGCCTGAATAGAACAAAAGATGGCTAAAGCTAGAACTTGACCCTTTTTTTCCTTCCTCATCTTAGATTAAAATGAATAACATTGGCTCCCCTAGTTCTCAGGTCTTTGGGCTCCTTTTATGGGATGCCATCTTGTAGACAGCAGGCAGATCCTGGGACTTCTCAGCACCCATTATTATCACGTGATCCAGGAAGAAGGAAATTCCAACACGTGTGCATGCAGTGTGCATCTCCATATACACGGACCTCTAGGCATCTGTCTGTTTTTTTCTCTGGAGAGCCCTGACTAGTACACCATGCCTGTCCCTGCATCTCCTGCCTCTCCCTGGGAGATCATGTCCAAAATTGTATGAGGTTACAAGTCAGCAGGATGACAGGGAGGAAAGATGGGAGTCTGGATCCTTCACTTCAGTGACCCACAAATTATTGTGTGAACGTCCAACTTCTGCACATAGTGTTATATCAGGGCTACTCAGTTTTTGACTTTGAGGTGCATCATAAAAGGGACTATGTGTTCTCCCCCATTACTGAAGTAGAAAGGGGCTGACTTACATACACAGAGAAAGGAACGTTGCTTGGGAAATACGTCACCTGTTGGAACAAACCGGCGCAATCTGGTATTGCCTTGATTTGTAGTGTTTCTCAATCAGTCAGTCATGTCTGTGCCCCGAGGGCTTTATTTTCTGTTTAATTTCTACCCATCACATAAAGGTATATAAAGAGTCATGTAGAGTAAATTCTATCAAATATGATGAAAACCATGGGAGCGATTATACATACACATTCTATTTACATTAACAATCACTTGCTTTACCTTCTAAGATTGCAACCACCTTCGGTTCACTGAGAAAAGCTAAGCCACAATTCAGCAGTTGGTCTCATAATTTAAGTTGTACTTTTCCCTCCAAAGATGGTATGAGGATTGAGAAACATGAAACACGACGATTAATTTAACTGGACCTAGGAAAGTCATCCAGATCTGAAAGCCAGGTGTCTCTGGCTCTTCTGCTACGATTGATTGCTGTGGGTGGCAGCCAGCCCAGGCTGAGCATTCCTGAGTAATTAGGATTCACTTCATTGGCAGGCGAGTTTTGACCTCCCTTTGCAAAGTTGTCTCAGGCATCTGAGCGGAGAATCCAGCCCTCCCCAGCACAGCTTTGCAGCAATATCCCGGCAGACACTTTATGACATGTTGCCATGACATAAAGCTTGCATGAACTGCATTACACTGCCCGGAGCCCCAGGCTACTGGGAAAAATGGTAAGTGTTCGAAGTTTAAGCTAAATAATATGCTTTTAATGAGATCTGGCACATTGCAGATCAAAAGCATCACCAAAAGGTAAAAAGTTCAAAAAGCCCCTTTACATGCACCGTGAGCTTGACCAAAGTGGCTTTCATGATCTTTCTGATAGAATTTTAAAAAGCATTTGCAAGTTTTTTGATCCTACATGTTACACTTCAGCAGGTTTTTCCTCGCCTTTCATCACACAGAAACAGGAGCGATTTGGTGGTAGGGTGGATTTATTAGTGGGCAACAACAATGCCTTGAGATCTACGGGCTGAACACAGTGGGGTCTGGAAGCACTCGGGGCTGTGTCCAGGTGGTGGGCAATCTGACAGGCGATAGTTCCCTCAAGACACTGGGGAACCCATAAAGGCAATGCTCGGCTTAGCAGGATGCAAACTCTGCTCTGCTCTGCACGTCTACTCCCTGAGACTTGCCTAGAAATCTCAGACTTAAGGGAAGGAATGGAGAAAGAAATCAGCATAGCTGAGCACCTATTAAATAATAAGTTCATGATGGGAACTTTTCCCATTTCACCTTCAAAATATCCCTGTGAGGTAACTACTGTGAGTGACCTGTTCTTTTTTTTTTTTCTGTTCTTTTTTAAATTTTTTTTTATTTTTATAATTTTTAATATGTACAACTCATAGTGCATATATTTAGTATCTTTTTACATACAACTGTTTGCATACAAAGTATACTCGTACAATTCAGGTCTTCAATCATGCATTAAGGAAAATGGTATCAGTCTCATTCAACCACCTTTTTTTTTTTCTTTTCTCCCCCTCCCTCCCCTGTTGCTCCCTCCCTTACCCTCCCTTCCCTTGACCATTCTAGTGTTCCTCTAATCCTCCTATGTACCCCCATCCAACAATACTGTGAACTAGCCTCCTTATATCAGAGAAAACATTTGGTACTTGGATTTTTGAGACTGACTAACTTCACTTAGCATTATGTCTTCCAACTTCATCCATTTACCTGCAAATGCCATTAATTTATTTTCTTTTATTGCTGAGTAAAATTCCATTGTGCGTATATACCACATTTTCTTAATCCACTCATTTACTGAGGGACATCTAGGTTGGTTCCACAACCTAGCTATCGTGAATTGCGCAGCTACAAACATTGAGATAGCTGTGTCACTGTAATATGCTGTTTTTAAGTCCTTTGGGAATAGACCCAGGAGTGGGATGGCTGGGTCATAGGGTGGTTCCATTCCCAGTTTTCCAAGAAATCTCCACACTGCTTTCCATAATGGTTGCACCATTTTGTACTCCCACCAGCAATGTATGAGTGTGTCCTTTTCCCCACATCCTCTCCAACATTTATTGTTGCTTGTGTTCTTGATAGCTGCCATTCTGACTGGAGTGAAGTGAAATCTTAGAGTAGTTTTGATTCGCATTTCTCTAATTGCCAGCGATGTTGAACATTTTTTCATGTATTTGTTGATTAATCGTGTATCTTCTTCTGAGAGGTGAGTGACCTGTTCTTTACTCAGCTTGATGTTAATCCTTTGCATCCTCACATGGAAGTTACTTTTCTAAATGTCAGTCTTCACCTTTTGGCTCTGGGAGGGGAGAACAGTCGCTGTCCCCTTTAGGGACCTCCTATGTCAGTGTTGGTACTGAATCCTCTTATAGTCATCATCTCCTTTAGTCTTGTAAACACTCTGAGAATTTGGCATTATTCTGTGCATATTAAAGATGATGAAATCGCCCAAGAGAAAGGACAGCTTGCTTAAGATCAGCCAGGTGGTAAGTGGCAAAGCTGAATTTGAACTCAGGTCTATGAGTTTGACGTCCACATTTCCCTTTTGTGATCTGATGCTCCTGATAAAGAGTGCTGCCCTGTTTGTGCAGCTGAACGTTTGCCTTGTGAGTGATCCTTGCAGGCACTGATCAACACACTTCATCAACGCTGCTTCAGCCTACTCCTTACCCCCGTCAGGCTAAGTAAGTGTGGCTCACATTGCCTGGGAACCTAGTAAAATAAAAACATTGCATGCATGTGTGATTTTGTCAAAATGAGCCCAACTATTATGCATAGCTCTAATGCTCTAACAAAAGCCCCCAAACTATTTGGTAGATCTATATTAATTGTAACTAAAATAAACAAGTGACCCATTTAAAAAATAAAAATATAAAATAGGAAGCATCAAGAAAGGAAAGAAAAGACACATTTTTGGAGTTTGCCCACCCCACCATCTGCAGACTTGTTGAACTGGGGAGAGACCCAGATGGTTTTTTATTTATGAAGTTTTCCAGTGACTTTTATGCATGGTTGAATGCAGAAAGCAATGGTCTCCCTATGTCCAGGCATGAATCATTCACTGTCCCCTTCATAGAGCTGCTGGTGATTTTAAAAAACACACTCAGCACTGTGGATATCATGTGTATATTCCTCAGCGAGGCACTTGGCCCTCTGCATGCACCTATTCAGGCACCTGTAACATTTTATCGGAGAGATCTGCTTCTAAGGCTGTTTCCTTCCATTGACCATGAGACCTCCGAAGCGTTAGTCTTATTTGTCTGCAAAGCCTTCATGTCTAGCACTGTGCAATTGTTTATTGAACAAATTAAGTGAACTGCTAAGTCACACTTCATTTTCTTGTGGCAAGAGGGGACTGTAAAATCTATTAATCAATCTGACATGTTTAGAAGGAGGGACCTAGTTCCTTTTTCTCAGTTTTTTTGATGATTTTTTTTCTTAAATTAAAATATATATATATAACTAGTTTGGGGAAAGTTAAGCCCATGGTTAAAATAGTCAGTCAAAATGACTTCCACTCTAGTTAAAGAAGCTATAAAATGGTTTATGAGGATTGTCCAAGCAGCCAACGCTTTGCAAGGAAGGAATTTTGTGAGCAAAATGTTCATTCTGCAACTAAGAAAGATTAAGATGGTTTGTCTTCTTGCCCTGAAATTTTATCAAGAGTCCCCAGTTTAAAATTTTGTCATCGTCAGGTATCTTTCCTCCTTTCCTTCTTTCTCCTTAGAGGGTTCAGACTTAAGGGTTGCCTTCTAAGTAGGCAGTCAACAGACAAAATTGTAGATGAAGATTCCATTTTAGAGATGAACACACTGAGGCTTAAAGAGTTTCAGCAACTTATCCGGAGTTCCAGTGGTGGCAAGTAATGGGCACCTGCCTCTACTTCAGTGGTTCTTTCAAAGTGTGTTCCCCACACAGCAGCAGCTACATCACTTGGGCATTTACTTTTAAAAATGTAAATAGGAGCCAGGTGCAATGGCACTTTCCTGTAAACCCAGCGACTAGGGAGGCTGAAGCAGGAGGGTCACAGTTTCAAAGCCAGCCTCGGCAACTTAGCGAGGCCCCAAGCAACTTAGTGAGAGCCTGTTGCAAAATCAAAAATAAAAAGGGCTGGGGATGTGGCTCAGCAGTAAAATGCCCTTAGGTTTAATTTCTGATACCAAAAAAATGCAAATAGGAGAGCCCCACCCAGAATGGAAGGTTTGATCAATGAACACAATACTAGCTATTTCATACCATCTCATCACTCTCCCCTCATCCTGTCCCCAAAGTCACCAAGTCACCATGCCATTGCCTCCTACAAATACCCCCACCTCACCCAAACTTCTTTCACTGTTGGACAGGAACTACCTAAAGATAATCTCAGCAATCTGGGTTTTAATAGTCTTCCAGATAAAATTTGAGAAATATCTAATCTAGTTGATTATTGTAAAATTGTGCAAGAGGAACGAATTTCTAGCAAGTGAGGATTTTAGGTGCATGCCCTGCGCTGGCAGGTGGGGTGAGAGAAGTGAAAGGGGCCTGTGGACCTAGGCAAGGAGGCAGGTAACCAACAATTTCCCTGGCTTCCCAATATGGCCTCAGGCTAGTCCTGCCTACTTTAGCTCCTGCCTTTCTTCTCAGAAGTAAATGTCAAAAGTGGTTTTCTTTGAAGGTGACATAGGTATTTAACACCTCAAACAGCTAGAATCTTACTAGACAGTTTTATGATGTGATAATTTACCTTGTACAAGTAAGTACACTTTGCCCAGGTAGAAACTGACTAGTTAAATTTAGGTTTCAGCAAGGAATTCCACTGAAACACCATCTTCCTTTTGAAGGCAAATCTGATTGACTTATTTTTTCCTAACTGGAAAATTATATTCCTCTGGGGTCATTGCATCCTAAAATAATGGGCCAGTGGCTGGCCAAAAGCTAGAATGTCAGGGATTCCTGTAATTTAAAAGCATTAAATGAAGGTTTTTAAGTCTTAGTTTTTCTTAGTGTAACATGAATGTGTGTTTTTTTTTTTTAAATTTATTTCAAAATATTCATGTAAAATATCCCTTTCCTTGCCTTTTAGAAAGTCAAAATATACAGGTGCTGTTCACGGTGTGTTAATGATGTACCAGCACTACATGATGTGTGGGGAACACAGTGATGAACAAGACAGAATTTCTCCCAACCAGTCCAGTGAGAAGCTTGAAGTCATTATGTACATATTCCCCAGCAGGAATCATTTTGCCCAATCTAGGTCTGGATATTAGTTACATAATTGCCCATACAATTAGGCCTCTTCCCCATGAGCATATCACGCACATACCTTCAGGGAATAATGATCACACTGGGAATTTCAAACAGAGATAGGGGATTGGTGACACAGGCCATAGGAGAACTGAGGTGACAGGACAGAGAGATGCTGAGAGATTAGCCACCTGAGGAAAGGCAAGAGGGACACAGGGAAAGATGGTATTATTGGACCCCAAAAGCTGGCTCCTTGGATGGTTCTAGAACCACAGCGGGTGTTAGTTGGTAGAAGCTGGAATCCTGGACAGATGTGGTGGCTACTAGTGATGCCCATCAAAGTAGAACAAGAAGGAGCAAATCCTGGGTTCCCCATTTCTCTCGTGCACCCGTCTCTTGCCACAGCCTCCCAGTTGGGGTGGGGGATTGAAGTGGAAGCCAGGAGGGCGGGGCCATCTGGAAGCCACCATTCCTGTGGTCCAGAGCCAAGTAGAGACGGGTGAAGAACACATCTGAGGACAGAGTCCAACTGTCCTCCCAAGGAATTTCTGGTCAACTGCATTAGAGTAAGAAAGTTTTTTTGAAATTTTTTATTTATAATAGTAGTATGTATTATAATTCATAGTGCACATATATAGCATCTTTTTACATACAATTGTTTGTATACAAAGTATATTCGTACCATTCAGGTCTTCAATCATGCATTTAGGATAATGATATCCATCTCATTCAACCATCTTTTCTTTTCCCCCTCCCCCCTTTCTCCCTTCCTTCCCCTCCCTTCCCTTTGACCATTCTAGTGTTCCTCTAATCCTCCTATGTAACCCCATCCAACAATACTGTGAACTAGCCTCCTTATATCAGAGAAAACATTCGGTATTTGGATTTTTGAGATTGACTAATTTCACTTAGCATTATATTCTCCAACTTCATCCATTTACCTGTGAATGCCATGATTTTATTCTCTTTCATTGCTGAGTAAAATTCCATTGTGTATATATACCACATTTTCTTCATCCACTCATCTACTGAGGGACATCTAGGTTGGTTCCACAACCTAGCTATTGTGAATTGTGCTGCTATAAACACTGAAGTGGCTGTGTCACTGTAATATGCTGTTTTTTAAGTCCTTTGGGAATAGACCCAGGAGTGGGATGGCTGAATCATAGGGTGGTTCCATTCCCAGTTTTCCAAGAAATCTCCATACTGCTTTCCATAATGGTTGCACCATTTTGCAGTCCCACCAGCAATGTATGAGTGTGCCTTTCTCCCCACATCCTCTCCAACATTTATTGTTGTTTGTGTTCTTGATAGCTGCCATTCTGACTGGAGTGAAATGAAATCTTAGAGTAGTTTTGATTTGCATTTCTCTAATTGCGAGCGATGTTGAGCATTTTTTCATGTATTTGTTGATTAATTGTGTATCTTCTTCTGAGAAGTGTCTTTTCAATTCCTTAGCCTATTTATTGATTGGGCTATTTGTTTTTTTGGTGTTAAGTTTTTTGAGTTCTTTATATATTCTAGAAATTAGTGCTCTATCTGATGTGCATGTATTAAATATTTGTTCCCAATTAGTTGGCTCTCTATTCACCTCACTGATTCTTTCTTTTGCGGAGAAGAAGCTTTTTAGTTTAAATCTATCCCATTCATTAATTCTTGGTATTAATTCTTGCGCTACAGGATTCTTATTAAGGAACTTGGGGTCTAATCCGACATGTTGGAAATTGGAGCTGAGTAAGAAAGTTTTTTGAGATCAGAACCTCTCCCTCGGAGGATTTCTGGGAGATGCCATGTCACAGATGGCAGCTGGGATATGTTGGTCAAAGCTACGTGACAGGCCAAAGACCCTTTCAGAACCAAGATTTGTAGATTCCCCATGAAGCCCCATACTCAATTCAATTTTTAAGAAACTTTCCCTCTTGTGGTACTTGGCATCTTCATTCTTTCTCAGAGAAAATAAGTCCAACAGTGAATCCACATGGGCATCCGTATGTCTGCATTGATGGGCCTCTCAGAGACTCGGAGACAGGATGCCCAAGTCAGAGAAATAAATTGCAAACATTGTGGCACTTAAGGCAAACATATTTGGGGCAGGAAGTTACTATTGGAATCCTCAGTGGGCTTCTACCTCTCTTGTATAGAGGTTTGATCTATCACAATTTTGCCACATCCATTGTAACAGATATATCATGATGTAAACTTGGGACAGTCTTTCTCAATCTGTTGTGGACCCATACTCCTGTCGAGTATAATCTATTAAGAAAAAGAATTACTAGAAAATTTCAATAGAAAAAGACATGCAAAATACAGGTCCAATTTTTTTTAATAAATTAGATTCAACAGGCATATAGTGACTCCATTCTATTGCAGTGTAAGCTTCTAAATTCTTTTATAAAAAAATTTTTTTAGATGTTGATGGATCTTTATTTTATTCATTTATTTATATGTGATGCTGAGAATCAAACCCAGTGCCTCGCACATACTAGGCAAGCACTCTACCACTGAGCCACAACCCCAGGCCCTGGAAGTTTCCAAATTCTTACTTTCTGTTCTGCATGTATCTCCTTGGGGACCACCCAGGCAGTGTCTACACAGAGAACAGACCCTTGGCCAGGGTCCTCATGACTATAGGAGACTACTACGGAGAAAGGTGACTTTCCCCATTCCTGTCCTCTGTGACCTGTGAGTTTCAGGAAGTCATGCTTAAGATTTAACAAAGTGCAGGATCTGTGAATTATAAAGAAAGGGGTGCATGGTGCTCGAGGAGGACACTTGGCATAGACCCAGAAGGTTCTCGCTCTGAGAGCTTTTGCAGGCCTATGTGTGCACTCTGGCTTAGTGCAGTGGGGTCTGCCTCTTTTCCAGCTGCCTCATTTTTATGTTCTTTCGAGGCTGACAACTTGGAAAAGGCAGCAGACATATCTAAAAATGACAGTTATCTTCAGGAAAGGAAAATGGCAAATATTAGACAAAAAAAGTATGAAGTAAATTTTTCACCCTGAAGGGCCAAAGAAATCATTAGAGTTATCTGACAGCCACAGTCTCCAGGCACATGACTTGCCCCCTGGCTATCTCATTGCTATTTATATGAGCCGGGATGTCTATCTAGTGGCCAGGGCTGAAATCACGTGGGATCTATAAGAACTTAGATATGGCCCAGAGTGAAAGAAACTGGCAAACCCTTCTATCTATCTCTTTAAAGTCTGGATTCCAAATTATCCATCTGTGTTTATAATTAGTTATTCTTCTCCCAACACACACACACACACACACACACACACATTTTTATTCTTCTCTCCTTCAAAACATCACATCAAACATTTCAAATTAAAACATTAGGCATTTAAAACTATGTCTCTTTCACCCCGATATTATTATAGTTATATACTGAGTATTGAAATAAAGTGAAATAACCATAGCTGCTCTTTTACCAGGGCAAAAAAAAAAAAAATTCAAATAAATTATAAAACAGGAAGTCAAAAAGGCTTCCTTTGCTTACTCTTTATTTAAATCTACCAAATTTTATGTTAAAAGAAAGTTGCCATGATTGACAAGCTATTACGGTTATATAACTGAAGTTTAATACATTCCTACGGAGCATATTGTCAAATGCAATCACATAGGGGTGCAGGATCTCTTTCTGGTTGAGAAATTGGTTCTCTCTAATGCCCTTTATTAAAGTTTAAAGGAAGTGTTGGCTTGGCGGTGGAGGAAAGGGAGCAATGAGCTTTCTCACAGCTGACCTTTAGGGGCTCTGGTGCTGTCTGCAGTACTGTCATTCAGCATGGCAGAAATGTTTGTGAAAGAATGTTAAAAAAAAAAAAAAAAAAAAAAAAATCCCAAGTACCTCACCTCCGCGTAATCCCCCCAATCCATCTCCCAAGATCACTCTGTTTTGACACGTTTGCGTGCGTGCGTGCTGAAAGAGGGTTTGATCATCCTTCCGCTGGCAGCTATAGTCCTAAGCCCTGTGTCGGTGCGTTTATCAAAGAACAGCTCAACTGTATTTTCTGCACATTGTTTCAGCAATGGATTCTAATCACCACAACTTAAGAATTTGTTCCCACAATCTTTTGACGAAAGTGAAGTTTCTCCATTTCAGCCTTCAGCATGATTAAAACAAAAAACAAAACAACAACAACAACAACAAAAAACCCTCTGTATGTATTGCAATTCTTACCGCAGCTGAGTATCTGCTTTCTCTCTGAAGATCACATCTTCTTTTTGACTAGGTTGTGCATTTAAGACCTGGAAACTGTGACCCCCCGTTGCCTAGCAACCGAGAAACTCAGGCCTCAGCCCTGGTGGGTTGAGATGGAAAAAGGTCAATTAACGTGGCAGGCCTGTCCTTATCAATATGCTACTGTGGCAGCTACTTTTATTTCTATATAGTAATATATCATAATAAGTTTTGTAGGTCTTTACACTGCGGTTCTCCCTTTTGAATAAAAGCATAACTAAGACTTGAGGGGATGTCTGATATAACAGAAAATGTAACCATAAAAAAAAAAAAAGCCCTAGAATAGAAATCATCTGACTGCTGAGTACCCTGCCAGGCTGCCTGAGGCAGATACACATTTCCATTGAGTTATTTTATGATCAGGCCAGTATGTTATTGAAATATTATCTCTTTAGCCTTTCTCATTCTGATAAGAAATGACAGGCTCTCAGAGCAGTAATACATACAGTACAAAATGTGGTGCTATGGACAAAATTCACCCAGGTCTTTACCTGGCTTTGGAGAACTTCCACTAAAACTGATTGTCCCTGGGTTGTGGTTTCAAAGAAGGCACAGTCCACATCCTAATGGCCATTTTAATTGTGGTGAGAATTTGCCGCCTCTTTTGAGGATTGCTGTTAGACCAATTATTGAAAAACATTCAAGAAAAAGTCTGCAGTGATTTTACAATCTCATTTATAAGATGTGATTTCTTCAGCAAGTGATGAAATGCTTTCATGTTTCAGATGCACAGATAAGAGTGACCATCAGGCTGGGCATGGTGGCACGCGTCTGTAAACCCAGTGACTCTGGAGGCTGAGGCAGGAGGATTGCAAGATCGAGGCCAGCCTGGGCAACTTAGCAAGTCCCTCAGCAGCTTAGGCAAGATGCTGTCTCAAAATAAAAATCAAAAGGGTTGGGGAAGCAGCTCAGTGGTAAAGCACCCCTGGGTTCAATCCCCAGTACCAAAAGAAAAAAAAAAAAAGAGTCACAATCAGGATTTAAAAGGTCATTCTTGAAATGAAGAGGATACAAAATTAAGAATATAAAATTTCAAGTTAAAGATTTGGAAGGTGGTTTGATATTCTGGAAACAATGTACACACAGATTCATTTATTTTATTTTATTTTATTTTATTTTTTAGTTTATAAACTTCTCAGAAAGATTTTGACCTTACCACTGTGCATTTATTGGTTCTTATTGTCACTTAATATGTAAACAATTTCATAATGACAAAATCGATATCTATGTTTTAGATAGGTGTAAGATAGGCACGTGGTTGCTTTATGTGAGCAACAGGAGAACTGGGTTTTATTCTCTGACCTGCTTCTGATTAGCTGTGTGACCTTGGGCAAGCTGGACCCTCTCCAGAGCTCAGCATTGCTTTCTAGACCGAAAAAGTTGAGCTACATAATTTCAAGTGTTCTACTGTGATTGTTTTCACCCTCCATCAGTGACACTTTTTCCTCTGCTCTCTTTCCTGTCACCCAGATTCACATAATCACATTTTTCATTATGCAAAATATGACATCTGTATGATTTTGTATAATTGCCACTTTGTGTATTTTAAAACTTTTTGACCTTTTGACAAAACGACATTCATGGGGACATAAATTTAGGCATCCCCATTAACCAGCACGATTTGGGGGTTGTAGAAATTGACTTTCTTGAAGTGAGGATTTCCCTCTGTTCAAGCCAGTCTCTGTGAACTTATGAGATTCATGACTGTTTTGCTTTCCTCTTCCTTTCTATCTTCCTTTCCTTTCCTTTTATTTTTTTTTTTTATAGCACTAATGTAGAAGCAGATGCTGTCTCTTTCCCCACAAATGCTGCACAGTGAATCATCTTAGCCTCTCTGTAAAATTTTAACTTAATGGAGTCCTGGCATTTCTGATGAGACGAGGAACTTAATTTTATAGAACAACCTATTGAACAAGCTGTTCTCGGACATTCCCATCTCAACTAAATGTTAAAAGTATTAAAATTCACATTAGCACCAGAGGAAATTTTGCATGGGTAATCCTTTAATACAGTGTTTTATGGCTCTATTAGCTGCACAGCAGCTGGTGACATGATGAATTTAATCCATTAAAAAATTCAGTAAGAGGTTTAAAAGTCAGCTTTTTAAAACATTATCTTGCTGCAAGGAAAGAGAACTTTTCCTCGGGGCCAGAAATGGAGTGGCTTCACACTGTGGCAGGTATGGGAAAGGAACCTGCGTGACGAACTTCCTCAGGCTCAGAGATTTGCACCTGGAGATGGGTGAGAACAATGCGGTGTGAGATCATCCCTGACCCCATCTTTCTCTTCTTCCTTGCTTTTCTGAGAAGGTGTATGATAAATATTTAATGACTGTGCTTTTTTTTTTTTTTTTTGTACCAGGGATTGAACCCAGGGGTGCTTAACCACTGAGCCACATCTCCAGCCCTTTTATTTTTTATCTTGACACAGGATCTCTCTAAGTTGCTTAGGGCCTCTCTAAGTTGCTGAGGCTGGTTTTGAACTTGCCATCCTCCTGCCTCAGCCTCCTGAGCAGCTGGGATTACAGGCATGTGCCACGGTGTCCAGATGATTGTGCTTTTGAAACCGTTAACATTTCCATTTGTGTCGATGTATGTATTTGCATAAAATCAGAATTGCTCTGAGCTTTTATTTAGTGATGTAGTTATTGCATAAGGACTTAAGGAAAAAATATTTCTCATTTTTAATATAAATAAACTTCCATGAAGTAACCTGAATATAAAAGCTTTGGCATGAGGGACTGAAGATCTAACCTTGCAGAAACACCCCTAGTTTGTCCTATGGGGCTTTGGGATGGTTTGGGGACACAGGGCGGCTAAGTCACATCTTGAATGGCTTAGTAAGTGAGGAGCTGCCTAGCAGAGACACGGTTTTAAACACTAGACTTTAAGTTCTTCACTAATCTTTCCAAATTGTGAGTTATTTTCTCAAAAACAAAACTACATTGTCTACCCTCAATTGATTTCCCAAGCTACTAGATAAAATTATTGTCCTCAAAGTCAGCAGTTTGTTAAAAGGAGAATTCATTTGTAACAAACAGGTATTTCTGAGCAAAGGCAGTAACAGGTCACCTTGTATCAAATTGCCCAACATCTGCAAATGCAGTGGTTGCTGTATTCAACCCTTGTGAATTAAAAAATAGGTAGCTTAACTTAGCAGTGGTTTTCACCTAAACAACTCATTTATACAATTCCCTTGTTCATGTAAAGTCACTCGTGTTATATCCTCACTTAGCATAACTGGATGTAGAAGGGAATTGCCATTTCTTGTGGTGCAGCTATTATGGATCATAAGAGCAAAAATGTAATCCAGTTCGTGTGCCTGGCAGGAGATCGCTAATGGTCCCTAAAGTGTAAACAAACCACCAGGTTGAAAAGGGAAACAGCTATTGTATTCTCGAACACTAAAAATTGGTTTATTTTTCTTCCAACGTGAAAGGCTCCATCTTTCTCAGAGTGCATGGGGCACCTGGATGTGAAAGTTCCTTCCTTCTGATGGGGACATTCGAAAATCATTGTTTTCCATACAAAAAGGAATGCTGCCGATTGTTTGCCTTTTAATGGAAAGTTCAGTGTGTTTAGAAAATAGCTGAATTTGTGAGTTGACAGGGAGTTAAATGAAATCTGTTTTGATAATATCTGATCCTGTGTTTGAGGCTGATTGATCTAGATGGTCCCCCTTTGCCCCCCATGCCTTGACAAAGGCGCCTTTTACGGGGTGTGCAGTAGTGTGTTTCTTTTTCTAATCTACCCGGTTCCTTGTCACTGAGCTCGTTGTAAGAAGGGTTATGCAGTTTGAGCATTCGACTAATGACACTGCCCCAAAACACACACACACACACACACACACACACCCACACACACTCCACTATAATGACTTCCTTGTTGGGAAAAATAAAAGCACAACTGAAATCCAGTCAATGATGTCATCTGAATCATACACACAAACCACTTTCAGGTACTGCATGGTTTTCATGGGCAGAGGAATTTGGGTTGATATTTCAGATTTTATAGTGGAGGATAACGCCAATGTAAATTAATCTTATGTCTTTGACAAGCCTAGTGACTTCCTTAGAATTGAGCCTCGTACTTCCATTCCTTAGGAAATTTATTTATGTACTTATTGGGTGGTGCTGGGGATGGAACCCAGAGGAAAGTGCTTGACCACTGAGCCTCAGCCCCTAAAGAATTTTTAAATGAGATCAATCTGTGTTTCTGGGTGGTTTGATAGATTTTGGGGATTTGTGAGTTGCTGCTTCAGGATAGCACAGATTGGGCCCACATAGGTGACTCCGTGGGAAAGTACTATTCCTAGTGTCTAAGAAAAACCTCTCGTCCACTTCACCTCTTCTGTTTTTTCCACCCCTCCATGGAATGTTGTGCAGTTTGACACCCCCGCCCTGCACCCTGCCTTATATAGATGAGCCCCAGCTGGCCTCTGTGTTTAGGGCCCTACATTGTTTAGTTTTTGACTGTGGGTTGAGACCTTTTTGCTCAAAAGCCCACCATTGCCAAATTCAAATTTTTACACATCAATTATTTTTTTTAAAAAGCCCAAACCAAATTATAAGTCATTTAGAGACTACTTGCATCACATACCCCAGAAAACCTCACCAAGAGCTGTTACCCGTTGATAAGGCAGGGTTATAAGGTACCAGCTGCAACTTTCTGAGCTGCACCTCACTGCAGGGGACACTCCGTGGTACAAGAGCCCTCCTTTCAGCTCTTCTCCCCTTCTGAGCAGTGGCTTCTGCTCTGCAGCCTCTGAACAGACCTCTGCTGGAAGGAACCTAACCCTTCCTCCTCTCCTTTTCTTTCTTTCCTTATTTTGGTACCAGGGATTGAACCCAGGGTCGCTTAACAACCACATCTCCAGCTCATTTTATATTTTATTTAGAGACAGGGTCTCGCCAAGTTGCTCAGGGCCTTGCCATTGCTGAGGCTGGCTTTGAACTTGAAATACTCCCGCCTCAGCCTCCTGAGCTGCTGGGATTACAGGCATGCCCTACGGTGCCTGGCTGGCTCTCTCCTTTCCTTTCTTTGGAGTGAAGCAACCTTGATTTCTATGGGCCTAGAAGAGGTGGAAGATGGTTTTGGAGCTGTAGAAAACATCACCAGAATATACACAGCCTTAAATCTGTGGATGAACAAATGGGTCACTGTTCCCTTGCAGTGAGCCAAGGGCCCCATCCTGCAGCCTTTCTGAGTTCTGAGGGACAGTGAAATGCTCCTGGAGAGACAGAGCGCAGATGCTGTTCCCTCTGACCTGTGTTCCCATGACTCACAAGCCGGAGTCCTCCTCTGATCCCTGGCTATGGTCTTCATTCATTTGTCCTTTCATTCTGTGGGCTTTGACTGGCTCCCTCTCATTCTCCTGGCATTGTTGTGGGCACAGGGATACAATATAGAAGGAAGTAAAGTATCAACGAGATTATGATGTAGCGGAAATTCCAACCAGATAGGAAAGAGAGCTAAGAGACATGGCCCCCTCTCCAAGGCCCAGAAGACTGTGGGGAGGGGGAGAAGAGGGAGCGAGAACAACATGAGGGTGGGGGAGGAGGTTGCTTTTTGCCCATCTCAGGCCTGGGATCTGAGGTAGGGAATCTAGTAGAACCATGAGGTTGTCTTAGGAGACTGTTGAGCGTGTGGGGTGTGGATGGGGGAGGCTGTGTCCCCCTAAGAACATTCCTAGCTCCTTGGGTCCCAAAGTGAATTCCCAGTAAACCCAGGAAGTGCTCAGGGTGTGGACAGGACACCCTGACAAATGTCTTTAGAGAATGCCCTTCTCCCCTCTAGCAGAGACTTTGCACTGCAGCCTGGGAACAAACTTTATCCTACAAGTCCTTTAAGACCATGTGTCTCCAGGTTGATGTGCATGAGGATTATCTGGGGGTGATGATGGTGGCCCAGTGGGACCACCTGGAGCCTCAGAGTCTGCGTTTTTGACCAGCATCCAAAGGATGTGCTGCAGCTGGTCCATGAGCCATGTTTTGAATGACAAGGCTTTGCATGTTCTTTCTGTCTTAGAGTCTACTAAAGGCATTGAGAAATCTTCTACTAAGTCACGTGGCTTTATTTATCTGACAGTCTTCTACAAATTAACTATAGCACTACTTTGGAAGTTTTGGGGGATCATTATGCTACTAGCCTCAGGGTGTTTCACTGCCTTGTCAATCAGTTATCCATTATCATTTTCAACCATTATCAAGCATGGGAGAGTGTGTCTGCATTGGAGTGTGTAAGTGTGTCCCTAAAGTCCAGGGGGTGGATGGCGTGGGGTAACAATATCTCCTACAGTTGTCCATATCAGATAGGAAACTTACTGAGTTCTCATCGAGAGGTGGGGTCTGTTCCTCCCATTGAACCTGTGCTGATGTGACAGTCTTGACTAGCAGAGCACAGACAGACTAAGTGTGATTTGTGAGGTGAGGTCATAGAGGTGATTCGGTTTCCAACTGCTCTTTCCCAAAACAATGGCTCTCAGCTTTCACCCACCATGTGAGAAGTCTGCAGAGAAAGTGTGTAGGGGCAGGGGAGAGAGAAAGAGGAAGAAGAAAGAGAAGAAGGAGGAAAAAGTGGAGGAGGAGAGAGGCGTCCAGTGAAATCCAGCTGCTCCTACACCCTGCTATTCTGGTCTTTCCAGACCAGTGCTAAACAAGGATAAGGGTTTTCAATACAACTGCAACTGTATTAAAGAAAGACCTCAATTGAGAACTGCGTAGCTGAGCCCAGTTAGCTCCCAGACTTGTAAGCAAAATAAATGACCATTGCTATTTCATTTTATTTTAAAATATTTTTTATTAGTTATTGGTTGACCTTTATTTATTTATTTGTGGAGCTGAGAATCGAACCCAGTGCCTCACACATGCTAGGCAAGCTTTCTACCACTGAGCCATACCCCAGCTCTGCTATTTTAAGTCACCATTTTGAGGTGGTTTTTTAGGTAACAATTGATGTCCAGGAGAGTCCCCCAAATAAGCATTCTTCAAATTGTTGGCTTGCTTTTAAAATTTTCATTTAGGATCAGAGAAAGACTTGGTATATCTTTGTTCGAGTTGACATAAACAATAGGTTGCTCTTAGAATTTCCTAATGGATGGAGTTCTCACTGTCTGTAGTTTCCAAAATGTAGACATACTCTCTCCCTCTCTTTGTCTCTCTTCTTCTCTTCCCTCTCTCTCTCTCCATGCCTTTCCAAGGATAAGGCTGTATTCCATAAAGCCAGATGACACAATTTGATAAACAAGCAGACAGCCATTAAAATGAGTGACTGTCAAAAATTTTCCATGCTTATTTGTTATTAACGACTCAGAATCTGAAGGTGCAATTCAAATTGTTTATTATTGTTATAGGTTTGTAGCAATATATTACAGTTTACGCCTTGGCTTGGAAGTTGATTACAAGTTTTATGAGACTGAGTGCCTGTTATTGGCAATCTTGATGTTTTCTTTTTCCCTGTAACTTGTCACAGACAATTGATTTATATGTAGTCAGTGATTTTTTATATTATATCATTTCAGTAAAAAAAGTAAAGAAGAAAGCATAGATTGTGGAGTAGAAAGAGGATAATGAAAGCTACGTGAGTCACATGAGGGACTTTAAACGATATTATTAATTCACACATATTCCCTAGAATCCATTCTGAGAACATTTTATATTCTTTGTGAGACACAGAACAACAAGTCATCAGAGACTTTTTATAAACACAGGTGGTGCTTATTAACTGAGAAATAAAAATTTTACACTCCTGATGATTAGCCTAGGCAAGTTTTCATGTGCTCCTGCACTTTTGGGAAATGGTTTTTATTTTCTTTCCTAATTTTTTCCCCCTCTCAATTCTGATTACTTTCATTCTATAGGAACAGCTTGAGTTAGTGGTGCAGTGATACCTAAAATATCTCTGACAGATTTTGGGGAGAAAGATATCAGCAGTCTATTTTACAACAATCATTATTATAAAATATGACACTCTACAAATTCTAAGAGACGTGGCCATGCAGGCTCAATGCAAATAAAGACTTTATAGGTGAGCAGAGAATAAGGATTTTCATCCACAAATAATTGGCTAAAAAGGGAAAATTCAATTTGCCTGTTTTATCTGTGTTTGCTGTACATTGCTTGTATGATTTTTCTTATAATTACCTGAGTTGCCTAGTTATTTTGTAATAGTTTTGGTATGGATAGAAAATAGTACCAAAACAGTAGCAAAAACCAACCAACTACCACTAACAAAAAAGAAAAAAAAAACAAAAACAAACAAACAAACAAAAAAAAAAGAAGGAAAGAAGGAGAATGAGGGGATACTGTGTATTGATGAGGACAAAGTGTGCAGATAAGGAAGTCATTCCTGGGCATGGTGGCACATGCCTATAATCCCAGCGGCTCTGGAGGTTAAGGCAGGAAGATTGCGAGTTCAAAGCCAGCCTCAGCAAAAGCAAGGTGCTAAGCAACTCCGTGAAGCCCTATCTCTAAATAAAATACAAAATAGGGCTGGGGGTGTGGCTCAGTGGTTGAGTGCTCCTGAGTTCAATCCCTGGTGCCAAAAAAAAAAAAAAAAAAAAAAAGAAGAAGAAGAAAGAAAGTCTTTATAGTTCATTTGAGGGTAAGCATGGAGATGGTTTAATTATAGTATATATACTCTGAAGAAGAAAGAGACTGTGGAGAAAATGTTTGAAAGAGGAGACAAGGCATCTTAGAAATCTTTGAAAGGGAAAGTTTGTAGTGTGAGGAGTTGTGAATTTAAAACTGGAGGGCAGGAGAGTTGAGAAATACATATGGATATTCAGAGCAAAAGTGGTTTGGAGACACCATAGGACATCAGGAAGCTTTGGATCAGAGGCTGAACAGAGGATATCGAACCTAATGCATGCTGTAGAGATGGGTTTTAGGACCATTTGCAGATGTGGGAGCCCTTTTTCTATGAACCAGAATAATTTTTCACAACCTTCTATAATTTCAATTTCCTATTCAGTGTACTCTATACAGAAATATTTTAGGTACACACAAATCCATGTGTATGATGATGAGCAAGGAAAAATCTCTGTACTTGAATTCACATATATATGCATCTATTTAAAATATTTCTCTAGTTGAATATTTGTGCATTTATTTATTATCTATCATCATCCTATCACTTCCAATGTCTGCCTGCCAGCTGTCATTCATTAAAAACTACTTCAGATGATGGCGTGGAAGATGGTACTCTAAAGCCATTCAGTATTCAGAAATGGGAATGTATCTAGGGAAAATGCATTATATGGATTGTAAAATGTACACATCAAAGCTGGGGACTCAGAGAGCAGAGAATTGAGAGGCAGGAGGATAGATCGTTGGTCCTGGCTGTCGGAGGAAGCCTATGAGGGTGGGTTGCCTTAGAGTCGATGAGAAGAAAGACACCTCCACTCACTGCAAAGAGTTTAGCCACTGACACCCAAGAACAGGTATCTGGAAAGTCATGGTATCCAGCTCTATCTAACAGAAAGAAGTCCATCATGGGAGGTGCAGGCCATCAGTGCATCTTCCCACTAGCTTGGTTAGACTTTTTATGGCTGTGATGAGATTTCCATGGCTGACATTAAATGAACACTGAGATGGGGAAGGGAGGAACAATAAATGCTTGCTCAATAAACCTAAAGCCTCTTTGATTTCCGTCTACAATAAGCTGTATTTGAGATTAAATATTTACAAAAAAAAGTTAAGAAAACATAATCCAGAGTGTGAGGCTTAGACCCAAGACAATGCAGAATGTTTAAATAAGAAACTTACTTTTTAACAATGGAGTCTCATGGTTGAGAGATGGATCAAGCAAAATGTGCAGAGGCAGGATGATGGACAAGCTTTCTTCATTCACCTGGATACTTATTGAGCACATACTACCTGACCAGTTTCTGATAGTCTTGCTTTGGAAATTATGAAGACTGCAAGTACTGTTTTGAATAAAGTAGTAGCAAAAGTTGATGGCATTCACTGCATGCTTGCATAGAGATGGTAGAGGGCTAAATGTCAGGATAAAGTGCCTCAAATTCACATATTTTAGGATTTGTTTTTGAGAACAAGAGATGACATACCTGTCTCTTTGAGATGAGGGTGAACAGAGTCTGAAGAGTTATAAAGAGGAAAAACAGAATGGAATGTGATGAGGAAGGAAGAAAAGAAGGAATATATATATGTATACACACACACATATATATTACAGATAGGAGTTTTTCTATAAGTGTCCCCTTCAGATTTCTGATACCCTTAGGTGGTTTGCAAGGTGTCCACAGGCAAAAAGGCTGATTCAAGGAAAAAGAGATGCAAATATTTTATCCATATACATTACTCAAATGTGAACAATTTCAACCATCACAAAAATCATATGATATTTTAAATAACTGCTACAGTATTAAAGTCAGCATATATTCTACTACTCTACTAGGGCTATGCTTTTTTGTTGTCTTGGCTAATATTCATATAAAAGAAAGCAGTTTTCTTCCAGGTATATATTTTCATAATACTTGGGTGTTTTTTTTTTCACTTTGTATACATTTTTATTTGTTTTGTTATACATGACAGTAGAATGCATTTATGCATTTTAATACATCATACATAATGGGGTATAACTTCTCATTTTATAATATTTGGGTTTTTCTCTTACGTTTGTAAAATGCCCACTTTCATTGTGACCATTGGGTTCTATCATGTCCCCAATTTACAAAAACCACAATGACTATAACTTGGGACAAAATATTTAAAAACAAAAATCAACTATTTGAATCACTGAAGAACAAGCAGACACTAAAGGGGTATTTGAAACCAGACCAAGGGAGTGGTTCTTATTTCTTAAGATTTTCAGCTTGGAGGCAAATCCCAGTCAGTACCCATGTGGGACTGTAAAACTTGGATAGAAACTCAAGAAAGGACTGTCAAAGAGGAGGAGAAACTCCAAATATGAGTACCAGCTCTGTCCAAATCTCTGAATAACTCCTGAGTACGTTTGAAGGACAGAATTTAAGCAACCCAACCAAACCTAGAAGAACAAAACTGATGTTTCATAATTTGGCACTTGAGTTTAACCAGTTACCTGCTTGCTTACAAATACACTTTAGAGAAATTAATAGAATTCATAGTTTCTGCATGAAATATTCCTAATGTTCAGAATACAATCTACAACTTTAAGACACATGAAGATGAAAATGTGATTCCTATTCAAGAAAGAAAGAAATCAATGGAGATTGGTCTCAAAATGACCCAGATGTTGGTATTAGCAAACAAGGCTTTAAAAGCACCTATTATAATTATTGCTTAAGGGAAAAATATGCCTAAAATGAATGAAGATATGGGAAATCTCTGTGGAGAATTATAAACTATTAAAAACCAAAGAGAATTATATGATTAAAATATAAAATATCTAAAATGTTAAAACTACTTTACATATGTGACAGCATACTAGATATGATAGAAGAAAGACTAAGTGACTTAAAATTATACAGTCAGTAGAGTCAAAATAAAGAGTCAAAAATATCAACATCAACAGAAACTCATAAAACCCCACAAAACCATGGAAAACATCAAAACATTGGATATAGGTGTAATTTGAGACGCAGAAACCAGAAGAAAAAGTATTTGAAGTAGACCCCATATGAGAATAAAATATGTTAACCAGGGAAAGACATTTTACATACTTGGGAACAACATTTCAAATAATCACTGATTTCTCATCAGAAAGACTGAAAAACCGGAAGGGAATGGAATACTTTCTTTAAAGTTCTGAAGGAAAAACAAAAATTATCAACCCCAAATTGTATGTTCATGGAAAACATCCCTTCAAAATGAAGGCAAAGGAAAAGCATTTTCAAATTAAAAGCAATCAAAAGAATCTGTCAACAAGAGACCTGTTCAAGAAACATAAACGAGGTTCTTCTGACTGAAGGTAAATAATACCAGATGGAAATTTATATTTTCAGGAAGAAATGAAAACCATTAGAGATGGTAAACAACCAGGTAAATATAAAATAAGTTTTTCCTTTCTTATTTTCTTTTAGACAACATAATTCTATTTAAAGCAATAATTATACACTTTCATTTTGGGTGGTGTGTATTACTTGTAGATGTAATACATATGTCAACTACAGCATAGAAGATGGGGGAAAAGTACAGTTTTGATTGAAAAAATACTGAAATATTAAGGGTGTATATTGTACTCCTTATAGAATCCATTTAAAATATGCAAAGCTGTGATGTTCAATAACTGATAGATAAATTAAAATGGAACTTAAGAAATATTCAAAGAATCTAAAATAAGAGGAAAAGAGGAATGGGGTTCAAAAATCAAAAAGGACCTACGTCAAAAAACAGTAAAATAGCATGTTGTTCTAACCTAATTTGTATGGTCAGTACACTAAATATTAGTAGACAAAATATGTCAATCAAAGGGCAGAGATAATCTGATTGGATAAAAAGTAAGACCGAACTATGCATTGTTGTTGCCTGAAGCGCTTGGAGCAACGGAGCCGCGGGAAAAACTTTAGAAGCAAACTGGAGACAAACAGCTTTTTATTCTGATAACTTTTTTCTCTGGTTCTAATAACGACTAACACACGCCAAAAACACACCCTAAAATGGCGCTGACTCGATCAGCAATTTCGGCCAAGTCACTCGAGATCCCGCAACAATCCCGTGAGACTACGGGTGGCGACAAAGGCCAAATCTCCACGGCTCATAGTCAACCGCAATTCAAGCCAATCCCCAAACAGGGCTCCTACAATGCATTACCTACAAAATGTGTTTTAAATACAAAGACATAGATGGAACAAAAGTAAATGGATAGAAAAAGATAAATAGTAAACACAAGATGAGTAGAGTGGATTTAATATTAGATAAAGCAGACTTTAAGACAAAGAGGATTACTAAAGATAAGGATATTTTATAATGAAAAAACAGTTTATCAGGAAGTGATAATAATCATAAATGTGTTTAAATGTGATGACAAGGTTTCTAAATTAAATGGAGAACTAGTCGATACCATTAAAACTTGAAAGCGTAACATGCCTCTTTTAGCATTCAATCAATAGAACATTTATACAAAAAATTAATTAAGTCATAGAGCTTCAGAACAGTGCTGTTATATCAACCATGTTGACTAATTGATATTTATAGAACACTCTGCCCAACCAATCCAGAATACATATAAGTTTCAAGTTTACATGGTATGATCAACAATGTCATAAAGGTTAGCACATGCTATGTGTTATAAATTTCCATAAATTTAAAAGGTTTGAAATCATACAATTCTCTAGTGAAATTACACTAAAAATAACAAACAATAGTTATAAAATCTGGAAGTCAACCAATGTTCTCCTAAGTAATCATAAGGTCAAAAAGAAATCATAGGGACAACAGAAAATATTTTTAATTGCACATAATGAACATACAACATATTGAAATTTGTTAGATACAGCTAACACAGGCTTAGCAGGAAATTTACAATTTTGAATGCTTATATTAAAATCTATATGGTAGATTACTTTACTTCTTCTAGCAGTTACAGTGTCTAATTCCTAGGTCTTTGATCCACTTGGAACTGATTTTAGGTTGAGAGATAGAGATCTAGTTTCACTCTTCTGGATATGGTTATACAGTTTTCCCAGCACCATTTGTTAAAAAAGCTGTTCTTTCTCCAACCAAATGTTTTTGGTACCTTTGGTATCAGATGACTGTATTTATGTGGATTTTACCATGTGTCTGTTTCCCCCCCCCCTACTTAATCTGTCTTCATATCTGTTTTTATTCCAGTACTATGCAGTTTTTGTTATTGTAACTGTGTCATATAATTTGAGATCAGGATTACTCAGGATTTCTTTGGCTATTCTGGGCCATTTATTCTTCCTTAGGACTGCTTTTTTCCCAAGTTCTGTGAAGAATGTCATTGGATCCAACATTAGCACAGGCTCTGACTTCATGAAATAAAATTAAGAATTGATAAATGGGATGGCATAAAAATAAAAAAGCTTCTGTACAGCAAAAGAAACAATAGAGCTTTCAGAATGAGAAAAAACCTTTGCCATCCAATCTTCCAACAAGGGGTTAATATCCAGAATATGTAAAGGACTCAAAGAACTAAATACCAATAAATAAATAAATAAGTAACCCAATCAAGAAATGAGAAAAAGATCTACACAGATATTTGTCAAAAGAAGAAATACAAATGACCAATAAATATATGAAAAAAAAAAATGCTCCACATACTTAGCAGTCAGAGAAATGCAAATCAAAACTACATTGAGGGCTGGGATTGTGGCTCAGTGGTAGAGCGCTTGCCTAGCACGTGGGCGGCCCAGGTTTGATCCTCAGCACCACGTAAACATAAATGCGTTGCATTGTGTACAACTAAAGCAAATAAATAAATACTTAAAAAAATACATTGAGATTTCATCTCACTCCATTTAGAATGGCAATCATCAAGACTACAAATCACAATCATTGCTGGTGAGGATGTGGGTGGAAAGGTACACTTATACATTGTTGGGACTGCAATTTGGTGATAGACAGATAGGTCAAGGGAAAAGAAGAGGCCAGAAAAAGACTCATGCTTCTAGGTGAAGTTTGTAGAGGACCTCTCTGTCCTATTCTTTCTGTTTTTCTGTAAGAGTGAAATTATGTCAAAATTTAAAAAATTATGAAGGGAATATAAAAATGGCTTTAAATGATTTGAGCAATAGCACACCAGGGTAGATTCTAATTCAATGTTAATTAAATTGGCAGAAGAACTTCATAAATCAGCTGTACTAAAACAACAACAACAACAACAAGAAGAAAACAAACTATGCTTATATTCTGAAATGTAAAACTTCCTTAAGGTTAGCTTACTTTCTACCATTTACAAAAAAACCTATATATCACAGCTGTATACATGTTTTAAGGTGTTATGAATGCTTCCATTAAAATGTAAAAGAATATACATTTCAAAAATTAAACCCTAGCAAGCTACTTGGGAACATTTTATTATAAAAATGAAAGCAAATCTCCGATTACACCTTGCAGCCATGCTTGGCTGCCCATCCTAGGCCCTCAGCCTTGTCCACATTCACTTGTCACTGAGATGAACAGCATCCCTGGGTGGTGATGGTTTCCTGCGTCAAACTACTACGGCTTCGTGTTCATCCGCTTTCAGGGTTCCCCAGTTTGCTCAGCTCACAGGCACAGCTGCCTAGAATTGCTGAGGGTTTGTTTATCGCCCTCGGGAGTGTTTGTGGATACATATCCCCGCTTCCCCTTTCCTCAATGGGACATTTCCAGGCCATGTTTCAAACAATTTCTCAGATGGAATCCAGTTGCCTGTAGCATTGAACCACTTAATAGCTCCTTCCTGGTTGGCTTTCCCCCTGCCCAGAACTAAAACCCACTTGCTTACTTATACTTCCTTGGTCACATCCCAGATAAATTTCTACACCCTAACCCATGTCCAATGTTTGCTTTCAGGGAAACTCAAACTACAACACACATTATCTTAAAATAAAATAAAGAAAACCATTATGTCTCAAAACTTATAGGTATCAGGTGAAGTGGCATATGCTTGTAGCAACTCAGGAGGCCAAGGCAGGAGGATTCCAAGTTTGAGGCCAACCTCAGCAACTTAGTGAGGCTCTAAGGACTTAGTGAGACCCTGTCTCAAAATCAAAAAGAAAAAAAAAAAAGCATAAAAAATGTATTGGGGATGTGGCTCTGTGGTTAAGAGACCTTGAGTTCAATCACTGATGCCAAAAACGAAACAAAAGAAAACCAAAACCAGAAACTTATAGAATGTGACTAATACACTTCGAAGCAAATCTGTAGCATTAAGTTTTCATTGTTAAAAAAATAAACAAAGAAAAATGTTAAGAATTAAGATACTCATTAAAAAGTTAGAAACAAACATACCAAATAAAAATAGAAGAAAAGTATATAAACACAAAATAAATGTTTAAAAACAAAAATAAAATTTATTATTAAATCCCAAAGCATGTCCTTTGAAAAAAATTAAAAATCTAAAAATTTAGGATAGTGATATCCATCTGAATGGTACTTATATACTTTGTATACAAGCAGTTGTATGTAAAAAGATGATATACTTGTGCATTATGAATAAGTAAATAAATAATCTAAAAAAAATCTAAAAATTTCTGAAAATTCTGATAAACAACAACAAAATGAAAACAAGTGAAGGTAAAGAAACAAAATAAGTTGTACTTTTGATAAAAAATGAAAAAATAAAATAATTTAAAAAGATATTAAGATATCTTAAGATATTAAGATATTAAAAAGATATAAAAAGATATTAAGATATATTAAGATATCTTTTTAAAAGATATTTTTTCAAGGGGACCTTGAATATAATATAAACAATATAGTCTATTCAAATAACTTGAATGCTTTGGCAAAATGAATAAAGAAAATATGAATTATCACAAGTAATTCAAGAAATAGATAATAATATAATCATGAATGAAGTTTAAAAAGCTTTTGAAATATTATTTAAAGATTCTCTAAAAGAATAAATAAAATACTGAAATTCTAGATTATTTTAACAAAACTTCTTTCACATTTTCAAATCATAGCTCATTCCCATGCCTCACAGTCTTTAAGCATAGATGAAAAGCTTTCTGATTCCTTTCACAAAAATTAATAACCTTGATACTGAAATTCGAAAATGATAAGTCAAAAAGGGGTAAAACCACTGAATACTTTTTATGAATATGCTTAAGATAACAAAAAATATCTGTCACCAAATGTAATGGTGTACAAGGCCGTTAAAAGACGCCTTGCCATTATAATTAAGAAAAAAAAATGGATGTTTTTGCCATTATCAATTTATATTGTCCTGAAAGTCCCAACTATTAAAAGTAACAAAACAAAACAAAACAAAAGACACTAAGAGGTGATATGTTTGTTACTGAGGGAAAACAATAATTATTGTTCACAGGTGACATGATAGTCTAAATATTGCAAGAGATCAATTTAAGTGTTGTCAAAACTTAAATTGGTTAGTTGATTGACTGATTAATGATTTTTACAAGGGGACCTTGAATATAATAGATTAAGTAAGATAGATATTTATTTTTTGTTTCTCACAACAGTCTGGAGATTAGTGGTCAAGAATTCTAGACACTTTGCTTTCAGCTTCCTGTCCGACGGTCCTTCAGAACAGATTTGGTGAGCATTTTATGTTATGGGTCAGAAAGTAAATATGCAACTATTTTAGGCTTTCCAACACACACAGTCTGCAATATTTTCTTTCATACTTTCTTCCTCCCTCTCTTCCTTCCTTCTTTTCTTTCTTCCTCCTCCTCTCTTTTAATCTTTCTATCTTTTCACAACCAGTTAAAAGAATAAAACCATTCTTAATTCTTAGCACAAGGGATGTACAAAATCAAGCTACAGGTCAGATTTGGGCCACAGGCCATCTTTGCTAACTCTTGCTCTAGACTGTTTCTTTACTTCTTTGTGGATGAAGATGATTCCACTGAAGTCTGAATTTCAGGAGAGAAACACAAACATTTTGAAGATGTCTCAGAAGTTGCATATATCAAGTCCATTCATGTCCCATCAGCCGAAGGGCATCACCTCTGGAGACATCCTTGCAAAGTAGGCTGGTGTTGGGCATGCTGAAGATGGCTATATTTAGCTCCCTCTCCAATGACTCTGGTGAGCTATTTTTTTTTAGTATGTAGCCAAGATCATGAACACCCCAATTCAGTCTATGTACTCAAGGTCATAAACATTTGCTTGTGCACTTGTGCTCACTTATGTAACCTGTTGGCCAGTTGCCTTCTTTGTCTGGTCTGATATGAAAAAGGCCTATGGAAGGACTCAGAGGGAAAAGGAGGCTGAAAGCTGGGGGCCATGGGCTGCTGCTGCCTCCAAATAAATCATATTTAATATTCCTCTGTGCCTCCCATCTTCTACCTGACAAGATCCCGATTCTGTTTCCCAGGGTCTGAGCCTCAGCCCAAAAGCTGGGAAATCTGGGTAGTCATGTGACCAAAAAAAGGGGAAGAATATATTGTATGGGATAACTGTAAATTTGGCTTTCAGGTTAAAATTAAAAAAAAAAAATAGCATCAATACTTTCTTGAGTATTGGTAATTAACAGTTAGAAAATATAATGGAAAGTGAAATTTTATAATAGTAAAGTATCTCTAGAAACTTCCTAGAAAATTTTGAACCAGAAATGTTCAGGATCTAGTTAAGAAAATTAAAAAACATATAATAAGAAAAGTAAAGTCGACAAAAGAAAGAAAAAATTGTTAGATGGAAACTGAGAACTTAGTATACCTGTGTTAAATTTTCTTTAATTTATAGGCTTAATACAGTTTTAATAAAAATACAACAAGTTTACTCTGTGGATTTGACAACAAAACTTCATAATGTGTCTGAAAAACTAAGAGGGAGAGAAATCCCAGAATAAAATTTAGAAAGAAGTGAAATGAGAGGGAACTTGTATGAAACTGTAGATGCCATCAGTCCAAAGGGGGTTTTGGAGAGTATAGTAGAGAGAAGAAAAGCCCACTGACCCTTCTAACAAGATTTTGAGAAACAGAAGGTTTTAGTTAACCATTTTTCTGTGTGACCTTAGGCAAGTTATTTGATCAATTCTATCATACATCCAAGCCAATAATACATACTTTAAAAAAATTTTAAGGATTAGCATTTGTTCTTTACCACCTCTCTACCTTTGACACCTGGGAATGAAAAGTGTCATCTTTGATCCCTCTGGGAATGAAAGGTGTCATCTAATTAAAATAATGTTAAATCCCATGTTCCTAGTGTATTCACATCATCTGGGATTGCAATACATGCCCATGATTATGGATGATAATGATGTTGAAGAGGAGGAGGAAGAGGAAGAGGAGGAGGAAAAGAATTGTTAAATAAACAAGACCTTCTCTTCATATGCTACAGAATTTCACACAGCAGTTTCAGAAGCATCATCAGTTTGGATAAAGGAAGCTTTTCTGAAATTAAGTTCTATTCTAGCCATATATTATTGGGAATATGAATTTATCTGTGGCTCTATTTTCTCATTGGTAAAATTTAAATGATAACTCACAGATGGGGATGTTAACATAACAGCAACACACAATTTATTGGTGACATATTCTGTTTCAGGCATAAGATGCTTATAATGGATCAAGCCATTTAATTCTTTACACAGATTCTACAAGGCAGGTATTATCATCATCACCATCATCATTGTGGGTATTATTTGCATTTGGCAGATGAAGAAACAGATAAGGAGTTTTCTATAATTAACCAAAAGTCACGCAGCTATTTACTGTGGATATGAAGACCAGAAATGGTGCAACTCTTGGCCATTAGCATACTAATGGTATAAAGGCCCAGCAATGGGTTCTTAATGGGGAAAGATAATAAATGACAGCATAGATAATAGATAATAAATAAATAACTGTTGCATCTGGATTAGAATAGATGGGGAGGACTCTGGGTGTCCCTATTACAGAGATAGTAAATAGAAGCTGCATATCATGATCTAGCTGGTCTGTCTTGTTGCCTAATCTTTATTCCAAGAAAGGGCAATTTAAAGGCTCAGTGAGGGACTGGTTTGTTTGCAAAGCACTGAGGACAGGGCTTGGCATGTAATAAGCCCTCAGTAAATGGAGCTATCAATGTTATGGTTTACCTTGTGACCAAAAGGTCTAGCCAAGTCCCTACCTCTTCATTAGCCACTCAGTAGTGTTTATTGATTGAATGAATGAATGCTTTCATATATTTCTGAATCTTACATTTATGATATTCCTAAATTTTCCTAGAGATATGATTTCAAGGTACTCTGTTGTGTCAAGAAAAGTAGTTTGAGATAATCTGCTGTGGAAAGTCTCATAGTCTTAAATCAATGTTTGTTCATGACACTTTCTTTCCTGTTTAAGTTTGGATTAGAACTACTGAATTTGTCAGGGAAAGGTAATAGCCCGCAATAAAGAAGATAACAATAATTCACTTTGAATCAACAAACATTGCTTAAATATTTAGGAGAAGTAACTGATTATTTCCCAGAATTCTGGTTGATGCACTTTGTCATAGATATGCATTGTAATCCAATTTCACAAAATCTAGGGAAATAAGTTTCAGAAAAATAGATAGATTTCAAAAGAAACATATCTTACTTGCAGCATTCCCAATATGACTGGTTTTGATTGTAAATTAAATAATTAAATTGAGACAATGAAGAGAGAGAACTGTTTTATATGAGTTTTATGGGTTCAAAATGTTCATTTATTTCAATCCTCTTTGTAAATTCTGGCTAGAAATCTCTTTATGATAATACTGGTTAACAAGTCAAAATGTCCCAGAAGGACATTATTTTATTGGAGGTGGGATTTTTCTGGACAAAAATAAAACCACTGGAGACAACAAATATGTGTAAGAATCGTGGGTTATTGTGGAGTTTTGCTTGCTAGTACAGATGGTGCCTGTATTCAGAAAATTGGGGTTTTGATTTGAAGAACTTCCTTGTGCTATTTTAAATTTCTTTATGTACAGCTGTAATCTAACTTACTAATCATTTGCAATTGGGGCATCCAGGAAAGAGAAGAAAGACCCTATTTTGTGAACTCTTGGAAAGAGGAATTTTGAGAGAGAGTGGGGAGGTGCGCTGAAAAAATAATCTTTCCCTTTCTATATTAGTTTCCAATAACATTTCCAAATAGCTGTTGAGACCTCAATGTATTGAGCCTAACGGAGACAGATGAAATGGCTGATAATGATTAGGATGCGCAGCTTCTCTGAGACCATGTGGGCGTGGCCAATTCCTTTCTGAAGGGACGGAGGAGAGAAGGAGAGCAGGGCGGTGAGCACAGGCAATTCAGCCCTCCTCTCTCCAGCTAACTGGGAACAACTGTTGGTAAAGAACGTCCCTGCCTCCATCAAGGGCATTTCTTCCATTTAGTGAGCACGCAGGAAGCAGACATTGCCCAAATACAAGGGTTCAGTTTGCAGCAAGCCACAAATCACATTTCATTTATCAGGCCCTACAGATGACAGGATATCATCGAATCCCCGGAGAGCCATATTCATTAAAAAGAAATCTTAAGTAATTACAACAATTAATTGACTTGA
The DNA here is from genome assembly GCA_025594165.1 of Tamias sibiricus. Taxonomy (NCBI): domain Eukaryota; kingdom Metazoa; phylum Chordata; class Mammalia; order Rodentia; family Sciuridae; genus Tamias; species Tamias sibiricus. The sequence continues at coordinate 9,383,969 of CM046666.1, forward strand.
AACAGTTTCTGGTGGATAAGGTTTACATAATTCATTTGCCAGACAAAACAAGCTGATCAAATCTGGGAACATGTTATTTAGGAGCGTCCTTCTAATCAGACATTTACCTTCATGGAAATGTGTTCAACCACTGGAGCCTATTTTCCCCTTAAAAGAAGTGAGTAATTTATAAAGTGAGAAATGAGGACCCGAAAAGGTCTGACCGACTCTATTTTGAGTCTATAAAATGGTGCTGCAGCCCCTTTTAATTTACCATTTACTAAGACTGATGGATGAAAATGAAAATGGTTTGTTAATTGAGAACCCTCTCAAACTGGGTTTGTGGTTTTGAGCAGGTGTAGGTGGGTCCAAGAACTAAACAGATCTTTCAAAAGCTAAACAATTGTTCAGCACAAGATCGAGGTCCACTCCAAGGACTCCAGTATCCCCCAAATAACGCATGCATGAACAACTACTCCTGTCAAATTAATATTTTGCCAGCATTTAAAAAAAATTTTAGTTGTAGATGAACACAACACCTTTTTTAAAAAAATATTTATTTTTATGTGGTGCTGAGGATCAAATCCAGTGTCTCACAGGTGCTAGGCAAGTGCTCTACCACTGAACTAGAGCCCCAGTCCCAAAATTTTGCCACCATTTTTTAACCATTAGTCTTGAACATATTCTAAGTTGTTATGATTAAATTTGGAGAGCAATATCACTGAAGAGTATAGGAAATAATATATTTCATGTGCTATGAAATATCTTTTTCTAGCCACCTTGTACAACATAATATAAGGCTTCTGCTCTTTCAGACCTATTTTAGAGAAACGATTTGGAGAAGTCCACAGCACAGGTAAATGTCCTCTGATGTGCCTAATAAGGGTGGGAGGACAATGGATGATAGTAACTCTTAGAAAACAAAAGAAAAAGCATATGCTATATGAGTTTTGAGATTGCCATATCTTTTTTTGGTTCAGCTATTTAACACATTTATTGATTGGTTTTTCCTCATCAGGCCTTTCTTTTCTCCCTTTTCCTTTTTTAAAAATTAAATTTGGGGCTGGGGTTATAGCTCAGCGGTAGAGCACTTGCCTTGCACATGTGAGGCACTGGGTTCGATCCTCAGCACCACATAAAAATTTTGAAAAAAGATATTGTGTCCATCTTTAAAAAAATCTTAAAAAATTAAATTCATATTTTAGCTGATACATAAAAACATAAAAACTGTACATGTTAACAGGTAATGTGATGTTTGGAGATATGGATTGTTATGCAATATTTAAATCAGATTAAACACATCTCAAATGTCCTTTCTTCCAGCTTTTGAGGTATAGAATACATTATTGTGATGACCTCAGTGAGGGTCACTAAGGCATCTTGCTTTTAGAACTCACAGGGGCGACTTTGTTCAAAGGACCAAAGGTGAGACTCCCATCTATGAGTGATGGAATTCTCCAGTTTGGTTCTCCCACATCAAGACACAGGATGGCTTCCTCGATTTCCCCAGGGACACTTGCTGAACATATGAGCTCAGGGACCAAGGGAGGCACACCAAACCAGAATCAGCTGACATGGGGCTTGGTCCCTGCGGTTGTGACAGGTATCCCTCCTAAACCATGATGACCATTGGTGTGAGGTTCAGAATCCTTGAAAAATATGTAGAGCAAATTTCTGTTCATTGGTGTTTTAGAAGTAACTCTATTCCTACCCGAAAGGTTTCCCTTATCTTCATTTATACTACTTGTTAGAGTGTTGCACAATTCTGGAATCTAGAATTCCAGAGAAAAGTTGAAGTATTTGGGTTCTATTCATCTAACAAGCTTGGTTGAGCACTGGAAGCTGGAGCTACAAAATGAATAATGGAAAATGAAAATTGAAGGGAGTGCATTTTCCTTGGATTTCTGGCAACTAGATAGATTTTAATGTTCATTCTACTTTTCAGGTTTATAACTTCCATCTCTTTGCTGAGATTTTCTGATTCTTTATTTGTTTTAAGAGAATCTGTAATATCAAATGGTATGAAAATATTTTGTGTAAAACCAATGACTTGGAAAACTGTGCTCTTTATATGTAATGTGAAAGGAATTACACTCTAAAAGCATGTATAACAAATTAAATTAATTAAATAAAAAAAAGAGAATCTGTAATGGATCACTGAAGTGATTTTATGACAGTTGGTTTAAAATCCTTTCAAATGATACCAACACTAAATTCATTGGATGTTGTTGTGAGTTGGTTGTCTTATTCATTCTTGGTGTGAGGGGTAATTTTTTATCATATCCTGGGCATTTTTGGCTACTATGTTAAGGGGCTCAAGGTCTCATTTAAATCTTTTTTTTTTTTTTAATTAAATACCTGGGATTGAACACAGGGGCACTTAATTCCTGAGCCACATATGCAACCCTTTTTATTTTGTATTTTGAGACTGGGTCTTGCTAAGTTGCTTAGCACCTTGCTAAGTTGCTGAGGCTGGCCTTGAACTTGATCTCCTCCTGCCTCAGCTTCCTGAGCCACTAGGATCACAGGTGTGCACCATGATACCCAGCGTGATTTAAGTGTTTTACTTCAGTAGGAAGTCACCGGTATAGATTAGTTCCTAGGACCTTGTCTAATTTGGTTGCAGTGGTCATCTAATTTTCTGAGTCTTTATTGTGTTAATATCTGCTTGGTTATATGCCGCCAGTAAGACCCTTACTGGTGCCTGCTGGGGCCAACTCTGGGGCTGAGCAGCTTCCCCAGGTGAGCCTCCCTGGCAGTGGACCTTGGGAGGAGTGGGAATTTCCAGCTGTGGGGTGGAGAGGGAGCTTCCCTGGCCAGGGACTTGTTGTAGGGCAGCTCTGGTATCTCTCCCTGGAGAAGAGGAGACTAAAGCCATGCAAAACAGAAGAGCATCTCTCCTGGTGGCTTATCATTAGTGGGTCTCTGGGATCCCGGGATCCAGTCCCCTTGGGGTGGTGGATGGTGGCTATTTGCTTCCTGTTATTGGAGTGACTCCTGCTCATCCTTGCGGAGGAGTGGGGCTGTGTTGGGTACCTTCTGTCGTGAGGCTGGAGTTGGGACCCCTGGGTCTGTATTTCCTTCTCGTATCTGATGGGACTTCAGATGTCCTGCCCCTGAGAAGTTCTTCCAGTTCTCAGCCCCAAACCATATGACTTTCATCTTTCCATTTATCAGAATTCTTTCTTGCTTCTTGAGCTATTTCTAGAATTTATAGTTATATTTGATGAGGAAAAGTGGCAAGAAATGGTTCTTATACTAGGGATAGATTTCAAAAGAGAATTTCCTATGGAAAATCCCGAAGATGGTTTTTTAATAATAACTTCAAAGCAAAGTTTTTTTTTTTTTTTGGTTGAGATATAAGAATATCTAGCCCCAAATGTTTTTAAAATGACTTTTTCCTGTGATGCTACTTAAATGAGATAAGATGTGTTAATAAATTGTTTGCCTACTTATGCTTCTATATGAAATTACACATTAAAAATACCATGAGGCTTGAGAAACTCTATAATCTGGAGCAATGAACCAAAAAAGAAATATTCTGATTTCATTTTCTGGTTATATATCAAAGAAAATTTCTGTTCTCATTTAGCATTTTTTTCCTCCCTGTCATCTTTGAATGGATAATTGATTATTTGAGACAGAGGGAGTTTCTGGAATTCAATGCCAAAAGTTTTTCCTAAACTTTGGGTTAGTGTTGCATTAAAGCTGGTTGATTGACAGAACTGCCAAGACAACTTTAAAAAGTCCTAACCTCTTGGGTCTCACCCTCTGAAAATTCTGAGCATTTGGGATGAGGGCTTTGAAAATTCCTTGACAAGGATTGGCCAAGAAGTTGGGACATCTCCAAAATGTGGTGGACCCTGGAAAGAAAAGGCCCTTCACCCAGAGTGACTGTAGGAAGGTCTAAAGGATCACTGACATACGGCCCTGGCAGTGATTTTAAAGGGCTAGCACATTTTAAGAGGGAGAATGAAAAACCCAGAGCTGCTGAGGAGCATGGCAAGAAAAACACAAAGTGTGCAGCCTTTAGCCTGCGAGAAAAATGATTGAAATACTGCATATCGACTTGGTGAGAATAAGCCTTGGGAAGGAGCTGGTCATTGTCTGTTCCAGGAGGAACTGGCCTTTGAATGGAGAAAATTCAATAGGAAGCCAACCACTGTGGAAAAGGAAGGAAGAGAAAGAAGGAAGGAAGGGAGGGAGGAGAAGAGAGGCAGGATGCTCTAGGTGTAGAATGGCGGTATAGAGTGGCAGCTCCCAATTAAATGTGATTTGCTGTAATGCATGCGGCCCAGCAATCTGGGAACGAGGTAGAGAAAGTGGAATTACATCAGAACTGGAGAGGTGCAGAGAGTTCAAGGTCAAGGGCTAGAGTGAATTTGGGGTTTTGTCAGGAGAGGCTAAGTGCAGACTCTTGGTCAAGTGGGAAGGCAGGTGAGCTCAGGAGAGACCAGCTGCTGTGCAGTGAGTGAGGCCAATGGACCAGAGCTGACCACGAGGTGAGGGGAGGACGCAGAAAGAGTGAAAATGTGGAATGCTCCTCACTTTTCCTGGTCTGTGAGATGAATAGCAAGCAGTGTGCGTTGCAGGAGCCACTGGCAATGCTTTGCCCAGGAGAGTGTTTCTCAGACACCAGTGTCATCAGAACCACCTGCAGGGTCTGGACCTCACCCCACCCCAGAAGTTCTGATTCAGTAGATCTGCGAGGACCCAAGGGTTTGCTCTCTGACTAGCTTTGAGGTGTTTCGGATGCTGACATCCTGGGATCACATTTTGAGAAACAGGAACCTAAGAGAATTTTGGCTTCCATTAGACTGACACATTTGGAAAGGATGAGGACCAAAGAAATCTGTCCACCGTGTAAGTTTCCAGAAAGCAGAGTAAATGTGGAGAAATGATTGGGGACCTGGGGTTCAGGATGTGCTGCACCAGAGTGGGTGTTTAGCCTTCTCACAGTCTGGGATGAGCAGGTTGATTCCCACATGCTCTCAAATAGCTATGGAGTGTGTCATGGCAGTTCATATGGATCCATCTTTAGTTATTTAAAAGTGGCTCCTTTCCATGCATTTTATTTATTTATTTATTTATTTATTTATTTATTTATTTATTTGGTACTGGGGATTGAACTCAGGGGCACTTGACCACTGAGTGACATCCCAGCCCTGTTTTATATTTTATTTAGAGACAGGGTCTTACTGAGTTGCTAAGTGCCTCACCATTGCTGAGGCTGGCTTTGAACTCACGATCCTCCTGTTTCAGCCTCCCAAGCTGCTGGGATTATAGGTGTGCGCCACTGCATTTTAACTATGGTGATACTGAAAAGAGGAGAAGCTTGCTTCACTGTGTCTGAAAAGGGGTTTTGGTTCAGAGACGGCGTGGAGTAGAGTTGGCAACCTCTCAAAAATGGACGGCTTGACTGCAGAGTCCTTTAGCAAAACCTAATAGTATGTGGAATTTATTTTCTTTCTTAAAGCCTTTCAATGACTTCCCATTGCTAGAGTATCATCTAGAGTCGGTAATACAGATGACTCTCCAATCTGTGGGTTTTGCATCCTCAGATTCATCCAACCACAAATAAAAAAAAATATTTTTTAAGCTGGGTGCAATGGTGCAGGCCTGTGGTCCCAGTGACTCACGAGGCTGAGGCGGGAGGATAGCAAGTTCAAAGCCAGCCTCAGCAACTTAGTGAGACCCTCTCTCAAAATATAAAATAAGAAAAGGGGAGAGGATGTAGTTCAGTGGTAAAGTGCTCTTGGGTTCAATCCCTAGTACAAAAAAAATTTTTTTTAAATGTTGAATATGCTCAGACTTTTTTCTTGTGATTATTCTCTAAACAATACAGTATAACAGCTAATATAGCACTTGTTTTAGGCATTATATTAGGTATCGTATTAGGCATTATACTTAATACTATATTGTATTAGTTGTATTAGTTATTTTAAATGATCTAGAGATGATTTAAAGGATACAAGAGGATGTGGGTAGATTATATGCAATTACTGTGCCATTTTATGTAAGTGATTTGAGCATCCTCAGATTTTGGAGGTCCTGGAACCAATGTCCTGTGGATACCCAGGGACAACTGTCCTATGTACAAAGTCCTTCATATTCTGGCCTGAGGCAATTTCTTTCTTCTTTTATGGACTCTAATTGTTAAGGAAGAGTCATATTTTCTTTCCAGGATCAAACTTTCACATGCTCACGACTTTTCTTAAAACACTTGTTTTTTTTCTCGTGCATTATTATCTGGATTTGACCGATTATTTCAATATTGACCTGGGTGTCTCTTTTGGGGAAAACTTTCTTAACCATTCCAACTGGAGCAGCTTTCTCCTGTTTTCACAGCATGTCTCACAGCTGGGAATCCATATTTATTATTCATTTTCCATTTGCTACCAGTAATGCTGGAATGGTAGAGGGGTGACCCACTTGTCCTAGTTTGTCTGGGACTTCCCTGGTTTTACAACTCTGTTTTAGTCAGGTTTTTTTTTTTTTTAATTTTTAAATTTTTATTTATTTATCTATTTATTTATTTATTTATTTATTTATTATTTATTTATTTATTTATTTGCTGTGACTAGAGGACCTGACCAGAACAACTGTAAAGGAGAAAAAATTTATTCAGGAGCTCATGGTTTCAGAGTTCTCCATCCATAGCAGGCTGCATTCCCTGGGGCTCAAGGTGAGGCATGTGGAAGAGGAAAGCAGCTCACATGATGATCAGAAAGCAGAGAGAGAGAGAGAGAGAGAGACTCCAGCCTCCAGATACAAAATATGTACCCCATAGCCATGCCCCCAATGAACCACTTCCTCCAGCTACACCCCACCTGCCTCCAGTTACCACTCAGTTAATCCCATTAGGGATTAATTTACTGATTAGGTTAAGGCTATGACCCAATCATTTCTCCTCCAAACCTTCTTGCATTGTCTCACACGTGAGCTTTTGGGGCACATTGCATCTAAACAATTAACAAACTCTAAGTCCAGTGTCATGGGAACCCTCAGTCCCAGGATGATTGACACCACACCCCCAAATCAAGCTCTGTGATTGGCATGTATGGCCTGCTCAAAATATTTGCATGAGGCATAACTGAGGAGTTTTTTTTTTTTTTTTTTTTGTAGTAAATAGACAGGAAATTATCTCTTACTCCTCAATATCCCTCTGACCTCCTCAGACTTTACCTGGGGAGGGAAAAAATGTGACCAAGAACCACTCTTCAAAATGATTTCTGGGGTTTGCTTCCAACCTTTTGTTTTGAAATTCAGTACATGGGTTTAAACTACTATGGACATATGGCAAGACAATGTGGGAGTCTGGCCTGCTGGGTGTGGGGGTCTCCATTTGTTCCTGCAACAAATAATACTCTTTTATGCCCATCCTCAAAATACCCACTCCTGTCCACAAGTGCAGTAGTAAATAATATTCACTTTCTTCAGTTTCCAAATATCATCTAAGTAAATGAAAATGCAAACACTTTGGTAGGAGATTGAATTAAATTCTAAAATCTGATCGTGGATTGAGGATTAGCTAGGGCTATGGGGGAAAGGGCGACAGGTAGTAGGATTCCAGGGTGTCCAGGGCTAGGCTGTGATGACTGATATCCAATTTTCATTCCAATGCCCCCTTTTTCTCTACACTCATGGGGACACGACGTCTCTCTAAGCAAATGTATGATCTGTGCCCATTGAAGAAATGAGGTGTGTTACTGGGAACAAGATGTCCTGAGTCCAGCTTCCAGTAAACAAACTTGGTAATTCATATGGAAAGTCCTTTGTAATTTTTAACAGACTCTTGAGTGGTTTAAACTGTTTAGGAGTGTTTATTAACACAGCATGTCTCCGAGTCCGCATCAAGGATTTCGGTCTTCCAAACAAGAAAATTAGAAAGCATGTCATGTTCCCACAGCGATACAGGGAGGGCAAAGGCTATTAGGACAGCTCATCTTCTACAATATTAAAAACACCCTGACAGGCTCCTCCAGGCCCAAAGAGGGACCCACTGGAGCTGGGGGTGGGAAGAAATGCTGTGGCGGTGGCCGTCAGGCAGGTACGTTGTCAACTTGTTCCTGCTCTTGACTGAGAATGAAGTAAGGGATGAGAGGAAATGAAATGGCTTCTCCTCAGACCTATGCCCCTACTTCAGATTTCTGGGGAAGAAATGAAGAAAAGCAGAGGTGGAGAGCTAGTGGGGAAGGTGCCAAGGACTGGTTTCGACTGCTTAGAACCCATTCCGTTCCTAGTGTAGAAGCACCAAATCCCTTTGCAGTCCCGTCTCAAGCACTGGTGATGGAGGAGTCCAAAATAATCCTCCCAGCGTTCTTGACCCTGATGGCCATCTCAGAGGGGTGCTTCTATCATAGGATGAGCCCGTGCAGAGAGAGTGGAAAAGATCAACCCAGATGGACCCAGGAGTGCTTGGTTCTAGTTGGCTGTATTACAAATAATCCAAAACCTTTAGCTTACAGCAACCACAATTTTATTATATCTCGTGACTTTGTGGGTCAGGAGTCTGGGCTGGGCTTGGGTGGATGGGTCTTTTGTCCCGCATGGCACCAGCTGGTTACTTGGTGGTGGTGGATTCAGTTGGCAGGTAGGCTATTTGGGAGGATCTATGACAGCTTCATTCAAGGGTCTGGTGCCTTGGAGGGTATGACGAGTTGAATAATGCCCCCACCAAAGATATCCACGTCCTAAGGATCTCCTGAGTGTTAGCTTATATGGCAAAAGGAATTTTCCAGATGTAACTAAGGATCTTCAGATGGAGAGATGATCTGAAGTTATCTAGGTGGGCCCTGAGTGTAATCAGTAATGATCTTGGGAGGGCAGAGAAAGATGGAGATTTAACTACAGCAAAGGAGGCAGCCACGTGGGGACGGACACAGATGCTCCATTGTGGGCTCTGAAGATGGTGGAAGGGGGCAAGAAACGAGCAAACCCTGGAATGCAGCTATCGTTGCGTGGGAAAGGTCAGAAACAGATCTCCTCTAGAATCCTGGAGGGAGCAAGGCTTCGCTGACACCTTGGTTCTGCCTGGTGAAACTGACTCTGAATTTCTGACCTCCAGAAGTATCAGAAAACAAGTATATCTTGCTGTAAGAACCAAGTTGGTGGCGGTTTGTACAGGAGCCATAAGCTATTATAGCAAAGGCAATAGAAGACAAGATTGAACTCAGACTGTTGTCCAGAGAGACTGCCATGGTCTCTACAGCATGCAAGCTGGCCTAGGGCTTCTTTTATAGTATCTCAGGACTCTCAGAAAAAGTGTTCCAAGAGAGGAAGTGGAAGCTTCTGGTTTCATAAGTCTTGGGCAAAACAATCACAGAGCCTGCCCAGATTCAAAGGAGGAGACACAAACCCCATTTCTTCATGGAAGGAGTGTCAGGGACTTTGTGTCCATCTTTTTGTTTCAGGAAAGAATGCTTTGAACACTCGTGTCCTTATGACTGTAGATCAGCCTCATGTTTCTATGCTGATTCAATCTGCTGACTACCAAAATCCTGGCTCTGTGATGGGTAAAAACATTTATCAGCTTGACACAAGAAACAGAGTGATATAGATTCTTTTATATTCCTGATGGAATCCAAAGTCACATTGGCTTAATTCACTCTGAAAGAGATCAAGAAAACATGCAGCGGGCTTTCCATCGGCCATTCAGTCATTTATAGTATTTCTGTCAAACCTATTAGAAGATAGACATTGTATCAGTAACCATGACTAGCAATATAACAGGCACTGTGGCAAAACCAACAAATCTTCATTGAAAAAACTAATTTCAAAGTAGAGGAGCTTGTTTTTTTTCTCTTCCTCAGTCTGACCTTAAGGCGGCTATCAACTGGACAGAATAGGTGGCAGCTTCTATGAAAACTTGATTCTCACCACCACGGTTGGAGGGGTGGATGTTGGAAGTCAGTTAGGCACTTTCCCACACACTGTTTCTCTTGATTTTCATAAGATCCTGTCACTTAGCTTATTATTACTACGATTACTTATTATTAACAGGAAATGGAACCTGAGAAAAGTCACTCTGCTAAGTAAATGATTGAGTGAATGAAGACTGAGGGTTGGCCTTCCTCTTTTCCCTGTTGAGAGAAAGTTCATGGGGATGGACACATGATGCAAGGACATAAAGAAGTAGCCCCCACCCCCATTTCTCTTGCTTTTCTCTCATCTTTGCAGAAGCATGCTGATTTCACAACAGTGGGCTGACTCGACAGGTGTCCCAGCGTTTAAGCATCTGGACTTGAGATGGAGCTGAGATGGGGGTCACTGCATTAGCCCCACTCAATGAACCCTGGCTGATGTCTTGAAGCTCTTCAGATGATACTTTTTTTATTTGCTGCTACAGTGGGGAATAGTGCAGTCAGGATAATAGGGACCTGCCCTTTGGTTACAAAAACAACAGGCTGGACTCACCAGGTTGAGAGGCTCAGTTGCTTTCCACCTGCTCCAAGGTATATGGGAATGCACAACAGCCCACGGAAAGTGCAGTGCTTTGCTCTTCTGTGAGCCATCTCCAGGCTTTTAAGAAATCATAACAACATAAGAGCAATAACGAAGGTGGAACTTTTATACCACTTCTGGAAACTGCTGGGGTAAGGGATTATTTTCTGGTCAGAAACTTGTGGAACCCCTTTTCTTATAGGGCAACACTGGCTGCACATCTGGCAGTTTTAGCAGAGTCCAAGGTCTCTTGCTGGTGGTAAAGGCTTCAGGTCCTGGTTGAGTTAGTTATTACCATACACCTGTACTTCTCTGGAAAAGTTGATTACAGGCCAGGCATTTTACCAGACCCTCTATTTATATTATTGTTATTTGCTCAAATTATGTATTTCCTCTAATATCCCTTCCAAGGAGAGCATCTAAAAATCCCCCTGTCTAGTGACTACCCCCCATAGAGCAAGCTGCTGAGCACAGATGACAACATAATAAGAGTTTTGAAAACATGGTAGAGTTAAAGTTATTCCCATAACATTTTATGATGCTTTTATTACTATAACTCAAGATTTAGAAGTTATCACATCAGGACACAGTGGCACATGCCTGTAATCCCAGTAGCTTGGGAGGCTGAGACAGGAGGATCAAGAGTTCAAAGCCAGCCTCAGCAACTTAGCAAAGCCCTAGGTAACTTAGTGAGACCCTGCCTCAAAAAAATAAAAAAGGTGGGGGGGCGTGGGGCGGGGAATGTGACTAAGTGGTTAAGTGCCCCTGGTTCATTGTTTGGTACCAAAAAAAAAAAAAAAAAAAAGTGATTACATTGTTAGTGAAATTCACACATCAACATTAGACAGACTCTATAAAGACCTGTGGTAAATGGATATGAGTAGGAAGAATAGTATTTTGTTTTTGTCACCAACCAAGAACACGGAAAAAGTAAAATGCATTGAAAATGTCTAAATTTAGGAAATGCTGCCCCTAGAAGAAAACTGGAAATGTCCATGTAACTAATAGGATTTTGTTCAGTTGTAGGTCACAGAAAACCCCAAACAGTGTCTTATTCCAGATTGTCTTCACCCCCACCCCCAAAGGAACCGAGGGCTAGACCATACACTGGCCTGGGAGCTCTAGATCACCAGGGGTCCAAGCACTCACTCTCTTCTCTCCCCGCTCCACTGATCCACTGTGCTTGCTGTGGTGGCCCAAGGTGTAGGAGGCTTTCTGAACTCCAGCCAGTGCAGCTGTGTTTCAGCCACCAGGAAGGAGAAGGGAGATGGATGAAAGCAATAGTGGACGTGAACCAGCTCCCTTCTAGGGGGCTGCCAAGAAGCTGCTGCGTGTGTCACTGCTTTTATCTCCAACAAAAGAGCCATAATGGGGTGGGAAAATATAAATATTATATATACATATGCATGTATATATAATACCTGCATATATATGTATACATATACATATATAATATGTGTTATATATTATATTTAGGTACATATATAAAAAATCAGAGTTTGCATTACTGAGAAAAAGAGGAAAAACTAATGTGGACAGAACAAATATGGGGATTAGGAAAAGACCTGATATATATGTCTCTGACACATGATTGGATTTCAGTAAATGACACAAAGCTGTTAATGTTAACATATCAACCTTAAATGAGACTTGCTTTTCCTCTCCAAAACATCATTAGGTTAAATTTCCTACCTGTATCATGAAACTCTTCTTTCTCTTAAAATCTTTTTTAGTAAAATTGGGATGTATCTTAGGTTCATTCTTGTCTTCTATTTCAGTAAAGATGATAAATGACTCATTGAATTTACTCCCTCAAACCTATGAAGCAGGCAATCTTATCCTCATGGTTCAGAAGGGTTAGGAAGCTTGTTCAGGCTTAGCCAGGGGTGAAGTCCTGATGGATCTAGTTTCAAAATATTTAATACTTTCTGAATATTGTGCCAACATGTTTGGATTTCAGTAGAGAAAGTAAGCTTGATGTGTGTGTTCGTCAGTGTTTCATTGTACTAACCATAATGCTCCATACGAACAACTTAAAGGAGGGAAGATTTATGTTGGCTCACCATTTCAAAGATTTCAGTTCATGGTCAGCTGGCTCCATTGTTTCGGACCTGTATTAAGGCAAAAAATCATGAAAGAAAGGCATACCATACCCTGCCTGCCTACAGTTTCTATCACCTCCAACCATCCATTTAGCTATCAATGGATTAATCCACTGTTGAGGTCAGGGTCCTCATGTTCCAATTACTTCCCCAAAGCTCCACCTCTAAACATTGCTGCAACACATGAGTCTTCTGGGGAATCTTCATATCCAAACGGTAACAATGTGAGAAGCGTTTCTCCATTTTCTCCTATGTTAGAACATTGTCCAGTAGTAGGGAGGTAATTCAAAGCACAAAATGTTGGTGGTTCTACAATGTAAAGGAAAATTGAAACAGAATACTGGCCCTTCCAGTCCTGGCCATAGAATGCTGTGTAATTCTCAAGGAGTAGTAACTTTGGCTCCTGGGTCCTGTGAGTAGCATTTTTTTGTTGCCTCTACAGTGGATACAGAGTAGTTCGCAGCTGAACCTGTGTTACAGCCTGGTGGGCAGCTGCTGTAAACAATCCAAACTGAATTTCCTTGCATCCAAATACTATGGCAGACCCCTGAATGCAGAGCAGATGTTAAAAGTAAACTCTTGGGTCATCTCTATCAGTTGTAAATTGAAAGGTAAAAGAAAACATCAAGTAGAAAATAGCTTGGATTGGTATTAGAAGATTTTTTTTTTTTTAATGATGAACTTGAAGAACCTTAAATAAGAAAATAGTAAAGGGCAAAGGTGATTAAATGTAGTGTTGGAGTCCAAATGTTTCCCAGAAGACAGGTGTTATGTCCTTTAGTAGCATTATGTTTTAATGAGGTGTTCAAATGTTTAAGTCTTAAATTCAGGGAATATCTAATGGTAGCATTTTGCTCCAGATTTCATCTCAAGCATCAATTTTAATACTGTGTGTGTGTATGTATGTGTTGTTTCCAAGGCCAGAGATTTTCCCGCAGGTCCTTCCTTGTATGACCCAGCAACATGGAAGAAATTTTGCATGAAACACATCTATTTGACTTTGAAATAATTTAATGAACCATCTGTTCCCAGACACCTTGTTTCTCTGGAGTTGTCTCTAGACATCTGAACTGCTCTCTGGTCCACAGCCTGCTCTGTTTGCATGGTCAAAGGCTTGGAAAAAAATTCATGATCTGGACTGAAAATAGTGAAGTGGTCTAAAATATCGAAGGTTTCAAATTTTACCATTAGAGTCAAAGTGTAGTGAAAGTCAATGTTACCGTCTAACTACCCTGGGGGAGAAAGAAGTCAATCGGATTTGGTGTGTTGTTGGAACACTGGCAAACTATCAAGTTTCACCAAACCAGATGAGTAAGGTTAACTTCTGAATCCCATTAAGTCCTAAAGATCTACCCCCAAATCAATGACTTTTCCATTTTCTGCTTTGGGATTTATTGTTAGGAATAATCTCAGATGATATAAAATGTATCTGCATATCATGGTGTTTGCCTTTAAAACAGGCAAATTGAGCTCTTTCCTGAGGTTTATTTTGTGTTTGAGTATATGAAGTCCCATTGGAAGACCAGTTTCTGAACTGGAATCTCTAAGTATTGCTGCTGACTCTCTGTTCCTTGAGATATTGCTGGGCTGCAGATGCCTCCCCTGTGAGGGGTTCTGGGGAGATAAGGACATTTATTAGCCACAGCCTCGGAGAGTGTCTCTTTTCACTCAACTATTGTGTGTGAGCTTCAAGACCGAGAAGCATACATTTCCACAGGAAACGTCTTCCCTGTGTGTGGGAGAATCAAGTTTTTCCATTAAAAGAGTGTCAGCTTCGTTCATCCCTTGGTTTGTTTCTTTGGTTCATTCACTCTTTTTTTCTTGCTTCTCTTGGATGCTGGGGATCCGGCTCAGGGCCTCGCGCATGCTCAGCACGCCCTCCACCATCAAAGGCGCACCCCTGGCTCTCGGTCAGCACATACCTGGTGTTTTCTATGGGAACCACTCAGACTGTCAGAATTGTGAGGATCAAGAAAATATATGGACACCGCCGCTTACAGTTGACACTGGAGAGAGACACGAATCCAAGGCTCACAGGAATACAGTGCAGCTGCTGCTGTAAAATTGCACTTTGTAGAGAAGTTCAAGGTAACATGAGAGTTGATGATAAGATATATGACTGAGGGTGGCTTGCCTAGGTTTCTTTGAAGAAGGTATTTTGAGCTGAGAGCTGGAGGAAGGGAGGGAAGAAGGGAGAAGAAATGGAGAGTAAAGAGTCTCTCTTATCCAAGGTTTCACCTTCCACAGGTTCAGTTACCTGGGGCCAACTGTGGTATAAATATACTAAATGAAAAATTCCAGAAAAAAACAACTTATATTTTAAATAACTGTTATTACAGTGTAGGGTTATAATTGTTCTATTTTATTATAAGTTATTATTGTTAATCCCTTATACCTGATTTATTAATTTATCATAGGTATGTTTGTTCAGGAAAAAATAAAACATGGTATATAGAGAGAGGGTTGGTTTCAGGCAACTACTGGAAGTCTTAGAAAATAACCTCCATGAATAAGTAGGTGGAGGAGACAGAATGGTTTGTGCAAAAGCTCTGTGATGTGGAGTATATAGTAGGAAGAGGTCCTAGTGAGAAGGCAGCTGTTGAGAGAAGGCTGCTGTTGGTACAGTGTTATGGTTTGGATATTAAATGTCCCCCAAAAACTCATATGCTAAAGGTTTGGTCCCCAGCCTGTGGCAGTATTGGGAGGTGGCAGAACCTTTAGGGGGTGGGCCCAGTAGGAGGAAGTTAGGTCAGTGGGGGTGTGCCCTTGAAGAGGATGTTGGGACCTCAGCCACTTCCTCTCTCTCTTTCTTTCCGGCTGCCACGAGGTGAACAGGCTTCCTACACCAGCTGCTTCTTCCATGAGGTACTGTGTGGTCACAGGCCCACAGTAATGGGACCAAGTGACCACGGACTGAAACCTTTAAACTATGAACTGAAATAAACCTTTCTTCTTTTTAAATTGTTCATCTTGGGCATCTGTCACAGCAACAGAAAACTGACTAACATAGTAAGTGCAGAGATGGAAAGAGCAGAGAAGTATTCTAACATTCTTGCCCCTCCTAGCTCCCACATCCAAGCCATCTTTGGGTTCAGAGGTAAAATCAAGGGAAAAGGAGGAAGCTGGGGTCTCATAAACTGGGATTTCATGTTTTACTTTTAACTACATTTTCACTTTTTGTGTGTGCATATTGTTTTAAAGAGTTCATGAATACTACAGGGCTTACAATTCTATCCAGTATTCAGGATAAGGATATCCTTTACTCCAACTTACTTTCTTGCTTCCCTCATTCCTGAGCAATTAACTACATTTAGTTCTTTAAGCTATATCTTTCTTTTTATTCCCACATTTCTAAATATATTGTTATTCATCCATCTACCACTTTAAAGCTTTCTGGCCCTGTAATCTGCCTGTCGTGGCCAGCCACAACGCCACGGGAGGAAAACTCTCAGAGGCAGAGTAAAGATACTACTACTTTTACTTCTACTTTCTTAGAGAGAGCTTAGAGAGAGAAAGAAAGATTTTTCTTCTTCTTAGAAAGAGCTTAGAGAGAAAGATTAGAGATAGCTTTTTCTTCTTCTTCTTAGAGCTTAGAGAGAAAGATAGAGCTTTTTCTTCTTCATCTTCTTAGAGCTTAGAGAGAAAGATAGAGCTTTTCTTCTTAGAGCTTAGAGAGAAAGAGAGAGAGCTTGAAAGAGAGAGATTTCTTCTTTAGAGAGAGAGCTTAGCTTAGCTTTTAGAGCTTCTTTCTTCTTTGTTCTTTCTTCTTTCTTCCTCGGGAGCCTCGGCCTGACTCTGACCAGGAATTACTTCTTCTATCTGGTTTCTCTTCTGTAACCGCTCTGCCTACGTTCTGGCCGCTCTGATTCTTTTCTTCTTCTCCGACCCGAACTCTTCTTCCGACCGAGCGACTGCATGACTGACTGAATGAATTTCTCCGTTCTCCTAACTCGGACTGCTTTCACCCGGTTATATACCTTCAGCTTTGCGGGTGCCTACAGGTGCGTCACATACATATCAGATGGAACTTATGGCTTCCAGCTAGCTGCAACAGCCCTTCCTAATTAGGGCTCCTTCATGGCCCTGTTTTTGTCAGATGAGGACTTAGCTTCCTTATACTGTCCCACCTCACTCTCCTTATCACTAACATGGTTTTCATTGCTATTGTCACGTCATCATGAAGTGGATGAATGTCACCCACTGCTGAGCCAACTGTAAACTGTGATTTTTTGTGTGTGTGTGTTTGTGTTTCCTTGCAGTTTTTGGCTTTTCTTGAATTAATATATGGCCCCATTTCTTTCTTTGCTTTTCCCTTTCTCTCTTTCTTTAATATTTCTTCCATTAATTCTGGGGCAAAAAATCTGCCTTAAGAGCACATGTCCCACCACCAGCATTTAAAAAAAATGTTATAGTTATAGATGGACACCATGCCTATAGTTTATCTGTTTATTTTTATATGGTGCTGAGGATTGAGCCCAGTGCCTCAGGTTTGGGAGGCAAGCGTTCTGCCGCTGAGCTAGGGCCCCACCACCCCCACCTCACCCCAGTGTTTTGGGAACAGAGTGTGGAGAAGGGACTGAAGTTTGTATTGTCCACTTACAAACCGTGATAGCTTTCCTGAACTCTGACGAGTATCTGAGAAAAATCAATCTAAAATGAGGAAAGATTTATTTTGACTTTGGTTTCCATCCATGGTTGGTTGGCTCCATTGTTTTTGGGCCTGTGGTGAGACAGGACATTGTAAGGGGGAGTGCTTACCTCACAGTGGCCAGAAAGCAAAGAGAGAGGAAGGGGCTAGGGTGCCAATATCCTCTTCAAGGGCACACTCCAATGACCTCACTTCCTTCCACTAGGCCCCACCTCCTAAAGGTTCCACCTCATTTCCTTCCACTAGGCCCCACCTCCTAAAGGTTCCACCTCACTTCCTTCCACTAGGCCCCACCTCCTAAAGGTTCCACCTCACTTCCTTCCACTAGGCCCCACCTCCTAAAGGTTCCACCACCTCTCAATGGCACCACAGCCTGGGGACCAAGCTTCAGCACATGGGCCTTTGGGGACATTCTGTATTCAAGCTATAGCACTTACCCTCCTGTCTTTAGGATGGAATCACTCACATTTTGTGCTTGACGTCTGCAGCCCCCCAGGTGAATTTTTTTTAGAGAATAAATCTATGCCATCTGCTTGGGGGGGCTGCGTCACAGGGAGGCATTTGGAATGTTCTAGTTGCAGAGCAGTTTCTTCTGTTCTGCTTTGTCTGTGACCAGGCTTCCCCTCTCTTACCTGTTTCCCCAAATTGGCTTACCCCACCCATCTGCTGATGCACCCTCTCTCATTCTCTTGGTCCCTGTGGGCTTTTTCTCCCCGCCCCCTGCCTTCAGTTCCTTTTCCTTTATTTTTATGGCATTTCCAGGACAGGACAGGAGAGGACAGGATTGACACCTGGGGCCAGGCTGCCATGTCACCACTGTCCCCTAAGTTTTCAGGTTCAGCTGTTCTCTCTGCCCAGCGGCCATACCCTGAGACATGTCTGAGACCAGAGGGGACCTCACAGGGCCTGGTGGGGGGTGGCTTCTGTGCTGATCAATGGTTCCCTTGGACTTCCTGCCCACCTGCTTTCTGCTGTACACTGTTGTGCCACACACCAAAGTCTGCAGACATATCATGGGGGCTCACTGAAGATAAAAACGTGTTCTTACTGCTTTCGAAGCAGAACCTCTCAGGATAACAAGCCCCCTCACCTTGCCTCACTTTCTTTCTGTGAATCTGAAATAACTTCATCAGATCTGGGAGTCTGGATTGTAGGTGTGTCCTGAAAACCTCAGAATAACAGTGTGCCTCCTCCTATCTCTGAAAAGGTCCCCCGCTGAACCCTACAGTTTATCCTGCCTGATTATAGCCCCTCATTGCTTTCTGAACAAAGATTTGCTGATGGTGGAATTCACTCCTGGAAACAGGAGGACTTTTGCAATTCCAAAATGAATGAGGATAATAACAAAACATTTTGGAAATACTAGGGAATATTCAATGAGGGAGGGATGAAACTAAAAACTAAAGGAGAGCTCGCCTGCCCTCTTCACCAGGTAGGAACCAGCCTCCCGGACACAGGGACATTAACTACAAAGATGGTGAATAACACAAAGGAATCGCATCCGTCTATCCAGAGGCTATGCTCCCAGGTGAGGGTCGGCCATCCGCATAGCAGCTGGAAGTGGACCCCGCAGCTGCTGAAAATAGGGATTTGTAATGGAAAGGCTGGCAGACCCTTAACCGTGGTGGTGCTCACGAGAGCTCCAATGATATAGTAAATAAGGTGAATGGGCTTGGCTTATCTCATTTCACAGCTGAGCTGTGTATTGCCAGATAAATCAAATCAGGGTAAACGGCTTCATCTAATAAACTGGGTCAACATATAATGTATTTGTTCAGGTCCGCGCTTTCATTGATTCTCATTTGATTTAAGGAGAGATATTTCAGGTCATGTTTGAACGTTTTTAGTATTCATGCCTCCTCCTGGTTGGGAGAGGCTGAGAGGTGGGACACACAGCTGGGATTTTTTTTTTTTCTTTTAAATAAATTAAGTTTTCTGATTCTTGCAAGTTCTTCTGCTTTCCATCTCTAGGCATGGAAGGGGGGGGGTGGTGGGAGGGCGGTGGCGGGACCACTTGGGGAGACAGCCCAGAAGTAGCAGGGAAAAGCACTCGGTCTCCGCATCTGCATTTCCCAATGATGTTTTAGTGATGTTTGCTAATGTATCATTCATTAACCATCAGCCACTATAAAAAACATAATCTATCTCGCAAAGTGGACATTATTATCGCATTAAATCATTTCACAATATACCTGAACGGTTCCACATGAGAGGCCTGGCCTGGCCAAGCTCAGATGCCTCCAGGGCAGCTCGTCAGTAGTAATGAGATACGTGGTCTGTCTGTGATGAATACGATATTACTCGTGTCAGTGGTTGTGAACTGCACCCAGAATATTTCTTCTTACAGTTTTTTTTTTTCCTTTCTTTTCTTTTCTTTTTCTTTTTCTTTTTTTTTTTCCATAGCAAAGGAACTCAGGCAAAGCACTATTAACCCAGCAAATGAAGCTCTAAAGAGCACAGAGTGTGTCCATTAGGAGACAAGACGGTGACTAATCCAATTTTTCTTGCAGGGAGGGATGATGGTGCTTTGTAACATCTGGGGACGCCAGGCCCTGCATTACAGATGAGGCTCTGCGTTCTGTCCTCTCCCTGACTCTCCTGCCTGTCTCCTCCTCCTCTGCCTTTGTCTAAGAACAATTATGGCATTGTCCCCTCCTCTTCTCTCAACCCCTCTCACTGAAAACCTCCTTGAAGGTGATTAAAATAATGCCCATGGCGGGTAGGAAAAAAATGGAAAGGGAAATGGATGGGGGAAGGGAGAGAGTCTCCCCATTTAAACATTTATAAGACCGCTTTCTGAGGTTTAGGGTCTGTGTGGTAGCTGGGATGGAGTATGCAAATGGGTGATCGAGGTAGGAGATGCCAGGACCATTTGCTCCTTTAAAAATCACACAAAACATTCTTGCTTCTTGGGAAACAATCTGTAATATTTTTTTTTTCCCCTCACACCATGGTATTCACTTGTTTCTTTTATTCCTTGGGAAACTGCAGACATTTGTTTCAAATGTTGATGGATAAACAGAAGATTCCAGATGCCCCTTAGCCCAGACAGCCATGGGACAGCTATGGGGTGAGTATATTGAGGAGGAAAATCAAAAAATGCAAACAAACTGGTGATTCTTCCCTCAGCCGTACCCTCAATCTCCCTCCCCTTCTTTTTCTTTAACGCGTATTTGTCATGTGTGCCTGGTGGAGGGCACTTACCGGATCATGATGACATTGCTCTAGCTAACAAATTCAAAGCAAATAAGCAAAAGGCCACTTACCTCCACCTATGGCCACCAAGGAACTGACAGATGCCCCAATTAAAACCAGGTGTTCATCAACAACCATGGCATAAGTAACTAAATGCGATGTTGGATTTTTGTAATGACAACCCTTGTCATAGCTTCCCAAGAGGACATCGAAAATTTATTCCCTTGAAGAACAGCCTAGAGAGTCAGAAAATATATCCTCTTCCCCCCACAGATTTGTTTTCTGTGGTTGATCAATTCGAAAGGATTGGCTTAATTTTCCACACTGAAAAAAAAAAAATGCAGGTTGAGACACACACACACCCCCCTTTGAAAGTCAAATTTATAATCTTTCACATAGTGCTGGCATATGAGCTCAGGTGATGTGGAAAAATGTAATTTTGAAAACACTTTGGCTTACTGGTGGTCTTTAGAAAAGGCCATGTTGATGTACCCTTGATTTCTCTTCTCATGCTGAAAATTATGGATTATATTAGTTTCAGTGAAATGTACACAAAATCAACCAATCAATCTCTCCCTGCTGCCACTGGTCCCTCCTGTTTCTCCTTCTTTCCTTTCTCTTGTCACAGAAAGACTAATATGGGGTATTTTATTCATGCCAATCATAATTATACCATGATAAGAAAATAGGTGCTATCATATAATTTTTCAGAAAGCACATCTAAGGTCTTTGTATTTATTAAATTTTAATTAGTTAACATTTATTCAATAATTGTATTATTTTTTCTTTTAATTTGTTATGTACAACAGCAGAATGCATTACTATTCATATTACACATATAGAGAACAATTTTTTATATCTCTGGTTGTACACAAACTAGAGTCACACCATTTGTGTCTTCATACATGTACTTAGGGTAATGATGTCCATCATTGTATTAATCTAAGTAAGGTTCACTGTGAGTTTTTTTTTTAAAAATTAAGTGATCTGGACAATATAACAAAATCTAGAAGCCAGGAGAGTTCTAACATTATTTTGCATCATTATTATTATTTGGCTTGGTACTGGGGATTGAATTTAGAGTTGCTCTTCAGCACTGAGCTACATCCCCAGCCTTTTAAAATTTTTGTTTTGGGACAAAGTCTTGCTGAGTTGCTGAGGCTGTATTTTGGGCCAGTTTTTTTTTGTTTGCTTTTTTGGTGGGGGGAACCAGGGATTGAACGGAGGGACACTCAACTACTGAGCCACATCCTTAGCCCATTTTGTATTTTATTAAGAGACAGGGTCTCACTGAATTGCTTAGCACCTCGCTTTTGCTGAGGCTGGCTTTGAACTTGCGATCCTCCTGCCTCAGCCTCCCGGGCCACTGGGCTTGCAGGTATGCGCTACTGCGCCTGACTCTGGCCAGTTTTAAGATGGTTATTTCATTTCATTGTACAGATGGTCTCCACCTTATCCTGGTTGGATTTAAGATTGCTTGACTTCATGATGGTGTGAAAGAAATGGCCATTGGTAGAAACCATACTTGGAATTTTGATTTGGACTTTTTCCCAGGACAGCAAAATGCAGTCTGATCCTCTCTCCTGATGTTGGGCAGTGGCAGTGACAGCATCTCTGGTCTGCCCTTTGATCACGAGGGGGAAGCACCAACGCTCTGTAGTGTGTGGTGTAGCTGAGCTGGGATGTCTCGTGGGGTAGGTGCATGAAATGCATTTTCCACTTACAGTGTCTTCCACGTACCATGGGGTTTATTGGGACGTAATTCCATTGTAAATGGAGGAATATCCATATATTATTTTATTTTAACTGTAGTGGAACAATATTGCCCACACCATTAGCTCAAATTTAAGAAATAGTTTGAAAAAAAAATGTGTCTTTAGTTTCTAAACTTGTACTCCCAAGTAGCTATCTCTCCTGCACTACCCTCGCTTTTGTTGCCTAAATATATTTGTTACTCATCAAATTCGCTTTTTGCCGTTTATTTGCCCAGAAAATGCTTATTGGTATTGGTCAGCCGATTTCCGGCTTTCATTTCCTGAAGCTCCCCCGAAAGTGCTTGGGTCTCAGTGACTCTGGGAAAATGTGCCGGTGGGACGAGCTGTAATTGTCTTCTAGTTGGTTTTCGAGGTACCAGCGTTCAGGAACGTTCTCAGCAGAGCAGCTAGAGGCACTTTTATTTAAATTATCCAGATTGCTGTTCATGGCTTTCTGTGATCTGCCCAGAAGATGGACTGTGAATGTTATGCGTCCAAGTAATACTGTCACTCCATCTCCCAGCAGCCTGTTCCTTGTCACGTCCCCCTGCTGAGGCCAGGGGACCTGGTTCACTCCTGTTCAGATACTACCCACTTACTCAAGGACCTGGGTAAGACCTCGCCTGGTTCTCCCAGAACCTCTTCTCTTTGTTGAAGTCCACATTAACTTTTTTTTTTTAATTTGCCTGTATTTATACACATGTAAATAAATGTAAGTTAATGTATAGATTTACTTATATAAATAACTATAGTTATATATGTATATAAATAAACACAGGAAAGTGTACAGTAGTTATGGTACTGAGGATTGAGGCAGGGGCACTGTACCACTGAGCTACATCCTAAACTCTTATTTTTTATTTAGAGATAGGGTCTTGCTAACTTGCCCAGGTAGGGTTCACACTTGTGATCCTCCTTCCTCAGCCTCCTGAAGAGCAGGGATTACTGGTGTGTGAATGGGGATATTTGTTTATATTCCTGTGTTTTAGGAACACTTACATGAGATGCACCCTCTTGGTGAATTGTGAAGTGTGTAATATGTTAACTATAGGCATGATGCTGCCCAGCAGATCTCTAGAGCTTATTTGTCTTGTTTGACTAAAACTATTTTACCTTTGATTGACAGCTCCTCATTTCTTTCTCCCAGGTCCCTGGAAACCCCCATCACACTTGTCAATTCTGTGAATTTGACTGTTTTAGAACCCTCTGACAAGCGGAGTCACGTGGTATTTGTCTTTCTGTGGCTGGCTGTCTTCCCTTATCATAAGGTCCAACCCAAACCAAAACCACAATGAGATATCACCTCATACCTGCCAGGGTGTCTTTAAAAAAATAAAAAGGATTTGAGAGATAATAAGTTTTGTCCTGATTATGGAAATAATTGAAATCCTTGTACACAGGAAAATATATGAAAAACAAAATGGAGATTCCTCAAAAAATTAAAAACAGGATAACCATGTGATCTAGCAATCCCACTTTTGAATATTTATCCAAAGGAATTGAAATCAATAGGCCAAAGATATCTGTGCTGGTCATTATAGCACTATTCACAATAGCCAAGATGTGGGAATAACATAAATGTCTATCAATAGATGAATGAATAAAGAAAATGTGGTAGATACATACGGTGAAATGCCATTCAGCCTGAAAAGAGAAGGAAATTCTTAAATGTGTGACAACATGGATGAATTTTAAGGACATTATGTGAAATTAGGTAAGCATGACTAATGCTTCTTCCATATAAGCAGGCAAAGCTCAGAGACATCATGTGATCTGCCACAGGTTTTGGAGCCCACACTGGGGAAATGGAGAAGATGGAATTCAAACCCAGGTTGACCAATTTTTAAAAAAAAAATTTAGTTGTAGATGGACACAATACCTTTATTGTATTTATTTATGTGCTGCTGAGGATCGAACCCAGTGCCCCATGCATGCAAGGCAAGCACTCTACCACTGAGCCACAACCCAAGTTGACTAATTCTCATTTCACTTTGTTTTACTTCTTCCCAAGGTAGAGTATTAAGGCATGCCACAAATACCCAAACACCTTCCTCAAAGTGGCCACTGTTAAAACAGTTGTCCCTAAGTGCACATTAGAATTAGCCGGGAACTTTCTAAAATACCTGAGGTCCAGACCCCTCTACTAGAGACTTAACTTTACACATGCGTTGGGGTTGGGGCAATTTTATTTTTAATCATCCAGTGATTGGAATGTTCATCCAGGGTTGAGAAAAAACACAGTGGCTAAACAGTGACCTCGTGTGCTTTTTGACTAGTTTCAGTTCCACCAAGATGTGCTATTAAGTCTTCATTTCTGGTCTCCAGGGAGGGACTGTCAGCTGCTCTGCTGAATTCAAGATAAATGTCTATGAAATTTCCTGTTGTTCCCAGTCCATCAACTCACTCAAAAGAAAATGGGATTATTTGGCATGACTTTATGTTAGGAAACTGATATTTTTTATTGTGGTAAAATATGCACAATGAAATTTTAACCATATGTAAGTGTACAGTTCGGAGGTACTAAGTACATTCATCTTGGTGGGCCTCCATCACTGCCATCCACCTCTAGAAGAATTCTTCCATCTTCCCAAACTGCCACTCTGCACCCATTAAACACTAACTCCCTACTCTTCCTCCTTCCAGGTTTGCCAACCACCATTCTACTTACTTTCTCTATGAATTTGAACTGTTCAGAAGAATCCTGTGTGAGCCATCATTAAAATTTGTCCTTTTGTGACTGGCTTACTTCACTGAGTGTAGTATCATCAATGTTTGTACACCTTGTAGCTCCTTTTTTTTTTTTTTTTTTTTTTAACAACATGTTTATTTTCATAGGTGGTCATGAGCTTCAGAGACTGAGAATCTCTGTTGGATGGTGCCCCCAAAATCACTTATTGAATTTAATTAAATGGAATTAAATAATAAAATGAGGATCCTGTGATTTTCTAAAATTTGTCTTTTCCTTTGATTGAGAAAACACTATTTTTATTGATCTCTGGGTCTTTTGGCATTTGTACCAGATATAAACATTGTCTACAAATATCAACAGAAGTTTTGAAAGTTAATTGGTCAGTTTCCTTCTGTGCTATATTTAAAGTTGTTTGCTGTCTTGGAGATCTTGTGTTTTCTCCATCTTGGGTCCTTGTATTTTTCCAGTTATAATGGACTTGGAAGGACTGGCCTTACTATCCCCATTTGCCTGGCATGTGGGACTTTCAGTTTTAGAAATATAGATAGGTCATCCTACAGTTCTATCTTGCTGCCTACTATCATCAAACTACTCTGCTGATCTCTCCATAAGTGACAAAGTAAGAGAAGTCCTGAAATCTGATTGGCTCAGGTGATTTCTTGGGATGTTTTCATGATGAAGATCTTTTACAAAAAATGGAATCTAGCAAAACATTATAAACCATTCTTTAATAAGAGCAATTTGAAGACATATATATATATATATATTTTTACCTAACTCTTTTGCATACATTCTATACAGTTTTATCAGTGAAGGCCTTTGGTAGTAAGAGATTCTAGAAAAGCATTGAAGAGTGTACTGAAATTTGATGTGAAATTGTATTACTTAATGTCGAAAATGTGAGTCTAAAGGAAGCCTAAAGATTCATGTTGAATATAACAGGAATCTACCTTGGAAAACTTGGAATGGAACCACCTTATGTCCCAGCTACCCCACTCCTCAGTTTATACCCAAAGGACTTAAAAATAGCATACTACAGGGACATAGCCACATCAATGTTTCTAGCAGCACAATTCACAATAGCTAAATTGTGGAACCAACCCAGATGTCCTTCAGTAGATGAATGGATAGGGAAACTTTGGTATATATACACAATGGAATATTACTCAGCATTAAAAGAGAATAAAATCATGGCAATTACAGGTAAATGGATGGAGATGGAGAATATAATGCTTAGCGAAGTAAGCCAATCCCAAAAAACCAACGGCTGAATGTTTTCTTTGATATGAAGACGCTGACTCATAATGGCAATGGAGGGTGAGAGGAATGGAGAAAATTTAGATAGGGCAAAGGGGAGGGAGGGGAAGGTAGGAGCATGGGGGTAGGAAAGATGGTGGAATGAGATGGACATCATTACCCTAAGTACATGTATGAAGATACGAATGGTGTGAGGATACTTTGTATACAACCAGTGACTTGAGAAATTGTGCTCTATATGTGTAATATGAAATGAATTGCATTCTGCCATCATATATAACAAATTAGAATAAATAAATAATTTAATTAAAAAAGACTATAAACAGGAATCTAAATAATTACCTTCTTTATCATAGAGATAACAAATCAATCAACAAATTGCAAATTAAAATTTTCACACCAAAATTTAAAAATGGTACAAAGTTCAGAAAGTGAACTCTTGTGTGCACATCAAAAGTACGAAAAAAATTTTTTTTAAAAATTTTTTTAATTCTTGGGATTGAATCCACGGGTGCTTAACCACTAAGCTACATCCCCAGCCCATTTTATTTTTTGAGACAGGGTCTCGCTAAATTGCATACAGCCTTGCTAAATTGCTGGGGCTGTTTTTGAACCTGCAATCCTCCTGCCTCAGTCTCATAAGCTGCTAGGATTATAGGCATGTGCCACCATGCCCAGCTGAAAAATATTTTTTGTTAAATTACTTTCATTAGTATTTTAAAAAAATAACTGAAGTGTTTATATTTACTGAGATTTCATACATGTATTTTAAAAAATTATTTTGCTTTTAAAAAATGTTAGTTTTTGATTTCTTATTGTTGCCTTAAGAATACTTTGTTTATTTTAGAGAACAGTCCTTTCTCAGATATGTCTTTTGCATATATTTTCTCCAAGTTTGTGGCTGGTCTTCTCATTCTCTAGATAGTGCCTTTTGCAGAGCAGAACTTTTAGTTTATTTGTTCTTTCTTTCAGCTTTCAGGGACGATGCCTTGAGTTGTATCTACAGTGTCATTGTTACACGCTTGGTCATCCTGGTTTATGTCAGTTCTTTGGAATTTTCTACATAAGCAAGCATTCATCAGGGGACAAGGAAAGTTTTATTTCTTTCTTCCTAATCAATATAATTCTTATTCCATGTTCTTCTTTTATTGCTTTCTTACCTCACATATCTGACTTGGTGGAGTCTTCTAGTTTCTCACCATTAAATATGATGTTAGTTTGTGGGTGTTCTAGACATCTTCAAATCAAGCCTCTATTCCTAGTTGGCTAAGAATTTTTATTATCCATGGGTACTGGCTTTTGTCAAATGCTTTCCCATACTTATTGATATGATCCTGTTTTTTTTTTTTTTTGTTGTTGTTGATATGCTTTTATTTTATTAATTTATTTATATGTGGTGCTGAGAATCGAACCCAGGGCCTCACACATGCTATGCAACTGCTCTTACCATGGAGCCACAATTCCAGCCCCATTTTTCTTTAGTTTGTTGATGTGATGAATGAACTGATTTTTGAATGTTGTGTGAGCTTTGCACACCTGGGATAAATCCCATTTGTCATATCAATTCATTTTCATCTTAGTCTTTTCTCCTCTACTTAGAGCAGAAATTTTACAGTTGAAATATGCATGCATATGTGTTTGTGCACGCATATGTGTGGATTTGTGCACAAGGAAGTTTTAGGCACACTTAACATGGTGAACTTGGGTTTCTCATTCTTGTCACTAATCTCTATGACAACTGAAAGCATTATTTCTTCTCTGGAGTCCTTCTGAGGACTGATAGGGGTTTTCATGGAGTTGTCATTTTTGTATGTGACATCTGGCACTGTGACCATTTGATGGCTATTTGATGAAACCAATGTAGGAAAAAGCAAGCTCAGACAAATACATCTGAGCACAGAGATTGGAACTGCAGAATTTTGCCAACCTGGAAACTGCCTTTGTAAGAGCCCTAATTGAGGATAGCTAACTAAGATGGCGGTTAGCTGAGAGCCATAAAAGTGTTCAAGTATTTCCACCTGATATTCATGCATTTATCTAAGAATCTTTTTATGCCCGTGAACACTGTGTGACGCACCTGCAAGCTCGAGCTGTAAGCACTTGTCCTTGTTAAGGCAAAATGTATTTAACCGGGTGAGGTTAGTTAGAGGATTGGTTGGAGTTGGAGTGGTTGGAGTTGGAGAGGTTGTTGGAGCCGGAGAGAGAAGTTAGAAGAAAGAAGAATAAGAGAACTTTTTCATTTCCAGTCTGCCTCCGAGTTTTCTCCTGTGGTATCTTTGCTGCAAGTGGCAATTGCTGCAGGTGGCAACGTGCCTTTAATTTTCTTTAATTTTCCAAATTAGAAGCCTGGGGATAACTGCATTGTCCACTAAGCACCTGGGTTTATTTTGAGGAATTTCTCCGAATGTTTGTTCATGAGCCACCTGTATCAGAATTTTTCACTGTCCTCATTTAAAAAGAGGTTCTTATTTCTTCTATATTATGGGATGGGATATCTGTGGCCGGAGCCTAGGAAATCACTATTTTTATTTTTAATTGGCCAATCACAGTTGTATAAATTTATAGGATACAACATGATATTTTGATGTTACATGTGGAATGATCAAATTGGGATAATTAGCATATTTAATATCTCAAATGTTTATCATTTATGTTGTGAACATTTAAAATCCTCTGTTGTAGCCTTTTTGAGATATAAAACATGATTATTGACTATAGTCACCTTGTTGTGCAATAGAGCTCCGGCATGTGTACCTGCTGACTATAACATTGTATGCACTGAACCACATCTCCCTTTCTTTGCCCCTCCACCCTACCCCAATCTCTGGTGACCACCACTCCACTCTCTCTGCTCTAAGTTGGGTGGTGATTTATTTTATTTTTTTTTCCTGTGGTGCTGGGGACTGAACCCAGGGCCTTGTGCATGCAAGGCAAGCACTCTTCCAACTGAGCTATATCCCCAGTGCTTCTCTGCTCTATGTTTAACTTTCACATATAAAGTGAGGTCATATGTATTTGTCTCTTCAAGCCTCACTTATCTCCATAACATCATGCCCTCTAGGTTCATCCATGTTGCTGAAGATGATAAAATTTCCTGTTTATAACAGGCTGAGTAGTACTCTGTTGAGTATATATACCATGTTAATAAAATCCATTCATCTGCTGATGGACACTTGGGTTATTCCTATATCTTTGCTCCATGAACATGGAGTGTAGACACCTCTGTCAGACTAATTTCAATTCCTTGGGGCACATACCCAATAACAGTGTTTCTGGATCATATGGTAACTCTATTTTTAGTTTTTTGAGGAACCTCCATACTGTTTTCCAATATGCCTGGGCTAATTTACAACACCAACAGTGTCGATACCAAGAGTGTATAAGGGTTTCCTTTTCTCCACATCTTGACAACACTCATCATCTTTCATCCTTTTGATTATAGTCCATCCAACTGGTGTGAACAAACACCTTATTGTGGTATTATTTTGCACTTCTTTGGTAATTAAAGATGTTGAGAGCCGGGCACAGTGGTGCACGCCTGTAATCCCAGCACTTGTGAGGCTGAGCCAGGAGGATCATGAGTTCAAAGCCTCAGCAATGGTGAGGCACTTAGAAACTCAGTGAGACCCTGTCTCTAATAAAATATAAAAAAGGGGCTGGGGATGTGGCCCAGTGGTCTAGTCCCCCTGAGTTCAATCCCTAGTACCGAAAAAAAAAAAAAAAAAAAAAAAAGATATTGTGCATTTTCTCACATTTGTATTTCTTCTTTTTAGAAATGTTTATTCAGGGCCTCTGCCTATTTTTTTTTTTTCACTCTGCCTATTTTTTAGTAAGGGAATTTTTTTTTTTTTTTGTTATTGAGTAGTTTGAGTTCCTTGTGTATTTTGGATATTATTCATCCCTTCTCTCATGCATAATTTGCAAATATTTTTCCTCAGTTGTTCTCTTCACTCTATTGTTTTCTTATTTTAGTTTGATTCAATCGCATTGGTTTATTTTTAGTGCATTTAGGACTGTGTCCAAGAAATCTGTGCCAATACCAATGTCATGGATTTTCCCTTAGTTTTTTTTTTTTTTTTTAATCGTTCCAGATCATTATGTTTAAATATTTAATCCATTTTGAGTGGACTCTTGCTTAAGGAGTGAGATAAAGATCCATTTTCATTCCTCTTTCTGTGGATATCCAGTTTTCTCAGCACCACATACCGACGAGACTGTCCTTTCCCTATGTGTGCTCTTAATACCTTTGTCCTAGATCAGTTGACTATAGATATGTGGATTTGCTTCTGGGCTCTCTATCCTGGAATCACCATATTTAAAAAACAATTCCACTATTTATCCTTACCTTCTTTCAAGATTCAGAATCTACATCTTCAGGATAAAAAAATTTTTTTTCAGTTCATCACCCACACATAGAGAAAACTTGCAGTGCATTATGTTTTCCTGTGTTTATCCTTCACTCTTAAAGATTTTCTCAGAATCTGAAGGTAACCCCACCCCAATGAGACATGAGCCCAAAGTCCAGAAAAACAAAACAGATCAGAGGTAAGAATTCGATCAGAAATATTTATCAGGATAATTAGAAGAAGAAGAAATGCTTCAATTCAACAGGATAAAAATATTTCTCTGGGCAAATGGGTTTCTTTAAGCATGTATTCAGTAGGCAGATGGTAAAGTGGAAAGTTGGTCCATTAAGAAATAATTATAGCAGGTTATTGGAGACTAGGGAAAAGGAAGTAAAAGACTTATTAAATAGTTTGCACTCATTTATGCAGAAAGATGGCCAATCTTGTACTATATGTTCATGTGAACATTCATTAGTGAGAGCCAGCCAGCCGTGAGAAAAGGCAGAGGGGTTTAAAGACTGCCCGGGAATTCAGTGCATTAGATGGTCCTCACATCACCTGAGTGAAGGCTTCACTGTCATCATCTCATAGGTCACCAAGTAGAGTTTGACTCTGTGTTGCTAAATGACAATTGTAAAAATAAAAGCTCTATAATGGAATCAAAGTTTAAATGCTACACCCCTCTAGAATAAAACACATTTATTTACTTCTTTTTCCCAAGCCTTCAATAACTCCCATTTACTGAAGCCATAAATGCCCTGTTTTACAAAATGATACCCTTGAGGTCTGCACAGTGGCCTCACTTACTACCTGGGAAAGACCAAGTCTCGAGTTAGAATAGTAATTCAGATGACATTTAGTTTGCAACATCCTTACTACAGCCCCGAGAGCAGACATGGTGTTTTCATGCACCTTGTGGCTGGGTCTTCTCTGTCCAATGTCAAAGGCTTCAGAGTCTGTTGCTAGCGTGGTTTGAAAGACAATTCTTGACATTTCCCTCAGGAACCACTCACTGACCACCTTCCTGCTCTCATACTTTCGTCTTCACCAACCACGACCTTCTCCTCACTTGTTGAAATACAAATTCTATGCATCTGTTAAATGGAGTGGCTCAGGATTGGGTTCATTCTCAATTTCCAGAACTGTCCTTATTCTATTTTGTTATTGACCTCTCTTTTCAGTTTTTCTTTTAAAATAGACTTTTTTTTTTTTAACAGTAATTTTAGGTTCATAACAAAATAGGGTGGAATGTGCAGAGACTCCATCCATGCCTGTCCTCCCCACCCCACCTCCACCATTGTCAACGTCCTGTACCAGAGTGGGCCTTTTATTACATCTGATGGACTTGCAGTGATATGTCATCAAATAAACAAAGTGTCGTACGTTATGGGTTTTGAGAAACCTCTAAGGGCATCCACCTCTACAGTATCCTGGAGAGCTGTTGCACTGCCCTTAACATCTTCTGTCTTGGCCTCATCATCCCTCCCTCTCTCAATCCTTGGCAACCATTAATCTTTTTTACAAAGACAGAGTGGGAAAGAAGAAAGGGACAGGGTCCCAATGCACCTCTTCAGGGCATGCCCTCAGTTATCTAACTTCATACAAGGAGGTCCCCAACTCTTAGTTTCCGCTACCTTCCAATAGCACCATCAGCTGTGGAACAAGTCTTCAACACTCGAGCTTCTGGGGGACATTTAAGAACCAAGCCATAGTCGTTTCTTTCATTTAATACTGTGCATTTAATTTTCCTTCATGTTTTTCCATGACTCATTTCTTTTTAGTGTTGAATACTATTCCATTGCCTGGCTATATCAGAGTTTGTCTATTTACCTGCTGAAGGACATCTTGTTTGCCTTAAGCTTTCAGGAATTACAAGGTGCTATAAATATTGGTGTGTAGGTTTTCGTGTTGACGTAAGTTTTTAACTCATTTGGGTAAATACTGATGAGTATGCTTGCTAGATTGTTTGTGAAAAGGATGTTTAGTTTTGTAAGAAATTGGCCTTGTTCCTAAGTGGCTGTGCCAATTTGAATCCCCAAAATCAATAAATATTTCTACATGTCCTCACCAGCATTTAGTGTTATCAATGTTCTGTATTTTGGCCATTCTAATAGGTTTATTTTAATTTGCAGCTCTCTGGTGACATGATATTGAGCATGTTTTCCTATGATCTTTTGTCATCTATCTTCTTTAGTGAAGTATTTGTTCTGGTCTTTTGTTATTTATTTTCTTATTCTTGATTTTAAGAATTGCTTTACAGTTAAGTCTTGAAATCAGTTATCCTCTTCAATACTGTGTTGGCTCTTCTGTATCTTTTGCATCTCTATGTGAACCTTAAAATTAGTTTGTCAATTCTCTCAATTTTCATCCTTCTCTTATGTATTTAATATTTCTTCAAGATGCTCCATTCAAAACAAAACGAAGTAGACAACAACAAAAAAATCCAAAATGCCTCTCTCAGCCCTATTCCTGCCTCCAATTTCTGCCTCTGTCTCCCCTCTTGTTATCGTTCCATCCTCATCAGTTCCACCACAAGAGCTCTTGTTGGTTCATCAGCGACTTTCATGACACTAAATCGGCTGATGTTTTAAATGTCCTCTCCTTTGACCTCTGAACCACACTCAGTAGAGCTGATCTAAGCCTGCTCCTTCACGGTCCTTGGCAGCATGACCTTCAGAGTTGGGGGCATCTGATGCTCTAGTCCTCTAAGTTTTGTTATGGACTTTCCATGTTCCTGCTCTGCCCTCAGAGATTCTGCTCCTCTTCAATCACCCCCTGGTGTCCTACTCCTGGCCAGCAGAGATCCTTATTTCCCAGGTGAATTTGTTTCTAGTAGTGACCACGGTGTAAGATCATAGGTGCAGTCATTTATTTATTTTCCTTCCTAGACCCGAGGGCTGGGTCTATCTTTGCTCCACAGTGTCCCCGGAGCTTAGCAATCAGCTGACACATGTTAACAACTCATTGAACACTGTTGAATGGAGGGGTGGTGAGAGCTAACTCGGCCATGATGTCTGTCCCTGCCTGCTTCTGAAGTGTCTCTAGTTAGAACACTCATTCAGATTATAATTACCTCGTCTTCTAGTGGCCATGGAAACTACATTTGTGAAGCTGATCAACAGCTTGTTCTTGTCAAGTTTCTGGGCCTCTTTGTTCTTCTCTAAGACTTAAGTGGCTTCAATATATTCTCTCCTTGATGAATGGTTGTCTCTTTGGGAGCTTCTCTTGTTTTTTTTTTTTGTCGATTCCTCTTCTCCATCAAATAACTCAAGGAAGAATTCAGAAAAACTTAGTTTTTCCCTCTAGACACAACCTGTGGAATTTCAGGGATACTATACACTGAAGTCATCCACTACCTGGCGTACACAGATGAGAAGATTTCCTTTCTCATGTGAGTTTCCTGTTATTTGCAGTAACTTTCTGTTTTTTTTTTTTTTTTTTTTTTTTTTTATAGACTTGAAACTGTGTTTTGATCTATATGTAAATACTAATATAATAAATCACATGCACACCCATGAAAATACACTAATAAAAAATCCCCATGTGGATGCATTGTTCCTTTCCAACTTTCCTTTATGTACCCCCAATCCCTAGGACTCAAGCTTGATACCAATCTCTTCTTTCTGGTCTTCTGTCTTTGCCATCTATCCTGCCCCAGCTGGGAGTCATGCTATGTTTATAGCCACTGAACTTGCCGGTAAAAATCATTGCCAACACCTGTCTTACGGCTCATATTCTGGCCTCTGCCAGCTCAACAATTTTGCCTTCTATTTTCTGATCTTTTCCAGGTCCTTAGTTCTGCAGCCCTAGTCCCACTTAAAAAAATTACAGTTTTATTGAGATATAACTAACACACTAACAAACTACATATATTTAAAACATACAATTTGGTGAGTTTTGACAAAGACACAGCTATGTCCATGATACCACCACCACAATCCACACAGTAAACATGTCCATCAGCCCAAAGTGTCCTGCACTCTTTGAAATCCCTCCTGTTGTAACTCCCCACCACGTCCCCCAATTTGTAAAACCACTGATCCAGTTTGCATTCCTCATATGTATACATGTGTGTGTATGTACACACACACACACACACACACATATAGTTTTAGGTGGACACAATACCTTTATTTTATTTTTATGTGGTGCTGAGGATCAAACCCTGTGCCTCATGCATGCCAGACAAGCGCTCTACCACTGAGCCACAGCCCCAGTCCTCTAGTTTGCATTCTTTAGATTTTTCTGTATAATGAAATTATATAGAATGTATTATTATTATTTTTTTTTTGGTCTGGCTTTTCAGTGTAATTATTTTGACATTCATCCTGTTGATAAACAATTGGGTTGTACAGTGTTGAGGTATTAAAAAAGGAAAGTATAATGAATATTCATGGACAAATCTTTGTGTGGAGGTATATTTCTTTTCTTGGGTAAATATCTATAAGTGAAATAGTTGGGTCAGCTGGGTCATATGGTAGAGGGATGCTTAACTTTTAAAGAAACTGATTGTACCATTTTACATCTCCACCAGCAGCGAGGATGAGAGCTGAGAGTCCAGCTCCTCAGCATTCTCTCCAGTTCTTGCTATGGTCAGTATTTTTAATGGTGGTTCTTCTAATACATGCATAGTGGGAGCTCACTGTAGCTTTAACTTGTATTTCCCTAATTTATACATCTTTTCATGTCCTCATTTGCTAGCTACATATTTTCTTTAATGAAGTATCTGTTCAAATATTTTGCCCATATTTTGACTGGGTTGTGTTCTTTGTGTTGAGTTTTGAGGGTTCTTTCTATATTCTGCATAAGATGCTTTGCAACAATTTTTCATCTAGTCTGTGGTTTATCTTCTTATTCTTTTGCTATCTTTTGCTAGACTGACATTTTAAATTTTTATTAAGTCCGATTTTATTTATTCTTTTATCAGTTAATGGGGGGGGGGGCAGTTAAGTCAAGAGGTGTATATAGCAAAGAAATGATCAATTAGATTCCAAGAAAGGGCTCTATGTGGATCCGGGGCATGAGCCTGAAGTTCACCAATCCAAAGGCCAACCCTAACCATCATCAGGCAATGTAATCCCAAGGCTAAGCTCTACTCAGTAAAGTACTGGCCGGAGCTGCTACAACCAGTGTGGGGCAGTTAGGGACAACAAATGGTCATCAAGGATGAGTTCCAAGTGTCAATTCTAAAGTATAAGTGAGAGGCTATAAAGCAAGAAGCAAGCCCCTACCTACCTCTACCAAATCAACACCTTGTACCATATACAAAAATTTAACTCAAAAAAGATTATAGAACTAAATGTAAAACCTAAGAGTATAAAACTTCTAAAAAATACTAAGAAAAGGTCAGGCGCAGTGGCTTATGACTGTAATCCCAGCAACTCAGGAGGCTGAGGCAGGAGGATAGCGAGTTTAAAATCAACTCAGCAAAATCAAGGCACTAAGCAACTCAGTGAGACCCTGTTTCTAAATAAAATACAAAATAGGGCTGGGGATGTGGCTCAGTGGTCGGGTACTGGTCTGGGGATGTGGCTCAGTGGTTAAGCACCCCTGGGTTCAATACCCAGTACAAAAAAAAAAAAAAAAAAAAAAAAAAAAAGGAAAAAAGAGAGAGAGAAGAAAAGATAAGAAAAAATTTTGACCTTAGGCTAAGCAAAAATTTCTTAGACATGACACTAAATTCACAACTCATAAACGAATAAAGATCATATCACATCCCTGGATTCATTACAGCAGGGAAATAGCATTCATTCCCTCCTCTCTTCCACTTATCTAATGTATAGCTCATTTACAGCCATCTCTGTAGTGGTTCTCAGATTCTCACCTCAAATACCAAATCTTGTTCAGTAGGTTTGTTTTCAATGTTAAACTCCACCAGGTGTTATGCGTTATGCAAACTGCAACCAATAAGGCTGACCCATCCTAATCTCAGAGATGATAGATAGCCTAGGGGTGGAGACAGAAAGAAAAGTAGAGTTCAGTGAGTGATAAAAAGCTGGAAATTGCAAGAGCTTCCAAAACAGTCCTCTCTTAAGTTGTTGCCACCTCCAAACAACTGGGTTGCTTATTCCAAACACCTTGGTTGCTTATTTTAAAGATGCACATCTGCTCATGGCTTCTCCCTTTGTCCAATCATCTGATGCATATGGGCACTTTAGAGGAGCAGCTTATCTTTTGCACTCATGAAATCTCTGCAAGAAGTGAAAAATATAGCTCTGAATTAGCTTTTTTTTTTTTTTTTTTTTTTTTTTTTTTTTTTTTTTTTTATCACTGCCATCTTCCTCTTGATGGTGGGCAAGCAGCCTTATCTATGAAGTGAAACTTGTATAATTCTAGTAGGAACTCTTTTGTTTCTTCCTCTGAATGCTTTTTTCAATGGACCACCTACGAAAGTACACCTCCCTTAATTTTATAAATTCAAGTCCTTGCTCTATCATTTGCTGTACGACTCACGGCTATTCCTATTGTCACTCGTGTTTAAATGTATGAATGGAGAGTTCTGAGTTCAGATTCTCAGAGGTTTGTATGATTTATTTTCAAAATTACTTAAAATTTACCTCTTTAATTCAGAATGCCAACACCATCTCTCCTATGATTCTGGTCACTCCTAAAACCAATAGTCATGTTATATAATTAACATATATCACCATATGCATGTGTACAATGTGTCTACTTCAGACATTTTGATATTTGAATGAAAATGTTGTTTTGGATTTTTTCTAAGATTGCCAAAATAGGAAAGCAGTGTTTGTTTGTTTGTTTTTTGAGTTGCTGTATCTCCATAACTTTGTATATAGCATACATTGTGTTGATCAAGGGATTTTATTCTCGTGGTTTCAGATATAGATAGAAATCTTCAGGCGTCCAGCAGGTTCAGGGACTTCACATACACCAGCTCTGGTTTTGGCCCATGCAGTTGTTTTTCCATTAGACATGGAGATTGAAGGCCTGAACTGAATTTGTTTTCCCTTCGGTTTCGCTTGTGCAGAAACAGCCTCACCTCTGAGCTCCTCCTTGGCTAATTCCAGTGAAGTCCCACTGGGAGTATGGCAAGGAGACAGGAGCGATGCCAACAGACTGGAGAGACTTAATGCTGCTGGTGACTGCGCCATTACCCAGAAAATGCAGGTTAATGTGGAGGCAGGGAGGGAACTGTGGGAGGCAGCGAGCAAGCCCACTGACACCTATTAGAACAGTCACACAGCATGCAGATCAGCGAGAAGGGGTAAGGGTCGAAAAGGCAGAGGAACTCCCCACTCCTCATCCAAGAAAACATGTTAGGGACAGGGATTAAATTAAAGAAACAGCAAAGCACCAAAACTGTTAATCCACATGGACTTGGCTGTCACATAGTGGCCACGCCCAGAGTCACCTGATGAGTCTCCCTCAGTCCTTTCGGGGCAAATAACCTACATTAGTGGGAAGGATGTGATCAGGGACAGAATATAGGAAAAAGCGTATTTCACTGATTTTAGTAAGTTTTCGGGTAGTTGTAGTAAACTATTAACTTGAATATGTAAACTATTATAAAGTGGAATATTAAGTGAATTCAGAGACACATGAATCAAATTGTGTGATAATTCAGAGAAGGGAGATTCCGTTTCTATTCAAGAGTGTGTGTTACATGTGTGTTGAACCCAGAAAGGTTACACGAGGCCATGGGATTTGAGGTCAACCTTGTGGAGCTGGGAAGATTTCCTTTGTTAATATTGTGGGGATAAGACAGAAACAGTAAAAGGAAATAGAAGAACAGTTAGGAAATGCTTGGAGAATATTAATAGCCTAGTTTGGCCGGGCAGAGTGGCGCAAGCCTGTAATCCCAGTGACTAGGGAGGCTGAGACAGGAGGATTGTGAGTTCAAAGCCAGCTTCAGAAACAGTGAGGTGCTAAGCAATTCAGTGAGACCCTGTCTCTGAATAAAATACAAAATAGGGCTGGGGATGTGGCCCAGTGATTGAATGCCCCTGAGTTCAATCCCTGGTACAAAAAAAAAAAAAAAAAAAAAAAAAAAAAAGTATAGTTTGGCTAATGAATGAGATGAGATATGAAGGTAAAAGAAATAAAGATGTGATGATATGTTGAAGGCAATCTATGAGGTGCTAGATAGTACTCATGGGTGTTTCTCCATTTGTTCCTGCTTTCTCAAAGGTATTCCATTATTGGCCTCCATCTGGGGTCTCAGGACAGGGCCAGTCTGGTGGGAGTATGCAAAAGTCTTCCTTATCCATTTGGTTTTGGATTTATATCATGTTCCCCATGGTTAGAGTCAAGAAGTCCAGCCCCCGGGGACTCCAGAATTCTGCAGCTCTCCAGCCCTAAGTCTCCTCTGCTGCCTGCCTGCACCACTACTCCTCAGCCATCCCTGGGTCTTGGCACTTCTTACTTCCTAAGCGTTCACCAAGCTGAGCTTCTAGCTGCTCCCTTTTCCATCCTCTGCCCCACCACATGTAGCATTCTGGAGATGAATCCCAGCCCACCTAAGCTGGATCCTGGAATCCGGCAGTGTTTTTAATAGGTGCTTACCCCCCACCCCCACCCCAAGCAATGTCTTACCTCTGTGTACCAAGTGCTCCCACATCTGTGAGTCATCTTGTCTGTCTGTGCACCTGCCTTGTGCTTATTTTCATTCTATATATACATAGTGTTTCCTTATTAAAAAGTCAGCTTCCCAGGTGTTCTTAGAGCTTATATTTCTAGATAGTGGAGTTTGAAAAAAAAATTAAAAGCTCTCCATTGTAAATAATTGCACAATGTCAGGCCACTTGCTAGGCATACATTTCAAGAGGGGACATGTGACTTCTCTTCCTTGTCCCTACTCCCTTCTCTTCCTTCTCCTTCTTTCCCAGAGCAATCCACAAGTGCATGACTTTTTTTCTGTAGTAGTTCAACTCCCAGTCCAAGAATGGAGTCATATGGAAGGATTTAAACCTGAAATATGATAAAGAAAACTGACCTTGAATGAGGAATCTGGTTTATTGCTGAGGCTCTGCCCTGATATGCTCTGTGACTTGAGAGCCCACTGTGACCTTTGGCACTCCTTCCTCTATGGGAGTCAGACAGAGTAGGAGCGCTTTAGTAATAGATGAGCAGGGAAACTTAGTACAGCATCTAAAGAAGAAACACAGTTCTCACTAATGATCCTTACCTTTTTTTTTTTTTTAAATCCAATATGCACTAGAATATTTCCAACTGTGGTTTTTTTCAACTGGAAATGCAGTAATAGGAGATGAATTTTACTTAAAAAACAGATAAGAAATGAAGCAGACAATTGCAGGGCTGCTTTAAATTCTGTCTCCATTGAGTGCTTCAGCTCCTGCAAGAAAAAAGTTGGGAAAGGAACATGGAAATGTGAGAATTAAAAAAAAAGATTGAGGAAAATAAAAATTTATGAGTTTAGTTTCTAGGGCGCTCTTCTTACACATACATACACACACCCACATTCAAAAATAAATACTGATAAGTGTTAGTGTCACC
Organism: Tamias sibiricus; assembly: GCA_025594165.1. NCBI lineage: Eukaryota > Metazoa > Chordata > Mammalia > Rodentia > Sciuridae > Tamias > Tamias sibiricus. The sequence continues at coordinate 9,423,856 of CM046666.1, forward strand.
TCGTGGACACATAGACCTGAAAGAAATGTGTATAATTTTGACCTCAGTAACTCCAGAAGCTCAGTCCTTTAGTGTTTAATATCATTTCAGAGTTTGTGCTGTTAAATCAAAAGGTTATCTATAATACATCTGGTGCTATTAATGGGAAAGATCAGGGGTATTCAAAAGACATTTATTCATTATTAATATAGATAATAAAGGATCATTTATGAGGCTTCAGATGAGATTTTTATCATCAAAAGCTTAAAAAGGGAAATTTATTTTAGCTTCAGGACAGACACGAAAGTGTCTGTGATGGGAAATGGAAGCATCAACACAAACCTGTCAGATTCACTCTGTTTCTGGAGATGGCTGATACTTTATAGCAACAGATTAAAAAGAAAATAAAATTTTGTGCTTTAAATTTCTATTGGCAGCCACTTGGTGATTTATTCTCAGTTTGTCCTTTATCGAGGTAGCTTGTTGATGGTGTTTTCTGCTTCTCTCTCTTACATGTTTGGTCTTTGATGGCTTAGGTAAATTAAATGGGGAGGAATTCATCAGACTACAAAATACTGGGGACCGTTGGTAACTGAACAAGGATGTCTCCAGCATCTTTACATCCTGGCGAGATCCATAAGTCCAGATTTTACTAAACAAGAGGTATTGAGAGCGAGTGACTTAAAGACATGCTATTTTGGAGAGGTGATATAACCTTGGAGACCTGGACACCTAGGTTCTGAACATGGTATTATTGGAGTTCCTGTTAGTTTATGCTGTTGAAACTGATCAAAGTGGATGTAAATTTTTTTTTTTTAAATAGGAGAGATTTGCAGAATTTATCTGACTTACATTTGGTAAATAAGCACCAACTAACCAATTTCTCCAGCCAAAGTTATGGCTGGAAATGTCTTTGATTTTGAGTTTGGAACCCACACAAAGGAGAAGTAGAAAACTAAGAATGCTTCACACAGCAGAAGCTACAGACCAGGTGCTCAGGAAACGTTTGATGAATAAATTACCACGTCCTGTTAGGGCCAGGTACCACAGCTGAGGCTATCTTGCACCCAGAGGGGACATATTCCAAAGGCATTTGTGCATTACTAATACACATAGTTTAAAGCCATATGTGTGGGATTTCAGATGAATTATCTCCATTAAAGAATAAAAAGGGAAGATCTAGGAGCAAATGGATCTGGATTACCCTGGTTTCAATTTTTCCTAATTATTTCAAGACTAGACATTGAGTACAATTCAGTAAAATCACACACTGCAACATCCCCACTTCATTAAGGTAAAAGGACAATTGGAAGTCATTAAGTCCAATGTCCCACTCAATAAATGTACAATCCAAACAGAACGCATGGCCTGTTGCTAGCCCTGTTTTAGAGTATTTATGCATGGAAAAGAAACCCAAGTGCAGCTGTTGAACTTCAAAGAGAGGCAGATCATCTCAATGTATACTCACTGTGTGGGACGCGGCTACAAAGGAGCCTTGGCGTTGGTGTGGGGTTGGCTCTCAGCATCCACCCATCCTTCTAGTGTTCCGTGGGAGCTGGAGATGTAAAAGCATATTTCCTAGCCATCCCTGTCCTCATGTTTGTTCCAAATGCAATTTAGTTTCTGCCGATTAGGTGCATTTAGGCAAAACTTGGAACACTCAAAGCTGTTCGTGTTTTCCTTGTACTTGGCAAACGCAGTCCTGGCAGCAAGTGTGGTTTCTCTGCATTTGGTAGAGGTCTCGGCCCTCAGTCACTCTGGTTCACAGTCAAGGAGACAGCCTCTCTTTGGAGAGAACAGATTTTTTAGCAGGCAAGGCCATGTACTAGAGGTGGAAGCAGAAGTAGCAGTTTCCTTCATGTGCTGGTGAAGGCAGGGTTCTGAAATGGGCTGTTCAATCCTAGAAGAGGCAGCAGCTCCCTTGCAAGGCAGAAATTGTTCTGCAAGGTTCATCCTGTTTAATCTGTTTTTATTGAGTCTTCCCACCATAACTTCGGAAGCCACTTAACATGGTATCATAAATTCATGTGTTTTTTTGTATTGGTAAAAGCATCCTTTCTCAATCATTTGCCCTTAAAATAATTTCGGAGCTCAGGAATCCCCTCCCCCCCATGGAGTCATCACCAAGATCAGTAAGTTCTAGTTTCAGACAGAACCACTGAGTAATAATTGCCAATCTCTTGAGTAAAGTGTTATTTTTTTTCCCCCTGCGGACCTGTTCATTTTGGCTGAGGTATTAGTCTACACTTTCATGTGGTTCCTCTGCCCATGGAGGGTATTCACTAATCAATAGTACTGGTGGAGGAAACCCCAGGTAGGCCTGAAAAAGAAATTCTGTTTGATTGTATTGTACAGAATGCTAATGAAGTGTGACATATGATATAAGTTACTTCCATCTTCTTATTTAAAATGAAAAAAATATCATTTTTGGCCAATATTTATTGGGCAAAAGGCAATTAATCTTTCTTTTTCATTACAGCAATGTAAATTTCTACTAAATAACTGGCTATTAACTATTCCAACCACAGGCTTGGAAAATTCAGTGTAAATAAATTTTCTTAGTTTATTTTTTCTAATGTTATTTTCAACATGCAAACTTATTGAAACTGTGAAATGGTAAAGCTCTAAAGTCAGAAGGCCAAGAAATGTGGATAAAAATATGCCTTAAGATATAATTTTATATTAGAGTTTCAAAAACATTTTAAAAATGAGTGTTGTGATCGGACTCAAATATATAGGTCCAGACATTAAAAGATGATTTTGTGTATGTATTCATCTCATTTAGATAGACAGATGCATAAGCCATTTTATTTATACAGCTGAAAATACAGAATAAAATTTACACCTCTTATGTAAAACCTGTTTGGTTTTTGTTGTGCAAATACTGAATTCTGAGTTGAACTTCAGATAAACACACATGGATTTCATTTTAATTTGAAGAAATATGATTTCTGTCCTTATTCTTGATATTTATGAAGGAATAAAAATCTTGCTCACACATGTAAGAAGTTGAACACTATAGCAAATTATTTCTCTTGAATGACAGCTTATTCTTCTTTTGCAGAAATAGACAAGTTGAGGACAATGTTGCTTAATTTCTTCTTGAATATATACAATCTTGTGCCATACAAATTCTTGCTCAAAGTCAAGTTCTCAGATAAGCAAAAGATTCTGAGAGGCATCTCTCATTCAGTTATGTATTTGTATTGGAAGGGAAGGAGAAGGTTGTTCAGTTTTGTTCTGTAGTTCTTTGAGTTGGTTTCATAAGAATTGAGACTTGATGATTTCCTCCCTCATTTTTGAAGCCAAAATAGCAGTAGAAATGCTTTAAAATTTCTCTTTACAACATGTTTTATTTTTTCCTCTCCCAAGGGCTTTGTTCCTTTAAAATTCAATGCTTGAAGTCAAAATATTATTCCCAGGGCTGTGCAGGGATTTTTCCCTACTAGCTCTTGTGATAGAAAACACCTGCTTGTTAACAAGGTAGTTTCCACACTCAGTCTTCATCTTCAATACCCCCAGCAAGGTGAGAATGTGGAGGGAAAGTAACTCTTGCACATGACTGGTGGGAATGTAAATTAGTCCAGCCACTATGGAAAACAGAATGCAGATTCTTCAAGAAGTTCTTCTACCACATAATCCAGTAATCCCACTGTTGGGTATGTCTCCCTAAAGAAATAAGGCCAGTATGTCAGAGACATCTGCATTCCCATGTTTATTGCAGAACTATTCACAATAGCCAAGAAATGAAAATGACTCAAGCACCCATCACTGATGAATGGATGAAGAAAAATTGGTGCAAATACACACAATGGAATACTATTGAGTCATAAAAAGGAATGAAATCTTGATATTTGTGATGAATAAAACTGTATGGAGCAGGGCGCGGTGGCGCATGCCTGTAATCCCAGTACTTTGGGAGGCTGAGGCAGGAGGATCGTGAGTTCAAAGCCAGCCTCAGCAATGGCGAGGCACTTAGCAACTCAGTGAGACCCTGTCTCTAATAAAATACAAAAAAAGGGCTGGGGATGTGGCCCAGTGGTCGAGTGCCGCTGAGTTCAATCCCCAGTACCAAAAAAAAAAAAAAAAAAAAAAAAAAAAAAACTGTATGGAGATCATTATGTTAAGAGAACTAAGACTGGTCTAGATAGACTAGTACCTTGGGATGTCACTCATATGTGCAATCTAAAATAGTTGATTTCATAGAAGCTGAGAGAAGAATGGTGGTTACCAGAGGCTGGGGAGTAGCAGGGAAGAATGGAGATAAGTTACTCAATGGTCACTAAGTTACAGTCAGGAGTGAGAAGTTCTGGTGTGCTACTGCAGAGTAGGCTGACCACAGACAATAATAACGTACTGTACATTGCCAAAAGCTAGAAGTGTTTTGAAGTGATGTTTCAGGAATTAGATATGTGTAGCCTTGATATATTCCTGATGTTTCTGTTTTAGCTTAAACATTAGTGGAGAACTCTTTCTCTATGCCCTACCACACTTCATTATGTCTTCTAGGTCATCAAGCAGTTTTTTTTTTTTTTTTGGTTGTTTTGTTTTTCTTTATTAAATTATTTATTTATTCTGATTTGTTATACACAATGGCAGAATGCAATTCATTTCATATTACACATATAGAGCACAATTTTTAAAGTCACTGGTTGTACACAAAGTATTTTCACACCACTTGTGTCTTCATACATATATTTAGGGTAATGATGTCTAACTCATTCCACTGTCCTTCCTGCCTCCTTTCCCACTCCCTTCCCCTCCCTCCCCTTTGCCCTGTCTAAAGTTCCTCCATTCCTCCCAAGCTCCCCACCCTCCATCCCCATAATGAGTCAGCATCTTCATATCAAAGAAAACATTCAGCCTTTGGTGTTTGGGGATTGGCTTACTTCATTTAGCATCAACTTTATCTATTTATCTGCAAATGCCATGATTTTATTCTCTTTTAATGCTGAGTAATGTTCTATTGTGTATATATACCAAAGTTATCCTATCCATTCATCTACTGAAGGGCATCTGGGTTGGTTCCACAATTTAGCTATTGTGAATTGTGCTGCTATAAACATTGATATGGCTGTGTCCCTGTAGTATACTGTTTTTAAGTCCTTTGGGTATAAACCAAGGAGTGTGACAGCTGCGTCAAATGGTGGTTCCATTCCAAGATTTCCAAGGAATCTCCATACTGCTTTCCAGATTGGTTGCACCAATTGGCAGTCCCACAAGCAATGTATGATTATGCCTTTTTTCCCACAGCCTCTCCAACACTTATTGTTGTTTGTATTCTTGATAGCTGTCATTCTGACTGGAGTGAGATGAAATCTTAGAGTAGTTTTGATTTGCATTTCTCTAATTGCTAGAGATATTGAACATTTTTTCATATATTTGTTGATTGATTGTATATCATCTTCTGAGAAGTGTCTGTTCAGTTAGTTGGTCCATTTATTGATTGAATTATTATTATTTTTTTTTTGTGTGTGTGTGTGTGTGTTAAGGTTTTTGAGAGCTTTATATATCCTAGAGATTAGTGCTCTATCTGATGTGCTTGTGGTAATGATTTGCTCCCATTCTGTAGGCTCTCTATTCACCTCAATGATTGTTTCTTTTGCTGAGAAGAAGCTTTTTAGTTTGAATCCATCCCATTTATTGATTCTTGGTTTTAATTCTTGCACTGTAGGAGTCTTATTATGGAAGTTGGGGCCTAATTCAACATGATGGAGATTTGGTCCTATTTTTCTTCCATTAAGTGCTAGGTCTCTGGTTTAATTCCTAGTCCTTGATCCACTTTTAGTTGAGTTTTGTGCATGGTGAGAGATAGAGGTTTAATTTCATTTTGTTACATGTGGATTTCCAGTTTTCCCAGCACCATTTGTTGAAGAGGCTATCTTTTTCCCAATATATGTTTTGGGCACATTTGTCTAATATAAGATAACTGTAATTATGTGGGTTAGTCTCTGTGTCCTCTATTCTGTACCATTGGTCTATAGGTCTATTTTTGTGCCAATACCATGCTGTTTTTGTTACTATTGCTCTGTAGTATAGTTTAAGGTCTGGAATAGTAATGCCACCAGATTCACTCTTCTTGCTAAGGATTGCTTTGGCTATTCTGGATCTCTTATTTTTTCCAGATGAATTTCATGATTGCTTTTTCTTTTTCTACAAGGAATGTCATTGGGATTATGATTGGGATTGCACTGAATCTGTATAGTGCTTTTGGTAGTATGGCCATTTTGACAATATTAATTCTGCCTATCTAAGAACAAGGTAGATCTTTCCATCTTCTAAGGTCTGCTTTAATTTCTTTCTTTAGCATGCTTTAGTTTTCATTGTAGAGGTCTTTCACCTCTTTTGTTAAGTTGATTCCCAAGTATTTTGAATCCTACAAGACCTTTAAAGAAGAACTAACACCAATATTTCTCAAACTATTTTTTGAAACAGAAAAAGAAGGAACACTTCTCTACAAGACCTTTAAAGAAGAACTAACACCAATACTTCTCAAACTATTTCATGAAACAGTAAAAGAAGGAACACTTCCAAACACATTCTATGAGGCCAATATCACCCTGATTCCAAAACTAGACAAAGACACATCAAAGAAAGAAAACTTCAGACCAATATCTCTAATGAATATAGATGTAAAAATTCTCAATAAAATTTTGGCAAATTGAATACAAAAATATATCAAAAAGATAGTGCACCATGATCAAGTAGGTTCGTCCCAGGGATACAAGGTTGGTTCAACATACAGAAATCAATAAATGTAATTCATCACATCAACAGACTCAAAGATAAAAACATATGATCATCTCAATAGAAGCAGAGAAAGCATTTGACAAAATATAGCATCCCTTCACGTTCAAAATGCTAGAAAAACTAGAGATATCAGGAATGTACCTCAACATTGTAAAGGCTATCTATGCTAAGCCCCAGGCCAACATCATTCTAAATGGAGAAAAATTGAAGGCATTTCCTCTAAAAACTGGAACAAGACAGGAATGCCCTCTTCCACCACTTCTATTTAACATAGTTCTTGAAACTCTAGCCAGAGCATTCAGACAGACGAAAAAAATTAAAGGGATGAGGGTAGGAAAAGAAGAACTCAAATTATCACTTTTTGCAGACAATATGATACTATACCTAGAAGACCCAAAACATTCCACTAGAAAACTTCTAGAACTAATAAATGAATTCAGCAAAGTAGCTGGATATAAAATCAACACCCATAAATCAAAGGCATTTCTGTACATCAGTGACAAATCCTCAGAAAGAGAAACTAGGAAATCCACCCCATTTTATAATAGCTTCGTGAAGCAGTTTTAAAATGATGTATTTGAATGAGTGAATCTTCATTTAGTAGTTAAATCTTGTAGCATCTAACTTTCTTCATTTCCAGGAGTAGAATATCCAGGGCTTTTCCAACACCACCCTGCATCTGTGAGGAAGACTGTGTGTTGTGATAATGTCCAGGTTGTCTCTCTTAAGAGAGATGAAACCTTTCTGGGAGTCAACCATTGAGGGACACTAGGTGTACTGCCAACATAATGACCAGCTTGGTGGGTGTCTGAGGGTCTGTCCTGGGCCTGCCCGCACTGGGTGGAGGTCAGCGGGTCTGTCCTGGGCCTGCTTGCACTCCCTGGGTGTCAGCAGGGCTGGCCTGGGCCTGTTCACGCTCAGCGGGTGTCCGCAGTTCTGTTCTGGGCTTGCCCCAGCTCTGCAGGTGTCGGTGGGCTGACCTGGGCCTCCCGGTGCTGGGCAGAGTTCTGTGGGTCTGTCCTGTCCAGGTCTTAAGAGTTGAGGAAGCTGCTTCTAGTATTGTGCAGGGTCTCTGGTCTAATACCTAGGCCCTTGATCCACTTTGAGTTTTGTTCAGGGTGAGAGATGGGGTTTAAATTTCATTCTATTACCTATGGATTTCCACTTTTCCCAGCACCATTTGTTGAAGAGACTGTATTTTCTCCAATGCATGCTATTGGCACCTATATCTAGTATGAGATAACTGTATTTTGTGGGTTTGTCTCTGTGCTTTCTAATCTGTTCCATTGTTCTTGACTGTTTTGATGCCAATATCATGCTGTTTTTGTTACTATAGCACTATAGTATAATTTTATGCCTGGTATTGTAATGCCTCCTACTTCGTTTTTTTCTGTAACGGTTGCTTTGGTGATTATGGGCCTTTTGTTTTTCCAGATGAATTTCCTGAGTGCTTTTTCTATTTCCATGAAGAATGTCATTGGAATTTTGATGGGTGTTGCATTGAACCTGTATAGCACTTTTGGTAGTATGGCCATTTTGACAATCTTAATTCTGCCTTATTCAAGAACATGGGGGAGGGGTCTTTCCACTTTCTAAGATCTTCCTTAATTTCTTTCTTTAGTGTTCTGTAATTTTCATTGTTGAAATAGTTCACCTCTTTATGGAGATTGATTCCCAAGGGTTTTTTTTTTTTTTTTTTTTGAGGCTATTGTGAATGGGATAGATTTCCTAATTTCTCTTTCAGCTGATTCATCACTGGCCTATAGGAAAGCAATTGATTTATGAGTGTTAAGTTTGTATCCTACTACTTTGCTGAATTCATTTATGAGTTATAGAAGTTTTCTGGTGGAGTTTTTTAGGTCTTCTAAATATAGGAACACATCATTTGCAAACAGCTAGTTTTAGCTCTTTTTTCCCCTGTTTTTATCCCTTTATTTCATTCTTTTGCCTAATTGCTCTGGCTAGAGATTTAAGGACTATGTTGAATAGAAGTGGTGAAAGTGTACATCCCTGGTCTTGTTCCTATTTTTTAGAGAGAATGCTTTCAGTTTTTCTCCATTTTGAATGATATTTGCCTTGGGTTTGTCATATATGGCTTTTACAATGTTGAAGTATGCTACTTTTATTCCTGTTTTTTTCTAGTGTTTTAGTCTTTCTCTATCTATTATTGCATTCACCCAAAGACCACATTGCCCAGGGTCTGCTCCTAGTCAGTGACTAAATATGGCAACGATACTACAGGTTTATTTTAGAGAGAGGCTACCTTAGCTTATAGCCTTTCTAATTTTTTTAGAACTGCACTGCAGTCTAAGATGCTTCTATCTAATCTTCTCTACTTTCTCCTTTACCTGGGGTCACTCTTGCGTTGTGGTCTGACAGGTCTCTCTGCTTTCTTTGATTTTCTCTTTATTTTCTTTCATAATTGTTAGTACTTCTAAATCTCTAGCAAAATTAGCATATTTAAAGTTTCAAAAGGACCTAGACAAATACACCAGTATTATCTTAGCAATATTTCTTTATTAGTGCATAACCTTCTACTCCATTTAAAAAATATATAGTATTGATTTTCTAATGCAGATAAACCAGAAATTATTTAGTAAGGGTTCCATTGATAGAAATTTTGATTTTTAATATTTTTCCAGTTTTACTCTAATGAAATATTATCACAAATAGTCTGATAGATATGACTTATAAATGTGTAAATATTTATTTGGAATAGATTTTCTGGAAATGAAGTTTTTGAGTATCACTGCACATATGTACACTAAAAATTATATATGTACTTTCGAATTGCTTTCCATAAAGATTATTCCAATGTATACATCTGCCAAAAGTTTAATGAATATGCCAGATGTCCCCATATTCTGGCCCATTTACACTTTGAAATTTTGGAGATAGTTGGTAGTAGTATTATTTCCCCTCATACAAAAAAATGTAGAAACTTCTCTAAACAGAAAGAAAACATCTTTTCCCCCCAAAAAGGGAATCTTACAACATCAGAAAAGTAAGAATAACAGAAAGAGAAAAATATGGGCAAAAAATCATATTATATCTCTTCTTGAATTTTCTAAATTATGCTTGACAATTGAATAAAAAATTATGTCTTAAGCGATCCAAATGTAGGGTGAGGAAAATTGGAGAAAGATGTGTTGGGAGAGGACAATGGAGCATGAAGGGGGCTAAGGTTTTTCTGCCTCACTTAAATTGGTAAAATGTTGACACCTAGGGAAATCAGTAAAAAGCTAGGCAAAACGATGCACTCAAAACACAAGGTAAATCAAAATGGCATTCTAAAACAAAATCCAAACAACCCACAGAAGAATAGACACAACTTTCCAAAAAAGAAAAGAAGACAGAAAAAAAGAGAAGAAAAAGGAGAACAAATAGAAAGCCAAATGATAAAGTGACAAACTTGAGTCCTAAATTATTAATAATTACTTTGAATGGAAATGGTCCAAATATACCAATTAAAGACAGTTTAGAAAACTGGAATAAAGGAACATGATCTAATTTTTGTTGAATATAGGAAACTCATTTCAAATGAATAATTTAGATTGTTTTAGAGTTAAAGGATTATAAAGATTTGTCATGCAAACATTAATTTAAAAAAGCAGAAGTAGGGAGGCAGGGAGGGAGGAGTGCTAGGGAGTGATATCGGCCAAATTATATTGTTATATTGTGTGCATATATGAATATGTAACAATAAATCCCATCATTATGCACAACTATAATGCACCAATAAAAATGTGAAAAAGAAAAGCAGAAGTAGCTTTGTTAATATAAGTTAGACTTCAGAATGAAGAAAATGACTAAAGATAGAGAGGGATATTAAAAAATGATAAAAGAGTCAAACCACCGAGATATGTGTCAATCCTAAATGTGCATGAACTTAACCGCAGAGCTACAAAAGAGAAACAGACAAATCTATAATGATATTTCAACATCCTTCCCTCAGTAATTGATGAAATAACTTGATAGAAATCAGCAAGGATATCAAAGAACTCAATAACACCATAAATCACCAGAATTGAGTTAATATTTATAAAATACTCCACCTACAAAAGAAGAATACATATTCATTTGAGACAGTTATAGAGCATATTTTAAGACAGAACATACCTTGGGTGATGAAACAAGTTCCAATAAGTTTGAAGAATTTCCAAGATTCAGAGTTATCCTCTTTGACCACAATGAAATCCAACTAGAATTCAACAATGGAAAGATAATGTGAAAATCTCTGAACTTGGAAGATAAACACATTTCTGGATAATCTGTGTACAAAATGTCCACCTCAGGAGAAATGAAGAATACATTTAACTTAATGAAAATGAAAATAGAACATATCAAAATTTGAGGAACGCGCAGGATATAAAATCAACATACAAAAATCAGTAGCTCTCCTATACTCTAATAGGCGAGAAGGAAATCAGGAAAACAATCCCATTCACACCAGCCTAAAAAAAATACTAGGAATTAATCTAACCAAGGAAGTGAAAGACCTTTACAATGAAAACTATAGAACACTGAAGAAAAAAAAAAAAAAAAACGAAGATTACACTGAAAGGTAGAAAGATCTTCCATGTTTATGGATGGACAGAAATAATTTTATTAAAGTGGCCATGGTATCAAAAGCAATATACAAATGCAATGCAACCCCCAGCAATGACATTCTTCATACTACTAGAAAAAAAAATAATCCTAAAATTCATTTGGAAGAATAAAAGACCCAGAATAGCCAACACAATGAGTGATTTTGGAAGCATCACAACGTCTGATCTCAAATTATACTACAGAGAGATAATAACAAAAACTGCATGATACTGGCATACAAACAGACACATAAACCAATGGCACTGAATCCAGAGTTGGAGATGGAACTAGATTCTCTGCTTCTGCTGGTGGGTGGGGTCTATGTAAGCTGCAGGCCTCTGCAGTTGAGAGAGCAACTTAGTGTTTGCAGCTAATGAAGGCAGGGGATGCCTGCCAGCATCAGCTCTGAGGGTACAGTTGGCCAAGCCAGATTCTTCTCTACTACTTTTGAGTGGCATGTTGTAGCTCTTGATGGTGGGCAACACCCTGCAGTCTTGCAGTAGACCCCAGAAGCTCACCACCAATTTCTTCTTTCCAGGTTCTTGTCTTACAAATTCAAAAAATGAAATCTATAGATGAAGAAAAGTGAGTATAAAAAGGTAGGAATTGGGGCTGGGGTTGTGGCTCAGCAGTAGAGCTCTTGCCTAACATGTGAGAGGCCCTGGGTTTGATCCTTAGTACCACATAAAAATAAATAAATAAAAGGTATTGTGTCTAACTACAACTAAAAATAAATATTAAAAGAAAGGAAGGATTTACCATGACATGAAGAAAGAACCTACAGAATTGGAGAAAATCTTTAACACATGCACATCAGATAGAGCACTAATCTCCAGGATAAAAAGAACTCAAAAAACTTAACATCAAAAGAACAAAAAGCCCATTTAATAAATGGGCTAAGGAACTGAGCAGACAATTCACAGAAGAAGAAATACAGTTGATCAACAAACATATGAAAAAATGTTTAACATCTCTAGCAATTAGAGAAATGCAAATCAAAACTACTCAGAATGGCAATTATCAAGAATATAAGCAACAGTAACCAGGTGCAGTGGCCCATGCCTATAATCCCAGCAGCTCGGGAAGCTGAGGCAGGAGGATCGTGAGTTCAAAGCTAGCTTCAACAAAAGTGAGGCACCAACTCAGTGAGATCCTTTCTCTAAATAAAATACAAAATAGGGCTGGGAATGTGGCTCAGTGGTCAAGTGCTCCTGGGTTCAATCCCCGGTACCAAAAAAAAAAAAAAAAAAAAAAAAAAAAAAAAAAAAAAGAAGAAGGAAAGAAAGAAAGAATACAAGGAACAGTAAATGTTAGTGAAGATGTGGGGGAAAAGGCACACTCATTCACTGCTGATAGAACTGCAAATTGATGCAACCACTGTGGAAAGCAGTATGGGGATTCCTTAGAAAACTTGGAATGGAACCCCCATTTGTCCCAACTATCCCACTCCTCAGTCTATATTCAAAGGACTTAAAATCAGCATACTACAGTGACATAGCCACATCAATGTTTATAGCAGCTCAATTCACAATAGCTAAACTGTGGAACCAAATTAGATGCCCTTTGATAGATGAATGGATAAAGAAACTGCAATAAATATACACATGGAATATTACTCAGCCTTAAAGAAGAATGAAATCATGGCATTTTCAGGTAAATGGATGGAGTTGGAGAATATCATGCTAAGCAAAATAAGCCAATCCCCAAATACCAAAGGCCAAATGTTTTCTCTGATATGTGGATGCTGATCCATAATGGAGCAAGTGAAGAATGGAGGAACTTTGGATTGGGCAGAGGGGAGTGAGGGGAGGGGAGGGCCATGGGGGTGGGAAAGATGGTGGAATGAGATGGCCATTATTACCCTGTGTACATGTATGATTGCATGAATGGTGTGACTCTGCATCACATAAAACCAGGGAAATGAAAATTAGTGCTCCCTTTGTGTACAATGAGTTGAAATGCATTCTGCTGTTATGTATAACTAATTAGAACAACAACAACAAAGGTAGAATTTATTCAAGTGGAAAGAAAGAGACTGCTCTCACAGGATGCCACCTGAGTGTGCTAGTCTAGGGTTTTTATAGTTCTTGGGTCAATGCTATTGGTCTAAATATATGCTAATCAAGTTTTGGAAATGTAACAACATCATTGGTTAAAACTTATGGTAATCTTGTCTTAGAATGTATCCCGTGCTATTGATGAGCACTTCTGTAACTTTCCTGAAATCTCCATTTGGGTCTGCCTCCCCCTTCCATTTACCTGCTGCTCCTTGGGAAGTGGGAGATTGAGGTTAGAGGATGTAGATGCTCCAAGGTTTGGGACTGTGATGTTGTATGGAGTGGTTGTCAGAACTAGCCTGGGCTGGGCCACCATGGTGTAACAGGTTGGGGTACCTTGGCTCACCTTGGTCCTGGCTCACCATGCCTCAGGCTATGCAGGCATGGTGGGCTTCCTGTGGCAATGGCCAGTGCTCATACCCACACTCCAGCCCATCTGGGCCACTGCTTTGCTGCTGCTTCTCCCCAGACAAGGGCTTGGATTCAGTTCTGAATAGAACAGAGAGACAAACCCACACACATATGGTCACCTAATCCTTGACAAAGGTGCCAAAACATGCATTGTAGAAAAGACAGCCTTTTAAACAAATGGTGCTGGGAAAACCAGATATCTGTAGGTATAAGAATGAAGCTAGATCCTTATCTTTCACCTGCACAAAAATCATTTCAAAATGTATCAAAGACCCAGGAATTAGACTGGAAATTATGTGACGCCTAGGAGAAAATATTGGGTCAGCATTCCAACATGTAAGAACAGGCAATGACTTTCTCCATAGAGCTCTTAAAGCTCAGGGAATAATACCAAGAATTAACAAATGGGATGAAATCAAACTTAAAACGTTTCTGCACAGTAAAGGAAACAATTAAGAATGTGAAGAAAGAATTTACAAAATAGGAGAAAAACTTTGCTAGCTACTCTTTTGACAGAAGATTAATATATGAAATATAAAAGACTAAAAGAAAAACCAAAGACATAAACAACTCAATTAATAAATGGGCAAAGTAACTAAACAGACACTTAAAACAAAAAAGAAATACAAATGACCAGCAAGCATATAAAATAAAAGTTCAACATTTTTACTGAAATCTCATCTCATTTAAGTAAGCATGGCAGCCATCAAGAACACAAACAGTAACAAATAATAAATCCTGGAGATTATGTGGGGACAAAGGAATACTTACCCTGTTGGTAGGATTTTAAATCAGTACAACCACTGTGGAAATCAGTATGGAGATTCCTCAAAAGACTAAGACTGGAACTACCTTATGACAGAGCTATACAATTCCTTGGTATTTATTCTAAAGAATTAAAGTCATCATACCATAAAAACAAATGCAAAATAATGTTTATAGCAGCACAATTCACAGTACCCAAATTATGGAACCAGACTAAATGTCTGTCAAGAGATGAATGGATAAAGAAAACGTGGGATGTATACAAAATGTAGTTTTATTCAGCCATAAACAAAAATTAAATGATGTCATTCATAGGAAAACTGATGGTATTGAGACCCTTGTGTTAAGAAAAAAAAAAAAGCCAAAATCAAGTCAGGGTTTGTATGTTGTCTCTAAGATTTGGAAGCTAGAGAGGAAGAATGAAAAGAAAGATGTGTGTTGGGGGACTATCATAAAAATCAAAGGGAGACCAGTAGAGTGGGGGAAAGGAGCCAGGGGTAGGAGTAGGGGAGGAAAAAGGAAATACTGGGAACAACACTGAAAAAATATATTGTTATAGCATGTGTATGCATGAATATGTAACAATGAATTCCACTATTGTGTATAATGATAATGTGCCAATAAAACATATGCCAAACCCCACAACATTTGTTGGGTGCAGGTAAAGTGGTACTAAATAGGGAAATTTATAGTACCAACTGCTTAGATAAAAAAGTGGAAAAGTCTCAAATCAATAATGTAAGCTTCTACCTCAAGAACTTAGAAAAGGAAGATTAAAATAACCCAAAAGCAAATAGAAGAAAGGCAATAATGAAGAAAAGTTCAGAGATAGATGAAATTCTAAAAAGAAAAAAAAGTAGAGATGATCAAAAAAATCTGGTTCTCTGGAAAGATCAATATAATTGACAAGCCTGTAAAAAAATTGAAGAGAGAGTGTGTGGGGGGAGATGGGGGCAGGGACTTAATCACCAATATCTAGAAAAAAGAAGAGGATGCTATGACCAATCTTGAAGATATAAAAGAGACAATAAGGGAGAAATATGAACAAGTCTATGTACATAAATGTGACAACTTAGATGAAATGGACAAATTCCTTAAAAAGCTTGAACAATCACAACTCCTTCAAAGTTAAATAGATCATTTAAATAGCACTGTAATTGTTAAGGAAACTGTGCTTATAATTAAAAAATTTCCCAGGACTAGATGGTTTCATTGGAGATTTCTACCAAATGTTTAAAGAATTAATACCAAATTGACACAATCACTTCAAGAAAGTAGAACAGGAAAGAACACTTTCCAATTCATGTAATCAAGAAGGATTACCCTGATATCAAAACTAGAAAAAGGCACTATAGTAAACTACAGACCAATATCCTTTATAAATATAGAAATAAACATTCTTAACAATTTATTAGCATATAAAATTCAACAGTTTACAAAAAGGATACCATGATCGAATGGAGTTGTTCCTGGCATGCAGTACTACTTCAATATTTGAAAGTCATTGTGATTTATCATATTTATAGGCTAAAGAAAAAAATCACATGCTCATATGAATTGATGCAGAAAAAAAGCATTTGACAGAATTCAACACTTAGTCATGATGAAAGTGTTACAAAACTGGGAATGGAGAGTTTTTCAGCTTGATAAAGAGCATGTGCAATAGTCTACAGATAACACTATGTTTAATGGTAAAAGACTGCTTTCCCCCTAAGAATAGGAATAAGACAAAGATATTTTATCTCATCACTCTTATTCAATACAGTTTTAAGTTCTAGCCAATGCAATAAGTCCACTAAAGGAAACAAAATGTATTAAGATTATAGAGGGCAAAACAAAACTGTCTTTGTTTTCAGATTGCATATATTATATAAAACCCCATGAAATCTTCACAAAAACACCCAAAGTGCTAATTTGGTTCAGTTGTAGCATGCAGGATACATGAAAATCAATTGGATTTCTATATGTTAGCAATGATTATGTGGTTACCAAATTAAAAATACAACATCATTTATAATCACTCAAAACCAAAAAATAGAGAATTCTTAGATATAAGTAACAAAACATAAAAAGATATGTACACTGAAAACTACAAAATATTGATGAAATAAATCAAAGAAGATCTAAATAAATGAAGAGAAATACCATGTTCATGGATTTGACTGCTCAGTGTAATAAAGATGTTTGTTCTCCTCAATTAATATATATATTTACCGTATATTTGTATTTTTTCTCAAATTGATATATATTTACTGCATTTCCTATCAAAATCACAGTAATATTTTTTAGATATAGACAAGATTATTCTAAAATTCATGTGGAAAGTTGAAAGAACTAGAATATTTATAATAATTTTTAAAAGTTGAGTAAAGTGGGAAAATTCAGTCTAAATAATTTTAAGACTCACTACAGTAGTCAGGACTGTTTGTCATGGGCAGAGGGACAATCAGTGGAACATAACAGAGAACTCAGAAATAGATCACCAAAAATATTCCCAACTGATTTTTGACAGTTTTAAAACTAACTTAATGCAGAAAGTCTGATCTTTTAACAAATGGTGCTGGAGCAATTGAACACCCTAGTCAAAAATCAAGAACGCTTAACCTCAGCCTCATAATTTATATAAAAATTAATTTAAAAAATAAACCATGGATTTCAATGTAAAATATGAAATTGTAAAACTTTGGGGAAAATAATAGGACAAAATCTGTGGGATCTTAGGGCTAGGTTTTTTTCTAGATCCCGAAAACAAAAACTGATCCATTAAGGAAAGGATAGTAAACTAGACTTCATCAAAATTTAAGATTCATCACTTTAGGATTTTAATAGGTACCGTTTTAGCATAATACAATCCCTAGATTTCTTAGTTCTTCCAAATTTTCTTGCCCAATCTAGCTTCTCTGTATAGTTATGGTTTCTTAAAATATTTCATCCTAAAAGAAGTCTGAAAGAAAACCAGATAAACATTATTATTACATCAAAGACTTTCCTGCAAAAGTTTCTCTTAAGCTGATCAAAAGATTGGGATGAACCCAACTACTCTGTATAACTCTCAGGCTCTAATAAGAAAATTTAAAAAAATAAATAAAATCTAAAAAAAAAAAAAAAAAAAAAAGATCAAAAGACAAGTTTCAGACTGGGAGAAAACACTTGCAATCCACAACAAAGGATTAGTACCTAGAATATATAAAGAAATCTCAAACCTCAACAGTAACAGTTAATCTAGTAAGTGAGTAAAAGACACAAAGAAATATTCACCTAAGAGGATATATACTGATGGTGAATAAGTACATGAAACTATATTCAATGTCGCTAGCAATTTTGGAAGCTGAATTAAAACCATGATGTTTTAAAACTAGAACAGTCAAAATAAAATATAGTGATGATGAGGGGACAGAGAAACGGAATCTCCCATACATTGCTGGTGGGAATATAATGTACTGTTACGGCGAGATTGTAATAAATCACCGAGTGGATCTTAGAGCAGGAGATAGAACTTTTAATCACCCGTTGGTGGTCCGGATCCACCAGCTGGAGGACCAGGGGGCAGGCTGCAAGTCTACACCCTTCAACCCCCACCTGGGGTTTGAGTCCAACTTTAATAGTCCAAAACCAAATTAATCATAAGCGGCTGTTGCAATGATTCAAAACCATAAACAAACGTCATGAGATCTAAAATCATAAGCGGAAGGGGAAGTGGGTCAAAATTACCCTGGCTGAGTGCAAGTTAAAGAATGGTTACTAATGTCTAGACAATCAATCTCTGACAAGGTACATTGTCCAAGAAAAATGGGAAACAAAGAGAGAACCATTGTACGTAGTATAAGAATTGCCATTTTGTGTTGCCAAACATGCTATGCTAAGTACCTGGTGATGGGGACCGAAATGGGGCGTTCCCATGGGAGAAGCATTTCTTACATGACAAGGAATCTCAGGGTAAAATGGAGTCTGTTTGGTCATTGCCCGTATAGCCTGGCCCATAATAATACAGTCACTCTGGAAATGTCTGTCAGTTTCTTAAAACCTAAGCATGCAACTACCATATGACAGAGTGATTGCATTTCTCCCAGAGAAATGAAAAAAATACTGTCACAAAAAATTCTGAACCCAATTATTTATAGCAACTTTATTCTTAATACCCCTAAACTATAAGCAATTCATATATCTTCAATGGGTGATTGGTTAGAAAATCTGACACATTCAGACCATGGAATACTACTTAGCAAGAAAAACAACTACAAGAAGGACACAAAACAAACTATTAATATACGCAACACATGGAATGAATCTCCAGAGAATTAACATGAGTAAAACCAGTCAATCTGAAAAGGTTACTACTATATTGTCCCATTTATATAATATTTTTGAAGTGACAAAATTATAGAGATAGAGAACAGATTAGTATTTGTAGGAGTTAAGACTAGGGAACAAGATGTGACTTAAAGGACAAGATAAGGGATACTTGTGGTGAAGAAATATCTTGACAGTATCAAATTTCCTTCCATGAAGATTATAATAAATATGTTAGATATTGCCATATATAGTTTACCTCACTTTTGGATTTTGACCAATCAGATAATTGATAGTGGTATTGTTTTCACGTGGATTAGAAATTACACATAAAGTTGAACATTTCCCCCCTTGTGTTTAAAGGTCATATGTGTGTGTCATTTTTCTGAGATGCCCAGGAATCTTTTTCAAATTTATGCTAATGATCCCAGCGATAAGATGGTTTCTTGCACTGCCTCACTACTCACCAGCTATAGGTGATTTATCTTTCTACCTAAGATTATTCTTGGTTTTACAATTAAATTTTATCTCTGGTACCTCTTGGAATCTCTAAGCATGTGGCTTCATCTCTTACCAAAGAGTGGATTCTTAAGAATAAATGGTCCTACCTTGTTCAGTTTTCTATGTCACACCTATTGAATTTTAGAGTATCATGATCCCACAGGGATGACCAGAATGTATTTCTTTGGTTTCCCTCTCCATTTATATTTTGTAGCTAATTTAATTTAACATTCCTCCTTTGGGGCCGTGAAGCTCTCTGAGGTCGGGAATCCTGGCTTTTCATTTCTGGGACTCACTGTGTCCCACACTATACCTATGACTGGTGCCCTCCATCGGTATCAGTCCACAGTGACCTTCCTGTAACACATTCTTAGGAGAATGGGTTAAGGAGCAATATGTAAGCAGTCATAGAAGTATTTTATAGTCCATGGAAAATTGAAATGAGTTTTGTTGCGTTTTCATCCCTCTCAATCCCTTCTTCCTAGTCTTCTTAGGTGGCTGAACATTTTTCCCAGATTGTCTCCTCCCTCTTATAATCTAGCTCTTAGCAAACGATTTGATAAGCTCATTTATACTGAGGAGCAACTGACAGATAAGAGTTTAGCTCTGACTCCTAGAAGAGTGTGCATGTTACCCTGTTCAAAACCTGAATCTGACAGGGAAGGCTGAGTGCTGACCTTGTATGATGCAGACAGCAAAGGTCAACATTTTACATTTTAGAAATCAGAACATGGCTGGGTGCGGCGGCACACGCCTGTAATCCCAGCACTTGGGAGGCTGAGGCAGGAGGATGGCGAGTTCAAAGCCACCCTCAGCAATGGTGAGGCACTTAGCAACTCAGTGAGACCCTGTCTCTAAATAAAATACAAAAAAGGGCTGGGGATGTGGCTCAGGGGTCCAGTGCCCCTGAGTTCAATCCCTGGTACCAAAAAAAAAAAAAAAAAAAGAAGAAGAAATCAGAACATGGAGGGGCACACGTTCTTTTCACTTCTCTGTGGGTACCAGGTCTGTGTTAGGGGCCTGGAAGAGGTGAACTTCTAAGTAAGGTAGGCATAGATTGATGGAAGATTAAGAAGTGGTGCCCAGGGTACTATTTATCTATTCTGTCCAATTCACAAATAAATGCGTGCAAGGAAGTGGGGATGGGTCATTTTAAAAATTTCCCTTTTTATTTATACCGATGGTGTTTCTCTTTCTTGGTACAGTAGCATCCATTCAGCATCAACATAGGAAGATTCCTGTATTTTTAGAAAACCAGTTTTAGGAACATCTATTATAACTAAGAGAGGCTCAAGCAGAATACAAACCATAGCTTCATTGTAAAAATGAATTTCGTTGTGAGCATGAATGGATGGTCTTAGTCCATTGGGACAATATGATGCCCCAGGCCAGGTGGCTTATAAGCAACAGGATTTCATTTCTCACAGTCCTGGAGGCTGAGAAGTCCAAGAGTTGGTGGCAGGAGAGCTCTGGATTCTCTGTTAGAAGGGATTAGTCCACTCATGAGCCTTGGTTCTCATGATGGAATCACCTTCCTAATACCAGTGACTTGGGCGTTGGCATTTCAATATACAAATTAGGGGACCACGAACATTCAGGGGAGCACAAATATTAAGTCCATTCATGGGATGCCATTTTTCTCCTTCTCTTTGTATTTTCGTGTCTATTTCTGCCACTGACATTTCTTAGCTTTATTGATTTTCTTGCTGGCGTTTTCCTATTTTGGTTCCTCTTCCATTGTTCCGTGTTCCAGATGTGGTCCTGTTTTTTATTTACTCACAGCTCTTCTTAAAAAGCTGTTTATAAAAATCACATCAATTGTTTCTTGCTCTTTGCCTCCTCTGGAGAAATTGTAATTTGCAAAGGCTTAATTAGGATCTTTCAGGATTCTCTGCACTTGAGGATTTTAATAGGTACCATTAGCACAATACAATCCCCAGATTTCTTAGTTCTTCCCAATTTTCATCCTCCAAATCTAGCTCCTCTGTATAGTTATGGTTTCTTAAAATATTTCATCCTAAAAGAAGTCTGAAAGACAACCAGATAAACATTATTATTACATCAAAGTTGTAAGCTCTTCCCACACCACCATTTAGCATTGTGGTTAGTTTAAGTTTTTAAAAAGCAAATGCTGAAACTCATTTGGAGGCTGTTTTCATAATAAGCCATTTTAATGAGCACATATGTTGTTGTTTTAAAGGCCCATTTTATAATTGAAAGAATGCACTCTGGACTATCTTGGGGATTTGATTCATGCAATTCCTTCCTCGTTATGCACTAAGCTGTTTATTAATCAGCCTGACTACACGGTCTGTTTTTGTTCACTTTGATTTCTTTTGTGTTTAAAGTTCAGGGTTTAAATTTTTAGTACTAAAAATGAAGATGACTGCTTTTAGTTGTTTGTTTGTTTATTACTACAGCTAGATTTCTAAATATTTCCAGGCTGCAAAGGCAAGGAAGAAAAGAAAAAGAGATGAGAACCATATCCTGTCAACACATTTGCTTATTATATGTGGAGCCCTCGGAAGGAGTAAATTAAGCTACAGTTCTGTTGGAGATTGCTTTGCAGAGACATTTCTTTGGCAGTGTGGAGTTATTTATTTATTTACTTATTTTAAGTAGGGAAAGAATAGGACCTCTTACGTGTTGTGATTCATAGGGGTTTCTACCTACTCTTTCTCCAATTGCACACATTCTCCTGTTGGAATTAAAAGATTGGGAGTTATTCGGAATCTCCTATTATGCTCAGGATAGGGTGGCAAGTACACTTTTTAGTTCAAAACTAAGATGAAAAACTTCTCAGTATTTCTCTTTCAAATGCAATTTGTCAATTTTTAATAATTTATCTAGCTGAACTAACAAATTTATTCATGGGGCTTCCCTGCACTGGGGATGCTTGTGCATTACTGAATGTGTTTTGGGGTGAGTCCTGTGTTCCTTTGTCTAACAGATCACCTGAGAGGGGAAGTATGCTCACATTAGGAAGAAAAGAAGATCACAGCTTAAAAGCTCAGTAAATGAACTGATTGGGCTAAGGTTTTGCGGCCTTGGGGATGGAACACAGGAAAGCAGAGAATCTAAATTGAGATGAGGGAAAGCAGAGGATCTTCCTCTCTGTCAATTACCAAAGGTAGCATATTGGAGGCCAATCTGGGTGTCTGAAACAAGAGAAGCTGTCTGATGGAGTCTAAGGAGAGAGCCGATGACAGTCCAATGGTGCCTTCCCTTTTACCCGCCATCCCAGATCTACCTTGAGCACCAGTGTCTATTGTTTGGTGTCTACTACTCACCTGCCTCTTCTCACGTGTGGTAGGGTTTATTTACACGTTGCCATATGGATGTGTAAGGAATTGTAAGTTCTTTATTTCTCATTGACCTGGCCTTCCTTATCAGCACTTGGTGATGATGGTGCTAAAAGTAAACACATTTGAAACCATCCAATTTAACCCTTAGTCTGATACCATCATTATAATGATTTCCTTTAAGGGTGAAACTCTGACTTTCAGTACCATTTCTCAGTTTTTGAGATGCCATTCTGATATTTCCCAAGATGGCGCATGGGGAATAAGGTTTGGATGAGAGTGGGGAGAAGCTCCTGTGATCACTTAGCCTTGGTGGATGTGGCCACAGGTTCTTGTGCTGGTTCTTGGTGCCTTCTGGTTGACATTGAGGTAGGCTATTTGGGGATGGTATCCCGCAGTAACATCTCTGGTTGATAATCTCATGGTCTATTGTTTCTCAAACTTGGTCAGGGCCTGGCCAGCTTGGTCTTAGCATTTGCAGGGCCTGTGGCAAGACTACCATGTGTGTGAATATTTACAAGTTATAAATCAAGAGCTGGGTGCTGTGGTGCACACCGGTAATTCCAATGATTTGGGAGACTGAGGCAGGAAGATGGCAAGTTTTTGTGGCAGCTTTAGCAACTTAGTGAGGCCCTAAGCAACTTAGTGAGAACCTGTCTCAAAGTTAAAAAAATAAAATAAAATAAAAATTAAGATGGCTGGGGATGTAGCTCAGAGGTAAAGAGGCCTAGTATCCCCCCCCAAAAAAAAAGTTATAAATCAAGCTAACAATTTCAAATGTTTTTATTCTTTTACATTGGCACATTTTTCTTAATAATGATGGAATGAAAAATATGTTTAAAACTATGATTTTTATATGTCTGAAAGTAGGAAAATATCAGACAAATTTCTTTATATTGTACATATCTGAGTGTTCTGTAGATGGAATGAGAGTTGATGATATTTGGATAACTAATAATATGAATACATAATTTAGTATATTATTGAATTAATTAATTTTTCTTGATATCATTTCAGCAAAATCATGAATTAAAATTATGATCAAAATCATGATCATGATTTTCACAGTTTGGTTCCACTGACATTACTATCAAATGAGATAACCTTTCCTAAATCATTACAGTTTTTGTACATTTTTTCTTCATTTCAATTTGGGAAAATCTTGCTTTGCTAAAGAAGTAACAAACATAATTGTCAATAAAAATTTTAAAGCATATATTTAATTTAAAACTAACCCATGATTTTTTTTAAACATGTAAGCATTGTAATGGGGAGTTGTACATAATAAATTTTTTGCCAAAGAAATTATTACAAATTATTCATTTTCATCATGCGAATATTATTATTTATGTAATTCATAGTCATCATCATCTCTTCTCTTACAAACTGTTTAAGTTTTCTTCTTTCAAAATTTCAATTCTTAGAAATGGCATATATTTTTTTTTGGCGGGGTGGGGGGACGGGTGATGGATACCGGGGAGGGGATTGAATTCAGGGACACTCAGCCACTGAGTCACATCCCCGGCCCTTTTTTTTGTATTTTATTTAGAGGCAGGGTCTCACTCAGTTGCCTAGCACCTCACTGTTGCTGAGGCTGGCTTTGAACTTGTGATCCTCCTGCCTCAGCCTCCTGGAGCCATTGGGATTACAGGCATGCTCCACCATGCCTGACTAGAAGTGGTATTTTAAAAAAAAATGACCATAACTATGCCTGATTCAATAGGTTCAGACCTCTTATTAGAGGAGACTAGACCTTGATCTGTAATACCCCAAAAAGAATTCTATATAGAAATAGTTTGGAGATTATTTCTAGATAAATCTTCACAAGCACATGAATAGTTTTATTTCCATATTTCAATATTTTTTGAAGTGTCAAGTTTTGGTATATTCCACTTGCAGTTTCTTTCAATTTAGGGAAACTATATCTTCCCAAAATTAAAAAAAAAAATAATAAAATCACGTTGGGCATGGTGGCAAATGCCTGTAATTCCAGTGACTCGGGAGGCTGAGGCAGGAGGATGGCAATTTGGAGACCAACTACAGCAACCTAGCGAGGCCCTAAAGACTTAGGGAGACCCTTTCTCAAAATAAAATATATAAAAAGGATTGGAGTTGTGGCTCAGGGTTTAAGTGCTCCTGGGTTCAATCTCTGCTACCAAAAAATAAAATAAAATGAAATAAAATAAAACCACTAAAGTTAGTAGTTAGGTTTTCGTTTTATTAATCATTATAGCAAACAACAGTCGGAATTACAAACTATGGCTTGAAAATGAATTTCACTCTCCTGCAAGAACACAGTTCCCTCTTCATTTGGACATTTTCTCTAGTTATGTGTTCGTTTACTGAACAGTATGCTCCCTAAAGTGGTTGTAAGATCAAATTGACATATTTTATGGAGAGCCGCCTCCCTTGGCCCATTCAGAAAATTTTGCTGAGAATCTATGATTGTTCCAAAGAGTCTCATTGCTCTGACCCAGTGGAAGCCCTGCCTCCTGCACATTACATGCCTCTGCTGAGAGTAATCAATGAGCTTGTTCTTGAGCAGTCCTGGGATCCGAATCAGAATATGAAGAAGAAAATGGACTCAGTACTTCCAGGAAAATTCTATTGTATTCTTGCTGAAAGGAAGGATTTCATACACTGAGTGTACCTGTGCGTAGTCTCCCTGCTGCGAAGTGGTGTCCATCTCTAAAGTCAGTTTGTGGCGCTACCTCCACCTATCACAGCCCTGGGGAGCTGCAGTACTTTTGGGGATCATAGGACAAAGCATGTGCAGTGTCCCCTTGGCACCTGACTGGTGTTTGTCACAAGAGTGGATGCTGAGGTTGGAGGTATGCTGTGCTAGGCCTGAACACCGGGTCCTGTGGGCTGGGCAAACTCTCTTGTTCTTTTCTCACAGGACTGTACACATAGGCTTGTGGCCTAGTTTGGAAATGTTTCATTGGAAGAATTAGTTGCATTCCCACGTTTCTGTTTCTCAATCCTATATTCCATATAATTACATGTGCTTGGTTGTGCATGTTATTAACAATGATTTTATGTGAGCTCATTCTGGATATTTTATTATTTACTGAACTGATGTATCTTCCTGGGTGTTTCTGACATGCTGTGCCTACCAAACTTTGGGGTGTAGGCCAGGTCCCTCTTGTCCTGGTGTGAGGTCAGGACCTGGGACCTTCCCCATGGATTCAACCTGCTCATAGCCTTAGCAATGCTGCAGATCCTTCTAAGTGACTGCTGTGTCCCAGACTAGCCACCCTGCAGCCTCATCTTTGGGGTCACCTTGTTCTTTGCCACTAAAAGCCCTTGGAGGGCCTTTTGGCCCTCAATCCACTATCGGTAGGCCCCAAAGCATGCCCTTTGGAAACCAGAGGCAGCTCAGGGGTGCAAACTTAGACCCTCTGTCTTTCTGGCCACAACATTCTGCCCTCTTAACTGGTAGGGCCACTCCAGTTGGCAAGCAGGGCCCTAAAAGCGGGAGCACCTGGCTCCCAGCATTGAAAAGGCTTCTATAGCTGGGCATGCTGCCACAGGCCTATAATCCCAGTTGCTTGGGAGGATGAGGAAGGGATTTTACAGGTTCAAAGCCAGCCTCATCGACTTAGCAAGACCCTGTCTCAAAATAGAAAACAAAAGGGGCTGGGGATGTGGCTTGGTGGCTAAGTGCCCTCCTGGGTTCAATCCCCAGTACCAAATTAAAAAAAAAAAAAAAAAAAAAAGCTTCTACAGGATGGTGAGACCCAGGTGTGTATCTGTATTTTTCTTCTCTTTCCTTTCTTTTTCTATTGTCTTTCTGGGTGATGAGAAGAGGAATTTTATATTACTTTCCAAATTAAAAATAAACCTATGACCTACTCACTCGGCTAGCGTCCTTCTGTTAAATAAGAGCTAAGGAGATTTAGAAAATCCTTTTGTCCTCATGATGTTGGCCTTTCAGGCCTCTTAGCCTAGTCCCCAGCTCTAGAGCTGATGGCAGAAATGAAATAGTCTCAGTTTGCTCCTCCTTTCTTTTTGAGTCTTTGGATAGCAGTGGTTCTCAAACTTGAGGACATTAGGTTACCTGGAGGTCTCATGAAAACAGAGGGCTGGGCCGCCCCCTGAGAGTTTCTGATGCAGTAGGTTTGGGCTGTGGGCTAAAGATTTCCATCTCTGACAGGTTCCAGCAATGCTGGGTCTTCTGCTCTTGGACCACAGTCCATGGCAGCTCCAATCATGCCCACTGGATACCCCAGCCTCTGCAGATGGCTTCCTTGGGTTGACCAGAGAGGTGGTTTCTGTATGAGGAAAGATAAAACAGGAAAGCACATGAGTTTCTTTTTCCCGATCTTTGACAGACCTCTCTTAATAAACTTACTAAAAAGTTCTAGATATGAATGTAGTCAGCCCTTGGTAAGGTTGGGGGATTGGTTCCAGGACCCCTGAGGATACTAAAATCCCAGGATACACAAGTCCCTTCTATAAAATGGCATGTATAAAATTTGTACATCATCCTTGATATTTTAAATCATCTCCAGATCACTTACGATATCTCTTACAATGTAAAAGCTATGTAAATAATTGTATGCTCCATTGTTGAGGGAAGGATGACAAGAGAAATGTCAGTATATTTGACTATAGAGGCAATATTTTTCTGAATATTTTTGATACTTTTTTTTTTGGAAACTACAGACTCAAAGAGCTGACTATACTAGTTTAAGTCAAGTATCCTATGACTATATGAAATGTAAAAGAAAGGAACATTTCTGCTTTGCATTGTGCTCTACCCAGCTATGCCAGGAGACAAACACTTTCCTTGCTTAGTTGTTTGACATATTCTTTCTCCACAATATTTACCAGATGCAATATTTTTAAAAAATCTCAGCTTTTTCTAGGTTTCATTTGATTGGAATATGTTTATCTATAATTTAGCAAAAGTACACTTTTCTGTTCTGGAAGGTTTTCTCCCACTTTTTCAGGTAGCAATAGAGTGACAACATTGATCACTTAATTATGAGTCTCTGTGGGGGCAAATGATAATGAAAATACTTGGGAGCACTTAGAAGGATTTTTTCCCCTCTAGATTCAAATGCAAAAAAAATAATAAGGCCAGTGTATTCTTTTAAAAAATGGAATTGTGTCCCTTACAAAGTCTTCCTTTTGGTGCTTCTACTATTAAGGGCTTTGCACAAGCAGGGAAGACACTCCGCTCACTTCACATGAATCTTGCCCTATTGTTTTCCTAATGATGCATAATTATGGATCTACAGACTTTATAAATCAAATAAAACCAGAAATAGCATTAAATTACTTTGTTTTCCAAACAACATTGTTAAATTTATTTTTTAGCGCCCTAATCTAACAAGGGGCTTCTCTTCTTCATTTGGTTAGAGAGCCTGGTACCAACCTTTGAATCCTTCTGACACTGAATGTCCTTGCATCTTCAAGATGTGACTAGACCAGTCAATAATTGTGGACATGATTTGGGACCCATTTCTGTCTCCCACCACTCTGTTTTCTTTCCTCCCTTTGTCCCTGCAAGCAATATGCTAATGTATCTCATAAGTGCACTGCTCTCAGCTGCAGAACATCCTCCTGCTGAAAAGGCAGTGAGCTAATTAACACAGTCACCTCGACAGCATCTGCAGCATTCACCCCTGGATGCTTGTTAGGACACCTTTGAACGTGGGATGATGATCTGCAGAAAGCACAGAGCTAAAAAAAAAAAAAAAAAAAAAAAAAAAAAAAAAAAAAAAAAAATTAAAAAGGAAGGAAACAGAATAAAAGGAGTTACAGTACCCTGAGCTGCACCTTGGCCAAAAGATCAGACACCAGGGCAGCTCTGGTGTGGCCAGTGTTCACCATCGCTCTCCTCTTCAGTATGCATAAAGAGAAAGAGACTGATATGGGAGGCAGGGAGAGAAATTGAGAGAGAAGATGCAGATGCCTGCCCAAGCCATTAATACCGGAAGATGGCCCAGCTAACTCGCTTATTGTCTATGCGCAATAATATACTACTTTGGGACACTCTGAAAACATTTTGGCTATTTCGAACCATGTCAGGGAATTTGGAGGCCTAAATCTGAAGTGATTTTCATGCCTTTATAAAGGTTTTCAAATTTGCAGAATTCTGTAATCCTTTATGCAAGAAATACAAAGTAGTTGCTTTTCTTTTCTTTCTTTCCTTCTTCTTCTTCTTCTTTTTTTTTTTAAAGATAGGATGCAGGAATTTTTACCTTCTCAGGGAATGTTTGATACTGGATAAAAGTGTGATACTTTTCAATTTTTGAAAAATCAGGAGTACATGTTATACCATTTTTTTTCCCCCAATTACCTATAGAAAGTGAAAATCTATTTCATGCCTCCTATGGAAAGATCTGTTTGTGGTTTCAACCGATCTTTGTGTGTGTGTATACATTTTGGTCATTTTATTTTATGACTTCAAGCATAAAAAAGAGAGAGAGAGAAATAGCAAGAAAGAAATTCTTGAAAAGTCTCATCAATGTCAGTCACAAAATGGTCCTCATTTGCCCCAAATCTTTAATCATAGAACCCTCATCGTTATGAAAATGTACAGGTTTTACTTAAAAGTAATCTAGTAATTGTCGGCCCAGAATTTACAGTATTTAACTTTCAATGGAAGGTGCAGGTTTATAGGTTCTGCTTTAATTTTTGTGGAAAACTTTTGTTAATATTGAACTATGTCCCAAATACTCAAAAGAAGGAGGTAAGGAAATGCAAGGGGAGAGATAGTGACTCCTAGGCCTCCCAGTCCTGCTCCACAGTGTGGGGACACAGCAGGGTGGCCACATCTACTGCCTTCCAATTCTGCTCTGGAGAGATGTAGTTGATCTTTCCTAAATGACAAAACCTTTTACTACCATTTGGAGTGTTAAAAATTAGGGACGTTTATCCCACGAGATGATGTTAAATAAAGGTATGAAATTTAGTGTCCTGAGTAAAAAAAAAAAAAAAAAAAAAAGACCAAAATGCTGTAAATCTACTGAACTAAAGTCAAAGTCAAAGATTCAGCATTTTCCTAGTGCAAAAAAAAAAAAAAAAAAAAAAAAAAAAAAGTGGGGAAAGATCGCAAGAGATAATAATAAAGTCAGGATACAGAACAGAGGGCCTTAGTTTCTGTCCAGAGGGACCACCATCTTTTAATATAGTCACTTAAAAATACATGCATTGCTACATTTTTCATTAGCCTTGATTTTTTCATCAATCATGTTAATTTATACAGAGGGCACTTAATAATAGCTAATTAACACTTATGACTTTTGAAATTAAAAGACCTTTGGAGAGATTACTGCTGATTGGGGAAAGGTTTTTTTTTTTTTTTTTTTTTTCCCTGTTCCTCTCTTTTTTAGAAAAGAGAGAGAAATAGCAAGAAAGTATGGGGCCTTGGTATATTGAGGAGAGATTCTTCCTCCTCTTCACAGATCTTCAGCTGAGGATAATGACACTAGCTGGACACTGGGCCTGTGCAGGCACAGTGATATGCTTCGATACCCCTCTAAGAGAAAATAAGCATTATCTGTCTTGAATTAAATGAGAACAAACAAATAAAAATTCAGAATAAGATTTAAATAGATGGAGACCAAAAGGGAATTTACAAATGACCCAGAACAATGCCAGCAATAAACAATGAAATACTGATCCAGTGCTGTTACTCTGTTGGAGTAAAATAAATCACATTAAAAAGCAGAATTTACAAAGTCGAAATTTTTATGAGAAACAGACTGTATAATTACTTGATCCATCAGCAGAGGCTTCTGAGTTTATTCTCTCTGTGTCACATTAACTGACTGGGCTTGCCTGTATCATCCATCTGTATCTTACGGCTTCAGGTCATGGTGTCTATATTAAGAAATTAGAATTTAACCGTGTCTTTTTATTTATCTACAAAATGTCTTTGAGTACTTTATGCGATTAGTCATATGTGTGTGTGTATGTGTGTGTGTATACATATGTGTGTGTGTATACACATATATGTATGTGTGTGTATATATATATATATATATATATATATATATATATATATGATATAAATCTTCTACATTATTCATTTTGTCCACCAGTAGATGTCTCCCTTCCCTGACTGAAGGTTTGAAGATACAGGAATGCCTGGGTTTGTCACCAAATCTGGTTTTCTCATGAATGGAGAAAATCATGGTTTTCCAGAATGGAAAAGTTGAGTATGACACATCTCTCACCCAAATCAGTATATTTTAAATTCTCCTTGAGTATGCTGAATTCTTCTATGGAAAAAATGTTGTATTGGGGCTTTATAATTTTAAGAGGGTCATGCAACAGATTCTCATCTCTCTCAGATCCTTTGAGTATTTCCATTTTGACAGAAGGTCTACATGGGGCCTAGAATGTGCTCAAAACTTTTTCGAAATCCCTAAAGCAGTTTTAGGGAATGTATGATTCTAAAAGCTCTGAAGTCAGATTGGGAAATAAAATGCATTTCTGAATTTAAACATCTACCTGAAAATTGTACAAATTTAGCTGTATTGCAAGAACAAAAATGTTGGATCCTTTTTAGAGATTTTTTTGTTTACTATTAAAAGAGGTGCAAGACATTTCCAAAGATGCCTGGCTCATGTTCATGGTAAAGTGTTTAGTGCAAGCTGTACGTGGGGAGAAGATGCACACGTTGAGAAGTGAACTGTGCCCATGCCGAAATTTTCCTGTAGAAACAAGTTCAGCAATAAGGCAAAATTTATGAGTCTTTTTTGGATGTCTCTGACATCTTCTTCTCCCTTCTACACTAATCTGTGTCTTCCATCTTGCTTGAGTTGGTTGTGGGGGTCTCATCTACTGTTTCCTTGTTGGCCATGAAAATCTTTGCTAGGAATTATGAAAGCCTCTGTGGTCTGCACATTGTTGGATTTTTCAGTAAGTGGGATGGAAAGTTTATTCTTATATCCTTTCGTAGGTCTTTGAACATACCTGGATGAACATATCAGTCTATGAATCACATTGGTGTAATTTCCTCAGTGATGGTGTCCTGGTGTTCTATGCTTTAAGAAAACTGGCCTGAATTTATTCTGAAACCATCTAAGGTATTTATGGACAACAGCTACTTCATAGTGAAGCATTCAGATGAGTGATTCCAAAGCCCTTTTGCCCTGAGGGTCTCCCCCTAGGTGGCTAGATTTTGAGTTTGGGACTTTCTCATGGGTGAGATGGGCTGTAGGTTATAGCCAATTCCAAGCTACTGGATGATGTTTTGACTTTTTCATACAGCTGATTGAAAGATACTAGTATGTCTGAGATCCTTTGATCTTTCTTTTCAGTTTAACCAATTTTTAAACTAGTGGGTTCATTTTTTATAACAATTTAAAAAAAAATTATTATTTTTTTTTTGTTGTAGTTGGACACAATAGCTTTTATTTTATTTATTTATTTTTTGTGGTGCTGAGGATCAAACCCAGGGCCGTGCACATGCTAGGTGAGCTCTCTTCTGCTGAGCCACAACCCCAGCCCTATATACATAACATAAAAGTTACCATTTGAAAGGGTACTTAACAGTGACATTTAGTAGATTCATGATGCTGTACAAATGTCATCACTGTTCAGTTCCAGGACACTTTTGTCATCCAAAAGGAAACTCTGTACCTACTGGCAGCCACTTCCCATTGTCTCCTTCCTTCAGCCCTCAGCCACACCAGTCTGCTTCCTGTCTGAATGGCTGTGACTATTGTGGACAACTCATATAAATGGAACCCTAGGGTATATGGCCTTTGTGTCTAGCTTCTTTACTTAGCACGATGTTTCCATGGTCCATCCAGGTTGTAGCTTGGCCACACTTCACACCTTCATAGTGTTGAATGATATTGCACTGTATGGATAAGCTGCAATCTATTTATCCACCTTTGGGCTACCATGAATAGTGATGGTATGAACATTCTTGTACAAGTTTTTGATAGAACATCTGTTTTAAACTATTTTAAGAGGAAATGCTGGGTCATACGATTATTCTCTGATTAACTTATTGAGGAACTGTCAAACTGTCTGGGAGCCACTTTTAACATGCGAATGTTTCTTCAGAGCGTCGTGAATGTGATGTTCATGATAGGCTGTCTGCTCAACAGAAAGAAGCATGGGGCACCTCGGGACCTACTGTCATCGTGATCGTGATTATTGCTACTAATTTATAATCTGACTCATTTTATAAACAAGTCAGCTGAATCCCAGAGAGATTAGCTGTCTTACCTTTACTCATAAATACTGAGGTCGGGAACAGAATCCAAGTCTACCACTTCAATGACTTTTACACTATGCTATAGAATGTGCTAATTTGTTTTTTGGTTTTTCACCATATTGGCAGTTTTAGATCTGAGTCATCCATTTTGGTAGAGAAATGGAAAGAGAAATAGCTGTGAGCAGAAGAGACCAGGCATGTGGGGTGGTCTTTCTTTATAACAATCTGCTCCTGTGAGAATTAACTCACGCCTGCTTGACCCAATCTACTCTATGAGACCAGTACTAAACTATTTATGACCTAATTAACTTCCACTAGGTTCCACCTCTTAAAGGTTCACTGTCTTAACTCCACCACATCTGGGACCAATTTTCCAGTGCATGAATTTTGGGGGGCCAAAAACATCCAAACCATAGGACCCACTAGCATTTTATAATTGTTCCCTTCTCTGAACACTGGTTAATTTGGTGTGCCTTGAAAAAAAATGGTCCTTTCACCTTCAAGTTTAAAAAGAATGACACTAATGAGTTAATGGGCATTGATTTATATTTTCATATCTGCTGTTAGGAAACTGCTGTAGGAGGGGAGGGCCTGGGGAAGTACTAAGGAAAGTAATCCACCAAATTATGCTATGGCCATATGTAAATATGCCACAATGAATCATATATATATATGTATATATATATATATATATATATATATATATATATATATATATGAACTCAGTAATTAAAATAATAATTATTAATAATACTAGAAAGGAGATCAGTAGAGAAAGAAGAGGAAAGGAAAAGGGGAGGCACTGGGGAGTGAAATTGATCAGTTATGTGCATGTACAAATAGAGCATAATCACTCCCACTATCATGTATAATTATAATGCACCAATAAAAGGTAAACTTGAAAACAGCTGTGGTAGTCATGATTTCTCCCTTTGGCATCTTATTAAATTTCAACCTTGCTTTTGTCTTTATCCACAGTAGAATCAGAATGAAATCTCTCTCTTTCTCTTTCCAAACACACACACACACACACACACACACACACACACACACACACAGTCTTACTTACCTAGTAAATACCTTGACTTGCTACTACAGGGACACAGTCACATCAATGTTTATAGCAGCACAATTCACAATAGCTAAATTGTGGAACCAACCTAGATGCCCTTCAGTAGATGAATGGATAAAAAAAAGTGTTATATATACACAATGGAATATTACTCAGCAATAAAAGAGAATAAAATCATGGCAGTTACAGGTAAATAGATGAAGTTGAAAAATATAATGCTAAGTGAAGTTAGCCAATCCCCAAAATCCAAATCCCAAATGTTTTCTCTGATATAAGGACACTGATTCCTAGTGGGGCAGGGAGGGGGAGCATGGGAGGAATAGACGAACTATAGACAGGGCAAAGGGGTGGGAGGGGAAGGTTGGGGGCATGGGGTTAGAAATGATGGTGGAATGAGATGGACATCATTATCCAAAGTACATGTATGAAGACATGAACTGAGTGAATATGCTTTGTATACAACCAGAGATATGAAAAATTGTGCTCTATATGTGTAATATGAATTGTAATGCATTCTGCTGTCACATATGACAAATTAGAATAAGAAAATGCAAAAAAAATTTTGCTTTGAATCACCTGCAATAGCTTTTCTTCAGTTAAATCAGTTAACCAATTAGGACTAATTTAGGCACACACCAGCTAGAGTACATAGTGATCTATTTCTAACACGATTCCAAGCCCCTTTCCCACCCAGCCAGCCTCTCCTAACTCATTTGGAGCTACTTTTAGTTGTAACAGAAAATGAAGCTAATCTTTTCAGAAGCACTTTTGTTTGGAGGTGAAACCCACTCTGCAAGACAGCTACTCTAGTAGTAGCCAACACAGCTTTCATTCGTTCTGTGTCCATTTGGTAAAACATGTGGGCAGCTGACATGATGTCTGTTTCATAGTCCCACTAATAACCGCATACAGCACATGGTATATGATTATTCGAAATTAATTTGGGTTTGAAGTTTTTTGAGAATTTCATGATAATTGTGTAGAGCTGCACTCTCCAATGCAGTTGCCTCCAGCTATATGTGACTCTGTACATTTAAATTAATTATAATGAAATAAAATTGAAATCATAGTTCATCCATTGCCCTGGCCATATTTCAAGTACTCAAGAGCTGCATGTGACTTTGGGTTACTGGATTTGACAGCACAGATATAGAACATTTCCATTTTTGTGGAAAAATTCTATTGGAAAATGTGGCTTTTGGTAATTTGGGGCAAGCCATTTGGAGTTCCAAAGACACAATTCTGCATCACAGAAGAATGGTCACTTGACTTAGAGCTAAGAATACTGGAAAGTGGTCCAGGGTGCTGCAAGAAGCCTTGGAAAACATCTGAGATTAGTTATCTGTCCACAGATCTAGGTGGGCAATGGATTGGGGTGGGCAGGTAACTCATCACATCCCATAACTAGTTCCCGATACACACACACACACACACACACACACACACACACATATAATCTTTATATATTTCATAATTTTATATAATGCCTTTCTTCACAAAGGAGGCTCATAAGTGTTTTAAAAGTCAGTGCAATGTTAAAACTGTAACTCAGCAGCTCATCATCCTTTTCTTCATCACCAACCTCCTTGAGAGTTTCTGTTTGTGCTTCCTCTATGTCTCTGACCATTTACTTTGGCATCTCTTAACATATAGCTTCAACCCTTGCGACCACTGACCTTCCTCTTCCAAAGCTATCAATAAGATCTTAGTCACTAAATCCAGAGGTCTTTTCTTGTTTTGTAATCTTCTCTCTTTTTTCAATCTTTACTCCTTAATCTTTGAATATGAAGAACGCACTCTTTTTGATTCTTTATCTGCCTTATCTTCTACTCCACTGTCTGCTCCTCCTCGGTCTGTCTTTTCAGTTCCTCTTCCTTCCCTCCTCCTTGAAATGAAGACATTCAAGCACCCATTGTTTTCCTTGTTACTGTTTTCTTTAAAGCCTCTTCCTAGACAAATGTAACTAATAGCTACACTAAAGCTACCATGCAGGTGACTCGCTGCCCACCTGTACCTCTAACTCCCACCTGTCCGCTGTGAGCTGGGGCCCCAGCACCAGCTTGTCCTGCAGGAGCCTCAAACGTAACACACTTACAGTCCTGGATATCTTTGTCGTTTAGTCTTCCTTTCTCTTGTACCTCCTATTCTTGTTAAAGACACAGTCATTCTCCAAAGCTACCTAGACTGAAATCTCACCACCTCACTTCCTCCTAGGAGGACAAATCATCCTGGTTTGTCTGAGGGTGACAGATTCCCCAGAAGCAGGACTAATCTTACAAGAATCCCTGACACACCAGGTCATCTTTTCACCCAATTCACATTCTTTCCTAATCCCATATGCAATTATCCACCCACCTTTTTTTTCATTTCCAGTTCCATGATATTTCTAAAATTGTTGTGTCAACCTCCTTATTTAGCTTACATTGTTTCTCACCAGGTCTCTGGTAATGGCCTCCTAATCCAGCTCCCTGTTCCTGGTCACCTATCTTGGTCACTTCAGTCCATCTCAAGATCCACTGTGGTAGTCCCCCCTTATCCTTGTTTTCACTTTCTATAGTTTCACTTACCCACAGTGAACTATGGTCCCAAAACATTAAAGAACATCCCATCAGTAAACAATTCATAGGCTTTAAATTACCATTCTCAATTGTGTGATAAAATATCATGCCATCCACTACGCTCTACCTGGGGTGTGAATTGTGAATCATGACTTTGTCCAGCGAATCAACACTATCTATACTACCTGCCCCAAGACGAGAGAGAGAGAGAGAGAGAGAGAGAGAGAGAGAGAGAGAGAGAAAAGGAGAAAACATTCACATCATTTTTAAGACACTGTATTGTTATGAGTGTTCTATTTTATCATTTATTAATGGTGCTAATCGTACTGCACCTACAACTAACCTTCCTCACAGATCATAGGTATGTACAGGAAAATAGGGCTTAGCACTTTCTGAGGTTTCAGGTGCACACTAGGGGTCTTATCTGTGGGTAAGGGAGCTACTGTCCTAGTAATCTTTCCGTCACTCAGCTTGACCATATCATTCCCCTACCCAAAAATATTCCCTGAGTTTTGAGAAAGGAATAGGGGAACTGGAAACAAAAGTCAGATAACTGCTCTGAAGAGCGAAGCTGAGCAATGTCCTATGGAGGACCAACCCTTCTCTTCTGGGTCCAGAGGCCACAGGCACCCAAATGGTCAGATCTGGAAATGATCAGACCCACAGTGGTTGGTGTGGGGATTTAGCAAGTGAAGTTCTTGCTGCCTCCCTGCCACCAGCTCCTGCTACTTGCTGTGTTCTTCCCCTGCCTGTCACTAGGGTGCTTCCTTCCTTTTCTCCCACCTCCAAGAAGCGTCATTCCCAGACATTGCCTTGCCTGAGGATCTACTTTTCCTCTCTCCACATCAAGAACTAGCAACAGAGAAAAGCAAAATACAGGTCAGACAGCAGCAATCACATCAGAAGAACAGGAAACCCAGGCCCCTTCCAGAGAACACCTCTCCCCTTCTGCTTCCCACTGGCACACTGCCCTGCTTGGAATTGAATGTGACCTGCTTCCCTCGGCTCCCCTCAGGCCATTGGAGCTCCAGCCACTGTGAGCTGCCCCTCCCTCCTGTGACCTTGCCCTGCCTTGCACCCTCAGGTGCTTGCACATGACATCACTCTGCTTTCCTCCTGCTCTTATTTCTGCTACACCAGCTTACCCATGGTTCAAATCTCAGCTCCTGTGCCATCTCCTCTGTCATGTCTATGCCATGGATAATAGGAACTATCCTCCTTTTCCACAGGAGTCATTGCCTTTAAAATTTTAAGACAATATACTAGCATATCGTGTTCTTTCCCCAAGAGAGGTGACAAAGGCCCATTCCAAGCCCAATGCAGAGACACCTTTTTACAAAGAAAGTATAACCTTCCCAGGTACCTTTCTACACAAGTGGACCCCCAAAATCATGTCACTCAAATCTCTCTGATCCTTTGTTATCCAGAGGCATTGTCTCATCTTCTGGGTTCCCAAGATTTACAATGCTACCAATATGTTCAATAAAAGCAAGTTATTACAACTTACGTTTCAATGGAACCATTTGCTAGAAAAGAGTAATGAAGGGCTGGAAAGAGTAATTATATTCTAAAACAATTTGTTTATAACTAATCTATGATGTACATACTTTCTCTTCCATAAATTTCCATACTACTGGATATACACCTTTGATGATGTTCCTCTTTGTTTTGGGGATTCTTGAACTCACAGGCACTCGACCACTGGGACACATCCCCAGCCCTTTTTTGTATTTTTTTTTTTTTTTTTGGTACCGGGGATTGAACTCAGGGGCACTTGACCACTGGGCCACATCCCCAGCCCTTTTTCACATTTTATTAGAGACAGGGTCTCACTGAGTTGCTAAGTGCCTCACCATTGCTGAGGCTGGCTTTGAACTCACAATCCTCCTGCCTCAGCCTCCCAAGTGCTGGGATTACAGGCGTGCGCCACCATGACCGGCTCTCTTTTTTGTATTTTATTTAGATACAGGGTCTCACTGAGTTGCTAAGTGCCTCAGTGCCTCGCCATTGCTGAGGCTGTCTTTGAACTCGCAATCTTCCTGCCTCAGCCTCCCAAGTGCTGGGATTACAGGTGTGTGCCACCGCGCCCTGGTGCTCCTCGTTGTCTTATCTTGTGTATTATGCCACACATTTTTGGATGCTCTTTCTCAATCTCTTCTTCATGTCTCTCCTCTTCTACTCAATATCTGAAGATGGGCTTTACAGTGCTCAGCTCTAAGCCCCTGCTTGATATTCTACACTTCATCTTGCCCATAACTTTGGATAATGTGTATCTGACAACATTCAAATTTATATCTTCATCCAGACTCCTTTACACTCAAACCTACATATCTTACTGCTTGCCTGACATCTCTACTTGAATATCAAATAGCCTCTTAAATTTAACAAGCTCAACACTTCACCATCTCTTCTGGGTGTAATTTATAGCTACTCTAGTGACGGCATCTCAGTGAATGGCATGAGCATCTACCTGGTTTCTCACAAGAGAAACCTGGGAGTCACCCTTTGGCACTCAAGTTGTATGAAGTCCCACAGGTTCTATTCCCTAAAATGTATCTTGAATCCATATTTTCAATTCCATCACCATTATCAACATCTCTCACTTATTAAGAAAAGCCTTCTTGATTACTCAACATAAAGTAGAATTTCCACTCATATTTTTTTTCATAAGAACTTTACCTTTTTTCATAGAATTGATTCTCCTCCATAGCCATGTACTTCCACGTGTATTGAAGAGTGTGTTTTCCCCTCGTCCTTGGTCTGTAAGTTTTACTCACCTTTGTTTCCTCATCTCAAGCTCAGAGTTTGTGATAAGCTTTTGTTGAATGAAAGAACTTTAAAGGAATGCATTCATATTAGTATTTGTCTCCGGCTGAACAGACTGTGTCTCACAACTTTTATGCCAGATAATAGCCAATAGAAGTCTAATTGTCAAATGCAGAGAAAAACAATAATGTATTTATGAGATTAATTGTGCGTGACTATCTCTGCTTAAAACCTGTATGGGGTGGCTTTGAGCTTTAGACTCTCTTATCCAAGTTAAATAACATTGAGTAAAATTATTTATTAGTCAGAGAAAGTTAGTATTTGTAGTCTATGCTTCATCACATTTTTATTCTCATAAGTTGGGAGGTGGTAATTAAAAAACACAGTTTGAGTCCAGAAAAATTCACAAAACCAAAGCATCGTGTAATGATGTGTTGTTTCCTATTTAGATTTCACGGGGAATGCAGGTTCCTTGTCACTGCCTGTTGGTTTTCCTAATATTTGGCTCAGAAGGGGCTGCCAATCATGATCCCTTGCTCCTCTGGGTGGGAGCAAAAGCCAGTAGAAGTCAAACAGATTCTGTTTTATAGGGAAAAACATTCTTGTTATAATATTTGTTCCTGGCAAGAAGTTAGAGCTGGTCTTTCAATGGCAATGCCCTCAAAAGATGGTCCAAATTTTCAGGCCACTGAGAATTCTGTTCTGACTTTTCTTTTCTTCCTTCAGTTTATAAATGTTTTAGTCAGCTTTTTTACTGATGTGATTAAAAGGCCCTACCAGAACAATATTAAGAGGGGGAAAAGTTTAGTTGAGAGCTCATGGTTTCAAAGGTCTCAGTCCATAGATAGCAGGCTCTATTCCTCAGGGCTCGAGGTGAGGCAGGACATCATGGTGGATGGGTGTGACAGAGAGAAGCAGCTCACAGGAAGATCAGGAAGCAGAGAGAGACTCCACTCGCCAGATAAAAAATATATGCCCCAAAGATATGCCCCAAATACCCCACATCCTCCAGCCACACCTCACCTGCCTTCCATTACTGCTTAATTAACCCCATGAGGTGATTAATTCACTGATTAGGTTAAGGCTCTCATAACCCAATTATTTATTCTCTAAACCTTCTTGCATTGTCTGACACATGAAGTTTTGGGGGACACTTCACATCCAAACCATAACAATAAACCATAAGTAATATTCATTCCAATATACCTCTTTTTCCTACTAAAGTTAATTTCTGTTGCTAACACTCAAAGAACGTAGAACCAAGAAAACATTCCTCATCATCTTTTTCTAAATTGCTAATTATAATGATAGCTAACGTTGATTAAGAAGTAACTGTGCACCAGGCACTGTTTTAAGTTCTTTACATATATTATATAAAATATGTGCTCACATCAATATGCAGAAGTTTTATAGTTGTATTGGCACTGGAGGACATAAAAACTAAAAGTCTCATCAATAAAGCACTACTAAATGCAGAGTTAGTGACTGATTAGCTACAGAGTAGTTGTTCTTCTTATGTTTTTTTAAAAGAGTAACTTCAATAAAAAACTGAACTGGGAAATATTATGGACAAAACAGTTAAAACAACTAGGGAAAATGACCTGTTTCTAATTCCCATCATAGTCTCTGTTTGCATAAAAAGGACACAGACATATTCCATATTCATTTTCATTTCCTGGGAGTATTATGTGCTTGGAGTATTGTGAAAATTCATCAAAGAATACTTCCACTTTCAAGGAGCTTGCATCTAGTGTACTAGAAGCTTCCCCAAACACAAGCCATTGTAAGAGGAAGAAGGAAGGTCAATAAATAAAACATAAGGTAAATATTAAGTAAAAATATTTAATATTGACGTGTTCACAACACATTTATTTATTCTTCATTTTATACATGAATATTATGAGGCTCAGAGAGACAAAGTAATTTTTCTAAGGTCGCAATTCAAGTATTGACCTAGGTTTTGTCCATCTAACAATGAACATGAACACCAAGTGAAACCGTTGGGGTTGGGAGGTGCAGGTAAAAGAAGAGATATCTTCCAACCTCAGCAATATAGGAAGGTTTAGAAGGAGGTAGGGACCAAGCTTGGAACTTGGGAAGATTTTAAATTTCAGATAGAGAGAGGAAGCTCACTCCAGGCCATGGGAAAGACATGGATTCATAGGGGTTTAAACAGGAAGCTGTGAATAGATGTTGTTGAGACTGTTGAGTATGTTAACAGGAAATATAGAGAAACAGTATAAGAAAAGTAGTTTAGGGTCAAATCTTGCAGGACCTCAAACGTTGGGATAAAGAAGTAACACTTCTCTATGGCAGACCCTTGGAAAACTTGATCATCTGTTCATCAACATTAAATTTGAAGCTACTTCATACATTATACTACTGTATTCCAAAATACTTCATTAACTTAGACTAGTTATGAGTTTATGCTGTCACCTGTGCCTCCACATTTGGTTCAATTAAAATTCAAAATTGGCTTGCGCATTTTTTCCTCATTTATTCATTCCTTAAACATGAACAGCACCATAGAGCTGATATTGAAATTGGTCCCATAAATATAATCATAAGAGACTCTGTCCTCCACTAGTTGAGGAGAAGAGCTGTAAAAGAACTCAGTTAGTGCTGAAATAGAGCTGTGGCACAGGATATTGCAGGGACACAGAGACTAATGACAAGCTTGAACAGTCTCCTAATTATCTAATCCAGATGGCCAGATAGCTCAATTGAGTGACCAAAAGTCCGTCCTAAATATGACATTGACTCAATGGCATCGCAACTGTTGGTGGTCTCCGGCATTTTGGATAAAGCATGACAATGACCAGAGCAGTAGTACTCAGTGAGTGTGGAAGGCCATGTTGAAGCCAGGTTGAGGAAGCTCTTGGAAAATGTGCCTGCAGGGTGCTTGTGTAAACTGTTCTGTTATCACCTAAATGTGCAGATATTTCATAGTTATATTGGCACTGGAGGGCTCCGTCATTAGAAGTTCAGCCAGGAGCTCTTGTTAGAAAAGACACAAGATGGCCCTATTATGTAGCACATCCTGTTGTCTTGATTTCAGCGGCTGTTTACTAGCACAGGCTCTTTCTGATAGACGCAGTATTATGATTTAGATCTAAATGTCCCCCAGTAAGCACGGTCCCCAATCCAGCAAGGTTCAGAGGTTGGGCTTTTAGGAAATGATTGGATCATGAGAGCTCTGACCTCATCAGTGGATTACCCCATTGGCTATATTCATAATTTCAATGAATTTACTACAAAGTGGTGCAAACTATGGGGGAGCATGGTTGTAGGAAGTAGGTCACTGGAGAGACACATAGGAGAACTATATCTGTCCTTGGTCCCTTCCCCTTCTCCCTCTGTGTTTCCCAGTTGCCATGAGCTGAGCAGCTCTCCTCTGCCATGCCCGTCTGCCATGATGTTTCTGCCTTGGAGGTTGCAGACCATCGACTGAGTCTCTGAAGCTGTGAGCCCAAATAAACCTTTCCTCCCCCCAAAATTTTCTTTTCAGGCATTTAGGTACAGCAATTAAAAGCTGACTAATATGTTTATTAAATTACAATTTGTTATGAATTCAAGGAGTTTTGATTTTAACATCTTTCAGACACTGAGGGAAATGTTAAGTTTCATGGTTTACTCTATTTCTCCTATTCTTAATAGTTATGGATATCATTTATGTTTTCCTATGCCTCAATTTCCTTTTCTCAAAAAATGGAAGTAATTATTCTAAAATGGAAGTAAGTATACTCTAATTTCATGGAGTTGTTAATGAAATATTGCCTTAAAAGTACTTAGCTCCAAATCTCACATATAATAATAATTAATAATAATAACAGAACTACAGACTCCCACTGGTTAAAAGATCCCTCCAAATACCT
The DNA here is from genome assembly GCA_025594165.1 of Tamias sibiricus. Taxonomy (NCBI): domain Eukaryota; kingdom Metazoa; phylum Chordata; class Mammalia; order Rodentia; family Sciuridae; genus Tamias; species Tamias sibiricus. The sequence goes on from CM046666.1 coordinate 9,466,961, forward strand.
GGTTTCTAATTTCAACTAAGCTTACAACATGACGTGCATATATAGTATGAGATAGCATTGCTCATTCTCCCCAGAATGTGCCCTCTTCCCCTCCGGATCTCTCTGAACCCGCAACAGACAAACTTGGTACCTTATACTATGGAGTGTTATTCAGCTTCTGTTTATCTTTAGTGACAGATTATATCTGGGTCCACCTGAGCCACTTCTTTCCATGTTCCATGGAGGAGGATCTTTTCTCTTTAAGGCCAGTTTCTCTGCTTATTCTCTCCAGTCCACTACTTCCTGACTTATCTGGGGCTTAAACTCTTAATTGTTTACATTTCTCCTTCTCTTCCTTTTGTACTTTCAGCCTTTAAACATACCAGGCTCTCCCCCACTATATATCTGTAACTTTTTTTTTCTCAATCTGTCTTTAAGGAAAGGTGCCACCTAATATGGCCCATGCTCAAAAACACACACACACACACACACACACACACACACACACACACAGATTTGATTGATAGATAAGATGGGTAGATAGACAAATCAGACAGATGGGTGGATGAGTGAATGGATGGATAGATATATGAATGTATGTGTGCATGTATATATGTATGTATGGATGGATAAATATGTGGATGAGTAGATGGGCGTATGGATAGGTAGATATGTTAGTGAATGGATAGGTAGGCAGACAGACATATTTAATTATCTAAACTGATTCTCTTCCTTGAACCTCCTACAGCACACTCTAGTTAGGAATTCTCTCTCTTCTTCAGCTCACTCTATCCAGTTAAACCTCTGTGATTCCTCTGAAAATAACTCTAGCATTTGATGACCTCCTAATTGACAAATTCCTAAGGAATGTTTCAGTTCTCATCTTAATTGACTGTATCTACTGTTTACAAGTGATGGCAATAGTGAAAGTCTTCGTTAGGTGAGGGTGCCTAAGTTATACCACACAGCACAGTGAAAGGGTTTAAGCATGTTGATTTTGGCCCTGGGTTTAAATATCAGCTCTGCCACTTGAGAGCTGTGGGATGCAAAAAGCCACTTGCCTTTTCCGTCATAGCTTTCTCATCTATGTAAGTGAAATGATGGTAGCAACTCACTCAGAGAGTTGATGCATACATTAAATGTGTTACTACAAAGAATAGTGTCTAGCACACAGTTAAGTACAAAGTAAAATCAGTCATCATTGTTCACCCCTTTCTCTTTCACCTCTTTTAGCATCTAGTTAATAGAGATAACAATCAAAGTGAAGAATTCTAGCATGGGAAAGTGTGTATGCATATACCTATATGTATATTCACACATATGTGTATGAAAACTGAATAATAATACTAGAAAACACAATTATTCTTAACACAGTTAGAAACTTTAATAAGTATAAAAATAATTCCTGAAATAGAAGTTATGTAATTAATACATGAAAAATTATCTAGGTCTAAAATTCCAGGTTGTATTAATAAAAATGGGAAGTTCATGAAGTGGTGGGATAAAAAGCATAAAACAAATTTTTAAGTTCTCATATCACATTTTGCACAGATAATTAGAAATTTACAAGTCTAAATATGGGGTTCAGATAAATTAGATATACACCTAATTTGTAATAAGAAATATACATATATATACCTTCCCCAAATCAGAGCATATTCCTTTCACCAATGAGAGAATTCAAATATACTCCTTTTCTTGTACAGATTTTACCCAGATATTTAATAGTATACTGTCATTTTTTTGTCTTTGTTTTATTCTACAATGCCCCCACCCCCAACTTTACTGTTATATAAGCCTGAATGAATAGATCATGTATAATTTACTCAGGAGAGTTCAAGGGAAGGGAGTGGGTTTACATCACACAGCAAACCACTTAATAATCCCAGGTAAATACAAATCCTAGGAGTTTTCCTCATTTTGACCCTTCCTCTTCTGCCCCTTTCTTCTTCCATAGCACAGTGCTTGAGGCTCTCTTCTATCCTTCAATAAGTGTTATGGTTTGGATGTGAGATGTCTCCCAAAAGCTCATGTGTGGGACAATGGAAGAAGGTTCAGAGGAGTGATGATTGGGTTATGAGATCCTTAACCCAATCAATGGATGGGTTTAACTGAGTGGTAACTGAAGCCAGGTAGGGTGTGGCTGGAGGAGGCGGTTCTCTGGGGGCATGCCTTTGGGGTATATATTTCGTATCTGGTGAGTGGAGTCTCTCTCTGCTTTCTGATCATCGTGGGAGCTGCTTCCTCTGCCATACTCTTCCGCCATGATAGTCAGCCTCGCCTTGAGCCCTGAGGAATGGAGCCTACTGTCTATGGATTGAGACCTCTGAAAGTGTGAGCCTTCAAATAAACTTCCCCTCCCCCCAAATTGTTCTGGTCATGTCTTTTAGTCACAGCAACAAAAAAGCTGATTAAAATAAGTTTGCTGGAACTCCTCCTCAAGAAGGCTACTCTCCCTTCCCTCCCATCTGTTAAGAATATAATTTTCATGTCATTAATTCATATATACATATACATAAGATACATATATGTAGATGATGAAAGATTGTTAGGAAAAATAACTCCACATACACACATGCAATAATATATGAAACTATGCTTTGTATATACATACACATACACACATATGTATGAAAGACAGGAGGAACAGCAAAATGTTAATGCTGCTTGTCTCTGAGTAGTGAGATCGCACATCATTATTTTATTTCTTATAATTTTATATAATTTCCAAATTTACTGTGAATCACATATTGTTAATCCTAAAAAGACATTCAGATTTAATACATGCTCCAAGTACATACGTCACATCCTGTCCTCGTGTAAGCCTACCCATGCTTCCCTGTGGCTTCAGGTTGATGCTGGAGGCCAAGCACAAGACTTGCTCTTGTATTAGCTTCCCTTCTAGACTGTAAACTCGCCAAGGAGCCACTCTTACTCATCTTAATTTTAATAGTTTCTAGCTTCTAGAACATTCTTCCAACATAATACAAGCTTCAAAAACTGAATTAAACTCAAGTTGCACTGGTGAGACTTTTAGCCATGAGCTTTCTTTCCATTCTGTACATGTTCGAGAAACTACTTCAGCTAAATATTGAAATAGTTAGAGAACCAAGCACCAAGGCCTAAACATGTCTGTTTTCTCAGAGATAAACCAGATAATACTCATTGAAAATAACAAGAATTCCTTCCATTAGCTCTATTATGACCAGCCTGGGGAAAGTTGGGAAGGATGTAATAAGTGAATGAATGGAATTTTAAACTTCTCTTCCTGGTGTACTTAGGAGAATATTCTTAGCCAAAACTGCTGAGTACAGATAAAATACTTTGCTGCTCTTTAAATCACCCTAATCTTGAAAGCAATTAACCGTGCTTTGATAATTGAATTGATTTTTCCTTCCTCATTGAGGACCACTGACATCGGCTAGGGAACCAGAGAAAAATCTCTTGAATATCATTAAAAATTAACTTTATTGAACCGCTTAGCATGTATTTCAAATAATTTTTTAAAAAGTGAATTTACAAAATGATGTAAAAATTAGGAAAAAAAATTAAACTCAACCAAGTGTGCTACTGCCTTATAATGCCATAGTTAAAAAGAAATGAATGATTCTGGACACTTTCTTTTTTAATAAAGGGAAAAGGTAAGTTTTTTTTTCTTTTGCCAGCATTCATATATATAACTCAAAAGTAGTTCAACTAATTAGGCTCAAACTTTCCAGCACAATTGGCTTTGGAATGAGACAAAGATGGACAAGTTTCAATAGGATGACATTGCTGGATGGATCTGGGTGGTTAAAGTGGATGCTGATTATGGACCTAGCATTACTATTAGAAATGCTTAACTATATACATAGAAATTATCACTCTACTGGACTCAAGTGAGATGCCACTGAAGTTATTGCTCTTTTTGTGATGTTATGGATACTAGAGAGAATGTGACTTGACACATTCCCACACTCAGAATTGCCAAGTGAGTTCTTGGCAGAAATGTCCATCTTGGAAGAGTATGCTGCTCCTTGGGCCACTTTCTGACTCCCTGGGTTCACCGAAGTTCACTTGGAATGATGTGTGGTACCCTTTCAATGCACCTTCAGCCTGCAGTAGTTTCTTGTCTTTGTTTCCTAATGAAACTTTCTTTTACATCAGTGCAGAATTGATTCAGAATTCAGAAATCCAGGGGCTAGGGAGGTAGCTCAGTGATACAGCTCTGTCTAGCATGCACAAGACACAGCATTGAAAGAAAAAGCAAAACAAAACAAAACAATACAAAACAGAAAACCAGGAAGTTTCTGCAAATAGACTTCTTGTTCATAGATACTCATAATAATAATTTGTTTCCAGAACCTCAGCACTGAGACATCAAATACTTCATTGATAGCAAAGCACCATCTTAGGGTGAGGTTTGATGCTAAGGATAGTTTAGAAATTATTTTCTTTGAAAACTGGTGATCTTCATAGTACGAAATTTTCATACATATTATTGAACTGACCAGATTCCCTGATGCCCAATGATTGTAGACAAACCAAATATTTGCTCTATAAATATTAAAAATTGCTCTCTAAAAACTCAATTGCATGGCTACTGAATATAAAAATATATATTAAGGAATTTAATTACAATTACCTAAATTAAGTGATAGTTTCCTCAATTTAATTTTATAAAAGAAAGATATAATTTAAGGCAAACTCTTTAGTTGTAGGATATATTTCAAGGACTGGGTGAAAAACATTTGAATATTTATACTCAATTTTAAAAATAACTGTTCCTCTTCATTGAAAAAAATTCATTTAGCAGACATTTATTGGGCATTTACTCTAGGTACCACATGCTCATAACTACCTAGGAAAGAGAGATAAAGGAAGCAATAAGACATTCATTGCATCCTAGTATGTGCCAGAGAGGTCGTGGGGTCAGCAAACATGAACATCAGCTTCACCATTCACAATTTAGATGACCTTGGGCACATTATTTCACCTGCTTAGCCTCAGAATCAGCATCCACAAAACGAATAACAATACTTTACCATATAGGAAAACAGGTAGAAGAAAATGGAATGATGTGTCTAAAGTATTTCACATAATACCTAGCACACTTAACACTGGTTAAGACCAGTGAAGGTGAAGGTGAATAGTACCCCATTGAATATAATCACCTTAACAATCCACACTCCCTTCTCTCCCCCTAGTGCCATCATTTTCCCCATGCATTTATTCTCTGCTGTGTTACTATTTAAGCATTCAATTCTTCTCCCATTTGAAAGGAAATTTTGCATTGATCCCACTTTTCCCTCCAGCTACTACCCCATCTCTCTGCTTCTTATTTCAAATAAAGTCTTAAAAAGAGGAGCAGTCAGGCTGCAGGGGTAAGCTGCTGTTGGGTTAAGAAAACAAATAGAACACTGAAGAAAGAAATCAAAGAAGACCTCAGAAGATGGAAGATCTCCATGTTTTTGAAGAGGCAGAATTAACATTGTCAAAATGGCCTTACTTTTTTTCCTTCACCCTTTGCCCCCTCCCTTCCCCTCCCTCCCCATTGGCCAATCTAGTAGAATGCATTACGGTTCGTAATACACACATAGAGCCTCTTTTCACATAACACTGTTTGTATACAAAGTATATTCATACTATTCAAGTCTTCAATCATGCATTTAGGATAATGATATCCATCTTATTATACCTCCCCCCCTTTTTTAAAAAAAAAAGATGGTAGAATGAGATGGATATCATTACCCTAAGTACATGTATGAAGTCACGAATGGTGTGAATATACTTTGCATACAACCAGAGATTTGTAAAAAAGTGCTCTATATGTGTAATATGAAATGTAATGCATTCTGCTATCATTTATAATATCTTAGAATAAAAAATAAAAAAATAAAAAAGAATACAAGAAGAAAAAACAATAAAATGAGATTTGTCTATGTATATAGTTATTCAAAATAAATTGTTTAATAATGTCTTCTTGATTTAAAAAAAATGGCCTTACTACCAAAAGCAATATACAGATTTAATGCAATTCCCATCAAAATACCAATGACATTCTTCATAGACCTAGGGGGGAAAAACAGTCATTAAATTCATTTAGAAGAATAAAAAACCCAGGATAGCGAAAGCAATTCTGAATAAGAAAAAGTGATACAGGAAGCATCACAATGCCTGATCTCAAATTATACTACAGAGTTGTTGTAACAAAAACAGCATGATGTTGGCATCAAAACGGACATAAAGACCAAAAAATTAGAACAGAAGACACAGAAACAAACTCACATATTTATGGACATCTAATACTTGACAAAGGTGCCAAAAATATGCTTGAAAAAAAAAGACAAAATTTAAACAAATGATGGATATTTTTATGTAGAAGAATGAAATTAGATCTTCATTTTTCACCCTGCACAAAACTCAAATTAAAATGAACCAAAGACTTAGAATTAGACCAGAAACTTTATAACTGCTAGAAGAAAACATAAGGTCAATAATCCATCATATAGGTGCTAGTACTGACTTCCTTAACAAGACCTCAAAGCACAAGAAGTAAAACCAAGAAGCAATAAGTGGGGTGTCATCACACTAAAAGCTTCTGCACAGCAAAGGAAACAATTAAAAGCATGAAAAGGGAGCCTACAGAATGATAGAAAATCTTGGCCAGCTACTTCTCCAATAGGGATTAATATTTAATATTCAGATATACAAAGATCTCAAAAAGCTTAACACCAAAATGATAACAACAAAAAAATCAAACAACCCAATTAATAATGGGCAAAGAACTAAGTAGAAACATGTGAAAAGAAAAAATACAAATGACCAACAAATATATGAAAAAATGTGCAACATCTCTACGGATCAGGGAAATGCAAATTGAAACTACACTAAGATTTCATCTCACTCCAGTCAGAATAGCAATTATCAAGAATATGAATAACAATAAGTGCTGGTGAGGATGGGGGTGGGCTGGGAAGTACACTGATACATTGTTGGTGAGACTGCAAATTAATACAACCACTTTGGAAAGCAATATAGAGACTCCTCAAAAAACTAGGAATGAAATCACCATATGACCCAGTATTTATCCAAAAGAACTAAAATCAAAATACAATAGCGATACAGTCATTGTAATATTTATAGCAGCACAATTCACAATAGCCAAATTATGCAATCAACCCAGATGCCCATCAATAGATGAATGGATCCAAAAAATGTTGCATATTCATATAAAGAAGTTTTATTCAGCCTTAAAGAAGAATGGAATAATGACATTTGCTGGTAAATGGATGAAAATGGAGAAAATCATGCTAAGTGAAATAAGCCAGACTCAGAAAACCAAGGGTCAAATGTTTGCTCTCATATGTGGAAGAGAGAGAAAAATGAGAGAAAAAAAAAGTGTGGGGGGGATTGGATATCATAAATATATAGGGAAGATCAGTGGAGTAGAAGTAGGAGAACGAGAGAGGGGGAGGAAGGAAAAGGAAAAGAAATAAGGAACGAATGAATCTAACAGAATCATGCTACATACATACATAAATGTGCCAAAGGGAATTTCACCTTTATGTACATGAAGAAAGTATGAACCAAAAATAAATAAGGAGTGAAAGGAAGATCAGTAGAATAGAGGAGGGAGAATAGGGGGAGGGGGGAGGGGGACTGAAATCAAATTCGTTATATGTATAATTTTGTTAAAAGGAACCCAAATATTTTTACCATGAGGATCTCTCCCTTAGATAACTAGATTTTGAGGGCTTAACCTCCTTCTTCAAACATTTGCTTAAATATTCACTTCCTATTTTTTGTTTTCTTTCCCTGTATTCTAACACTTATATTTATTTAGTTTCGCATAGTTCCTGTTACCTAACATACTAAATGACTTACTCTTTTTTTTTAATATTTATTTATTTGCTTTTAGTTGTACACAATGTGTTTATTTTTACGTGATGCTGAGGATCGAACCCGGGCCGCGCACGTGCTAGGCGAGTGCTCTACCACTGAGCCACAACCCCAGCCCCTGACTTACTCTTTTATTTGATTCATTTATGAATGTCCCCAAGAGCATGATAGCTTCATAGGGGAAGGGATTGTTTTCTGTTTTGTTTATTCAATGAGGGTCGCTGGCATATATTAGATATTCCTCAAAACTTGTGGGAAAAAATGAATGAAATAAGTAATAATAATAATAAAACAAGGCCATTTTTAGTTTTTTTTTAAAAAGATGAAAAAGATGTCACTTTGCCAAGTCATGTGTCTGTGCCATGGGTTTGTAAAACATGAACCTAAGTTTGCCTTGACTCTGATGTTCATTTAATTAAAATGTGTTGCCGTTTTGTGTTGTTTTTATAAGAAATATAATTGAAAGAAATTTTTTTTTCCATATGAAGACTGTAAGAAATATGATGAATGACACCTCACATAGCAGTGACGTTGTCATTGCTGGAGGTACCAAATGCACAAGTCAAAACAGCCACTCACTGATGAAAGTGCAGAGGGGATCAACTACTAGAGGCTTAACCAGGTCACCTACCCATGTCCCTTTCTCCTCCTCCTCCTCCTTCTCCTCCTCCTCCTCCTCCTCCTCCTCCTCCTCCTCTTCTTCTTCTTCTTTTTTTTTTTTTTTTATATTTTTTAGTTGTCAATGGACCTTTGTTTTACTTATTTATACACGGTGCACAGAATCGAACCAGTGCCTCACACGTGGTAGGCAAGTGCTCTACCACTGATCCACAACCCCAGCACCCTCCCCCATGTCCCTTCTTATGTCGATCTAATGACCCAGCTAATCAAAAAGGAGCAAGTACACAGACATTACCTTTCCAGCTTTGTCAAGGAAAGGATGAACCAAAGGAAGAGTCTAAGTTTGATTCTTGTTGTCAAGTCCTAGATGCAAAATTTTTTTGATTGTGGTGTCCTGGCTGAAGTTGAGCTTGGCCTTTGGCATTTTAAACCCTAGGAACATCCTCACAGACATACCTTCAGGCCTGATGAGCCAACCCTCTTTCTTCCTCTAGGACTGGAGAGAGAATAGAAGGAAGATGCAGAAGGATCCCATTTCAGCACGATTTAACACAAACACCACCACTGTCAAGAAACCACATTTAAACTGCAGGGCATTGCCTATACAGAATAACCTATTGGACCTCCACTTTCTGACCAAGACATGGAAATAGAAGCAGAAGCCTTGACCAGGTCATTTCATTAGAGAAGGGCAGCTTTTCTAAAGTGCGTGTGTATTTAACCAAGACAGACTGTTGCTGAGGTAGTAGGACAAGGATGATTCCCAGCATGGATCAGAGTCAGGTGTTAAATATTACACAGCTGACCCAGAGGGCAGTGGGCAATAGAGCTCAGGACTCTAGTGCGTGCAGATGGGGAAGGCACATCATGGAATTTCAGTTACCTGATTTGAAAATAAAATGAAATTCATCTCCCTTCCCCATGCACCTTATTACAGAATTCTGCTTGATTCCTTCTGCTTTATATAACAATGGGAGGTGTCAAAATGAATGATGTCGAAGCGGTTATTGGAAAAGTGCCATGTAGTACATTTGTGTGGTATTGTTAAAATGTAAATCAAGTCAACTTCATTAGAATGCTTAGTAGTTTCAAAATCAGGCAAGAGTCCTTTCCTAGGCTCCGCTCCCAGCTGGAAAAGTAGTTTCCCCTGCACAGCTGTCCCTGTTACTAACTCTTTGAGGCAGAGATGGCATTTGAATAGAGATTTGAATATATTGAGCAACTGACAACTATTCTCCGTACACATTTTATGTCAGATTTTCCACATTAGGAAAATAAATTTTGTTCATTCAACTGACCTTGATGAAAATATGAACTCTTGCAGCATGGGGTGTTATGGAAACATGAGATGCTGTGCTGTTTTCACCAATTATGATTGTATAGTGGGGGCCTTGGGTTTCAATTAGGCAGAGCAGTGAGTGCTGGGTCAGGCAGCCTTAGGTACCATAGTAGAAAGGGAGGCAGAGCTTTCTTCCTACTTTGGCAGGAGCAGTCCAGCTTGAGAGCAGTATATCTGTGGAGCTGTCGGGGCTTTGCAACTTGGTAAAAAAAAAAAAAAAAAAAAAAAAGTGTACCTCCAGTGTGATTGACAACACAGTCATAGAAACAACTTGGTCCAACAGCTGGGACAAACACACACACTCACACATGCACAGTGCACACACATAATACAGGGACTGATGAATGAAATAGGGAAGGCACAGCGTAGATGTGGCACAGGATAAAGCTTGACTTTCATGTTATTAAAGTCAAATTTAAGAGGGAAAGGATGCTTAGTGGCATCAAGGGTACGGAAGGTCAAGGGGTAGAAAACATTAAAAACAGGATCTTGGATTTGACATTTAGATCATCACTGACTCTAAAATGGGCTGATGTAGCATGGCTGCTGCCTGCTTTCCATAAGATACACAAAAGAAGACTTTTTTTTTTTTTTTTACATTTTTAAATACATAACATTTAACAGTGATAACAGCTGCTGTAATCGTTAATCACTTTGCCTCTTGACCAGGAATCCTAAAACATTTATCAGATGGCCTTTTACAAACTAAAAAAGTTCATTTATTCCTGCTCTAAAAAGATATTTTACTGGCATAAAGAGGGAATTTGAGGAATCTGGAATCTCCTTTTTAGCAAAGGAGAAACTAATCTGGCTGCCCTCACTACTCAGTGATGAAATTCAGATTTTTGTACCATGGTTTTTTACGTATGTCGAGTGAGGCTTTGGTCCCAACCCCAAGATATTTCTGGTTCAATAACTGGTTGGTGTGGGATGGAAACGGGGAGTGGTGTTTCTTTTTTCAAAATCAAACAGGGTTGAGTGTCAGTGTGTTCTGCTCTTCTTGGAAAGTCAGCCTCAAGTCCTCAGGAGTTGAATGGAAGGAGTTTGGAGAAAACTTTACTGGATCCAGTAAAGATAGTTTGATTACTTTTCTCCACCTACAGACAGTGGAAAGGTGGGAATTCAGCCTGTCAGTCAACAACTAATTATTGGGTGTCCATAGTGTATAGGGCACAAGAGAAGGACAACAGGGTGAAAGATCTTGAGAATGCTGGTGAAACCAAAGAGCCTGATTATTTGGCCCACACTGTAACAGGAGGTTAGGAAAGGATAGATGTATGTATGGGTGGATAAATAAATGACTGACTGGCTGGCTGATAGATGGTTGAATGAAGTTCAGAAGGATTATAGGACTGGAGATGACTGAGAGAAGAGAAGATTCAGTACATGTGAGAAAATAAGAGACCCCTAAGGATGTGGGATAACAGAAACGACATTCCAATTATACCTCACTATAGAGCAGATTCAGGTCATGGCAGTATCTTCCATTGTGAGCCTTGAATCTAATTTAGGAAATGCTATTTAATTTTTTTTCTGTTTTCTTTTAATTATTGGCACTGCAATAGTGATTTCCCCACCATTTTCAACAGTCCATATTACTTCTCTATTTCATCTATAAGGCCTTTGTGGAAAATCTGTGTTCTTTTACGTTAATGCTCCTACATTCAAGTATGTTCCATTCTCATCAGAATAACTGTTTGGAATAAGTTTGAACTATATTTGTAAATGGAGACTTTCTTTAAATATGCAAAAACATAGATTTGCAAAGCATTTTCAGAAGATCCTCACAAACATTTAAAGAAATCTCCCAATAGCCAGAAAGCACAGCTCTTCACAGAGTTTTGCATAGCAATGAACTACCTGTCAGAGAGGGCAGCCACGATCTGAAGGAGCGCAGGGCTCACAGCACAGAAAGAAATTTTCATTTCTATTAAAATTAAGTTTCTTTATTCATGGTCTGATTTCTTCTAGGCTTTGATGCCTCTGGGAATGATAGGCCACATGATTAAAACAGTTGTTCAATTTTTCTTTCTAAAGATGGTGTACTGGATAAATTTAGAAGGAACTGTACCCAGAAAATACAGGATTGTTACCTGCTCACAGCCACCCCTTGGTATACAAGAGGGATCAGTCTCAGGGCCTCTAAAGATACCAAGATCTGTGGATGCTCAAGTCTCTTTATTAAAATGATACGGCATCATTTACAAACGATTGGTATACATACTCCTGTATACTTGAAATCATCTCCAGATGACTTAAATCCTAAAACAGTGTAAATGCTATGTAAGTAGTTGTTATACAGGATTGTTTAGGATTGTTTAGGGAATAACTATAAGAAGAAAATAAAGTCTGTACATGTTAATTACAGATAGTTACCTCCACTATTTCCAATTGGAGACTGGTTAAAGTTGAGGGTTCAGAATCTACAAACACAGAGGGCTGATTGTGCTTGTTTATCTGATAAAAAATTATTTTTTACCTTATTTTTTAATTACAAGAGTAATATGTGTCAATTATAGTAGTTCAAACAATGAAAAGGACTGTGTATACAAAGCCAGTTGCCAGAGCTGTGGGTGTGGATCAGTGGTAGAGCATTTGCCTAGCATGTGCAAGGCCCGGAGTTCAAGTCCCAGCACTAGAAACAACAACAACAAAACATCCTTCTGCTGAGTGATTCCCCAAGGCAGACAACATCCACAAGCTGGCTGGTGTATTTCCACGCTCCCTTGAGTGAAGCTTATGCAGTCTATACTCACTTCCTTTAAATCTACCAGGAAGAAGGGATGACCTATCTTAGGTTCCACAAGAGAGAATTCAGCCCCTAGTAATGAGGATCTAGCAAAGCAGTCTGTGTTCACAACCTGGCGCCCTGATTTACTGTAGAATTTGGGCAAATGATTCAGCTTTTCTTTGACTCCATTGACTGGTGAAAGTGGGGATGTAAAAATATCACATAAGGAATACTTCAGTGATTAAATCATTAATGCTTAGTTAATGCTTATGTAGCAGGCATAGCATTTAGTAAGAAACCAATAAATGGAAGTTATTATTATTATTGCTCTGATGGGAAGTACAAAAGGAACAAGACTGATGCTTTGTAACTGGGGATCTGAATATATGCAAATTGCACCAATGATAGCTATTATTATAAAAAACCACTTGTGTAGGCCTAGTGTCACAGGGTGACACAGTACTTCACATTCACTGACTCTCTTAAAATAGATATAATTCAATATGGCTTCCTTTTTGTTTTTTGTAGTAATGATAAAGAACATCAATAACATTATGGGCATAATTTTTAAATCACCCTTATCAAAGCATAATTCCATATAATAAAGTTTACCCATTTTACACATCCAATTAAATGTGTTTTACATATCCAATTAAATTTACCGAGTTATGGAACTATCACCACATCTGGGTTTAGAATATTTTCATCACCTTAAGAAACCACCTCTGCCTGTTATCCTCTGATCCTATCCAAGGCCCAGGCACCCTTAACCTACTTTCTGTCTCTGTGGCTGCTTTTTCTGGATGTTTCATACAATAGGTGGACTTTTGTGTCTGACTTCTTTCAGTAAACACTTTTAAGATTCACCCACATTATACATGGGTCAATATTTGTTCCTTTGTATTGATGAACACATTTCATTGCATGGATATACCCCAATTTTTTCTCCATTCAAGAATGATGAGCTCTTAAGTTGTATACAACTTTTTCATCTATGAATAATCTCACTATGAGTGTTCAAGTACACATTTTTGAGTGGACATTATGTTTTCATTTTTCTTGGGTAGATACACAGGAATGAAAGTGTTGTTCATACAATAAATTTGTTTTTAAAAATTTGAAATTTTACTTATTTGCTTTTGACTCATATAATAAATGTACATCATTACAAGGTACAATGTGATATTTTGATTTCCCATAATAATCAAATCAGGGTAAATTAGCATGTCCACCACCTTAAAACATTTTATCATTTCTTTATGGTAAATATACTCAAATCCTTTTTTCTAGCTATTTTGAACTATACTGTGCATTATTGTTAATTATCTCCACTCTATGGACCATATTACACCAGGACTTATTCTTCCTGATGGCAGATCAGGAGAGATGGGCCAATGGTATAATATTACTGTTAAATTTAAACTTTTAAATAAACTGCTCAACTTTTTTCCAAAGTGACTGTCTGAGTTTTACATTCCTACCAACAATGTTTGAAGATTCTACAGACATAATTTTCAAGGTCAAAAGAGAAAAAGTATCTAAAAAATACAAATTCAAATGTTGAATTTTTATTCTTGGCACTAATTATTTCTATGACTCCCCTTTAATGAGGGACAGGGATAGAAGACTTTTTGCCTTCCCAGGATTCTCATTTTCCACATTTAGCTGTTTGGTAAAATAGGGGTGCTCTCACACCTCATCCAGTCCTGCTAATTCAAAGTAAGTAACCCCATGCTCCCCAAGTCCTAGCCACACTCAGGAGACCATCTGAAGTGAAGAGAACATTTCACACATGGAAATTCAGTCCTGGGGTATAGCGGGGGAAGAGTTAATGCAGTTTGTAACAATTATTGACTACAAGATCTGCAAATGATTGCATAAAATTTCTAAAATATGCCTGCAAGCTTCTATTATTGATGTGATACCCCGAGGGGTGCACATATGGGTTTAAGTGTCTAAACTGTTTTATTAATTAAATTGCTATGATTTACCTCTCCCAAGTTAGCATTTACAGTTTATGAAACAGCCCTGTAGTTAGAAAATGACGTACTAGTGTTGCTTGTTTACTTTGTGGGTGAAATATTACACACACACACACACACACGCACACACACACACACACACATTTTCCTGACCAACCCTCTCAGGCTACTTTATTTCTATTCCAATTAATAGGCAACCTCCAGTGGTGCATTAAATTGCTTTTAAGGGGGAGGGGTGATGGCTGAGAAGTTCATTGTTCCTGCTGAGGTATGTGATAACATCCAGGTTTGTTTGTTTTCTCTCTACAGAAAAAATATTGAAATCGCAAGATTTTTATTGTAGAAACCAATCTCTCTAGAACTGTCCTGAGCTACCCACCAAGTCCTTAAACTGTATATCTATGTTATTTTATATAGTGTCTTATAAACGTCCCCCTTCATTTGAAGGTATTAGCATAACTAGAAATATATAATACAAATTACCTATGCTTGATAGAAAATGCTTCAATAGAGCCATTGTTGAAGTACTTTTTGATTGCCTTTATTTTATACCTATCTATTCATCCCACCAGTGTATGGTAGATTCAAACCATACATTAGTGCTGAATCCAGTGTTGGGTAGGTTTGTATCAATTTTCTCAATTGTGGACAATATCCGACTTTTAAATATGTCAGGATTATGACAAGTCTGATTCAAGCACATCAAATGATCATTGAACATTGGGAAGAATTTGGGGGGTTATATATTCTCACCTTCCATATTTATGTAACATTCTGTGTTTTTATGAGTCAATCATCTTTGCCATTTGAAAGCTCTTTACCTAGAGGTAATGAATGTGGTGGACCCCCTAAGCTGTTGGGGAAACATTACAAGACCAGCGGGGTCCCCAACTATGTATAGGACTCATCCCTGTGTTCTCTGTTCCTATACAAACATACCAATGATAAAGCTTAATATATGAAGTAGGCACTGTAAGAGGTTCATGACAATAACTAATAATAAAACATAACAATCATAACAATAGACTGTAATAAAGGTTATTTAAAGCTTATGAATTTTTTATTTATGTAATTTTCCATTGAATATTTTTAGGCTCTGGTTGAGTGTGGGTAACTGAAACTGCAGACAGCAAACTATGGATAAGGGGGGACTACTATAATTTTCAAAGTCTTTATCAGAGACCCCCAGGGTAAAATGCAATAATAATCTTTAAAATATTTTAACACAGGGAAAAGATTTTTCTATGCATTCAAAATATTAATTTGGTTAATGATCTAAAGGTGCATCAATTTATGTAAAAATGTTGCTCTGTTCCCATGGCTGAGTGATGTATTCTCATCTCAGAGAGCTAGACCATATTTAGGGGGCAGAATAAAGCAAAAAGAGTAGCAGAGAATATACAGTTTAGCATGGGACTATACACATAGGTGCTTTACACATTTTTATTCATCCAGTTAACAAATATTTGTCCAGAACCTAAGTTATATTTGGTAGTCTACTATGTTCTTAAGCAAATGCAAAGGTTTAGAAGCACAGTCTGGCGTTGGGAAACCCACAGTTAAGTAAAGGGAATGCTCTGTTCATAAATAATAAGCAGAATGTATGAAATGTCTAAATGGTGGTTTGCAAAGAAAGAAGGAATTCAATAGAGAGAGGGAGTGCTATTCCGGCTGGTGTGGTCAGGAAAGGCTTCTGGGAAAGGCAATGCTAGAATTGAGTTCTGATCTTTGGGGAGAATTTTAATAGATGGGAAACTTCAAAGATAAGCTATTCCAGTGGGAGCCTATGGCACCAAAATTGGGAAATCCACCACCTATGATGATTGCATATGAGGAATAAAATGAAAAGCTTTCCAACATTCTTCTGCATGTACCCAAAATGCAGAGAATATTCTTTGGATTGCAACTGCTCTTTAAAAGTCTTCTGAGAAAAGGAAGCTTTCAGGGCGCTCGGGGTCAGTTCCCTGTCTTGAGGTTTCTGATTTCATACTAAAAGGAAGTTAGCAATGGCGCCAGCAGCTGAAGCCCTCATCTTACAATGGCACGAGGTGGGTGGGTAATGAAGGTGAAGGAGAGCACATGCCTCCCAGCAAACTAGCCAGCAATCCTGGCAGACAGGTACAGAGGGAAGAAAAGAGTGAGCAGACATTCTCCATGTTTATAGTAAATAGCCTTGAAACATGGAAAGCAGAACATGAAATTCTTGAAAAACAACTTTAGTAAATTAAAAATGCAAGATTCATAACTTTGTAATAATAAGCTGTCTTTTAGGAATAAATGTGGGAATATGCATTTCTTCATATCTACTCGTATAGTTGTCCCTCAGTATCCTTGGGTATTGCTTCCACGATCCCCACAGACACCAAGATCCACAGATACTCAAGTCCCTTAGATAAATACAGTGTTTGCATATGATCTACGCACACCTCAAGTATACTTTAAATCATCTCTGTGTTACTCATACTGCCTAATACAAGGTAAATGCTGTGCAAATAGTCATTATAGTGTATTGTTTTGGAAAAATGACAAGAAAAAAGAGCTTGTAAATATTCAGGGGAACAATGTGTTTTCCTGAATATTTTTGGTGCTCAGTTGACTAAAATCCTCAAAAGTGGAAACTATGGACATGGAGGGCCAACCGTATATGCAAAAATGAACTTGAAAGAAAAATACGAAACTAGTATCATTGGTGTGTGTGTCTTTGTGTGTGTGTGCGCATGGGCACACACACATGTGTGTAGGGTAAGAATTTTTAAAAGGGACAGGAATGGGGAGGGTGCCTTTCTACTGAACACAAAATTGATGTCACACGAAGCCCTTGAGAATGCCATGCACACGCAGATTCTGATTCCAGCCCGTCTGGAGCAGGGCCTGAGATTCTGCACCTATCTGGCAAGTTTGCTGGTGATGGCTAGTCTCTGGATCTCTGGACCACACCTGGGTAGAAACACTACATCATTCAGGAAGTGGGCGGATGCCCTGAGTACTGGACAATAGCAAGGGATGACTCTACCTTTCAATGACATGATAATGGTCATAGAGAGCCCTCAGGGGTGTAATGAAGATGAAAAGGCAGGAGGTTTGGGATCTCCTGAAGACGCTCCAGTAACAACAAGTGGAACAAATAGCAACATCATAGATGAAACAAATCAGCAAAATGTTGATAATTACTGAATCTATGTTATGGGTATATTTTTTGGTTCATTATATTATTTTGTTTTGTTTTTGATTTGACATTTTTTGTAGTAAGATTTTCCAAGTTGTTTGTGATATCTGCTTCTAGCCCACAAAAATATTCTTCCTTGGGGGTCTCCATGATTGCCATTCACAACTCCAGGTTGGGATTCTTGTCTTCATCTTGACTTTTGAGCAGCCGTTGACACATTGGACACTTCCACTGTCTTGAAACACACTCCCCTTGTTTGTGG
Source organism: Tamias sibiricus (assembly GCA_025594165.1). Taxonomy (NCBI): domain Eukaryota; kingdom Metazoa; phylum Chordata; class Mammalia; order Rodentia; family Sciuridae; genus Tamias; species Tamias sibiricus. The sequence continues at coordinate 9,484,922 of CM046666.1, forward strand.
CCACTACATCTTTCCATCTTCCCCGGTCACCTCACCCTTCTCAGCTGTGCTGCTGTTCCTCCTCTACCTGATCTTCATATTGGGGACTTTGGGCTCCACACGTGGCCCAATGTTCCTCCCACCCTGCCCTCTTTCTCAGTGTCACACTGAACTCAATGACCCCTAACCTCTAATGGCTCCTAGGTATGTCTTCAGCCAAGACTTCTTCTTTTTTTTTTTTTTTCTGAGTCACATGATATAAGAACTTATAGTGTTGAATTTTATTGAATTTCCTATGTAATGAGTACAACTTTAAAAATAAAGTTCTGCTTTGTTTTCAAGATTTGCGTTAAGCATTTGTATTTTAAAGCCTTATATTCACTTAAAATTGTGACCAGATGATGCTGTACGTGGAATAGCCTGAGATTTTTTTTTATTTGAAGTTGTTGTATATGACAGCAGAATGCATTACAATTCATATTACACTTATAAAGCACATTTTTACATATCTCTGGTTGTATACAAAGTATATTCACACCATTCGTGTCTTTATACATGCACTTAGGGTAATGATATCCATCTCATTCTACCATCTTTTTTTACTTTTTACCCTCTTGCTTCCTCCCTTTCCCTCCCTCCCCATTGGCCTTTCTAGTGTTCCTCTAATCCTCCAATGCTCCCCGTCCCAACCCCACTGTGAATCAGCCTACTTATATCAGAGAAAACATTCCGCATTTGAATTTTTGGGATCAGCCAAGATTTCTTGACTGAGTTCTAGACTCACAAACCCAGCTTTCTGATCAACATCCCTGCTCACAGACTCTTAAAGCCTTACATGTCCAAAATAGTGCTGGTGATATTTCTTTTGAGCCTGTAATCTTTCAGCTTCTCTATTTTTTGAATACACATCATTTATTTTTTTCTGTTGCTAATAACACAATACCACAGACTGGGTAAATTATTTTGGTTCACAGTTCTGGTCTAAGCCTGGGCGCCACATCTGGTGGTGACCTTCTTGCTGGAAGAATCCCAAGGTGGTGAACGGCATAGACAGGACAAGAGGTGAGGAGCTTGTGTGTGTGTGTGTGTGTGTGTGTGTGTCTTCTGGTATCTCTCCCTCTTCTTATACAGACACCAAAATTCAATTGTGGGGGTTCTACCTTGGTAATTAGAATTTTTCCCCTCATCTAAACACTGCAGTTACTCTAAGTTTCCTCCCTCCTAATTTCTCACAATGGGGATTAAATTTCAACATGAGTTTTGGAAGGGACAATCCATAGCAACCATCCACTCATCTGCTTATTCCAAGTTCAAGGTCTCATTCCCCGAATTCTTTTTAATCCCCACCCCCAGCCACCAAGTTTGTCCATTGTACTTGCAAACCCCAAACCTGTCCACTTTCATCAACCTCCACTGCCACTACTATCTTTCATTTTGACTAATAAGAAAGCCCTGATGAATCTGCATAGATTTCATGGACTCCCACCCTGCACTTGGTAACTAGAATAATCTTGTAGAAACATGTAAAGATTAAATACTCCTTCCTTCCTTCCTTTAAACTCCCCCCTTTTATCCAATGTCCAAAGTCCTCACTATGGCCCAGAAGACCCCATGTGATCTACCCACATCATCTCATACCATGATATCTCATTGTATGCCCTTGTCTACTTATTTACCAGTGGCTATCCTAAATCCCACTCCTTTGAGTTTCAGTTTAAATGACCCTTCGTCAGTCTTATCAGACCTGCAAGAAAACACATCTGCATTTCGCATTTTCATTGTCTTCTGTAGGTTTCCTTCATAACATTAAACACAAATGCAATTTAATCATCATTTATGTAATTATGAGTTTATTGTCAGTCTCCTTCACTACACTGAAGGCTCCAGGGCCCTCATTAGACTGAAGGCTCCAGGCCCTTTTCCTGGTATCCATCTCATGGCTAATCTGCCCCATAAAGACAGAGACTATATCTGTTAGAACACAGCATTTAGTAGGTACTCAATAAATTGCTAAAACTATTTTTGAACATTGATGTTCAAATTAACTATTGGAAACTGCACGTGAGTGCCAACATTGCAAACTTGATACTGCCTTCTAGAAAAGCAAACAGCAATAGTGAGCTGCTAGGTATTTATTTTGGTAGTTTGCTCCAATGAATGTACCATCTCCCAGGACCTATCCCCTTTACTGTAGAGTTCATATTCTTGTAGCCTTCATTGCTGATGTGTCTCATCATAAATGAGCTGGAGGGATTAGGAAAGTTTTAAAGTTTTCCTGAGTAAAGGCCATGCATTAGAAGCCAGATGTCAGTTCTTCTACATAACAGAAAGTCCTTTAATAAAAAGTAACCTTCCTCCCACTACACCTAGCCCACTTAAGAGCATAGTTAGTTATTCCTCACGATGTCCACAGGTACGGCATCTCTATCTTAGCAGAGTGGGAACTGAATCGTTGTGTGTTTTTAAGTGACCAGCACCTCGGCTCCTATCTAGTTTTACAGAAATAAACTCCAAACTCCCTAGCATCGTTGTCAGGTTGGTCAGATGTCAGGCTTCAATTACTGGTTTGTCAAACTCAAAGCAAGATGAGAGCTTACTCACTTAAGTTCCAAGGTGGTAAAATTGTGGGGGGAAATATACTTTTAGTTAGGTGGATGGATAGGGATTGTTGAAAGTGGAAGTTGCAATTTCTTGAACATGGCCACCACTGCCCTGGCCTAGAGTCATCTAGTGGCTCATAGCTCCAACAGGCATGGGGGGTGCAGCTGTCCCAGCCTGCAGATTTTCCTGCTTTTGCTTTGGCAATCTGTTTCAAATGTGGCAGAAGTCTGCAAGTGGCAAGGCCCCATGACCCTTCAGGGATTCCCACACACATTGCCAAAAACTGGTCCATGGCGGAGAGTTCAATCAATACTGTTTGACTCAGTTTTTTTTTTTTTTTTGCTGCTGCAAGCAAAAGATTTGACAAGAACAGTGAAAGGAGAAAAAAGTGATTTGGGGGCTCATGGTTTCAGAGGTCTCAGTCCATAGACAGCCAATTCCATTCTTTGGGCCCCCAAGGTGAGGCAGGACATCATGGCAGAGGAAAGTGGATCAAGACAGTACAAGAAGAAAGCAAGAGAGAGAGAGAGAGAGAGAGAGAGAGAGAGAGCTCCACTCTTCAGGGACAAAATAAATACTCCAAAGGTCCCCAGGGATCCACCTCCTCCAGCCACACCCTGCCTGCCTACAATTACCACTCAGGTGATCCCTATCAGGGGATTAATTCACTGTGGGGTTAAGACTCTCATAACCCAACCATTTCACCTCTAAACCTTCTCACATTGTCTCACACGTGAGCTTTTTGGGGATACCTCACATTTAAATCATATACAATTGGGTACTTGGGACTCCTCTATCCTATAAGGAAGTCATGCCTTAGAATTAAACTCCCACATTCTCTTGGCTAGCATTTGAAATTTATTTTTTATTTCCTGGTTCTCTTTGCAGATGGTGTTAGTGGGGTTGTTAATGAAACACATTGCTTTCTGTGAGTAACTGAGAGTAACATATGCAACCTAGTTCTCCAAGACACTACAAGCTGGATTCTTGGCCCTGGGTCCTTACCATAGACATCAATCATTCCAGGTACTCTATTAAAATTATTAGGTCAGAATAGTAACAGGGAAATCACACAGCTGCTTTCTGTGGGACCTGGGAGGGTCTACCCAGGTGAAGTGAATCCCCCTGGCACTCATGCCATGCGCCTGGAATTAAGCACACGCTCTAGCTGGGCATCCAGCTGTACTCACAGATGAAACTGGGGGAGGAAAACATCTCTCTTGTTCCTGTTACCTAGGCAGGTGTTATGGATGGTTTGGATATAAACCATCTGGTTTCCCCCAAACTAGTTTACATCCTTACTTGCATTCCACCTTTGTTTTAACTGTTAAATACTCATGATCTGACCCATCACTGTGTCTGCTGGTTTCTTCCAGTGCCCTTCCTAACCCCCACAACAGGATTTCTGCATCTCTAATTTGAAATTGGTCTGAAGGCTTTAAACCAAAGGAAAATCTGAATAAACTCTCTTGCTTCACTTGCTTCTGGTTACTTGCTTTTAGTTGATTTTTAAAAGCATGGAATCTGGAGGTCACGCAGCTAAGCAGTATTTTATTCGTCTCCCAGTAGCTTTGCTGCTCACGACACCTCCAGCATGTGCGTCATGATGGAAACAGTTGCTTAGGTTACTTTTCAGGGATTTAAAGTGGTTTTAATTGAAACCGTTGACTCTTCACTTGGGACCTGTGCAAGTCCACTAGGAGACCTTTTACCTCCAAGGGCCCCAAACTCTACTTCTGTTCATCTAATGCTGCCATTTTCTGAACACATGTCCTATGGAGAACCAGGAAAATTGACTATGCATATGCAGAGCCCTGATTTTTTCACCTCCAATCACCCTTCGCCATGTTTGGAATCACCCTGCTTCCAGAAATAATCCTACGCACTGATTCTCAAGGAGGCAGATTTGAGACTTGGGTCTCCTGCCTCCTCGTGATTGGCTGCCTTGTGCATACAGTCTTTCTTCTTTGCAAACCTTGTTTCAGTGACTGGCACACTGTGGTGGGCAAAACAAACATGATTTGGTGACAACCTTGCCACTGACTTCCTCACTTTGTCTTCATTTTCACTGACCTCTGGTGCTTGATTCTGTAGGTGGTCACTTTCCTTAGGTAGCTTGCTAGAGAATGAATATTGGGGTCCATGATGCTGAGACCTAATCTCAAGGTGAGGTATTAGTAGATATGGATTTTGGGGAGTGATTATAGATTATGAGGGTGGGGACCTCATCAATGAATCAGTGCCTTTACAAAAGAGGCCCCAGGGAGCTGCCTTGACACTTCACCCCTGTAAGGACACAGCAACAAGGTGTCACCTCTAAACCAGACAGTGGCCTTCATCAGACACTGAACCTGAAGGCTCCTTGATCTTAGACTTCTTAGCCTCTTGAACTGTGCTGTTTATAAGCCACCCTGTCAGTGGTATTTTATTCTAGCACCTCGGATGGACCAAGACACTGATTTCTTTTGTTTTGCACCATATCCCATAGATGTGGTCTTGTTTCTACCTCTTCTTCAGTCTCTCAGCCTTTCTGCACCATGAATTTTTGCATGTTTCTTTAACCGCTGCTTCGGTAAAGTGGATATCCCTCTTTGCATGAAGATGCATCTCTTATATCTTAGTTTATAGTGTGTCCTTAGCCGATGAAGACTTCCCTGCCCACTGTGATTTACTCATCAAATTATTCTAGATATAGTTATGTTGTATTATGAGCCCTGGTGTACTGCCCACCATGCTAGGGATTTAGAAGCATACCACTAATGAATCCTCAAGCAAATTTGAAAGGTGGTATTTTTACCCATTTGTATGGGGGATTCTGGGAAAGTCTTTAAAATGGAGATAGGATAAGTTGTCACATCAGGATTCAGAGGAATTTAGCAACTTACCCCCAATCCTACAGCAGTGGTGGAGCTGAGATTCAAGTTCAGTTGTATCTGTTGGCAAGGTCCATGCTCTACATACCAGTGGTCAGTCTATGTCCTTTTGTGGACACACAGCCCTGGGTTCAAGAAGTAGCTCAACCATTTATGACTCCTCCAATATGCAGGGTTTTAGCTACGAAGTAGGGGATAATGATGCTACCGACCTCACAGGGCTGTGGTTATGAAAGAGTTTGGTATAATACTTGACACATGGTTCTCAATCTAATTTGTTGTAATTATTGCTGGTATTATTATTTTTTATCATGTACTGCTTCTATTCCTAAGCCAAACACCCTACTCCTAATGTCACATTCCTGCCATGATTCTTCAAACTCTGATAGCTCCTGGCTAGGAACTTTTGTTGCCTATGTAGTATGCAAACCTCTTCAACCTGATTATTCTCTCATTTTGTGTTCAAGTTCTCCAACAGTTGTATGTTTGGTCTTCCCAGTGTTTTTTTTTTTTTTAATTTCCCCATGTATTTTCTTTATAAAATCTTTTTTATTTGTTTTAATTAGTTATACATGACAGTAGAATGCATTTATGCACTGTGATATGTCATACATAGATGGGATATAATTTCTCATTTTTCGAAGTGTACATGTTGCAGAATCATATTGGTCATGTAGTTACATATATTTTTCAGAGAATTATAAGCCTGATTGAAAGACAACATTTTATGTTTGCAAGTTTCAGTTGTAGCTCTCTTTTAACTTTGAATATATCCCTACCATCCATCTGTAAGCCAGAATCTAATTATTTAGCCTCCTCATTTCTACCTCTCCTCATGCATTACTATAGTCTTTTCAGACCACCAAAAGCAGTTTATTTCTTACATTTTCATCCCTCCCTCCCTCCCTCACTTTCTATCTTTGGAGCATCAATAGTTCCTATTAGAAACCTGTTATGTACTAAGTGCTAGGAATTCAACAATGAGCAAAACATATGGGGCTCAAACTTGAGTGGAGAATCCATACAGTAACAGATGAACTGCAAAACTGTATATTAAGTGCTGTGATAGAGAAACGGGGGTACCCAGGGAGCCCTGGGAGGGCTCCTAACCACAGCTAGAGAGTCAAGGATGGCTGCATGGTGCAAGTGAGGTCTGGCTGAGGCCTGGGGGATTAAGTGGTAGCTGGGAAGTCTAGAGGAAGGATGTGGCAGGTAGCAGGTCCAAATGTTCCAGGCAGAGAGAATCGCTAATGTAGGCTCACAAGCAAGAAAGAGCCTGTGCAGTCAAGGGTCCCAATAAAGCTCCGTAGGGCTGGTTCACAAGGTCCCAGTGGTGGAGAAGCAACTCCTGGTCACCCAGGCCTTGTGACCATGTGAAAGTATGAAGACTCTTCACAAAACATTTTTCCCTTCCCACTGTGGAAAATGAGTTGGAGGTGGGACAGTCAGGAGTTGATTCATAGAAATTCTTAGTGAGCAGCTTTAACAACCTGGGTAAAAATTAACGATGACCTTCAGGACTAGAAAAAATGGATGAATTTGAAAATATCCAGGAAGTAGCGTTTAGAGAAACAGATGATAGATTTGGTGTTGCAGGAGAGAGGGAAAGAGAGAAGCAGAGGGACGGGGGATGACTCTAAATTTATGGCTTGTGCAACTGGATTGATGGACGTTGGTTCCATTCATTGAGAAAGGTAGATAGGAGAGAAAATTGATTTGGGGAAGGAAACTCAGTTTTGGTTAGGTGGATTTTGAGGTGTTATGGCACAACCAAATGGAGATGTCTAAAGGGTAGTTAAATTTGCAAATGAGACTCAGGAGATAGAAGTAGGCTGGACTTTGACATTATTGTATTCTGCGTGTGTGCATGATTTGCTGAGATACTCATTTCTCTCCTGGTCCATGCGTGGAGTTCCAGCTGCTCTCTAAGACACGGATCAAGTTTCACTCTCACTTTGGTGAGATGTCACCTTTCCCCTCTTGTCTTCCCTGTCTTTGCTCTGACATTATTATGCACAACCTCTATCAGGGCACAGCACTTGTGAGGTTGCTTTGTGACTATTCACCTTTTCTCACTTTGGGCTCTAGTCAACATGACAGTAAGGGCTCTGTATTGCTGCCTGAAGCGATGGCCGCTTGAAGCAACGAAGCCGCGGGAAGAAGTTCAGAGGCAAACTGGAGACAAACAGCTTTTTATTCTGATAACTTTTCTCTCTGGCTCTAACAACGACTAACATGCGCCGCACACGCCGCCAAAATGGCGCTGACCCGATCAGCAATCTCGGCCAAGTCACTCGAGATCCCGGGCCAAGTCCGGTGAGACTACGGAAGGCGACAATGCCCAAATCTCCGTGGCCCATAGTCAACCGCAATTCAAGCCATCTCCCCAAACAGGGCTCCTGCAGCTCTGTACCAGGCATAAAGCCTAGCAGGCATGTGTCTAATGTACTTTTTTGATAGATTATAAGCAAAAGTGTAGCCATGGTAAAAAGGACGAAAAGATAGCAGTGTTTGATTTGGATATTTCCATTTTCCTCTGAGTCCCTCTTCCTTATGCTGTCAACTTGACTTTCCAAACTTTTTGCCTCACTCTCCTATCAAACCTAACAGTCCTGTACAGCACTACAGGACTGAACAATGATGAGACACTGTGTTAAAGGGCCAGAAATGAAGAGAAGTGCTCCTTTTGAGGAAGACACACTGATAGAATGAAGAATGAAGAATCATTGCAGACACAGGCAGGCCGCACCTTTCAAAGCCAACATTTTCACTTAAACGTGCCATTCTCATGGTAGTAATTTCTAATCCAATGGAAGGGGGACATCCCACCCAGCCCTTTACTTCACATGCTGGACTTGGAGCCTGTCCCCACCTTGCCAGGATGACTCACCAGACCCCAAATGCTCAGTGGTCCCCTGTACCCAGACCTATATACCATATAGATCTCTGTTAGGAAAACTTTGCTAAAACTTTGGAGACAGAACATTAGGAGTCCATCCAAGAAACCGACTGGAACTTTAACTCTTACAGAGGACATTTGAGAGAGCTTTCCTGAGTTTGTCAAAGGAAACAATTTTGAGCAGCCTCTACAGAGGCTATATTGTATACCAGCTACACCATGGATCAGGAATCAAACAATGGCAAAGACTTTGCTGAAGTAAAAAGCACTGTGCTATCTAAAGCAGTCCCTTCTTATCCAGCATTTCACTTTCTGCAGCTTCAATTACCCATAATCAACCGCAGTCTGAAAATGTTACTAGGGTGCAATGAGGAATTATGATAATTTCAGAGAGGTCACATTTACATACCTGTTAATACACTGTGTATTTATAATTGCTCTCTTTTATTAGTATTAATTGTTGTTGATCTCTTACCGTGCATAAGTTACAAATGAAAAGTTATCATAGGTTTGTAGGTATAGGAAAAACATAGCATATGTAAGGTTCTATACTGGCATTTACTGGTGATGGACTGTGTCCCCCATGGATGGGGGTAGTACTTATGTATTTATTTTATTTTTTGGTACCAGGATTGAACTCAGGGGCACTTAACCACTGAGCCCAGCTCTTTTTTGAAGTTTATTTAGAGATAGGGTCTCACTGAGTTGCTCAGGGCCTCACTAAGTTGCTGAGGCTGGCTTTGAACTTGCAATTCTCCTGTCTCAGCCTCCCAAGCTGCTGGGATTACAGGTGTGCACCACCAATCCCCTGGCGGGGCTACTGTTTTTGCATTGCAACAGGAAGATCATTTTAAAAATAGCTTCATTAAAAGGTCTTATTGTTTTAAGGATCTTACAACTTTTTTAGTTTCTAGCCAAGACAGGCATACTTCCTAAAAAATTTGTGACAGCATGGCTGAGTTTAGGTAAGCATGTGAGCATCAAGGGTTATGTTGACAGACTTTCTTTAGAATCTTCATTCCTCCATCTTAGGGGGAGGCTGTCTCATGCCTCCTGTATATTCTGCTGACCCCATGTCAGTCGGAACAGAAATGCTGATGCTGGCCACAGGCCCTTCCAGGGACACTAGCAGGACCTTGTCATAGCTTGCAAAAAGGACCTTACAGAGGTGTCAAGACAGTTTGGAAAGGGTAGGCAGGCTGCCTCTCAGACTGAGGCATGTGACAAATAGATCTCAGGTCTTCGTTCTTGGACTGGTGGGGAAGCAAAGAAGTCTTTACAAAGATGTTTTCACTTTTGAAATTCAGAAAGGTAAATTTCCCAAGGACTGTAAAAAGACTTTTGTCTCCTATATTGAAAAATAAATGTCTTTTTGCATTATTTAAACAGCACATAATTAAGTACTAGGGGCTCTCTGCTACTTGTACCCAAAGCACAGGCGGTGAGGTATGTAGGCCTAGAGGGCTGTGGAGGGGCATCGTCTCTCAGAGTGGGAGAGAGGAAAAACAATAGAGAGGAAGAGACAGACAGATCCAGGGTGGGAGGAAGAGAAAGGAAGTGTTTAACATTCAGAATTTGTCCACAGCCGATAATTTATTGGAACTCATCTGTAACAAGGCCTGGCACTGATTTATAAGTTGATTTGAAAAATAAATAAAAGTGATAGAAACCTGCATTTGGTTTTAATGATAGACTGTTGCAGCGTGAAAAGTGAGGATATGAAACATTGCAAGGAAATTAGATATTATGCCCTGCAGACAATCGCGGCTACCAGCCCATTAATTGTTAGATATTTATTATTAAAAATTTCTTTTCATGAGTGACTGCAGAATATTTGTGCTACTCAAGCTGTTGAGTTCTGACATGAATGAAGTGTGGGGAGCTCATTTGTTTCTTGTGTGTGTGTGTGTATGTGTGCACAAAACCCACAAGGCAGCTGACCAAAATAGGTGACAGAGCTCTTTACAGCAAAAACACAAACATTCAGAGGCTGCCTCTTAAGCAATTCAAAGCAGAGGAAGGAATGCGGGAAGCTGCCACCACCACCACCACCATGATCATTATTGTCTTTAACCCAGGTGTTAATCCAGGTAGAAGCACAAGTTTCATCTTCCCACATGTGGAAACACAATTCTAAAGTCACTGGCAATCATTACCTTAGGAGAACCCAACTTATGAATTAAAAAAGCAATTTTGGGATTTCACCAGCATTTAATCCATAATGTTTTATTTTTGTCTAGGAAGTTCCAGAGTTGCCATTTGAACATATCAAGGTTTAGATTACTGTACACAATGGGTGTCTGCAGCAAAAGGGGTAAATCCCTTCACTTACAGTGTGTCCAAAGTTGCTGTCTTAAAAAAAATTAGGTAATGTGTTTTTTTCTCTCATGGAGAAAAAACAGAGTGAGTCTTTGATTAACTGGAAATTCCTCATCTTTATAGGCTAATATTGTACATGCTTTTCATTTCATTTTTATTCATGCCTAAAACTTTATATTTTTGGTTCCCTTATTAGCCAACTATTTTAAGGAAGAGGTTATAATTGGACAGATTTCCATCATAAATATGGTCCAGATTGCATACTTTTCTTTTTTTTTTTAAATCAGAAAGCCCTTTATAAAGGGATCTCCTAAGTAAAGAGGGGAGATCAGCAGAGTGGCAGTGGGGAATCATGGTGGAGAGAGGGAAAGAGGAAGAACTATGAACTGAAATTGGCCAAATTATACTAGGTATGTGTGTAAATATACCACAGTGTATGCCTATTGCATACATAATGTAATGCATCAATTCAAAAACAAGTAAATAAAAAAATAGAAGAACAACAGAGTAGAGGAAGAGAATTGGGGTGGTAGGGATGGGGCAGGGATAGTTCTGGGAATTGAAATGCAGAAAACTCTGCATATGCATTTATGAATATGTCAAAATGAACCCCACTATTATGCATAACTATAATTCATAATTAGATAAATAAATCAATAAACCCTTTATAGCCAGCTGTAATGCATGATTTCTTCTTAGGGCTGTTTTCAGCTTAGCTTTTCTACTGTGCAGCTGGGAAGCCCACATAGAAATAATTTACAGTGGAGAGGGTCAGCATAGCAAAGATAGAATTGTTTATGCCTATAGTTATTTTATAGAGTCATGGTGTGTTGCAATGTAAATCAACACACTTCACTTGCTGTTGTTTAATATCTTGTTAAGAGCAATATAAAAACATAGTCTGGTTGGTCCATGTGCCACAACATAGCTTTGCCATCAAGCACTTTGCAAATGTTATTCCTGTGTCTCTGTGTTGTGTATGGCTTTTATCTTATGTGCTGAATTCTGTGGTAAGTCCCTGAAGACTTGAACCAAAGCTTAGAATCAAAATTTCCATGGATTGTAAGCTTCCTGAGGGTGAAGACTGTGTGTATTCCATCTTGGTGGTTTCGGGGCAGAGCATGGTACCTGTAACTTTGTGCCTCCACTGCATATAATAATCCAAATCACAATATGTCAGGTGGCAACCAATTTTTCTTTCCAGGCCAAAATGAAACATTATAAATTAAATATTGATTCGGTGTCTTTTAAATGTGTGTGTGTGTGTGTGTGTGTGTGTGTGTGTGTGTGTGTGTTTTGTGTCTACCTTGTACTTCTTCCTTTTATACCTGAGTTAAAGATGATGATGATGATGATGATGATGATGATGATGATGATGGCAGCTTCAGAAATGACAGGGCCTTCAGCATTCTTTGCTCTGTTCTGGCTTGATGGTTGATTAGTTTATTTACTCTGGAGGCATCCTTTTTAAAAGTCTCTGAAATCAATCCACAAACATCTACCATGTCCCTTCTCTTCTTCTCTGAGGGGAAAGCCTTTCAGAGGTTGGTGCCACATGGTGGCTTGTTGGTTGATAACCAGGCTCGCATTTCCTTTCCATTCATCTTAAGCTTTAAGCTTCACATTTGGTCCTTCCTTCCCTACAAATCACCACATCTATCATTTCTTGGACACCATGTGAATATTCCTAATCTCAACCCTCTCTGTCTTGTTTTCTTTTTCGTTCCTTTCCTTTCTCCTCTTCTCCTGTCTCAGAGGAAGAAGTGTCTGTCTTCTGAAGCTCATTCGCCATTGGTGTTGTGTCCCAACTTTTCCCGTCATTCATTTCTTCTCTCTTCTTCAAGTCTTTCCATTAACAACTATTCCTAATTCTCTTCAGACTTCACGTTGACCCAGGTAATCCCACGATCAAATAAATCACTCTGTATAAACTCAGCTTCTCCTTCATGCTATACCCACTATTTGTCCACTTGAAAACACAGACCCTGCTCAGTGTCACCATTCCTCAGATCCTTAGAAATCTGGCTCACAGCACAAAATCACCAAATCCTTGCTCTCAATGCTTCTCACTTACTAACCAATGGCAGAGTCTCTTTTGCATCCTTTTATTTCTTTGTCTTCAACCAAGTTCATCAAGCATTGGCATGACTCAAAGCTTTGCCTTCAGATCTGTGGCACTATCACCTCTTTGGGTGATTCCGAAGTGCGTATTTCTGGCTCTAGCAGCTCTATCTTGTTATAAACCAGATCACTTGCTCCCTGAGCGAGTCATCCTTTTCACTTTTTTTCTTGGTTTATGGCGTTACCATATTTCCTCAAATACCTGGACTAGACATCTTTGAAGAGCAAAATGTCAGTGTTGTGTTGGTAAATGCCTCCCTTGTGTCTTACTCAGCTTTCCATCACTATAACAAATTACCTGAGATAATTGACTTTTGAAAAGATTAATGGATAAAGAAAACTGTGATACACACACAAGGGAATATTACTGAGCCATAAAAATAACTTTATGACATTTGCCAATAAATGGATGGATCTGGAGACTATCCTGCTAAGATGAAATAAACCAATTCCAAAAACCAAAGGGAAAATGTTCTCTCTATATGTGAATGCTAACACACAGTTAGGGTGGGGGGAGAATAGAAGTTTACTGGATTAGACAAAAGGGAATGAATGGAAGGGAAGGAAGAAAGGAATAGGAAGGACAGTAGAATGAACCTGATACAACTGTCCTATGTACATATATAGAATATTCCACAGTGAATCTCCACATCATGTACAATCTCAAGGCTGGGTTGAATAAGTTATACTCTGTGTTTGTATAAATACATCAACATATACTCTACTGTCATGTATATCTAAAAAGAACAAATAAAATTTAAAAAGAGAGAAAAGTTTATTTTGACTCACAATTTTGGAGGTTCCAGTTTGTGATTGATTGGCCCTGTGGTGAGGCAGCACATCATGCTGAGAGTGTGTGGTGGAGCCAAACCACTGACCTCATGGACATGAAGCAAAACAGAGGGTGAAGAAGGACCTGGATTCCATAGTCCCCTTGGAGGGCATGACCCCAGTGACCTAAGATCTCCCACTAGACTCTACCTTCTAAAGGCCCCACCACCATTGAACAGCACTACCTGGGGATCGATTCTTTAATACACAGGCCTGTGGGGGACATTCCACATCTAAAGGATAGCACGCTCCAAAGCCCTGATTTACATGGTATGATATGTTCTGGCTATAAAGAACCAGATAACTAACGTAGGCTCCCAGGCTACAGAGACTCTATTAAACTACTTGCTTAACTCTTGTTGTAGCTGAGTTAAATGTGGCTGTGTCCCAGTAAAATTTTATCTATGGACCTGAAATTCAAATTTCATATAATTTTGTCATATGTCACAAAATATCTTCTAATTTTTTTCAACTACTGAAAAATGTAAAAAAAAAAAACATTCTTAGTTTGCAACCATACAAAAACAGGTGGATAGGACTTTGCCAATATCTATACAAAGTTCTATTGTGATTCATTTTGAGCTAGTCGTGATATGGCTCAAAAATTGATGAACATTTAGCTACCAGTTCCAGACAGCTGGTAGAAGCTGTCTCCGGCAGGATGCTCATAAGTGTCAATTTGTTTTTTTTAAAAAAGTCCACTGTTAAATTTGGAAAGACTGTCACAAATCCAGTAATAGATGTTTGTTTCCAAGTGGAATTCTCAGAATCTTGAATGTCTTCCTGCGTGTCTTGACTTACCGCAAAGCAGTCTAGGTCACAGTGATTCCCATTGGGTTTATCCCACAACCAGAAATGTGGTGTTTCTGAGGACCAGTTCTCAGGAACACGGTGGGAGGCTGCTGTTTTGGTGTCCTCTTACATTCCCCACTTTTTCTTCGTCTTGGGTATGATCTGAGTCCTGCCATGTCAATCCCTTCATACTGAGGGTTAGAAGATGTGGTCTAGAGTAGCCCTGGTTCAGGTTACTTGTATTCTCCTGGTTGGATCATTCCCAATTATTTACAGCAGCACAATTCAGCTAGACTGTGGAACCAACCTAGATGCCCTTCAGTAGATGAACAGATAAAGAAAATGTGGTATATATACACAATGGAATATTATTCAGCAAAAAAAGAGAATAAAATAATGGCATTCACAGGTAAATGGATGAAGTTAAAGAATATAATGCTAAGTGAAGTTAGCTAATCTCCCAAATCCAAATGCCAAGTGTTTTCTCTGATATAAGGAGGCCAATTCACAGTCGGTTGGGACAGGGAGCATAGGAGGATTAGAGAAACACTAGAAAGGCAAATGGGGAGGGAGGGGAATGGAGGGGGCAAAAGAGTTAAAAAACATGGTAGAATGAAATGGATATCATTGTCCTGGGTGCATGTATGAAGACATGGATGGTGTGAATATACTCTGTATACAACCAGAGATATGTATAAATGTGCTCTATAAGTGTAATATGAATTGTAATGCATTCTTCTGTCATATATAACAACTTAGAATAAAATAAACATGATAAAATAAAATAAACTTACACTCAATTTTATAAGTTTCAGGAAAAAAAGCAAAACCACATCACCTTTCTTTCTACTTTCTTTTCTTGGTCTCTTGGGTATAGTTATTGGCTGTCACCATTTTTTCCTTCTAAAATTTTTAAACACAGCTTTATTTAATGCCATCGAGGTAGCTAGGATAGGGTGGGCCTTGCACAGAGCCTAATTAATAGTCAATGACTAATATTCCATGATAAGCCACTGACTGACTGAAAGTTCAAAACAAGGCTGTGTCACCAGCGTAAAGACTTAGAGACCATAAGTGTGGGTGGCAAGTCCGCACCCCCCTGCAGTTTCCTTTCTGAATAAAATATTCTGGTTCGTTTTTCTCCCAAGTCTTTTAGAGGAAGAATTAAATAAGATTTTACAATTTACAAGGAACAAATTATTCAGCTAGTTGATTTAGAGCATTGTTTTTCTAAGCTGTGTTCCTCAGAACACTAGTTGAACATGATATTAATTAGCAAGAATAGAATTATGTGGTCAACTCAAGAAATGTTCAAAGAGTTTTTAGTGTATTTTTAAGTGTGGATTCTCAGAACTCTTGACAAATGAATATTCATTGGAAATTTCTGAAGGGGGGCAGAGTAGCTAATATTTTCCAAATTTAATAGATTGTGGATACCTTTTCTGAATCTTCTACCTACTTTTTCTGTGGAGTCTGTCTTGGGACAACTAGGGACATGGGGATTTAGAACACAGTTTTACCATGACTTATAAGGATATTTCTAACATATTCATTTCCTAGGTTAATTCTAACCATGAGTTGTTAACACACCTTTAAAATCTCTTGAAGCAACTTCCCCGTTATCTGTTCCTGAACACTCCTGTGCCTGGTAAGCACCATCAAAGGGTACTTAATTCTTGTCTTTGAAACACAAGATCTGGAGTAGGAGCTCGGACTGAATGCAGGCTTCCAGCCAGACAGTTCTGTCTCCATGCTTTGCTTGTCTTACCATTCTGGCTCCGAGCTTCAGGCCCTCATGCTGAATTCTTTTGCTCTCAACCATCCTTTCCCCTCCTGCCCACCCTGCACCAGTCACGTTTTCCCACAAACCACACACTTTCCCACAAACCTTCCATAAACCTCTTCCTACAGAGGCACTTCCTGCTGATTCTCCTGGAAGTCGGCCTCAGGACCACCAGATAGCCATGATCTATTTAATTTCATCAAGCACATAAAGAATCACATAGGAAAAGTCTCCATTGCACCTAATAATAATAATAATAATAATAATAAATCAGACACAAGCACATCTCTTTCACAAACAAAGGTTGTCAAGCTAAGGACTGTTGCTTGTTTCCAGATCTTTTTTTTTTTTTTCTTGCCACTATATTTTAATTTTTATTAAATGTGAATTTTTTTTTTTTTTTTTTTTTTGGTACTGGGAATTGAACTCAGGGGCACTCGACCACTGGGCCATATCCCCAGCCCTTTTTTTGTATTTTATTAGAGACAGGGTCTCATTGAGTTGCTAAGTGCCTCGCCATTGTTGAGGCTGGCTTTGAACTCACGATCCTCCTGCCTCAGCCTCTCAAGTGCTGGGATTCCACTGCGCCCGGCTTAAATGTGAATTTTTTGAAAAGACATTTTATGGGAGAAAAATTTTCATTGCAACGACCTCACTGGATTCATTCATTTGTTTTTCTGTCAATTGGGAAAATATCACTACTGCATGATAACTGACTGGCCTTGATGATACCACAGGGCCAAGTTGGTCTTGAAGCCTATTCCTGTCACATCCTTTAAAACACAACCTTCCATCGCTCTGTTCTGCTGTCTCCTGCATCCTTGCTACAGGATGTGTAGACCAGCAGCATCCAGTGCATGTAAAGAGCTCATGAGGAACGACAGTGCTCAGGTCCTGCTCCAAACCTAGTAAACAAGAATCTGTGCTTGGAAAAGGTCCCCAGGTGATCAAGAACTTTGAAGGACACTGAGGTGAGGTGATCTGCTCAAATCTCAGCTTGCTCATTTTTTTTTTTTTTTTTTTTTTTTTTTTTTTTTTGTGGTACCGGGGATTGAACTCAGACTCAGGGGCACTTAATCACTGGGCCACATCCCCAGCCCATTTTTGTATTTTATTTGGAGACAGGGTCTCACGGAGTTGCTAAGTGCCTCGCCATTGCTGAGGCTGGCTTTGAACTCAAGATTCTCCTGCCTCAGCCTCCCAAAATGCTGGGATTACAGGCGTGCGCCACCGCACCCAGCTCAGCTCGCTCATTTGTAAAGAATAAACTCTCACAGGACAGATATGGGGTGAGATAAAGCAATGTATTCTGAAAACTGTGGAGCATATGACTAATTTGAGCTACCTGTGTTGGTTTACTTACTTACTGTTCCTGCTCTCACATGCACCTTTTCTGTAGCTGAACCTCCCTGGGCCTGGAAGCCCTTTCTTCCTTTCCCTCTAAGTATTTGGGTTACACCTCTTTCAGGCTCTCTGTGTCTTCCTGCAAATTCCTATGTTGAAGTCCTAACTCCCAGTTCCTCAGAGTATGAATACATTTGGAGAGAGGGTCTGTAAAGAGGTAATTAACTTGGGAGGCTGAAGCAGGAGGAGCACGAGTTCAAAGCCAGCCTCAGCGAGGGGAGTCACTTAGCAACTCAGTGAGACCCTGTCTCTAATAAAATACAAAAAGGGCTGGGGATGTGGCCCAGTGGTGGAGTGCCATGAGTTCAATCCCTGGTACCAAAAAAAAAAAAAAAAAAAAAAAAAGAGGTAATTAAGGTTAAAGGAGGTCTTTTATTCCAATCTCATAGATGTATGTGTGAGCACATACCCACGAGACCCTGTGAGGACACAGGAGGAAGATGGCCATCTGGAAGCCAAGGAGAGATGTCTCAGAAGAAACCAACCCCGCCCATGCCTTGATGTTGGTATTTTAACCTCCAGAACTGTGAGGGAATAAATGTCTGTTGTTGAAGCCCCGAATCAAGTCGGTGACACTTCGTTAGGGCATCCCCTCTGCAAATGGACGCCCTGCTCATCCTCATTTTAAGTCCAGGCCTCATTTTAAGCCCCAGTCTCCTGCTTTCCCCTGCCTGGTTCTGTACAATGCACTGCAAGATTCTTTTAAGTTAACTTGCCACATTTGCATGCCAAGCATCTTCAGGTCCGTGTGTGATTCTAGAGACTGGGAAAACTCTATTCAATGTCTACCCCACCTGCCTGTGAATGCCAATTAATATTTCTTTGTGAATTGATGGTTTGAAGGCAGAGTACAATTCAGGACTCTGTATTTCCAGTCAAGGCCATCAGCTAGCCCAAGGATAATTCTTGTGCCTCTAGACGAGCAAAGAAGACTTTACTTTTAGCGTGTATTATGCATATATTGAGGCAAATGTCATGATTTAATAGAAGTGTTCTGTGTAAATTAAATTTGGGGGAGCTTCGAAAATTTCTAGCTGCTTATTTTATTTGAGTTCCCAGTCCTACTTTACCCACAACAAAGTGAAGCAAGCAAAAAAGATATTGTGGTTCCTGTTTTCAAGATGGAAAAATCTGATGTTAAGAATGGTCAAGAGGCTAATGTGGCCAGGCATGGTGGCATATGAATGTAATCCAAGCAGTTCCTGAGGCTGAGGAAGGAGTATCACAAGTTCAAGACCAGCCTCAGCAACTTAGGGAGGCACTAAGCAACTTAGTGAGACCTTGTCTCAAAGTGTATATATATATATAAGCAGCTAGAAATAAGCAGCTAGAAATTTTTGAAGCTCCCCCAATATATATATATATATATATATATATATATATATATATATGGAGGTACTGGGAATGTGGCTCAGTGGTTAAGCACCCTGGGAGTCAATCTCTAGTATCCCCCCCAAAATACTTGGTGACTATAGTCAATCACAATGTATTGTATACTTCAGAATTGCTAAAGGAGTAGATATAAAGTCTTTTGCCCCCTCCCACAAAGTATGTGAGGTACTGCATGTATTAATTAGCTCAATTGAGACATTCCACATGTGTACACATTTCAGAATATCATATTCTACAAGATAGATACCACACGCTATACCTTTAAGTTCAAGAGGCTTAGCCATGGACCCTGGCTAACTTGTAGTCAAGCACAGCAAATAGGAGGCTTCTAGCACTTTAACAATGGACCAGGCCCGTGATGTTATCAATGAGTGGTCTTCCCAGGAAAGAAAAGGAAAGGCTCTTTATAACCCTCTTCCCACATCTAAAAATAAAAGAAAAAAAAGACCAGAGTTTGCATATGCACAAGTCAAAAAACTTATTTTTCAGTTCTCTCTGCTGCAACTTCTTAGATTTAATACTCCAAATTGAAAGCAATCTCCATAGAATTTCTCTGGGGACAAATGACCTACTTCAGCTTACATTACTCCCTGTAGTTGTTCTGAGCCTTGGGAATTACCTTGTCCGTGTATTTTCATTGAGAATGAATGCTTTAATATATTTCTTTAATCATCTGTTGCATTAGAGAATATTGTTTCATGCATATTAAAGACTTGAGCATGTAATAGACCGGTGTTCTGACTAATAAATGCACTCAAAGCATGTCACGCGTCTTATTGCTTTTCCTAGCTTCAGGATAAATGTATTTTATTTGGCAAAAGATAGTGATGATGATGACGATGACAACGATGACTAGAAGACAGTGCTCCTATTTAAAAAAAATGGGGGGGGGATTTTTCTGTTTAAGGACAGTGCCTTGGTCTTTCACAGAGGATTATTCCTTTGAAGGAGTCAACTTTCTACCTCATTTCCAGAGTGTTTTATTCCTCATTCAGGCAAATCAATCAATGAGTCCTAGGGACTTGCTATGTGCCCAGCATGAGGCTGCACAGAGGTTTTAAGGTGCAACTTCAGGGCTGGGGGTGTGGCCCAGTGGTAGAACAGTTTCCTAGCAGGTACAAGGCCCGCCCATTCCTAGTGCTTCAAAACTGACTAACTAACTAACTAACTAACTAACTAACTAACTAACTAAGATGTCACTTATACTTAGAAAGTCTTTTAGTCTGATTTGGGGCTTTAACACTTCCACAAAATAAATGATTAAAGCTACAACTCGTTTTCTAGGAAGAGAGAGAAGGAAGAGCCTTCGTAGAGGAGTGGAAGTTGGTTGGGATGTGAATAAGAGGGAAAAATTGGGATGGGTTGATAAAAGTCCTCTGGAAGAGAGGAAAGAGCATTAACAAAGGCATGATCCTGGGGTGAGTTCAGTAAGGCATTCCCTGTTCTGCGTGATGGAGCTGCAATGATGAAGGACATGGCCCTTGTTCTGGAATTGAGGGGAGCAGGCTGGCGAGTGGACTGTGACAGGCAGTGTGATCAATGCCATGCTGGAGCTGGACAGGGTGTGTAACTGACCTTCATCTGACACAACTGGGGAAGAGAAAAGGACCAAGAAAGGTCTTCCAGAGGTGCACATTCTAACAGACAGTTTTTAGGTCTTTTTAAAAATTTGTTCTTTTTAGTTATACATGACAGTAGAATATATTTGACATATTTATACAAAATGAAGTATGTCTTATTCTAACTAGGATTGCAGTCTTGTGGATGTACACGATGTGGAGATTCAACCCTTCTCGGTATGTATCCAGAGGAATTCAAATCAGCGTACTACAGTGACTGTGGCCACATCAATGTTTACAGCAGCTCAATTCACAATAGCAAAGCTGTGGAACCAACCTAAGTGTCCTGCAACAGATGAATGCATAAAGAAAATGTGGCATATATACATGATGGAATATTACTCAGCTAATAAAGAAGAATGACTTTATGACATTTGCTGGTAAATGGATGGATCTGGAGACTATCATTTTAAGTGAAGTAAGCCAGTCTTAAGAGTCATCTTGAGATAAAGGGAATTTTAAGACAAGAAGGAATTAGACCAGGGAATTAGGAGGAAAAGGACATCCCAGGCTGATGGAATGATGTGGGAAGGGCAAGGAGGAAGACACATATTCATAAATATGTACAATTTTTATATGTTAATAATTTTTTTTAAGTTTGAGAAGAAACTGTTAACTCCTGTAATTTGATCCTCACACACTGAATATATGTATCAAAGTATCACACTGCACCCCATAAATTAGTCCCATTGAAATAATAATTTTAAAAAACATTTTCAAAGAAGAGAGCTTGCCAAGTACCTCAGTTTGGCTGGAGCAAGGCATGCATGCCAGGGGACAGTAAGAGACACAGGCAAGGGCAAGGCCAGGGAGAAGCAGGTACATCATACTTTATTTACTCTGAAAATTATGGGGAACAAATGTTAAACTAAGAGGAATGAGTTGGGTAGAGCACAGGTTTCCAAGGAGGTATTAGAAAAAAAGGAATGGTGTAAGCTACCTGGTACCGAAAACCGGGAGGAAAAACTCTCGGAGGCAGAGTTAAGCTTTTACTACTTTTACTTCTACTTTCTTAGAGCTTAGAGAGGGAAAGAAAGATTTTTAGAGAGAAAGATTAAAGCGAGCTTTTCTTCTTGTCTTCTTCTTAGAGAGAAAGAAAGATAGAGCTTAGCTTAGAGAAAGATTAGAGCTTCTTTCTTCTCTCTTCTTTCTTCCTTCTTCTTTCTTCTGTCTTCTGTCTTCCTCAGGAGTCTTGGCCTAACTCTGACCAGTCATTACTTCTTCTATCTGGCTTCTCTTCTGTCTTCTATCTGGTTTCTCTTCTGTAACCGCTCTGCCTACGTTCTGGCCGCTCTGATTCTTCTGACCGACCGAGTGACTGCCCGGCTGACTGAATTCTCCGTTCTCCTAACTCGGACCGCTTTCACCCGGTTATATACCTTCAGGTTTGCGGGTGCCTACAGGTGCGTCACATACATATCAGGTGGAACTTATGGCTTCCAGCTAGCTACAACAGCCCTTCCTAATTAGGGCTCCTTCAGAATGGTAATGTGTGACTTCACTTTCATGAGTTTGGGGTTGAACTAGAAGATGTCGCAGAGTCACTAGAAGTGCATGGTCTTGTTCTGGCATTTATTTTTTCCAAATTCACTCGATGTGCATCTAGTGTGCAAGAGAACACGCAGCCAAAATGATCCAACCAGATGGTGTGAATGGGGGCAATCAAAGTCATCATCCTCTCTGATTTAGCCAATGTCATATAATGATGACAGGTGGAAAATTAATGTTATGCCCTTAATGATCTCAACTAAGGCCAGTCTTTCTCAAATTATCAGTTTTGTCCCAATTTCCAATGCACATACGCTCCTGTACTATATGAAATAATTTGTGCTCAAGTGAATCTGAACATCGGGACTAGCATTTTTTCATGTTTTTAATCTCTAATGAAGGATTCAACAGTCTCAAGGAATTGCATTAACCTCACACCATATTAGAACTATGAAACTTCTTTGGGCAGGTTTCCATCCCAGATTCCAATCAATCAAGAATATTTGGGTGACCTTTAACAATAAGGTAATGGAAAATAGGAATGTACAAGAGATACTCCAGTGGTGAAATATTTCACTACGATCCTTTTGCATGATTTTGAAAATAAATTCACACAAGCTTTCCATTCAGTTGCCCTTAAAGCTTTCCCACACCAAATGCCTCACGGATGGAGGACACGGTGAATGTCAACTTCTTATGTTACAGGATTTACGGGTTCGATGGAATATACTGTTATTTAGAGATTTCATGACTTTCAAGTGAAGGATGTAGAAAACAACAACCCCCAGGAAGATAGGGGAAACTACAACCCCAAGGGAGAAGGGAAGACGATGGGTCCCATGGGAAGAAGGCAACCCAGTGAGTTCTGGACTTTTACCATTTCCCAGCAACAATGAGCTTGGACCTTTCATAACTGCTCCCCTGACTGCCCAACCCATGCATTCAACTATGATTCAAGTTTCACTTAAACCCTATAACAATCAGACCCCTCTTGTAACCAGTTGCCATTTTCTCTCCTGAAAACGTGCCATTGTACTGCTTAATAAAGAAAGTCATGCTTTCTGTGGAGGTCTGACCCTGTTTTGGTTATTTTTGCTTTTACCAAGTGTAAGTAAAGTAGGATTTTCAGTATATGTACTTTTACACCTTGGGAGAGGTGTCTAGAAATGATAAAAGAAAAGACATTCATATCCTTTTAATGGGTTTATGAAATAGACAAAAATGTTTTATTTTCAATAAATCCTAAGGATTAAGATAGAATGAAAATTAAGCTGCCTGAAAATTATAATGGGAGATTTATAAAGCCTACTTTTTGGGTTTTTTACTATTTTTATTTTTGACTTGCATTAATTGTACTTATCAAGGAGGTATAACATGATATTTCAGATTTAGGAAAAGTAAATGAAGTGCCACAAAATTTGATGAAATCCCTAAAGAAACTGTTAGAAAAAAATATGAAAGGTGATCAAATGGGAAGATGTTAACAAATGGTACATTGAAACAAATATAAACAGGTTCAAATTGTCTTAAGTTGTTAAAAAAAAATCCAGCCAAAAGTTTCACAGTAGGAAGAATCACACACAAACACAAACTCTACTACATTTTGAAAGTGTAGACATTTGGGCATCTGGGCTTGAGGCGTAGCTCAATGGTAGAGTGCTTGCCTAGCATTGCCTGTGGCCCTGTTCCATTTCCAGGACTGCGAAATAAGTCAATAGAAATAAAATAGAAGTGCAGAATAAAAGAAACTTCTAAAATACCCTTTCATCAGAGGTGCTTTGCTTGGGTGTTTAGAAAACACTTTCCCATCTCACAACACACTGTACAGTTTTGCTTATTGTATCAGTCTCCTGGGGATGCCACAATGGAATACCAGAGACGGGGCGGCTCGACTAACAGGCATTTTTTTTTTTTTTTTTCACAGTTCTTGAAGGTGGAAGTCCAGTATCAAAGTGCCAAGGTTGGTTTCTGTGGCCTCTTTTCCTGGTCTCCTTCTCATTGTGTCTTCACATGGTCTTACCTCTGTATAGAAAGGGTGCAGTGTCTCTTCTTGGAAGGATATAAATTCTTATAAGACCTACACTATGACCTCATTTAACCTTTGTCACCTCCTTACAGGTCCTAGCTCCAGATGCAATCACACTGGGCTTCAGCACATGAATTCAGCACAATTTGTTCCATTACACCCATCAATAACAACTCTGAGAACAGCCAAGCCACAACTTCAGTTACTAAGACACTAAGAAGAATCTGCTAGTTTTATTGATATAAAAGATTTTTTGTTTGATAAATCCTTATACCAGCTATCATTTGTAAACCCTAGATACATGTATAAGACTAACCACAAAGCTGTGATATTCTGGTAGAGATTAAAGTAGCATTCTACTACAGAAGTTGAGGTTGAGACTCCCAGATGATGAAGCAAGGTTTCGTAAAGGAAAGAAATCTAGCTACCTAGATATGGGAGTCTGCATCAGGGTAAGAACAGAGAAAACCCTGCTCAGCGTTGTTTCTTTGGGGAGAAAAACAGACTTGGCTTTTAAAACTCACTTTAGTTTGTCTCTTGTCCAGAGCTTTTAAGTGGGAAAACATTGTTTCATAGAAGACAGTTCTGCTGAGAGATTATAAGAACTAAATTCTGCCCCAGACTAGTCCTGCAGGTAACCTAGAGTAATACCTTAGATACTGCATAACAGTCAGCGTCACAATTTCCTTTGTTAGGAAGCGAGGTGTAGTTCCTGTAAGACCCTATGCTACTCTTAGCTGGCTTGTTTTCATGACTAAGACTGCTGCAGAATGAATATGCTGGTTCCACTGTTTTTAGAACCCTTGTTATGTAACCCATGAAAATCTCCCTTCTTTCTTCAGTGTAGTTGGTTCTGTAATGTCAAACCTTATCTCCAACTTCTTTAAACTCTGATGCACATGAGAAATAGAAAATCCAGTGGTCCATTTTCAGAACACAGTATTTAGCTTTAAATGGAAATTTACTTGGTATGGAAGAAAAGCAGAGGAGAAACAGACTGGAAACTTACAAGCAGTTGACACAAATGAGAAAAATTTCACAGCGCCTTGACAAACAGGAGGTGAGAGGGAAGGGACCAGCCTGACCAACAGAGGTAAACTGAGTACTTACCAAAATGCACTCACCACCACCCCCAAAAGGCCTCCATCACAAGAGAACGAAGGGAGGCGGGGACAACTAGAGGTGCACTTATTTAACCCAATGGGAGACAGTAAAACCTAGGCAACATTCAGGAAGACTGTATCCCCCAGAGTACCCAGCCAATGAGGAACTGGGGGAGGATCTTGCGCACCAGGGATTAGAATTCTTATTGCGGCTGCTCTGGGTGTGTCTGCTTACCCAGACACCGGATCTTGGATCTTGCAAGACTGTCATTGAAAGCCTCACTTTCTCTGTACCTTTTGTGTCTTGGTCCATTCTTTGGGTCTGGACAGGTGTGCTTCTCACATGTCTAATCTGGAAACCACGATGATCTCAGAAGTAGTGAAGAAGGAAAACAATATAAAACCCAAGGAAATGGCCTTATTTGCACAGTGTCATTATGTGGTTAGCTTGTTTATTTGAAAGCAGTTTAGTTTTAATTACCCTAGTACTGTTTCTATAGTGCTCATCTTTTTTTTTGGGGGGGGGGGGTAGGGGGATACCAAGGATTGAACTCAGGGGCACTCAACCACTGGGCCACATCCCCAGCCCTTTTTTGTATTTTATTAGAGACAGGGTATGACTGAATTGCTAAGGGCTTCACCATTGCTGAGGCTGGCCTTGAACTCGCGATCCTCCTGCCTCAGCCTCCCAAGTGCTGGGATTACAGGCATGCGCCACTGTACCTGGCTTTATCATGCTCATCTTAAGAAGGATGAGCTCTATGTGTTCAGGGTAGAATTTTTCTTTAGTTAGCCTAGTGTTTTATTTAGCACATGATACTTTAAGCTTATTAGACAATTCGAAATATGTGCACTTACATGGGACATACCCTGTTGGCATTTCAGAATTACTGGGTAGAAATGCTTCCTATCACTACACAGCCATCATTCATACTTCAGAGGGAGATTCCATAAATGGTATCCCTATAAGACGGATATTAACCAAATCACACGCCTTACTCAGCCTCTTTCCCAAAGGATTCTTTGTTTTCCCAGAGGACCACTGCCACAGCCCCCACCAGTATTATTAAAGGGCACTCACTTAAGGCAAGTTAGGCCCATGTCCCAATCTGACAGGAGACCTACTTGTTCAGTTGGAATTTATGTGACTTCTGGTGCCCTGTGGACTTTAGAGGTGGGTATTTCACTTAAGGATATTCTTGATTGAGAAGGAGCAGAAATTCAGAAAATGCAGAAATCCAGAAAAAGCTGTCTGGAATCCTGATGGTTATTTTGCCCTTCTTCTGGTCCCCTTGGAGGCCATTTGAAGTTCCTGCTCTTGGGTTCTTCTAAAGATACCATAAAGCCCTGGTAATAAATCTACTCTTCCTCCCTCTCAAAACTACTCAAATGTGACTTTGACTCAGCAATCACTTTATCACAATATTTGATATTGGCATACCTTTCTAAAATTTAATCAAGCTTTTATTAGCTTTTTTTCCCAAACAGTCTCTCCTTATTTGCCCCTACTGAGATCAATTCTATATAACTTGTTCAAATAGTTAGCAATATTGTGCTAATCTGGCCAAGTATGGCCATAGTCTGAATTTTAATGAACATCCAACCTAGTAACTAATCTGGCTCAATTTCCAAGAAATATGTACGGTTGTTTAATAATGCCAGATTATGATTCAGGGCACATATTTCACTGTAAATTGATCACCATAAATACAACTGAAAATGCCCCATGAATATAGGTTAATAGAAAGGGAAAGGAGTTATTTTCTATAGTTATTGGAGCCCTAGGCCAGAGGGGGCCCTGACTTTGGGGGTCCCAACAGATCAGTTCTGTGTACTTGCCCCCAAATTCAAACAGAAAAACTAGTGATGAAGTGGGAAAGAAATTTATTCATATAGCTATACTGGGAAGGACCAGGGGGACCAATTGTCCTCAGCCCTGTGTTGGGGGGCTAACAGGAGATTTGCAGTTATAAAGGAAGGAACAGAAGAGAGGCAAAATACACACTGAGTTAATCAGCCTTGGTCAAACTGTGGTCTCCTTGATCATTCTCTCAGGATTGGCCAGTGAGATGAAAGCTGCTGTTGCCTCGGTGGAGTTTTGGAGTTTTGATTCTTATCAGGAGATGTTTATAGATCAGACCTATTGTTCCTGGAATCTAAGGTGACAGCAGGAGGGAATGACTCAGAGAACTGGGCAAGTCAGAGAGGAAAGGAGGCATTAGTTCCTTTAGGTTTAGGGCAGTGACTGGAGACTTCCAGGAGCCATTCTAGTGGTCTGGAACAGGATGTTGTGAAGCAGGCAGTTGACAGATGTGATATTACGTCCCTTGCAAATCTCAAAAACATTTTAGTTACTTTTATTTTGGTGTCTTCAGCCTTGAAGGCAAGAGTTACCGGCTTTAGATGAACATTTCTTAAATGATTAACATGTGTATGTGCAGAGTTGAACAGGACTCTGACCCAAACTTAAAGGTACAAAGCAAACAGATACAAAATGAAGGCAGGGATGCCAAGTTTTCAGTCCTGTTTATAGTTAGTTACTCATTGGACAGCGGCAGACCCAAGGGCAGAGTCAGTGCAAAACCAGCCACTAAGTCTTTATTACAATATCTGTCTTATCTATTAAGTAATTTATACCCACAAATGTTTAACTGTGATCCCAAAACCTCATGGAAGACAGAATTGCTCAGGGCAAGTTTTTAAACATAAATTCTTAGGCCCATCTCAGAACTGTGGAATAGCGTGCCTGTAATCCCAGCACTTGGGAGGCTGAGGCAGGAGGATGGCGAGTTCAAAGCCAGCCTCAGCAATGGTGAGGCACTTAGCAACTCAGTGAGACCCTGTCTCTAATAAAATACAAAAAAGGGCTGGGGACGTGGCCCAGTGGTTTAATGCCCCTGAGTTCAATCCCCAGTACCAAGAAAAAAAAAAAAAAAAAAAAAAAAAAAAAAAGAAGAAGAAAAAAAAAAAAAAAAAAACTGCAGAAGATGAGGGCTGGGAATTGATAATTGCAATTTTATAATTCTGTAAGAAATTCTGAAGATCAACCAAGTGTGACTACCACTACTTTAGAATGCATATACTATTCAGGGTAAACTTTGTACTTGAGAATAAGACTCTAATAAGTGTAGAAAAATTGGTTGCATTTCTATATGCCAGCAATGAACATTTGGAAATTGAAGTTTTAAAAAGTAAAATGTATAACAGCACCCAAAATATGGCCTATTTAGGTATAAATCTAACAACATGTTCAAGATATATATGCCAAAAACTACAAATTATTCATAAACAAAGAAGAACTAAAGAATTAGAGATATATAAAACATTCATGGTCTAGAAAATTTAATATTGTTAATATATCAATTCTCCCAAATTGATTCATAGTTTCAATTCAATCCCAATGAAAATTCCAGCAACATTTTTTAAAAATTGAAAAGATGATTCTAAACTATACACAAAAAAGAAACTAAAATAGCCTAAATGATTTTTGAAAAACCAGTAGAGTATAAAGCTACAGTATAGTATTGGCAAAAAGATAGACACAGAGATGGATGGAACAGAATAGAGTCCAGAAGTAGACCTATGGACAAATGGTTAATTTTTGACAAAACGTGCAAGGGCAGCTTAGTGGAGGAAATATTATCTTTCAAAAAAGATGCTAGAAGAATTGAATATCTATATGCAAAATAATAAACTTGAGTGAGCCAAACCTCATGTTATATGGAAATACTAACTCAAAAAGTATAACAGAACCAAATCTAAAATTTCAAACATTAAAAAAATAAATTCTAGAAGAATGCATAGAAGAATATTTTTGATGAGATATTGGGTAAGGCAAGGATTTCTTGGAAATCATCAAAAGCATGTTCCACAAAAGTAAAGAAGTGATAAACTGGACTAAATTAAAACCTTCTGGTCTTTGAAGGACACCATTAAGAAAATTTAAAAGACAAGGGCTAGGAATATAGTGCAGTGGTAGAGCACTTGCTTAGCATGATCCTCAACACTGCCATCTCCCACCCCCCAAAAATGCCACATGCTTGGAGAAAATATTTGAAAATACACACCTGATAAAGAACTTGAATCCAGAATATACATTAAAATACTCCTAGAACTCAATAGTAAACAACTTGAAAAAATGGGCAAAAGATTTAAATAGATGCATTGCCAAAGAAGATACACAGATGCAAAATAAGCACATGAAAAGATATTCAACATCATAATTATGAAATGCATATAGAACTACAGTGAGTTACCTTTACACACCTATATGAGTGGCTAATTTAAAAAAACAAAAACAAACTTACAATATCCAGTGTTGTTGAGGATGCAGAGCAATTAGAAATCCCATATACTGTTGATGGGAATTTCACTTAAAAAAAAAAAAAAGTTGGGAAGCTTATTATAGTCAAACATA
Organism: Tamias sibiricus; assembly: GCA_025594165.1. Classification (NCBI taxonomy): domain Eukaryota; kingdom Metazoa; phylum Chordata; class Mammalia; order Rodentia; family Sciuridae; genus Tamias; species Tamias sibiricus. Next base: position 9,514,569 of record CM046666.1, read on the forward strand.
AACTTAACATGTGATTTAAAGAGTCCTCTTCTAGGTGCTTAAGAGAAATGAGACTTGTTCTAAAGAAAAAGTTCTTAAATATTTTGAATAACTTTATGCATAATGACAAAAATTGGAAACTCCTCAAATGTTCATCAACAGGTGAAATAATTAGCTGTGGTACATCCCATACAATGAAAAACTACTCAGCAATGAAAATGGACACCCTCTTGAGACAAGGCATAATATGTGTGGATTTCAAATGTATTATGCTAAGTGAAAAAAGCCAGACTCAAAAGGCTGTACATACTGTTTGATTCTATTTTATATAATATTCTAGAAAAGATAAAACTGCAGAAGCAGAAAACCAGGAGCTATTGGGGTAGAGCGGTTGCATACAAGGGGACAATGATAATATGTCATCCATCCCTTTATAGTGATGGGGCTATATGTTATACTACTATGTGTGTTGGCCAAAATTCACAGAACTGTATTTGAAAAGAGTGAATTTTACTAAATTATGTCTATGCTTCAATATATAGTCTAAAATGTGAAACACAATGAAATCAAGCAAGATTTCAGTTAAGTGTGTCAAGAAACATATATATTTTGCTTTCAGTTTGATCACTTCCAGCAACCAAATTATCTTTTTTTTTTTTCCTCCTTTAAAATGACTAAGGTAACAAATGGGCATGGAAACTCTGAGGGACAGGGTGCACCACTCTCTTGGCTGTTGTGGTGGGCTTTATGCATCTACCAGTATTTATTACAAAGGCTTAGGATATGATGAAGTGGTCACCTTCCAGTTCAGTGAAGTATTAACAGACTGGGAGTCTAGGGGGGAAAGGAAGCCCTTTGTTGTATTTCCATTATACATTAGATAAACACTCAACAAATTCACAGATTTTGGGGGGAGAAATCTCAATTTTTAAGAAAAACTAGGATCTAATTAAATTGCTAAGTTGCATTCCACTTGTTTCACTTAAAATGGTCATCAGAGGTTCTCAGTCAATTGACCTCTGCATACCTTTGCCCCAGGATGTTCACTGAGCAGGGAGGGGAACTTCTATATTCTCAGGGTTACCTGTGTGCTGCCTCTCATCAGATATTATGCTAAAAGTAAATATTAGCTAATGTCTAGAATACCACTGAAAGGAGTTGAGGAATACTAGTCGAATTATAAAAAAATATATTTAACATGTCTAATTTCCAGAATTAGGTAGGTCAGTATTAGACCTCAGAGAAGTTAAATGATTTGCCCCAGCTGGTAAGTGGCAGGAATCATATTTAAACCCAGGTCTTGGGACTCCAAGACTATACACAGTACGTGGCTTTCCTTCTCCTCCCAGTTCATGAATGCATAAGCCATGGTGGTGTGGTAAATCACACCAAGAGATGCCAGCAGTATTTCTTCTCCTTAGGCTCTCATACTGTGCAGCTGAATACAACAGTTTTAAAATTAATTCTTACTTGGCATTCCATTATCATTAGATTGATTTAACTCAGCTACATTTTTAATATTTCAAAGTTAGAAGATATATGGCACACAATTCCATTTTCTTTTATGACTTTTAAAAAATACTGTAGAAACAAGGAAGGAAAATACTTGGTGATATTCTTCACCAGAACGTAACATTTCTTTTCTCTTGCCTTCCAGGTTTCCAGCTTCCTGATTCTCCCTTTTCTGTTCTTTATAAACTCCTCGGAGGATCATTGCCCTCTGCTTACCCTTGAGATGCTCATGTTTCTTAGAGTCCTGTCCTGTTTTCTTGGTGGACATAAACGGATCACGTCTGGAGTGGTCTCATTCATTCACTTTCCACTACCATCTGTCATGGGCTTCAGCTCTGGTACAAATCACTCTGACCTGTAGAACTGTAGGTTCCATTCTTCCTGTTGGACAGTTCTGCCTGGATGACCGACAGAAGATCAGTCCCAACATTCCCCATATTGAAGGCACCGCCTTCCCTATACCTTGCTCTCTGTACCCTGCAGCTGCTCTCTCCCTCTCCTTTGTGTCCTCCATGGTGCTTGGGAGTCATTCTCAAACTCTTTTCCTCCTCTCCTCATATCCAAATATTCATTCAGTCAGAATGTTCTCCCTCTTTCTTTTTAATCTCTCTAAGTCTTCCCTTCCTCTGTATCCCTTCACTCCAGGCCTCTCAGCAAGTCTGACCATTGTTACTGTCTACATTTCCTCATGACTTTCCCATTTTGGTTTAGATGTGAAGTGTTCCCCAAAAGCTCATGTGTGAGGCAATGCAAGAAAGTGAGAAGTGAAATGATGGGGTTATGAAAGCCTTAACCTAATCAGTGCATTAATTCCCTGACAGGGATTAACTGGGTGGTAACCATAGGCAGGTAGGGTGTGGCTAGAGGACGTGGATCATTGAGGATGTGCCTTTGGAGTACATATTTTGTCTAGGGAGAGGTGAGGGGAGTTTCTTCCTCCCTCCATCCCTCCCTCCCTCCCTCTCTTTCTTTCCTTCCCAGTGCCAAGTCCTGAGCTGCTTTCTTGCACTACACTCTCTCGCCATGATGTTCTGTATCACCTGAGACCCAGAACAATGGAGTTGGCCATCTGTGGACAGGGACCTCTGAAACTTTGAGCCCCAAATAAACTTTTCCTCCTTAAAATTGCTCTTGTCAGGTATTTTGGTCACAGCAACAAAAAAGCTGACTAAAACATCTGCCCTTCAGATATGTTCCCCTCTCATTCTCAGAGCATGCTACTAAAATCATGTTATCTCTAGCAGAAAGCCCTGCTATGGCTTCTTTCTTTCATAGGGAGCAACCCTACTTCCACCTGCAGCCTCACCCTCATTGAAATCCAAGTTCCAGGTGCATGGAAACTCCTGTGGTTACCTGAACCCACTTTGTCCCTAGTCATCTGCCTTTATATGTTGATGCTGCCATCATTCAGTGCTGGCTTATCAGGTCTTTGCCTTTAATGTTCTTGTCATTATGGATTTGTATATCTTTTAACATTTAAAATGATTTTCTTTTATTTTCACCTTTTTCCTCCTCAGTGTCTCAGTAAGCAAGCAAATTTTAATAGAAGAGAATATATAATCTCCATTAAAACATCTAAATGAATAAATCCTGCCCTTTTCTCTTCTCTGTTTTTCTGATATGGTTCTGATGAATATAGGAACTGTAAAACTTTAAAAAAATGATTGTTTTAGGTCTATTCAAATTTGCAAGATTTTCAATTTTATGCATAACTCACATGATTTGGGGGCATGCTCAAATGAATGATGCCATTCCCATTTAGATTTGACAGCATTGATATCAAAGAATGGAGTGCATGTGTGTCACTATTTGTTTTGGAGGAAATTATTACACTATCAGTTTAAAAACATGACTCTGTTACTGTGCTGACATCATACAGGCATGAAGCAGTGGCATGTCATGGTCATTTGATGGAAAAAAAATTTAAGGAGATGTGAAGAATTGAAAGTCCACATGAGACATGATCCAAGTTAAAAGAGAAGTTCCATTTAAATTGGTGAAATCACCATATTTTGATCAAGCTTCACTTTGATAGGAAACACCAAGTGTTAGAAGCAGAGTGGATGGTAGGACTGGTGGTAGGGAAGGGCAGGGTCAGAAGAAATTTTCACAGAGATTAATATCTATTTTGATACAAGTTGTCCTTCTCATATGGCTTATTAATATAGTAATGTTTTCAAATATTGAAAATCTGCTGCTGGAAGTGAAAGACTGAAGTGACCAGAAATGATCCCATAGTAAAAGTACAATGGGTTTTCCCTCCAGCTTTATTGGAGTGAAATGCTCCAAAGCCTCCTCTTTTCTGCAAACTGAAAGTATGATTTGCAATTCTAAAACTATTTTAGTCTCAGCAGAGAGGAAGTTTGCACATGCATTTTCTATAACTAAGGCTGATTCCCATTAGGGCTGAAAACAAAGTATATGATTCATAATAAGAGATTGCTGCCTTTGAAATCACTTCCTACCATAATACTGGCCACTTCATTACAGTGGTAATTAGAAAGAAAAAAAAAACAGAAATGGCCATTTGAGGGGAAATTAGTGCTTAATTTCCAAGACTGTTTTATTTTAATGGATGCAACTCTGGCAAGATTTTATACTTAAATTGCAAACCTAAGAATGATAAGGCTGGTGTTTTAGATCCGTCTTCTAAATGGAAAACAGTTAATGCAGCCTGTGATGAAAAAATACCTAATGACTAAATATATCCCTTAAAGTCAAATATGCTCTTTGAAGGAGGGTCTCAAAGATAAATTCCTGTAGGTAGATAGGCCCATGTAGGTATAAATTACATCCATTTAATCAGTTGCTGTAGTCATTAACCAAAACAAAAAAAACAAAAAACTGTTGCAGTGCACACCTTGACCTTGATAAACGATACTTACTAAGATTAAGAAAAAGCACTGTTAAAATCAAAAGTGTCTTATGCAATCCAATAGGAAGAAATGGATCTTGCCTTGGAAGAGGAAAACAAGACTCAAGACAAAGAAATAACCATAGGTTAGTCAAAATTCCCCATTTTTGAAGATAGTTGGTGAGTTACCTTTTTTTTTTTTTTTAAAAAAAATGTTTTATCCTTTACCCCTTCCAACATTCCCTCTTTAAAAAAAAATATCGTTCATTGTGGAATGTAATACACATACAAAAATCTGAATGCAATAAATATACACAGCTCAATGATTTACCTCCAAAGGCACCCAGGGTAGCTGGAACATTGCCCATACCATACAAGTTCCTGCTGCCTCCCTCCCCATCACTACCCTCACCCTTGCCCCTAAAATTCAACTTTCTTTTGTGTTATGATTTTCTTGATTATTTTACTATTGAAACATGCATCCCTAAACGTTACCACTTTTCTGTGCCTGATGATTTTTTTGTTTTTATAGAAACAGGATCATGTAATTTATATCCTTTTGAATCTCTGCTCTTTCAAGTGATGCATTATTATGTAAAATTTACTCCTTGGTATGAGTAGTAAGAAATCCTCCTAGATCTAGATATTTCTGTCTATCTAGGTAGTTAGATGGCACATTGTTTTCTTCATTCCACTGTAGGTGGCTACTACATCTAGGTGGCTTTCAGTTTTTGCTTTATGAATGCTGCTGCTATGAATGTTCTTTTTGTGTCTTTTGAATACATGTGTACACATTTCTGTTGTATGTGCTGGGTTATTGGGTTTGCATTTGAATTTGACAAAGTTTTATACTTCTATCAGTAGAATGTAAATTTCTTCCTTCTCCAGATGGTTGTTAGCAATTAGTAGCTGCAATCTTAACTCTTCTGGTAAGGGTGTGGTAGAGTTTCACTTGGGGCTTAATTTGTTTTGTTGGTGACCAGTGAGATTGAGCACAGTATACTGACAACCATTTGGCTATCTTCTGCTGCAAAATGCCTCAAGTCTCTTCCCAAGTTTTGCATTATGTTGTCCTTTTCCTTATTGATTTGTAGAGGCTCTTTATATATTCTAGAAATGAGCTTATTTGGATTATATGCATGGGGCATTTCTTCTTTCAATTGTGGCTTTTTTTTTTTTTTTAACTGTCTTAGTGATATCTTTTGCTGAATATTTTTTTTTAAGTTTTTAGGATTTTTTTTGCACTAATTTACAGAAGCATAGAAAAGAGTAGAGTGTTCCCATGTACTCTCCACCCAGCGTCCTCTGATGTTAACATATTATATAACCACTACCAAACACATCTAACACCAAGATCAGAAATTCACACTGGTACGACACTACTAGGTAAACTAGCAGTGTATTCAAATTTTACCAATTTTTCACTATTGTCCTTTTTTCACTTCAGCATCTAATACAGAATACCACAGTCCATTTAACTGTCATGTTTCAGTATCTCTCAAACTGTGGTGATTTATTGGTCCATGTTTTTCATGACCTTGATACTTAAAAAATAGTCAGGTATTTTGTAGAAAGAACCTTAATTGAGACTTGTCTGATGTTTTCTCATGATTAAATGAATTGATTGAATGAATAAATACTTTCCATGTAGTATGGTTTGTTGATCTTTTCCTAGTTAATACTCTTTATGTTCTCTTTTAAAACAAACAAACAAACAAAAACTTTCCCTCTACTTGGGCATGGTGGCACAAGCCTATAATCCCAGTGGCTAGGGAGGCTGTGGAAGGAGGATCACAAGTTCAAAGCCATCCTCAGCAACTTAGCAAGACCCTGTCTCAACGTAAAAAAAAAAAAAAAAAAAAAAAAAAAAAAAAATAAATAAATAAATAAATAAATAAATAGGGCTGGAGATGTGGTTTGGTGGTTAAGTACCCCTGGGTTTAATACCAAAAACAAAATAAAACAAAACTTTTCCTCTACAGAAAACCTCTGTTTCTTTACCTTTCCTATCTCTGGAAAGGCATTGTTTGACTTCATATTTAAGCTTATGGCAAGTTCCATAGTTTCCATATATAATGATCTAGCATCATTTATTGGGGGAAAATAAGTTTTCCACTGATTATACTTCCATGTTTGAGGTAAATCCAACATTGGTATGTGTTTCTGAGTTTTCTAGGCTATTCTAATCGTCTGTCCTTGCACAATTGGGCACTGCATTAATTTCCATGACTTTATAATCAGTCTTGGTAGCGTGTGAAGCATGTCTACCTGCCCTTTGCTATTTACATAGATCATTAGCTAGTTTAGCCCTTTGCATTTCTTTATACATTTTAATCTGCTCGTTGATTCTCTCTCGCTTGCTCCTTCTGTGTCTCTCTCACACACATGGCATTCAGGAACTGAATTGAATCTATAAATCATTTGGAAAATGGCAATTTACAATGTTGCACTTGCCAGTACCTGAACATTAATCCCTTCATTAACATAAATATTCTTTTTACAATAATTTATAGTTTTTTGGTAGAAATCTTAGGTATCTTTTCTTATATTTATTCCAAAAAATTTCATGGAACTTGATGTTGATTCTAGCATATAGAAATACAACTGGTGTGCGTGTGTGCCCCTTGTATCCAGAGACCTTGCTAAATCCTCTTTTAAAAGTTAGGATTTATCTGTAGATTCTCTTGGAATTTGGGCATACAGAATAGTGTCATTTGTGAATAAGTTTTTTTTTTTTTTTTCCTTGCTGGGTATAGTGCAACACACCTGTAATCCCAGTGGCTCAGGAGGCTGAGGCAAGAAGAACACAAGTTCAAAGCCAGCTCCACCAACTTAGCAAGGCCCTAAGCAATTTAGTCAGACCCTGTCTTTAAATAAAACATAAAAAATGGCTGGGGATGTAGCTCAGTGGTTAAGCATCCCTGGGTTCAATCCCCTGGGTTCAATCCCTGATACCAAAAAAAAAAAAAAATTCTTTTAGGTTTTCACTTTCTTTTTTTCGTACTGGTGAGGACCTCCAGTATGATGTTGAATAAATGTGCTGATAATTGGAGTACTCACTAATTCCTGAAATCAAAGAGAATAAATACCTTCAGCAATTTAAATATTAAGTATCATGCTTGAAATTGGCTTTTTATTGGCACGTTACCTATTACTAATTTGCTAAGAATGTTGTGTCAAGAGTCAATATTGAATTTCATCAAGTAGTTTTAATGTATCTGTTCAGATTTTTTATCTATTAATGCAATACATTAATTACATTGATTTAGAAAGTTAAGCCAGTTTGAATTCTTAAAAAATTCAATAGAAAGCATCACCAACAGATTGAACCACGTGGAAGACAGGACCTCAGACAATGAGGACAAAATATATAATCTTGAAAATAAAGTTGACCTCACAGTGAAGATGGTAAGAAACCATGAACAGAATATCCAAGAACTATGGGATACCATCAAAAGAACAAATATAAGATTTATTGGAATAGAGGAAGGTGCAGAGATTCAAACCAAAGGAATACACAATCTCTTCAATGAAATAATATCAGAAAATTTCCCAAGCAGGAAGAATGAATTTGAAAATCAAATACAAGAGACCTATAGGAGGCCAAGTGTACAAAATTACAACAGGTCCACACCAAGGCACATTTTAATGAAAACACCTACCATACAAAATAAAGATAGAATTTTAAAGGCTGCAAAAGAGAAAAGTCAGATTACCTATAAGGGAAAACCAATTCGCATCTTAGCAGATTTTTCAATCCAGACCCTCAAAGCCAGGAGAGCCTGGAACAACATATACCAGGCTCTAAAGGATAAGGGATGCCAACCAAGAATTTTATATCCAGCAAAATTAAGCTTTAGATTTGAGGATGAAATAAAAACCTTCCATGATAAACAAAAGCTAAAAGAATTTACAACAAGAAAGCCGGCACTACAGAACATTCTTGGTAAAATATTCCACAAGGAGGTAATGAAAATTTGCAAAGGGAAGAACTACAATAAAGGGAAAAACTAACCAAAGGAAAAACCAAGTCAAACTAAATACCAAAAATAAAAAAATAAAATAAAAATGACTGGTAATACAAATTATGTCTCAATAATAACCCTGAATGTTAATGGCCTAAACTCACCAATTAAAATATACAGGCTAATAGATTGGATTAAAAAAACAGACCCAACAATATGTTGCCTTCAAGAGACACATCTCATAGGAAAAGATGCTCATAGACTGAAGGTGAAAGGATGGGATAAAATATATCACTCACATGGTCTATGTAAGCAAGCAGGGGTCCACATCCTCATATCAATAAAAGTAGACTCCAAGCCAAAGTTAGTCAAAAGAGATAAGGATGGGGCTGGGATTGTGGCTCAGTGGTAGAGCGCTCGCCTAGCATGTGGGCGACCCGGGTTCGATCCTCAGCACCACGTACAAATAAAATGCATTGAATAAAATGCATTGTGTACAACTAAAGCAAATAAATTAAAAAAATATCTAAAAAAAAAAAGAGAGATGAGGATGGACATTTCATGCAACTTAAGGGAATCATAGGTCAACAAGATATAACTGTTATAAATATATATGCCCCAAATAATGGAGCATCTACATTCATCAATCAAACTCTTCTCAAGTTCAAGAATCAAATAGACCACAACACTAATTCTAGGTGATTTTAACACACCTCTTTCACCACTGGACAGATCTTCCAAACAAATGTTAAACAAAGAAACTTTAGAACAACATATTGAAATCTCTGCGACACTCTGAAGGCAGTACTAAGAGGAAAGTTCATTGCATGGAGGTCATTCCTTCAAAAAAGAAAAAGTCAACAAATAAATGAACTAACATTACATCTCAAAGCCCTAGAAATAGAAGAACATATCAACCTCAAAAGAAGTAGGAGACAGGAAATAATTAAAATCAGAGCTGAAATTAATGAAATTGAAACTAAAAAAAATTGAAAAAATTGACAGAATGAAAAGTTGGTTCTTTGAAAAAATAAATGTTGTATCATTGTTCTCATTTACCTCTAAGAATTTCTTAATCTCCTTCTTGATGTCTTCTGCAACCAATTGATCATTCAGTAGCATATTATTTAGTCTCCAGATGTTAGAGTAGCTTTTCTTCCTTTTTTTTTTATCATTGATTTGTAATTTCATTCCATTATGATCTGATAGAATGCAGGGTAGTATCCCTAGTTTTTTATATTTGCTTAGAGTTGCTTTATGGCATAATATATGGTCTATTTTTGAGAAAGATCCATGTGCTGCTGAGAAGAAAGTGTATTGGCTTATTGATGGATGATATACTCTATATATGTCAGTTAAGTCTAAGTTATTAATTGTATTATTGAGTTCTAAAGTTTTAAGTGACTTACTGTTTCTTTCATCTCAAGGATTTCTGTTTGGTTTTTTCTCAAACTCTCTTTTTATTTTTTCTTGTTAAAAAATATTTATTTATTTGTTTGTTTTAGTTGTACACATTGTCTTTATTTATTTATTTTTTTTATGTGGTGCTGAGGATACAACCCAGGCCATGCACATGCTAGGCGAGTGCTCTACCGCTGAGCCACAACCCCAGCCCCTCTATTTCTTTCTTGAAGTAATCTTTTGCTACCTGGATTTGTTCTCTTATCTCTTTGTTGGTGTGATCGATGGTTGCCTGTATTTGATCTCTTATCTCTTTGTTGGAGAGATCAATTTTTGCCTGTATCTGTTCACTTAGGTCATTTTTAAAATCCCTTATCATTTTAATTATGTATATCTGGAACTCCTTCTCTGAAAAATTTAATTTTTAAGCCCATTTTATTGGTGATCATGTCCAGCAAAATTTTCAATTGTCTTGAAAACTGTTTTTGTCAGTGTTTCTCCTTTGGCTTCCTTGATCTCCCACTCCCTTGTTTGCCAATTCTTTAGAAGCATTCTCTTCACTTATAAAAATGCACACTGGTCCTTTTACTCAGGCTCATTATTTTAACTGTTACCATACATACTCTCAGATTCCTAGACCTCTGAAACTAGTAATCTGCCTTCTGAAATTGTCCATCCAGAGGTTCCCAAGTCAAGACTTTACTCAATCATGTCCAAAGTTATCTTTTTAACATTCCCATACACTTTTTATTCAGAATTGCTTATCTCATCAAAAAACATCCATCCAGTGTTCTGAGGCAGGACCACAAGTCATCCTATGATATTTCCTCTCCATTGGTCCCCGATATTTCTGTCAGTTCCATCCTCTTCAGCCCTAATGCCTGAGTGCTTACTTAGGTCCTCATAATTGCTTGTCACAGCTTGCTTAAATGCTACATACTAGAGAAAGACTTTTTGAATGATACTATCATATTTCATACACATTCACAGTATAGAAATTATTGTACCATAACTTCATGCCTATTTCTCTCCCCTCACTAAACTGAGAGAAAAATGAGTATAGGAGGTATGGCAAATGTATATATCTCTTAGGAGCCCTACAAATTGTCTAATACATATTTGGCCAATGGATGTCACTAGGAAAAAGAAAAACAACTTATTGTTTTCTCAGTGTTTGTCACAATTGCTGATAATCCATGTTTCTGTGGTGGGCCATGTGGGTCCATGGACCGCTATTATTCACCTCTCTGAAAAAACAGTTCAGATGGCACTGTCAACTTGGGTACATTTGTGTCAATGTATCTTAGAGAATCAGCGATGAACCACTTATGATAATGCTCTGCTGGTCAGGAAAAGTTTCTGTTCCTGTGGCTATAGCAAAGCCTGGACATTATAGTCACTTTATTTGAATAGTCACGCCTACTTGGAAGATAATAGACAAATCATACCATTGAAGTTGTATGCTTGAGTTCTGAATATAATAATTCCAAATTATGTACCACTTATCAACAGAGCTATCCTAAGTAAGAGAATTCAGTAATGGAGAGGTGTTTTTCTTGTTTTCCATGTGGTGGAAGAAGCATAGGAAAATCAATTAATTTATACCAGCTCTCATTACCGACAATAATTCACAAGTGCTGATTTCTAATGCTAGATTCTCCCCTTACTTGTGGTAACAATTTTTCCAGGTAACAGGAGAGTTGTATAAAATTATTAAGCAAAACTCCTTATCTGGCTCCTGTATCCCATCTCTTAAAAATTTCCATTGCTAATGACCTTCAATCCCTGACCCCTTGTAGTTAGGTTTAGTCCCATCTTGATTTCTTACAGGGAGGACTAGAGGTCCTTGGAGTTCAAAGCTCCTGGAGCTAGATTCCCTGTGACTTTGGAGCCCATTTTCTCTGCCTTTTCTCATGACTAAGCTTCTGCTTGGTATTCTGTTTCCAGCTTATGTCTTGACTACATTTGTCTGGCTCTTTGCTCAGGACCTACTTCAACTGAAATTCGGATTTGGATTGGTCTTTTGAGTCTATCCCCCTCTCTTGGTTGCCCCTAAATACCTCTCTGTGGTTGTGCCCATCCCCTGAAGGGTCTACCTCTAACACAGGCCACCTCCCTCATGTACACATGCATCTGGCTGATCAAGGATAACAGGCAAAAAATCCTTTTTCACTGTACCACTCTATGTCCATCCTCCCAAAGCCTGGTTGGAGAACAGTCCCCTTGGATGGGTTGATAGGTACACCAGCAGGATGGTCCCCAAAAGTCTTTGGAAAGTCTTGTCCAGTTTAAGTGCAACAGAGAAGGCAAGTAGTCAATGTTAAGTCCTTTTGGAGGGCAAACAGTTGCAGGATGTCAATTCTAACCTTCTGGTGTGGTGGGTTGGGAAGGGAAGGGGTTCTGAAATGGTGGGTCATCAGAGAGGCATTAGGGTCCAGGTTCAAAGACACTGACTCAGGTCCATTCAGCCATTTGCTACGTGTCAATCTTAGGTACATCATTGATCTTCCTGAAGCCTATTTTCTTTTTATTTTTTTATTTTTTTAAATTTTTATAATTTTTAATATGTACAACTCATAGTGCATATATTTAGTATATTTTTACATACAACTGTTTGTATACAAAGTATATTCGTACAATTCAGGTCTTCAATCATGCATTAAGGAAAATGATATCCGTCTCATTCAACCACCTTTTTTTTTTCTTTTCTCCCCCTCCCTCCCCTCTTGCTCCCTCCCTTACCCTCCCTTCCCTTGACCATTCTAGTGTTCCTCTAATCCTCCTATGTACCCCCATCCAACAATACTTTGAAATAGCCTCCTTATATAAGAGAGAACCTTTGGTACTTGGATTTTTGAGACTGACTAACTTCACTTAGCATTATGTCTTCCAACTTCATCCATTTACCTGCAAATGCCATTAATTTGTTTTCTTTTATTGCTGAGTAAAATTCCATTGTGCGTATATACCACATTTTCTTAATCCACTCATTTACTGAGGGACATCTAGGTTGGTTCCACAACCTAGCTATTGTGAATTGCGCAGCTACAAACATTGAGATAGCTGTGTCACTGTAATATGCTGTTTTTAAGTCCTTTGGGAATAGACCCAGGAGTGGGATGGCTGGGTCATAGGATGGTTCCATTCCCAGTTTTCCAAGAAATCTCCATACTGCTTTCCATAATGGTTGCACCATTTTGCAGTCCCACCAGCAATGTATGAGTGTGCCTTTTTCCCCACATCCTCTCCAACATTTATTGTTGCTTGTGTTCTTGATGGCTGCCATTCTGACTGGAGTGAAGTGAAATCTTAGAGTAGTTTTGATTTGCATTTCTCTAATTGCCAGCGATGTTGAACATTTTTTTTTTATTTGTTGATTAATCGTGTATCTTCTTCTGAGAGGTGTCTTCTCAATTCCTTAGCCCATTTATTGATTGGGTTATTTTTTTTTTAGTGTAAAGTTTTTTGAGTTCTTTATATATTCTAGAGATTAGTGCTCTATCTGATGTGCATGTATTAAATATTTGTTCCCAATTAGTTGGCTCTCTATTCACCTCACTGATTGTTTCTTTTGCTGAAAAGAAGCTTTTTAGTTTAAATCTATCCCATTCATTAATTCTTGGTAGTAATTCTTGCGCTACAGGATTCTTATTAAGGAACTTGGGGCCTAATCCAACATGTTGGAAATTGGAGCTTACTTTTTCTTCTATTAGGTGTATTGTCTCTGGTCTAATTCCTAGGTCCTTGATCCACTTTGACTTGAGTTTTGTGCATGTGAGAGATAAAGGTTTAATTTCATTTTGTTGCATATGGATTTCCAGTTTTCCCAGCACCATTTGTTGAAGAGGCTATCCTTTCTCCACTGTACATTTTTGGTGCCTTTGTCTAATATAGGATAGCTGAAATTATATGTATTAGTCTCTGTATCCTCAATTCTGTACCATTGGTCCACCAGTCTGTTTTGGTGCCAATACCATGCTGTTTTTGTTACTATTGCTCTATAGTATAATTTAAAGTCCGGTATGGTGATGCCCCCTGCTTCACTTTTCTTGCTCAGGATTGCTTTGGCTATTCTGGGTCTCTTATTTTTCCAGATGAATTTCATGACTGCTATTTCTATTTCTTTGAAGAATGACATTGGGATTTTGATTGGAATTGCATTAAATCTGTATAATGCTTTTGGTAGTATGGACAATTTGACAATATTAATTCTACCTATCCAAGAGCAAGGTAGGTCTTTCCATCTTCTGAGTTCATCTATAATTTCTTTCTTTAGTGTTCTATAATTTTCGTTATAGAGGTCTTTCACCTCTTTCGTTAGGTTGATTCCCAGGTATTTTATTTTATTTTTTTTGATGCTATTGTAAATGGGGTATTTTTCATCATTTCCCTTTCAGAGTCTTTGTCGCTGATGTACACAAATGCCTTTGACTTATGTGTATTGATTTTGTATCCTGCAACTTTGCCAAATTCGTTTACTAGTTGTAAAAGTTTTCTGGTAGAGTTTTTTGGGTCTTCTAGGTAGATTATCATGTCATCAGCAAATAGTGCTAATTTGAGTTCTTCTTTTCCTATCTTGATCCCTTTAATTTCTTTCGTCTGTCTAATTGCTCTGGCCAGAGTTTCCAGTACCATGTTAAATAGCAGTGGTGAAAGGGGGCATCCCTGTCTTGTTCCAGTTTTTAGAGGGAATGCTTTCAATTTTTCTCCATTTAAGATAATGTTAGCTCGGGGCCTTGCGTAAATAGCTTTTATAATGTTAAGATATGTTCCTGATATTCCTAGTTTTTCCAGTGTTTTGAACATAAAGGGGTGTTGTATTTTGTCAAATGCTTTTTCGGCGTCAATTGAGATGATCATATGATTTTTGTCTTTAAGTCTATTGATGTGATGTATTATGTTTATTGATTTCCAAATGTTGAACCAGCCTTGCATCCCTGGGATAAACCCCACTTGATCGTGGTGCACTATTTTTTTGATATGTTTTTGTATCCGATTTGCCAGGATTTTGTTGAGGATTTTTGCATCTATGTTCATTAAAGATATGGGCCTGAAGTTTTCTTTTTTGGATGTGTCTTTGCCTGGCTTTGGAATTAATGTGATATTGGCCTCATAGAAAGAGTCTGGAAGAGCTCCCTCTTTTTCTATTTCTTGAAATAGTTTGAAGAGCATTGGTATTAGTTCTTCTTTGAAAGTCCTATAGAACTCGGCTGTAAACCCATCAGGTCCTGGACTTTTCCTTGTTGGTAGCTTTTTGATGACATCTTCTATTTCTTCGCTTGTAATTGATCTGTTTAAATTGTGTATAGCCTCCACATCCAGTTTAGGCAAATCATATGACTCTAGAAATCTGTCAATGCATTCAGTATTTTCTATTTTATTAGAGTACAAGTTTTCAAAGTAATTTCTAATTATATTCTGTATATCTGAGGTGTTTGTTGTGATATTCCCTTTTTCATCACGAATGTTAGTAATTTGAGTTTTTTCTCTTCTTCTTTTCGTTAGCATCGCTAAAAGTCTGTCAATTTTGTTTATTTTTTCAAAGAACCAACTTTTAGTCTTGTCAATTCTTTGAATGGTTTCCTTAGTCTCAATTTCATTAATTTCTGCTCTGATTTTAATTATTTCCTGTCTTCTACTGCTCTTGGTGTTGGTCTGTTCTTCTTTTTCTAATGCTTTGAGGTGTGATGTTAAGTCATTTATTTGTTGGTTTTTTTTTTTTTCCTCTTAAGGAATGAACTCAGTGCAATGAATTTTCCTCTTATTACTGCCTTCATAGTGTCCCAGAGATTTCTATATGATGTATCTGTGTTGTCATTTACCTCTAGGAATTTTTTGATCTCCTCTTTGATGTCTTCTTCAACCCCTTGTTCATTCCGTAGCATGTTGTTTAGCTTCCAGTTGATGGAGTAGTTTTTCTTATTCCTTGTTTTGTCGTTGATTTCCAATTTCATCCCTTTATGGTCCTATAGCATGCAGGGTAGTATCTCTATTTTTTAATATTTGCTGAGAGTTGCCTTGTGACATAATATATGGTCTATTTTGGAGAAGGAGCCATGTGCTGCTGAGAAAAATGTGTATTCGTTTACTGAGGGATGAAATATTCTATATATGTCCGTTAGGTCTAAATTGTTAATTGTTTTGAGGAGGTTTAAAGTTTCTTTGTTTAGCTTTTGTTTGGATGATCTATTCATTGGTGAGAGAGGTGTGTTGAAGTCCCCTAGAATAACTGTGTTGTGGTCTATTTTACTCTTGAACTTGAGAAGCGTTTGTTTGATGAATGTAGGTGCTCCATTATTTGGGGCATACAGATTTATGATTGTTATATCCTGTTGATGGATGGTTCCCTTAAGTAATAAGAAATATCCATCTTTGTCCCTCTTGATTAGTTTTGGTTTGAAGTCTACCTTATTTGATATGAGAATGGAAACCCCTGCTTGCTTCCGCCGGCCATGTGAGTGATAAGACTTTTCCCAGCCTTTCACTTTCAGTCTGTTGATGTCTTTTTCTATGAGGTGTGTTTCTTGGAGACAGCAAATTGTTGGGTCATTTCTTTTAATCCATTCTGATAATCTGTGTCTTTTGATTGGTGAGTTTAGGCCATTAACATTCAGAGTTATTATTGAGATGTGATTTTTATTCCCATCCATTTTTATTTGATTTATGGTCTTTAGCTTGATTTGGTTTCTCTTCTGGTTGGTATTTCCTTTAGTTTAATATCTCCCTTTGTTGATTTTCGTTATCATCTTTCTCTTCTTCTTCATGAAAAATGTTGCCCAGGATGCTCAGAAGTGCTGGCTTTCGAGTTGTGAAATCTTTTAACTTTTGCTTGTTGTGGAAGATTTTTATTTTATCTTCGAATCTAAAGCTTAATTTTGCTGGATATAAGATTATTGGTTGACATCCCTTTTCTTTCAGAGCTTGAAATATGCTATTCCAGGATCTTCTTGCTTTTAAGGTCTGGGTTGAGAAATCTGAACATAGTCTGATTGGTTTCCCCCTTTATGTAATCTGCTTCCTTTCTCTTGTGGCTTTTAGTATTCTCTCCTTGCTCAGTGTATTAGGCATTTTCATTATAATGTGTCTTGGTGTGGATCTGTTGAGATTTTGTTTGTTTGGTGTTCGGTATGCCTCTTGAACTTGGTTTTCCCATTCATTCCTCAAGTTTGGAAAATTTTCTGTAATTATTTCATTAAATAGATTACTCATTCCTTTGGCTTGAATCTCTGCCCCTTCCTCTACACCAATCACTCTTAAGTTTGGTCTTTTTATGCTGTCCCATAATTCTTGGATGTTATGTTCTTGATTTCTAACAAGTTTTGCTGTATGGTCTAAATTCTTCTCTAGAACATATATTTTGTCTTCATCGTCTGAGGTTCTTTCTTCCAAGTGGTCTATTCTGTTGGAGATGTTTTCAATTGAGCTTTTATTTTGGTTTATTGCTTCTTTCATTTCTGGAATTTCTGTTTGGATTCTCTTTAGAGCCTCTATTTCCCTATTGAAGTAATCTTTTACTTCCTATATTTGTTTTTGGAGTTCTTTGTCAAAATGATCTTTTGCCTCCTGTACCTGCTCCCTCATCTCATTTTTTAGTTCATTCTTAAGTTCCTTAAACATTTGGCATATGTAATTTCTAAATTCCATCTCTGGCATTTGACCAACTGTGCTTGCCATGACATATACCGATGAGGTATCTTGATTTGTTTGTGTCATTTTCTTTCCTTGTTTTTTTCATGTTGCTTGTGTGTCTATTCTTCCTGCACTGTGGGGCCTTGACTATTTCGATTTTACCTTAAAGCCTTATGTTGTTCCTGTAGTACAATGCTATCAGATCACCTTATAATTCCTTTACACTTTTAAAACCTAACACTTTCTATTCAGAAAATCCACGTTTGATCACAATGTACAGATTTGGTTAACCAGATATTATTTCCAATGTACTCTGTACGCTTCTGATAGGGTTTTATAGCTTCAAGTATTGGATACAGAGGTGTTATGTTTAGGAAGAAGGAAGTGTCTTGAATTATTCTTTCTTGGAAAGTATGAAAAGAGATATCTATTGAAGTGGTTTAGTGGAAGTGGTTTAGTATCAGTAGACGATGGAAGAAAGAGAATGGAGTTGACAATTAGGTGGAAAGACCAATTTATATATAAAGTAAGTTGGAAAAGAAAAAAAAATGATAAAAGAGTAGGAATTGGTGTAAGAGAGAGGAGAGAGAGAATCAAGGAAATAGAGAGTAAACTATATATATAACACCGCTTTGCTACCCAGTTCAATTGCGCCAGTTCTAGAAATCCCAAGTTCTGCGTATAACTTGTTTTTGCCTCTGTTTAGTATGCACTGGCAGGATGTAAACATGAAAGATGAAGGAGGAAGAAAAGATACAAGAGTGAGAAGGAAGAAAAGAAGGAAAGAAAAAAGGAGCGAAAGCAAACAAACACACTGACAATCAATGCGGAAGGAAAAAAAAAAAGCAGAACAAAACAAAGCCAAAAAAAAATAAAATAAAAATAAACAAACAAACAAAAAAAAAAGTCGAACCCCAAGTCTCAGACAGAACGGGCCCTGGGAAGCCCCCCTCATTTTTTTCCTTTCTAGTTCAAACCCATTGTCACTGGATCACGTCCAGACAATCTGCGATCCTGTTAGTGAAATCAAGGCTGCATCTTAGGCCAGTGGCTGTACGGTTCAGTGAAGGAGTGGCCCAGGGGGTTTGTGTGTGTCAGCAGATGAATGGCACCGGGAAGGGGACCCTCCAGAAGGCACCCCCTCCCCAAGCCCACCCACAGTTGCAGCTTCTTGTGGCCGCTGCGCTGGCCTCAGAAACGCCTTCCCCTGCTGGCCACCCCAGAGCCTCACCCAATTGTGCGTTGTTTTCAGAGAGCTGGAGGGTCCCTGGATGGCTGCAGTCGTCACTCTCCGTCTCCTCCCCTTTGTCTGGGTCAGCCACTGCACCCTCCAAAGATGGCGGTGCTCTCCTTCCAGTCAACATCAGCTCCGCAGACTCCCGTGTCCTCGCCAATCGATTTCAAAGCCGTTGGGTGGATGTCTCCCTGCCGAAGTGGCACCGGGAAGCCACAACTGCGGCGCAGACAGCGCTGCTTTGGACTGTGACCCGCTCCACTCTGCCCCTGCTTGCTGTTCGCTGATCTCTGCGCCGCTCTGTCCGGGGCCCTACTACTGAGGGTCGCGTCCGGCGGAGTGTGGATTTGAACTGGTGTTGTCAACCCGCGGTCTCCCGTGGTCCCCCAGCACCAATTCCGCCGGCTGTTATCGCTGGTTTTTATCACCGGTTTCACACTGGTGTGCCGTGAGTTTGGCTGGGGTTGCAGTAGTAGCGCGGTCTCCCCACACTGACTTTGTTTCGCATGGCCTGTGCACCACCCAGGCAGTTTTGCAGGAGCCTCGCTGCTCCAGCCGCTGCAGACAGCTTGTCTCTTTCTCTCTCTGGTAGTGGTAATCAAACCATCCAGGAGATCGGTATTTTCAGCCTATATATATATGATGAAAGGCAATTTATCTGCTTTGTTGGATTCTTTCCACGGAGCTGCCCTGAAGTGCGGCTTCCTCTAATCCGCCATCTTGGATCTCTCCTCGCCTATTTTCATGTCTGTGAGATACAAATTATTTTTTACCTGCCTACCTTGTTTTATTTTATTTATTTCTACAAATGATATATACTCCTACAAGCCATATGAATTGGTGTCATCTCAAATAATCAAAGATTTAAGGTAAAGTTTTATAATCTCAAATGATTAAACATATGTATTAAAAATGATTTCACCTAATTAGACATATGAAACACAAGTTTATTACTAGAACTGAATAATATTTTATATTTCTATCATTTCATTTTTGTCAGATTTGAAATCCATACTTAAATTGTCAACCATTACAAATCTTACTGCTCAAGTTTGAATTCTACCAGTTTAAATTGGTAAATGAAACAAAATTTCTAAGATAAAATTGAATCAGAATGTTGCAGCCAACAAGCAACATTTGTATGTATCAGATTGGTAAATCCAAGAATCAATAGTATAAACCATTACAGACAAAAGAGTTGGGAGAAGTTTCCCTTCCAAAACCAATCTTGGTAAAATGGGAGGTGGGGTTGATTGATTTAGACGAACAGACAGACATGTGGACTCTAGAAAAAAAACCAAAAGAATACCATATAATCAAGAGGTTTTGGGGAGACTGAGGCTGTCCTAACCTTGGACTGGAAGCAGAGGAAAGAACACAATGCAGAAGGCAGTTGGAGGGAAACTACCAATAGTTATGCAAGGGTGCATGATTATTACAAAACACAACTGGAAAAACATTTGCCATCGGAAACAGAATGATTAGGAGAGAGGGCCCATGATTTAAAAGAACCATGGTAAAGACAAGGAAAAATACTGACAACCTTAAATAAAATCGAGATGTCAAAAAAGAAAATTCAAGTGGAAATACTAGGTATAAATATATAATTGAAATATAAAAAATACCACCACAATGAATGGAATGAGGCAGGATGAACAGATGCAGAACAAAGCAGTGCAACAAAAGACAGGAATGAGAAACTTTCTAGAAGTAGCAAGGCAGCAGAAATGGGAATCATGACAGGACAGCTCAGGAATATGGAGATAAAAGTAGAATCACTAACATGTAAAGGAATGGGGGAAGAAAGAGAATAGTCAATTAAATGCTCTTGAACTTTGTAAAGAGACAAGTCCTCAGAATTACAAATAGGCACACAAAATACTACCTGTGTTTCACTTCTGTGAGAATTGCACACTGCTAAGAAATAGGTTAACAAATAATTTAATGTTAGGAAGATGAACGTGTAGAATTTCAGTATATGACTCTTAGCCTGTGACTTAGTATTCCCACTAGTCCCCTAACCACAGACCTAGTTAGATCTAATCAATTGCCTTGTGTCAACAATGCCACTGCATTTTGATTCTATTATTTTTGATTCTATTATTTTCCTAAATTCAGCAATAATTCCTAGTAGCTTAGTTAAGACATCTGGCTACTGTTGGCAGGTGTTTTACAGTATCCTCTTCCCTTGCCCCACTCCATTAGATCAAACCTACTTAAGAACAGACATTTCAATCATCTTCTGTGACTTAATGACAAACATCCAAACAATCCTGAGATTTTGATTTTGTATTGCTTAGCATAGATATTGCAGACCAACGTTATCAATTAAAATTGTTAGACAATAAAGGTTACTTGCTTTTATAAATCTTCTCTTGTTACAGATTCAAAAATATTCTTTGCAATTAAAATTAAGATATACATTAACAAACTTTTTCAGAACATATGAAAAAAATCAGTTCTCAGATGTTCAAATCAGTTTCTAAATGTTTACATACTGCTGAGTCAGAAATGAAACAGACTCCACTTGAATTAATCTGCTATTTATTCCTTTCACTACAATTGTCACTAGGAGAAATAAAAGAACTACAATAAGATCTTTAACAATCAGACTCCAGTCTTATTGTTATCATTATCTATTGTGAATAATTCTCCACATTTATTTAGTTATTTAATCTATTTAACCTTGTCAATTGTGTTAAAACTTCTTAAAATGGTCTAATTATGTTTTAGAAAATTTGGGGGCAAAAATGAAAATATTTAATATAACGTATTTTGTGATTAAAGTATCAGAAGAATCCCTTACATGTTAAGACCTACTTCTGCAACTTTCTGTTTGTTCTGGCTAGGTGCGGTGGCACATGCTTGTAATCCCAGTGGCTTGGGAGACTGAGACAGGAGGATTGTGAGTTCAAAGCCAGCCTCAGCAACTTAGCAAGGTCCTAAGCAAGTGAGACCCTGTCTCTAAATAAATAAAATATTTAAAAAAGGGCTGGAGATGTGGTTCAGTGGTTAAGTGCCCCTGGGTTCAATCCCCTGTACCAAAACAACAACAAAAATAACCCACTATTCATTCTGAAAGAACAGTAGATTAAGAATTTAACATGTCTTCATAATGTCATTACAAAGTGGCATAAAGAGTATTTTAACTATATGCCCTGAAATTCCAACAACACTTTATGGCTGGGAAGGAATTATGAGCTCATCTTATTTTGGGGAAGATTTACCAAAAGCTAACATTTATGGTGAAAGTAATCAATACTGAATTTTATAAACATCTCCCACCATAGGGGAATGGGGCAATGTCCACAAGATTGCCTTCGTTTCAGACAAGACTTGGGGTCCCAAGGCCATGCACACTTCAGATCAACTGGCTACAAATTTAGGGGTTCCCACTATCCCCTCAGGTTTAATTCACTAGAACTCATGGGACTCTAACAAGTGTTGAACTTCCTGTCTTATTGTAAAGAATACAAATCAAAACCAGCCTGAAGACTCTAGGGCAAGGACTGGGAGAGAGGCAGTTTCCATGTTCGAAGATGTGTTCTCTGGGCACATTACTGTAGAGATTTTATCGTAGATTCACTATGTGGCCACATGATTCATTTGCCATGTGATTAAACTTCATTCAGCTTCCCCCCTTTCCTTGGAGGCTGGGCTGATAGCATGTGGTTCAAAGCCCCAATTCTATGGTCTTTCTAGCATGGTCAGCTTCAACCCTGAAACTCCCTAGGGGCTGATCATGAATAACTAACACTCCTATTATTTGAGGAATGCCAAGGATTTAGAGGTTGTTTTCCAGAAAGGAGGGATAATGGCCAGTCAAATCCCTCATTGTACAACATGGTCTTAATGAGAATTCTGGGTAGGCCAGCTTACCACCAGATCAAATCTTAATCCACAGGAGTTGACTGGTTCCATTTAAGATATGAAAACTTAAAATGATTCCCATAATATTTAACAAATGGGATACATGAAAATCAAAGAATTCTTTGTGCTAGTTACTTCCATCACCAGAGACTACATTGAAAATGAAGATAAATAGAATTTTTTTTGGGGGGGGAGGGGCACTCAACCACGGGGCCACATCCCCAGCCCCATTTTGTTTTATTTAGAGACAGGATCTTACTGGGTTGTTTAGCACCTCACTTTTGCTGAGGCTGGCTTTGAATGAATGATCCTCCTCCCTCAGCCTCCCCAGCTGTTGGGGTTACAGTGTGCACCACCACACCCTGCTAAATTTTTTTAATAGTGGAGGCAATTCCAAAAATTAATGTACAAAAGGACCAGAATCTTCAGGAGTTCAAAAACTATGTGAACAACATTGTTATCATATGAACGTTTGTGTCACCCCAAATTCAAGTGTTAAAATTCTACCCTGCAATGTGATAGGATTAGGAGGTGGACTCTGGGAAGTGATTTAGTCATGAGGGCAGAGAGCACTGGTGAAGGGATTAGCACCTACCATGTGAGGGCAGAGCAAGAAGGCACCATTGAAGAATCAGGAGGCAGCCCTCATCACATACCAAATCTGCTAGTACCTTGATCTTAGACTACCTAGCATCTAGAATTGTGAGAAATTCTGGGTGTTTATAAGTTATTTGGTTTTTGCTATTTTATTATAGCAGCCTGAATGGACTGAGAGAAAATATTGCCCAAATTTGCTAAAATCTACTTGTATTTCTTAAATTTATCCTACTTCATCTTTGAATTTCCAAATTACATTTTACTTTTATAAGATAAACTAGAATTTTATTATTTCATAATAACTTAAGACATTACTTTCTTTTCAATTAAAAAATCTAAAATCATTCATTTAGTACTTCTTTTGTAAAAAGTAGCAAATTCTTCTTGTGATGTATACTTACATGACACAGGATGATGAATGCTTTTACTATCTTGCCTATACCCTACATAAAACTTAAGGCATGTTTTCTCTGAAGAATATTCTCATTAGACTGACTAAGGTTTTAAAGCTCATGTTAAGTCTTCCTATAACTTTCACTTCTGTTTTTATAACAAAATTCTATTAACACATTCTTTTAAAAAAATCATAAGATAATTTTATTTATAATGAATGTTATTCTCTCCAAACTTTAAATCATCAGTTACTCTTATAACAGAGAATCAATTTAAATACCACCAAAATGGAATGAAGACAAAACAATGTGCCATTACATATCAGTGTTTTTGATAATCATAATTATATCCAAATAGTCTTGTATCATGGTCCATTTCCAGTGAAATTTTCAAGAAACTGCTAGGGAGTAGTCCTTCATGTAGACATTTTATTGCAAGGTGTGCTAGATGTGGCTCTTGATTGCATCAGAAGTCAGTCAAACAAGTGCTCTGAAGAACAGCTGATACCACAACACTACTTGTATGCAATCCATCCAGAAATGCAAAGCATGCCTTCAGATCCTTTGGTTGTTTTTATCACAGTCCTTATGGAAAGCTGATTGATTGGTCCCTTAAAATTCTAACAGGACAAATCAGTACCTATACAGTTTGTGCCAACGTCCTTGACTTTCTTATAACCACTGACTTGTTTATCAGATCATACAGTGATGATAGTGTTATTTTATCCATATTTTTGCTGTAAACATTGAGAAATATGCCAAGGACAACTAATAAACCAGACCATACATACCTAAGTGAGAGACATAAGGAAAAAAGAATATTAAAATTAACAAGGTAATAATTTTTGTTAACAAAAGAATTTGATAGTCTACAATATTTCTTCAATGAAATAAAATTTTTGATATTAGAGGCCTGTGATAACAGCATGAAAATACACAGTATTCTTATATCTGACTGGCTTGAATTCCATATCTTTTATGATATAAAAAATACAAAGTATCATGTAAAATGAGGTTCATTTGAACTCTGTGGATAATAGCATGGAGTACAACTGTGACCAAAGTCTTAAGACTACGCTTAAATATAGAAGACAAATCTACTAAAGGCCATCTTGGGAATTCAATTCCACAGTCCAACTAGCTGTTTCAGATGTACAGAATACAAAAGGATAAAAAGGGACATGGCCTTCAGTAAGCATAATTTAATTACTGTAATGTACACCTAGCACATGCAGAAAGGAAAATCAAGGTATAGACAATGAATAATCTGTTAACACTGATGGAAACTTATTTTAGGGTTTCCTTTAAAGTTATATATCAAGTTTTCATGATACTACTCTCAAACAAATACCACTCAATAAAGAAAACAGTAAGCACTTTCACAAAAAGCCACAAACTAAGTCACTAGGATACAACTTTCAGAGTACTTCTCTACTTTAAAATCTGAAAAAGGCCATAAATAAACAAGTAGTTTTTAAAAACATGTACTGAAGTATGTAATTCATATATTTGCACCAGGGCCTTGGGGAATCCCTTCATCTCAACAGTGCACACATCACTAGCATTGATTCATATAGGAAATAGGGTCACATCTGCACTGGGCTCTGCTTTGGCAAAAAATGACAAATTTGAAATAACAAATTATAAACATTTCTGAAATAGAAGAAGACACATCAACAGAAAAGAGGTCAAAATGAAAAGAATTCTTTATAGAGCATAACAGGAAAAAAATCCCACATTAAGTTAATATGAAAAAAAAACCCCAATCAATAAATGGGCTAAGGAGCTGAACAGACATTTCTCAGAAGACATATGTTCAATAAACAGATATATGAAAAAAAAATTCAACATCTCTAGTAATTAAAAAAAATGCAAATCAAAACTACTATAAGATTTCATCTCACACTAGTCAGAATGGCAGTTATCAAGAATACAGACAACTAAAAGTATTGGAGAGGAAGTAGGGGGAAAGGGACATTCATACATTGCTGGTGTGACTGCAAACTGGTGCAACCAATCTGGAAAGTAGTATGGAGATTCCTTAAAAAACTTGGAATGGAACCACCTTTTGACCCAGCTATCCCACCCCTCGGTCTATACTCAAAGGACTTAAAATCAGCATAGTATAGTAACACAGGCACATCAATGTTCGTAGCAACTCAATTCACAATAACTAAACTGTGGAACCAACCTAGATGCCCTTCAACAGATGAATGGATAAAGAAAGTGTGGTATATATACACAATAGAATATTACTCAGTATTACAAGAGAATAAAATTATGGCATTAGCAGTTAAATGGATTGAGTTGGAGAATATCATGCTAAGTGAAGTAAGCCAAACCAAAAAAAACCAAAGGGCAAATGTTCTGATAAGTGAATGCTGATCTATAATGGGAAGAGGGGCATGGGAGAAATGGAGGAACTTTGATTGGGCAAACAGGAGGGAGAGGTGGGAGAGGGCGTGGAGGCAGGAAACATGGCGGAATTACCCTAGGTATGTGTATGACTGCACATATGGTGCGATGCAAGTTGTGCTGCAATTGTGTACAATGAATCAAAATGCATTCTGCTGTCATATATACCTAATTAAAATAAGTAAAATTAATTAAAAAAAACCCTTTAGAGCAAAAAAAAATCAATACATTTTCTGCAAAGGTAAAAAAGTTGAAAATAAGAGTGGTTTAAGAAGAAATGTGAAATAATATCTAAAAATAGAGAAATTTGTTGCAATTAAAAAGTACTTACTGAAATGTGAATGGTTTAGCAAAGAATATAAAGGAAAGTACAATGGTCATTGCTTTTCTTCCTGTTGTCACTGTAGGAGCAAAAAATTGATTTAGAAAGTGCCTCTTAGCATGGTAACATTTTGGAAGTCATATGTATTCAACAAATATTTACAGTCAGCTACATGCCAGAATCTATGCTAGGTGCCAGGAGCAATGCAAAGTAAAAACCAAAAAAACCAGGCACTGTTCCTGCTGCTATGTTTATGGCTTTGTAGGGAAACATGAATATTTAATACAGTGAAACGCTAAAGTACAACTGTAGGAAGTACTCAATGGATGCTATGGTACTAAGGAGATACACCATCCCTTAAAGACAGTTCAGTAGAATAGAAAGGTTTTTCTCTCCTAAGGAGGATGTGATTAGGTAGAGCGGGATTATTTGTTAAAAATAGAAAAGGACATACTAATATTTTAAAAACAGTGATCTCTGGATGAGACTGAGTAATTTTTACAATCCTCTTTAATGTCTCTATTAATTCTTCCCTGTCCTTCTAGGGGTTACAGGTGGAAGTGTGCCATAAGGCTGAAGCCTTTCTCCCTAGTCTCAGGTAGAGGTATGAACTTTACACATCTGACCTTCCCTCCACATCGCAGAGCCAGCTCCTGTCTGCCCATGTGCTTTAGTTTCTCACATTACTCATCCTTTTATCCCCAGACTTCACAGTCTGCTGGCACTCAATATTCAAGGCATGAACGAATGACCATCAAATGAAGAAACTTATGGCAACATGTGCCAGGGCTTTATTTCCAATATCTAATTTTGTAAAAGAACCTGTTTTTAGTTGGGTATAATTCTAGCCTCTCCTACATGTAAGTGTGGTCATGTGACTAGGCTGTGGCCAGTTAAACTTGAGCAGAAGTACTGTTTCTAGAAATGCAACTTTAAAAAGAAATTTCCATAAAGAGAAAGGTGTGCCTTTCATCTTCCCTTACTCCATCCCACGGCCTGGAAGGAGGATGAAGACAGCCCAGCAGATAGATGGAGACTGAATCATGGATAACCTTGGAGCTACTACATGTGCTCAGGCAGCAGTGCAGAATATGGTAAGAGCACAGGCATGGAGACAGATGGCCCTGGTTGGAACCCTGTCTCTAGCTGAGTATCAGACAAGTGGACTTCCCTGTGCCTGGCTTTATCCATGCACAAAATCAAACAATAATAGTGCCTACTTTCTTAGGATTAGTGCAAATTAAAATGATTAATAGACATAAGATATCAAGAATGATTTCTCAATATAATAAAGGCTATGTGTGTACTAGGTATTACTTATGACCACCTCTGGATTTCACAGAACAGATAAATACAAAACAAAATAGTTTATACTGTCAAGATAAGGGCTGCATTTCAGTTCTAGCAAATGACAAGCATATCCAGTTACTGGCTCCCCTTATATGATGAGACACTCCTC
Organism: Tamias sibiricus; assembly: GCA_025594165.1. Classification (NCBI taxonomy): domain Eukaryota; kingdom Metazoa; phylum Chordata; class Mammalia; order Rodentia; family Sciuridae; genus Tamias; species Tamias sibiricus. The sequence continues at coordinate 9,542,198 of CM046666.1, forward strand.
TAAAACAACAAATACAAGCTTCCCTCCTCTAGAGTGCCAAGCAAAGTCCTGGCACAGAGTAGGTGCATAAGTATTATTAGTGAAGAAAGAAGTTAATCTTGTTGTACTAGATAATGTAAAAGTGAAAGGTTTAAAAGCTTGGTTTAAATTTAACCTATCATAATTGAAATGCAAGAGTTTCCTAGTTAAAAGTGTATAAAGGTAATATTCTCTTTGAAAGTATTTGTCTCATTATACTTTTACAGCAAATTCTTTTAATGTATTCAAAAGTTACTATTTTGATAAATGTATACATTTCTCTTTAAGATTAAGCTTTTAGGGCCTGGGATGTAGCTCGGTGGTAAGAGTGCTTGCCCAGCATGCTAAGACCATGGGTTTAATCTCCAGAACCACAAAAAGAAAAAAAAAAAAAGTTTTAAATTTGAAAACAAGAAATTAAAATGAAATATCATTTGCTTTAGAATAATAATTTTAAAAAATTTCACAAGTCAAAGAATAAACTGGTATAATAGGACAACTTTCCTGTCTTTTGGAAACAGCATCAGACAAAAGATAAATGCTTACTTCATAATCTAAGCAAATAAATCCCTCCTACCTGTTACAGCAACAAGTGCACCAAAAATTTTAATCAAAGCCAGAACAAATGAAATTCCAAAGTATCCAGTGAGGGAAAAAAGGAATGCATAACCATAGGTCTGAAATGGATTCTGCAACAAATAAAAAAGCCTGTTAAAAAAATACAAACAAACCCTGAGGTATTACAAATGAAATAAAAGCAGAGATTTTAATTAACTTCTTAAGCAATAATAAGCCACTCAACAATGCAGTCAAGCAAACATTATTTAGTTTTGATTTAATGGAAAAATAATGATGAAATTAAAAATCCTCAACTTCTACATTATGAACTGCTTAAAAGTTAACTTATAGGGTATAGCGAGGATAAATAAATTTAAATATCTATCATTTTATTTCTGATCTGCAATATTATATTAGAGTTATCAAATTATACCAACAATAGCCTTTTTAAATTAGGGGAATTAAGAATATATAAAAAAAACTATGTAATGGAAAGTATTTATTTAAAAAATGCAATTAGTATTTACCTTTGAACAAAATGTTACTGCAGGGCTTAATCCACTAGTGCATGTCAATCCCAATAAAATGTATACAAAACCAATTGAATATGAATATAAAACCTAGAATAGATAAAGTGGGAAAAAGCACTATCAAATCAAAATAGAAAATTGAGGGTTTTAAATAGAGTTCAGTTAATTAAGTAAGCAAAACAAAACCTTTGTAGCAGTATCATTCCCATTTTGCCTAACTCTCTGGAAACGATGGCTGATGCTAAGTCTACTACAACTTATTTTATGTACCAAATAACAGCACTACTAATCTGTTCTTACACATGTACATAATTTTTCTTTTTTTGCCTAGTTTAATTACTGAATACAAACCAGATTTAATGTCAGCATTGTAAAAATATATACAATCAAAATGAAACCCTTAAAATAAATTACTTATAGAACATGAAAAGAACCCCAAACATAAAGTTTACAAGAGATATTAATATATATTGAAAATAAGCAGTCCAAGGCATAATCTATTGCTTAATTTCCCTATCAACCATTTTATCTCTTTTTATTACAGTCCTCATAAACAGTCTCAGGTACTACTCCAAATGAATTCCTTCACAGATTTCTCACAACCAACCTATGCAATAGGTATATATTTTTTTTCCCTTTGGTGCTGGGGATTGAACCTAGGGGTGCTTCACAACTAAACTACATCCCCAGTCCTTTTTTATATTTTATTAGACACACAGCCTTGCTAAGTTGCTGAGGCTGGTTTTGAACTTGCAATCCTCCTGTCTCAGCCTTGTGAGCCGCTGGGATTACAGGTGTGCACCACTATGACTGGCTGCTATAGGTGTTCTTAGTTCAGTGTTCCTCACCAATTTGCAAATGAAGATATTAAAATTAAGAGATGTATTTTCCTAAATATGATGTAGTAAAGTTAAGATATGAACTGAGGCTATCATTGTCAGAGTTTACCATCTTAACCACTACATTTTATTAACTTTCTAACCAACTATAGTTCCATAATTCCCTCTTAGGTCATCCTTTTCTTATTTAGAAAAAGTAGTAATAATGATCAAGGAAATTACTGATCAAAAATAAAGTTACTATATTACTAGGATATACTTAAAGATGCACCAGTCTGTGCTGAGAAAGTTAATGTGATGTATTCTGTCTATGAAGGCTGTTGGTTCCAAGATTAATGTGTACACACACACACACACACACACACACACACACACACACTCTCTCTCTCTCTCTCATAGATATAAAAGCAGTTAGAAGATACATTGAAAGAAAAGAGGTATTTACAATAACAAGCAAAAGAAACACCTAACAATAACTTTAACAAGAACTGTGTTGGATTGATATGATGGAAATGTAAAGTTCTAAAAGATATTAAAAAAAAAACACTTGAATAAAAGAAAGGCATACCTTATTCTTGGACTGAAAGAATCAAGTGTACAGATGCCATTCTCCCTAAATTAACTTATAATTCAATGCCATACCAATCACAATACCAATGGGATTTCTAGATTTTTTTGGGGGGTGTATGGACACCCAAGAATTACTATTGGTAGTAATGTTCTGAAAAACAAAAGGAACAATGCTGGCTAGTTCTAAGAGATGGCAAATGTATGGTAAAGCTGCTGTTGTTATATGTAATGGTGCAGAATTAAATTCAAGTGAATTCTACTGTACATCAGAATATGATATTATAAAGAAGGCATTTAAAATAAGCTGGAAAAGCGGACTTATTTGATAAATATAACTGGAACCAAATAATAGCCATGAAAGAAAAATATTTTTAGAGTCTTGGGTTGAATTAGGATTTAACAAAAAAAGGAAATCATAATGCCAGACAACATGGATAAAATATTTAAAATCTTAAAGTTAGGAAAATTCCCAGCCAGAAGTCAAAGATAAATTGGACCATATAAAATTATAAACTTTTACATGGAAAATAACATCAAATACAAAGCAGGGAGTAAAATGACATGACAAAGGGTTCTCTGAATGGATAAAAAACTATAAATCAATGAGGAAAAAAATGATTAAGTATACAGGTAGCTGTTAGCAGTGGTAGCGGTAGTTTTTCTTTTTACCTTCCTATAATGCTGACTGATTTCTTTAGGAAAACAATGATAAACTAACTTTAAAATGCAAGGCAAGTCTGATATTCTATTTCAGAAAAGTAAGCACATTGCCATTTTTTAATCTGTCTGACATGAAGGAAAAAGGACTTGAGTATTTACCATTTCAGAATTAGAAGCATTGTGCAGTTTCATAGCTTTCTCTTGAACATTTCCAATGACAGCATCTGCACACAGTGCCAGGGAAATAAGCATCACACCTTCAAGAAGGTAAAAGAAACAGTCTCCTTACTTAAACACATGGACCATAATCAAGTTCTAGCAGAAGTTAAATAGCCTAAAAAGCAAAAGCTGGTCTTCAACCACACCTGCTCTGTAAGATATTAAAAGAAACAAAAAGTCACACTAATAAGTTTAATGCTGCTATTATTGAATTTCAATGTTAAATAACAGTTTCACTGTGGGTTATGTTTGAAAAAAAGTTTCTGTAATAAGGAAGAAGTTCTAGCTTTATTATTGTACAATCATACATTTTAATTTACCAAACTTGATTCTGAATGCTCTTTTACTGCTTTCAAATATTGAAAGACATGGGATTTTTGAGGATCCTCAAAGGAATTTCCTGCCTCCTTAAAGGCTGTTCAAAGATAATCCCCAGATGTTCCAAATAATGGCAATAACATGAAAATACTTCAACTGTATCCTACGGGGAATATTTTAAAGAAAATTTTTATTTGAGCAAGTCTGCATATATATATATTATTCCTTCCAAAGTTTTGTCTTTAATAGCCACTTTACCACATCTTTTTTAGATAATACACTCTACAAAGATCAGAGTAAGGATAAGTGCTCATCAATTATCCTTCATGAAGTATGGCTGGGTTCTAATTCTCTTCAAAAATATGCAGCTGAAACTTAGGAAGGGCCAGCACCAGAGGTACAGTGAGAAGTTACGGAGCCACTGTAGCCCCCTCCCACTTCTTCACTGCATGTGGCTTCATATCCATTACTCCCTATCTTACTATCTCTTCCCACTAGCTCTGTGTGAGGCAACTTATCATTATCTTGTTCCATGGGTGAAGCTTAAAGAGGTCTGGTAATTTACTCATGGTTGTTGTATTTTTAAATAATTCAAAGAGAATTTGAATCTACAGTTCTCCTTGCAAATTCTGTACCTTTTTCAACACTGCCTTTTCCTAAAATAAATAAATAAATAAATAAATAAAATAAAATAAAAATCAATTTCTGATATAATCTTTAGAGTTTCTGATTTGTGAAAATTAAGCATTCCTGAAAAATATAGACCATGACAAGAACAGCTACATTCACAGCATTCTCTGAAACTGAGCAATGAGTGCTTATGATCAAGTTTAAAGAGCAGATGGAGTAGGTCCTACCAGACTCTTGTGGGTGTTTTGAGAGGCAGAACTGAAATCCATTCACTCAGTCTGGCTAGCTAGGGTACTGAGGAAAACTTGACAACTGGCAATAAGTTTTGATTCTTAGGAAAATACATATCTTTTTCATATGTGAAAGAAAGTTAATTATTTTTCTCAAAAATAATTACAAAAATAATTTCTCAAAAATAATTATACTTGGTGATATTATTACTTTTTGCTCTTCTCTGAGCTTCTTTGAAGACCTAGACATTTTAAATAGTCTGTCAAGTTAGGAGATGGGATGATACTAAATTAGTATTATTAGTAAAATTGTTTCAATAATTCAAGTGCAGTACTGTATATGCAATAAATCCCAATAATACCACAAAACAATTTATCTGAAAGGTAAACTAGAATAAAAACAACTCCTACACCTATTTTTTTATTCATATTTTTGCATAGCCTATAAAAGTTTTTCTGCTTTTGAAAAATCTAATTTTAATTTGTAAAATTTTACTTAACACACTAAAGAGAAAACTTTTTGGTAGAAAATTTAAGCATTTTCAGGTAATATTAACATTTACATTATATAGTTTAATATTAAAGTACAGCACACCTTTCCCCTTTAGCACAAATAATGACAATAAATGCACAAGTTTCAAAGTTTATTTTGTTTCTTGGTGCTGGGTATTGAACACAGGACTTTGTGTATTAAGTGCTCCACAAACTGAGCTACATCTTCAGTCCTCAGTATTTTTTTTTTTAAATGAGAGTAGAAACAACAATGACTACTGTATTTCCCCTATTACTCATGTGCACAGTTCTAATTCAGCATGTAAAAAACTAATCTAACCTACATTTGATCATCAAGGATTTTGACTGGGCAGCCTAATTATGTTGAAATAAAAGGTATTACAATAACTTACATTTTTGGAGTTGTGATATTTTTACTATAGCCTATAAAAGTCTAAAGGCCTTATGTTAGATATGAGAATCACAGATGTTATACCATCATTTAAAATCCTTATGAAGTTTTAGAAGTTCTTATTCTAAAACCAAAATGCCTATAAAATCTAGAAATATAAATTCCTTACCTGTCATATTGAATTTAGGTGCAATTGTGCTGTCAGCAAGGGTAAACCAGATGAGGCCAAGGCTCATGCATACTGCAGCAGAGACATCTGCAACATTATAACGTTTTCCTATATAAAACAAAGGTAAGCCCATCTCATTATGAGAATATTCATCCAGCCTATTGTTAGATCTATGTGCTTAACCAAGTAGAGCTGGGATCTGTTTTTTATATCCAATGCCAAAAATATGAAGAACACTTAGATCAAGGGATGAGACAGTCACAGAAGGGGTTCTGACGATTAAATGATCAATGGGCACAGCATGTCTTTAAGTCAGAATGGAATCCTACATCATCTGTTATCATAGTGAATAAAATACATATGATCATATATTGCTTAATGGTGAGGATGCATTCTGAGAAACCCATCTTTAGGTAATTACATTACTGTGCAAATATCATAGAGTATACTTACACAGGCTAAGACAGCTATGATGTCCCTGGGCAATACTATCTTATGTGACCACCATCCTATGTGGTCTACTGTTGACCGAAACATCTAATGTGGTACATGATGGTATTTTGGCAAACACTGACAAGAATAATGTGCATTTGAAAGCATTAAATTTTTTTTGTAGAAATGTTTTTAATGAATTTATATTAAAAGGTACAGATTTTCTTGTTGTTTATAAATACCATGATATTCATATTTAACAAAACAAATGTAGTATAATATTTTAAGGATTATAGGTAATATTATATGTGCCTCATAAGGTTAAGTGTGATTTGATTTTTTTTTAAAGTATAAAGGAGCCTAATTTATTCAAATGAGAAGAGACAGCTCCAGAAGGGTGAGAGGGGACCCAACAGGGATTGCCTAAGTGTGATTTTTAATATGGATTGAAGTAAATTTTCCCCACATGAACCACTGCCCTGTGATGATATGTCAAGTTGCCTTATTTTAATATGACAATTACCCACTGTACGAGGAGGTTGAGTGTGGACTCTGTAGAGGAATAAAAGAATTGAGAAAAGGAACTTTCCAGGTACTTCTGAGCTAGGCCTTTAATATGTGAATACAGTATTGCTAGAAATGGCTAAATTTCAAAGTAAATTTTTTTTTCTCTCAAGTTCAAATTATTGTTTCCAGATACTGAGGTATATCAGAGAAGTATCTATGTTTTTATAATACCTTACTTTTGTAAAGAGACCCCTCATAACTGTTAGGATACCTAGATGCTCACTAAAATATGATAGATGCTTAGTGTTTTCCTAATGCTAGATGCCATAACATGTCCTACTGGTTTCAAATAGTATGAAAATATATCATTACTATACCTTGAATAAAAACTCCTCCTAGCATAACAGGAATCAATTTGCAGCACTTGAAGATGACTTGGGTGGGATAATTCAGGTAGCCCAAGGAAGTGTTTGATAACCCCATAGTACCCACAGTTAGAAAAGCTATTATCATGTAGGTTTTTCCTGGTATTCTGTAAAAGACAATTTTTAAAACCTTCATTTTTGGGACCCAATTCATACTACTTTAAGATAATGTGTTTACAAGGTGTAAATATCTAATTGCTTTTCAAATTTCTGGTTAATATTTCTGTAAATATGAGTAAAAGTATCACTATTCTTAAAGTTGAAACACTTCATATAAAAGAACACTGGTAAAAATAACAATTTGATTTTATATAACTAATCATAAATGAGGACTCTCAATTATGTAAAAGGTTACTGAGATTCTTAGCAAAGGTATAAGCATTGGTCAAAGGGTTTTAAGAAGTATTTCTAGCTGCAGTTAAAACCAATCTTGACTAAACTTAGAAAAAGAGATTGCCTTAAAAAATATTAACCTCTATAGTGTAAAAGGCACCTAAAAAAATAATTTCAACAAAAATTTAACTTCTAAACTGTTATTCTGTTTCCTAATGTTTCCATCTAGCATTAGGAAAAATTTATCTATCCATTCTGCTAGCATAACCTAAGCAGAATTTCTTAGAAAAAAAAAGTGCATGAGCTTTAAAATGCTGGACATGATTTTTATTATACTATCTTATAAATCAACTCTCTGTGTTCTATAAAATGTCACAACAATCAACTTTAAAATAAGATAAAAGGGCTGGGGTTGTGGCTCAGCGGTAGAGCGCTCGCCTAGCACGCATGCGGCCCGGGTTCAATCCCCAGCACCACATAAAAATAAAAGGCATTGTGTACAACTAAAGCAAATAAACAAATATTTTTTAAAAAAATAAGATAAAAGTATCTTACTCTCTCTGATCTCAAATCTTTTAATTTTGGCTCTATCTAGATTTCCTAATACAGTTCCTTATTAGGCATCTTTAGAATTTCAAGTCATTATTATGACCCTATGCTCAACACTGACTAGATATTTAATGGTCTAAAATAATAATATTGTACACTGGTGTTACAAACAAATGAGTCATTATTCACATAATTTGATGATGTTACATACTTAAGTGGAATTTCCCTTTTGAAATTTGTCTTTATGTTTAAATCAAGGCAACAACATTCCTTCATATCTTTTATATGGTCAGACATAAGGTAAAATAATTAACTAGGAAAAATTTAATTGCAATTTATCACATCTACATTTCAATTTTGAGGACTTTCCTATCTAAGTGCTAATACAGCAGTCAACATTTAAATCCACTAGAAAAAACTTGGTATGCACATATACAATGGAGTACCCGAAGACATTTTCACACTGTCCCTAAACCTCACTGTCTTAATCAGTGAAGAAATATAGTGAGACTTTCCCTGGTAATGATACAAATCACAATTGTCAAATTTCCTCAGACACATCACAAAAACATTGGTGGCCAGAAAATAAAAGTTCAAGTCAGAAAATTTACAAGATTAGAAAAGTATTATAGCACAGGTAGAAAGAAAACCAGCCTGAAACTCAGGAGACCTAAATTCAAATCATTCCAACTGACAACAACTTACTATACAATCTCATGAAAATCTCAGCAAGCCTCTACGTCTTTGTTTTCACATTCATAAAACAAGGAAGTTGGATTTTACCAGCTTGCCTCTAGAATTCTCATTGTTTGTATTTTATTTAATACCTCACTTACTTACTTCTTTAGAAGTGGGGGCAAAACCATAACAAACAACAACAACAACAAAAAACCCTTAAAACTGATTTGACAGATCTCCTTTGTTAAAAAAGTAATTAAAAATGGAATTGCAAGGTAATCTTTGGTGAACATTAATAAGTAGCATATATAGGATGTTATAGTTTATGATATGTGTTAGCACACATTATACATTTGATTCTCAATAAAACTGAGAATTTCAGAGACTTCCCTGAAGTTTTTCCAGAGCTAATAAGCAGTAGCACCAAAATTCAAATCAATGTTTTCAAACTTCAAATCCTGTTCTCTTTCCTATACACAGCTATATACATGAACATAGGGGAAAAAATACAACCCTAAGCAAACAGTTTAGCTAATTAAAGGTCTAAAGAATATTACCACTAAATAAATTCAAGAGTGTATATTAAGTAACACGTGGTTGGGCATATTTTCATTATGTCATCTTTAATGACAATTTTTTAAATTTAAAATGCCTCAGAAGGAAAAGGTTTCAAAATTCAAAATTACATTTACGTCTATAAATTCTTCTTCCAGATTTTTTTTCACCTATGTTTAAATCAAATAAATTGTCTTATTTTAAAACATATTATGGTCATGTGGCTTAAAGGTTGGGATAAACATGGCCCACTCCCATATCATCTAAGTAGCTAATGAGAGGTGTTTCCTTCTGAAATATGGCAGGAGATACATCATCTTTGTGTAACTTTTCTCTTAACAAAGATGGCTTTAGTGTCTTTTTTACCTTAGAAGCAATCGGAGACCAATAGTTTGCTATAGGTAACAAATCTTCAGGTTTTCTTACATAATAGTCTCGACAGATATATTTCATTGCTTTTTATTCTATCACTTATGGCTATATGTTATAATTTCAGAGCATGAAAATAAGGAAGATGATATCCTCAGATTCAAATATTTTTATTATAACTACTACAACAATTTATTGGCAATAAAGAGTTTGGCAGGCAAAAACTAGATACGTGAAGAAACACGTGTCACAGATTCTTCCAGGAAGAATCTTATGTCACAGAATTAAATATTTCAAATTGTACAATTATCATCACACAAACTTCAAAATCATTTTTTGTTTTAAAAAAAAAAGCTGTGATTATTTTTAATTTACTGAAGGATTAAACATTTACATGAAAGAAGACAGAATGCCCATATTATAGTCTTTATTGTATTTAAACTGCATAACAGATATATGAAATCAATATTAGGGTGTGAGAATAAAGGAATGACCACTCTTTTTACATTTATCAAAATTTCACAAATTCCTAACCACCTTCTATTCATAATTAGAGACTGTTTCCTTGCATACTGTTAAATATGCCATTAAAATATATCAAGATATTTTTCAATTCTAGATGGTTGTTAGTATGAAAGATATTATCAAATCAGCCATTTAGGTTTTAACAAGAAGTAATGAAGTATGTTTTTCTAATGTTTAAGAATGAAAATATTAGCTACTGGATATTCCATGGCCATTTTAGTTGGGTAGATCTCACAAAACATTAACTTCACATTTTAAAAATCACTATAAAAACAGATATTTCACTCCATTACTTCTATGTCAGTTGCAAACTAAACCTTTCTGTAATTATACCTATTTCAGTGAACTTCATAAATATACATGTATTTCTGTTCAAAAAGATATACTTTACCATAAGTTGAGGATAAGTATACATTTAATTTTGTAATATTACTAAAGAGAGGCCTCACTCTTTTCAGTGTATAAAGAAAACATTACATTAATTTTATTAAGCTGATTACACTGATAACAAGTCATGATTAGATAACATTAATAGGAAATATAAATTTCATGCATATTTAACAAACTAAATTTTTTCTAAAAGAAGATTCAACTAATACTAGTGAACTTAACTAACAAAAAAAACAAGCTACATACCTTCTCCTTTTATCCTGAATAAGCTGAAGTTCTATTAGGCCAAATATGGAGTAAAATGCAAATTGCACTAAAGTAAGGTACCAGCCATAGGACTTAAAACCCTCCACTGAAAATATTAATTCCTGTCAAAAGACACATGGATACTGTTAAGTTCAAGTGGACAGACCAACTTACTCTTGTTAAATTCTCATAAAAACAACATTTTAAAAGAAATCAAGCCATAGACCCCACCCTCATCAAACTATGAGGCTTACAGAAGTTAGAAGTTAGTTCTCTCCACAGAACTGACACTACATACCCAAGTATGAAAGCATGAAATATAATGCAACATGATGTGTTTCTTTATTTAAGCAAAAACACATCACAATTAAAAGTTGCCCAAAACAATGAAAAAGGTGACTGGCTCACGAACTTATAAAAAGCAGATTTCACTAGAAGTCTATCATCTTATGGCTGTTCTACTGAAACATAGTTCAAATCAATAATATAATTTTTCAAAATTCTTGTGCCCCAGATTATGTAAAACTTCCCTAAACACAGTATTATGTCATAAAGTAACATTTACACCATTTATTAACAAATCATTTTTAACAAGTCATTAAGAGTTATTCTACTGAAGTTATCTGGCTTAATTTTAAATGAATGCCTACCTTATGTGTGGGTGTGCATGTATGTGTATATCACATTAGCAAACCCCAACCATTTTCCTTGAACTATTTCAATATCTGATAAGAGCTAAGAACAATGTCACTTTCATAAAGTAAAAATGGTAAAACTACAAATGTAATTTGCAGTGGTTTTTCTAATTTAAAACTTTGCACACACTGGTTATTAACAAAATATTTAATCATTAATCAAATATGAAAAAATGCATCTAATGAAGTTTGTAAGGTAAATTTCTAATTCATTTTCCTTTGCAATAGTTACCTTTTGTGCCAAGCTACTTGTAACAGTGGAATGCTGAAGGAAAAAAATGTCAACAAGAAATTCCAATCTCTATTTTTAACTTATTCATTATGATATCATAAATTATATCATCTTCTGGTAGGAAATCCAATTGTAAATATTAACATTTTTAGCTCATGTTTTGGTTTATATTAATATTCTTCACAGCAGACTTGTAAGCTAGCTAAATAAGTCAAAATTCTATCTTCTTTATTTACATTTACCTTTACAATTCATCTGTATAAAACAATGAAAACGAGTAATATTTTAAAAAATCACTCTTAATTTATTAGTACTAATGTACACCAGAAATACTATGTTTTCAGAAAACACAATATTCCTTTTCTTGAATTACAAAGCTTCTCTCACCTTATGGAGTTGTATTAAAAATCTAAGTTGCTAAAGGATAAAAACATTCATTAGTTAAATGGCCATTAATAACACTGATTCCCATTATACTATCCTGTTTTTACTAGCCAGGATCCTCACTCATCCAGCTTGTGTTTTTGAAGATTACAGATTTGCTGCTGGCCAAATGTATAGAACTATCCCCAAACACAATGCAAATATGAAATAAACTATTGCAATGTTAGAAGTGTTCTGCATAAACAAAAATCAGACAAATAAGTCTGGCAAAGTGGGATTAGAGAAAGCAAAAATGAGAAATATTTGACTATTACAGGATTAAAATATCATGATATATTTTTATAAAAAGATCTTTTATCATTGAGCTCAAAAAAAAAATCAAGAATAAATTATGCTACAATTCAATTTTATTGGAAAATTAAATTATGTTCCCAGGTATCAACAAATACTTGAAACTTTCTTTTTAAAAACACATGGCTGCAACTATCTACATTTTGTTAAATATTTAAAAACATATTTTCATAATTTAAATTTTTCAAGATTGTCATCTTTCCTCCCCACTTAAAATATTTAAACTGTTTTCAGTAGCCCTTTCAAGAAGTCCTTTTGTATTACTCTATAAAAAATTCAAATTTATAAATCAACTGGTAAACTGTTAGTGAAAATATCACAGACGAAACTTTTAATAAGTGCTGATACTGAAACTAACGGCTATAAATAATTAACATATTACAAATAAATAACTATTTACCTGCAAATATCCATAAATTAGGTAAAATACAAAAACTCCAGCAACACATATGAAAAACTGAGTCAGTTTGTTAAATTTGCTGAGATTTATGCCAAGTACTATAATGTCATCAATTGACTTAATGTGTGGTGACATTGTTTGGGTTTTGGATGGCACAGTGATAGAGATGTATTTCCTGGAGTTGTTGAACTTGAGGTCCATTGTTCTTATTTTGCTGCATTCAGGACTTCCAGAGTTAGCTCTGTTGGTTTGCTCGTTTTCATTTAATTCTTCTGCTTGCTGTGCCAAGTCCTAGAGAAGGAAATATGTAATTAATATAAAACATTTATATCATAAAGTATTATGCTCCAAATTCTAATCCAAACTATAAAATTGCGCAGACGAGGCTAATTCTGTGGATGTTAATATCTTAACTCAATTACAGCTTCTAAACAACCAAAAACATACCTGCCAATTTATTTACACTTGATAGAGCAATTGCATCACTAACTTGGATATAGACCACACTCATTTTCATAGCAACAAACCAAAAGCTAATCTGTTTTGTCAAAAAACTAAGCAGGATGTTATGTTTTTATATCTAGTAAATAGATAACTTCTAACTTTTTTTAGAGTCTACAATAGTGTATGCATAACACTCTCAATGTTAAAGTTAATCTTCACTCAGAGAACAGTAAAGAATAAGAGGTGTTCCCTTAAATACTAGAACAACTATAAAATCTATTTGTCAGTAACATTTTAAAAGTCACCCAACTGTAAGTTGCTTAAAAAGCTAATTTACCAAAGACTGTAGAATGAATAATATGTTTTAGTAATAACATCTCTTAGGCTAAAATAAAATATTTTTTTTCTTTTGGAGATCATTTTAATTTTAAAAGTCTCCGGGGTACAAAAGGATAGAATATGTGTCATCTTTTGTTCAGTCTGTGGGGAAAAAAATATGAGGTATCATGGAAGACTGTCAATTTCTCTTTGGATTTCAATAAACTGAAACTTGAATTCCATATAAAGGCTGAGGAGACTCAAGATTTAATGACAATTAAAGAGAACACATTTATTAGGAAAAACCTTTTTTTCTAGAAAAGACTATTACAATTCCAGTGAGAATGAAAATTTATACAGTAAGGGCTGAAGAGATAAGTATAATTTTGATAGCGAGCTTCACTTTGGAAATCTTTTAATATAAACTGTTGGTTTAAGATAGTAAGAACTAGTGTTGCCTCTTCATGATCATTCCCAATTCACTGATTTATAGATGAACTATGCCCTAACTCAAAAGAGGGCCGAGTCTCTGAATGCAACTTGTAACTAAGAACACTTCAGTCACCAAAACATTTAATTTTATACAGTCTGTGCTATGTTTCTAAATAGAGAATATGTAGTTTTACAAAGTTTTGCTTTGTTTCTTTTCCTTTATCTTTTCTTCCTTGTACTTTGTTCTTGTTCTCAGGCTATGTTTCAAACATTGCTCTCTCTCAATTAAGACTTTTTACGCTGTCATCTAGGATAGCCTTGAGATGTGACTGTCTTTATAAACTATACTTTAAATTATTTTCTCTAATGAATCCTGCTTTTATGTGTAATTATAATGCACCAAGTAAAAAAATAAACAAATAGAAGAAAGACCAGTAGAATAGAGGAAGGGGTTGGGGAGGGGAGGGAAATGGGAAGTACTGGGAAATAAAATGCAGTAAGATTTTTTTATGTGCAAATATGAATGTCAAATTGAACCCCATTGTTATGTATAATTATAATGCACTAATAAAAACATAATAAAAATAAATTATCTTCAGTAAATATTTCATCAAACCTGTGCTTGAATGTAGAACAAAAACTTTTAACAACTATTTGCTATGTATAAGCACGGACAAAAAGTACCCCTTAAAAATATCTGGCAGAACATAAACTTCTAAGCCTCCTCTCTCTCACTTCTTTCAATAAAGCCTAAACCACCAATATTTCATTCCTGAAAAACATCATGGACTTTCAAATATCCTTGTCCTCTGGTCATGATGTCCTTTCACCTAGTCTCCTTTCTCTGGGATCAGGTTTTGAAGTTCAGTTTTAATGTCTCCTTTGTGACACCCTCCCCAACTCCCCCAGCTGGGAGGAGACAGATGTAAGTGAAGATTCACATTCTAATAGCCTCTGCATGCAATAATTGGATAAGGCAAATAAACTGGTCCTTCCTCTGGATACTCTCAAATTTCAGCTTGTAATCCCCATGCCTTGCTTGAAATGGACTACGGTGTTGGCAAGCTTTATGGGAAAAACGAAAAATTTTACAGAATTCGGAGAAAAACACAAATAATGATTATGTACTTATAACATGTTTAGAATAAAGTTTTATATTAAAATCTCATTCCTGATTTGTTGGTATCAAAATACTTCTCCAGAAGGTAAACTTCTCTCAAAGTCACCTTCTTCTGTGATGTGTGTAATTTAGCAAAATGCCAAGCACATGAATACTATTTTAGCTAATATTTCAAGAAAGCAGTATAGCGTGGTGCTTTGGAATTTAGACAGATCTGAATTCAAGACTGGGCTTTGCTATGTATTAACCGAGGCGTCTTGGGCAAATTATTTAACCTTTTTGAGGTTTAAGTTCTGTATCTCTAAGAAGGGGTGGGGAGAGGGATTGGGTCAAAAATATGGTTACCATAAAGATTTTTGCCGTGACCATATAAAATAAATGTAAAAGTGCTCAGTATATAGTATGACAGTACATGTATGCTGGTGATTGCTATGGTTTAGATGTGTTGTTCCCCAAAAGCTCACGTGAGACAATGTGAAGTTTGGAGGAGAAATGATTGGATCATAGCCTTATTCTAATCAGAGAATTAATCCCTGATGGACTTAATGGAGGCAGGTGGGGTGTGGCTGGGGCAAAGCTATGGGGTATATATATTTTGTGTCTGGAGAGTGGAATCTCTCTCGGCTTTCTGATCACCAGGTGAGCTGCTTCCCTCTGCTACACTCTTCCACCATGATGTTTTGCCTCAACTCAAGCCCCAAGGAATGGAGCTGGCCTTCTATGGAATAAGACCTCTGAAACCTCGAGCCCTAAACAAACCTTTTCTCCTCTATAATTTTTCTGGTTGAGTCCTTTTTTTAGTCACAGCAGCGAAAAAAACTGACTAAAACAGTGATAATTATTCAACTACTTAGAAAGATTGCTGGTGTGGTCTCTTGTGTTGAAGCTGATTCACTCTTTGATGTGCAAATGGATCTGTATTTCTGATTTTTGCTTCTTTCCAAATGCTTCTTTAATATTTTAGTGAAGTTCTACTGTCACTGTGTATTAAAAATGTCCAAGTATGAACTCATTATTTCCCCCTGAAAACAAATCTTTTCTTCTTCCTATATTCCCAATCTCAAGTAATGTTACTTAGTATGAAACATAAACTCAAAGTCCAGGAGTTACCTTAAGATTCTTTCCTATTCCTCACATTTAAATCCTTCAAAGATTCCTGTTGACTCTACATCCACAAGTATATCTAAAATATTTGACACTTCCATCAAACAGCCATTTTCTCCAGATTAGCTTGTGTATAATTTCCTCTTTTCACACTGCTGAACATGATATCTGACCATGCTGCAACTTTGATTAAGACCCTGTACATTCAAAACTAATTGCTGTTCTAGATTTTTACAGCACGGTTTATATACATGTAATATATAAATATATAATTTACAAATGTCTAAATCATAATGGCATGGCTTTTGTGTGTGCTTTTCCTACAAAAATGTGAGTTCCTTAAGGCAAGATATGTTGCCTTCACATGCTTTTCAAGCACATAACAAAAATATCAGATATTAAGTGAAGGACTCTCTTGCACTTTAGTATTCATCATTGAATCAACAGTATTTTGCTCCTTTTCATCATTTTAGCTCTCCCAACACACTTCTTTACAACCTCAGAACTGCAGATCTAGGCCACATGGGCAGTTAAATTCCTTCAGCACTATCCTTTCTAAACATGAGCAAAAATACCAGCATCTCTCCCGAATTTCCCACAAAACACCTGAAATGAACATGGAAATAAACTTATTTCCCTTGCTTGCTTGAGACATCGGTACCACAAAACCTACCCTTTAAAGCTTTGCCTTTAGAATGTAGTTTCGTGTCATTAATCTGCACACTGCTGATCAGAATGCACGACTGATGAAGGCCTCTTACACTAAGAAACTGCAATCCCCAATGTTTGCCATCTCCCTTCCATTTCAAACATTAAGGACTGATATTAACTACCATCTAAAGAAACTGAGTCTGTCTTTCTGATGCAGGGGGAGAAGAATCAAACAGGAATTAAAACTAGTTTTCAAATTAAACAATATTTGGCTTTTCCTTAGAACTTCACAATAACCCACGAAACTAAAATAAACAAGAAAATCAGGAGTGTGAATCACTGCCTGAGTTCTCTTCCTGAACTCAAAATAGATATCTACATTTAGCTACTTGATGGTACAAGTAACAGCTAAAATGGAATTAAGAGGTAGCATCTCTAGCACATATTGGATATTTCAAAATCATTAAGTGATAGTGTTGACTTATAATGACCCACTGAAGTCAAAATTAGTTATTTCTTAATCTCTCTTTTCTAATCTGAAAGATTCCCACTATATATATATTAAAAAAAAAGGTAGCACGTAAGGAAAAATCTGTCATTACTGTGCAAGTAACCTGAGAAACACGACTCCGTATTTTGCCACACACAATGTTAAAAATAAAAGTGTAATTATCCCTTGATTAACTGCACTCTGTATCAATCACGGCCTATGTAGTACAAAAAAAAAAAAAAAAAAAAAAAAAAACACAAAATAAGATTCTGTCTCATTTCTTTCCGCTCACTTCATTGTACAAAGCTCAAGAAATAGTGCCAATCTGAGTTACTTTTTTCCCCAAAGGAGAATGCTAAAATTAGGATTTTTACGTATTATGTACAAATAACACTACCTAAATTATTTTCAAATGGTAGTTACATCCTCTTCCAAGTTTCAAACTGTCAAAACCACGTTTCTTTCAAAACCCGTTTGATTTTCTAGATATAGGGTAACCCACTGCATAAGAAACACAGATGCCCCATATCTTAAAATATTCTGTTAGTACACCCAATGATTTCACCTTCTACTTTCAATATTCCTTTGAAAGCAAAACAGACGAGGCAGCAAGTCAGTTGCAAAGACTGGAGGAACTTGCAGAACTTCTAGTGACATAAACTTAATAGCCCGGCAAGAACAGTCACCTTCCAGAACAAGGAAAATGGGCATCAGAGAACCGTGGAGTCCCCGCAAAACACAGAACCCGGAAGTGATTCGTAAGTGCAAATGGTCCTGGGGAAAGCAGGAGCCTGACAGCTCTCCAGAGGCCCAAACGACAGCAGCCTGGAGACCCCCGGAGCTGGCCTCCACCGGGGGAGTCCACGGTGGCCTGAAGGCGTTCTCGCCAGCCCTGGAAACCGTGCTAGGAGGTGTCGGTTCGTTTTTAAAGAGGAAGTCACCCGCTCCTGCCATCCCGACCTCAGCCGCTCCTAGAAAGCTTCTTCAGCACGGGGAACACCCGCACTGTCTAGGGTCTTTGCGGGACAGAGGTTCTGGGTCCCAAACACCGGAAGGGCGCCGGGGGCACACCCACCCCAAAGCCGGCTGGTCACCTGGGTGACCTCAGCCGGAACGGCGCCTCGGCCAGATGAAATGTCGCCCCCTCCCCAAGTCGGTCGCCATCACCTCCTCTTCCTCCGCCTCCTCTCCTACTTCTGGACTTTTCCACAGACTCTGCCGCCTCCCCGGAAGGCGCTCTCATCACCGGCGCCCACGCGCCACTTCCGCTTATGTGTCCCTGCGCGCGTGCGCAGGAGCGCGACCCCGCCCCCTCCAGGCACTGGGCCACCGTCGACGCGCGCGTTGCTCGGTGTGTTGCGGAGCGTGGGACGCGCTCAGCGGCGGAGAGCCGGGGCTGTGAGGGCGGTGCTGTAGCTGGTCCTGTGAGAACGCATCGGTGTTCCGCGCGTTCCTGGCCTCCGGGCCCGGGTATCGCCGGTATACCCAGCCGCCTGGGTGCCCCGCAAGGAGGCGACTTCCACGTCGGTGGGCACGGAATGAGGTTTGAGAAGGCGGCCACGTGGAGAATGTGGGACCCGGATTTAAAGATGCTCGGGTTCCCTTCTCACCCCACCCGATCTCAGCGAGGTGCAGCGGCGTGACAGCGCCCTAAACGTACCTGCCTTTTCCATGCAGGTGGAGTGAAGTAAACTTGGTTTCTGATCCTGTAATTCAGCGTGTAGCTACAGCAGCGGTGTTTCTGGGAACCTGTCAAACTCACCATTGTTTTGACTGCCCCTTAACTCTTGAAACGTAAGGCTACATCTGCAATCACCGAGATGTAACGAAGTAAAAACCAAGATGGAACTGGGGATGAGTGGTTTTTGGATAACAATGATGTTTAAAAAAACAAAACAAAACAAAACAATAAACCTACCATAACAAAGAGGGTCTGTATTTGAGAGCCTGCCTCAGGTCCCAGGAAAGGGATGAATTGGATTAATATGAATGTCAGAATCCAATTCGTTGTGTAAACTTTTAAAATTTCTCAGGAATTTTGCAGGAACAGCAGAATTTGTGTTTAGTGTTGAAAGTGAGGGTTCATATTACAGCAAGGCAGATAACTGTTACTTTCAGCCACGGTGAGAAAGAAAAGGTCTGATTAGGCATTTGCAGTTTAATACTTACTAATCTTAGTAGGCCAGGGTTATCAGCATTTTACCAATGTTGAAACAAATACTGTAGAAAACTTTAATTTTCTGAAGAGATTGTAAAAGGAAAAATGATATACTGTAATTGAATAATGTAGATTTAATATTACTGTCAGCTACTTATGCAGTAATTATTTATCAATCAATGGGACTACATCTAGGTCACATACATAATCCATAAATTATAATGAGCTTGCTACCCCAAAAGAGTTATGGGATACATGTGAGAAAGTAAATGGTACTATAAAACTTACAGTATAAGAGGTAACATCACGTTGCCATCAAAGAGGGCCGTCTATGTCCCCTTTATCTCTTTACAGCTTAGTTCCACTCAACAGCTGGAGTGATCTTTTTAGAATCTGTGACAGGATACACTACTCTTCTACTCAAAACCCTTTGATGACTAACAATTTTACTTCAAGTTCACAACCCTTAGGTTGACTTATCACTTGTTTTTGGTGGGTCATGTCCAAGCTACTCTTCAGAGCCCATCTAACCCTCTCCAAGCACACCAAGCATCAGTGCTTTGTCATTTACTGTTCCTTCTGCACGGAACATGGCCCTCTTAGGTACAGCCTCAGGGCTTACTTCCTCCTTTTCTTTTTTTAGTGCCACAATTCACACATTTTTCACCATCACTTCTGATTTCTGCCTTGGTTGGGGTTGGGAGGGACGGTGTCAGGCAAACTTCTGTGCATTTCTGCCAGTAATTTCTCTCAGACCACTGTTTTCTGTACCAAGGTTCTTCTGACTTTGTAGATGCCATCAGTAGCTCATTCAGTGTGTGCTATGCACAGCTTTGAAGTGTTGGTAACTTAACACAACTGGGGTCTTTCAACCAAGGGGCAATAGTAGCTTAGTAGCTGTTGGATAAATGTTTTGTGTCCTTCAACAAAACAATTTGGTAGGCTATTCTGTGAATATCTCAAGTAGTCATAATGCAATTAAGTTTTTGTTGCCCATAACAGCAAGAACAGTCTTTATCATAGTCTATACTCATCTCCTTATTCTTTCATTGTTTCTTACTAGCAGTATCTGCAAAATAACCTGTTTTCATTCAAGTAGCTTTTCCTAGGTAACGCTTCTGGGGAATATCTAGCTAAAAAGTTTACGTATAATGATACTGATAATACCGACCTTCAGAACTCTGGAACTAGGTTACTTGAACTCTGTTGGTGGTAAATAAGGTGGTGATACTCCCCGGTGTGCTTTGACATCACAGTTACTAAGGCTCTTACCTGTGATGGATTGAGGATAAAGATGAAAACATAAGGAAATGCTTCCATGGGCTCCCTAATTTTAGCAGTGGTGATACAGGTGATAGGATTCCAGAATAGCAGTAACCCAGTGGAAGATTTTAGCCAACAGTAGTAGCAAGGGGATATAATTACTATGGAAAGCAGCAAAGGCAGAGTGGCAACCAGTTTACTTAAAGGGGAGGCAGATGGATAGCCTAAGCATGTCACTTACCTTGCATAATCAGGAAAACAAATAGAACTGGTAAGCAAAAGGCTAATGTCAGCTGCTTCAATAAAAATAGCCCTACACCCAGGCTCATCAATTGAGGGTGAAAGAGATCCCTTGAAGGAAGAAACCCGAATGCCACTGCAGGTATCTTCAGTAGGGGTTCCCCAGTACATCTCCCAATCTGGACTATTGTAACTTAGCCACATGACAGCCCAGTAGCAGCTACTGTGCAAGATGTGGGATTTTTACTAGAAGAAAAGCAAGGTCTCTGTTATGTGATTACTGATCTAGATAATGTTCTTGTCAGTAAAGCAGAACAACAACTGTTGGCTTCTTTATAAAATAGCAGCAGTACTCATTCACTGGCTTTTTCTAGGGTTGGGATAACTTTCCTATTCTCTATTATGATTTAGTCTTGCAGGAACCTTGATTGTCATGAAATGTTGCAGTTTACGATATTGGTTCTCTATGGTCTTGACATACATGTTGGATCTAGAAAACAGGAGGTTAGTAAGTACTAGACACTTTAAGAAGATACATGTGTGACAGAGTGGGAGATAAAACCTTCAATGAATCAGAGTCTGCCAAATTTGGGGGCATCTAATTTTGAGAGAGTCTAACAAGAATTTGAGGCAAGAACCTGTGTGCAGTTGGTGTTTGGAAGATCATTTCAGAAAACATGGTAGATAAAAAGGAAAGGGAGACAAAGAAGAAAGGCAATACTAGAGTTTATTATGGAGATTGTTGCTGTGGTCAGGGGGCACAATTTCATCAGGATCAAAAGCCCAAAATAGTATATCCTTATGGAATTGACATCTCTTGTGAAAAGAATTTTCCCTGATCACAGTGCCTTTGCCAGCACCACTCTCTGATGGACTTAGAGCCACATGATTTTCTGACATATTGCCACTGACTAAAGAAGGCATTGATGGTAAGGCAGTTGGAACACTGGGCACATTGGGCCATCTGTAAGTAGATGTCTAGTGGAACTTTGGCATGGTCTAATGAACATCAGCAAGACTCTTTACTTATATAAAATACCCTAAAAGAGTTGTGGTGCTATTTTCCAGTATACTTATATTCACATAACCAACTCCTAATAGATATAGTCTTATGCTTCCCAATAGAGGAAACCAAGAAGTAGAAATAATATTGACCTTTTTCATAATGTTTCCCTGTAACTCAGTGGCAGAATTTGTGCTTCCTATTTCTCTACTAGGTTAGAGGTTCTGGTCTCCATGGAATAACTCTTCTACCAGGAAGTAGGAACCATAGAAACAGAAGTTATTACTGCAGCCTGTTGTTTGGTTGCCTTCTATTAGAGGAAAAGCAGGTATGTAAGAGATCTGGATTTTTATGAAGATTTGCTACACCAAAAGAGCCTACATCTATGGGACAAGGAGGATATATGTCTCTAAAGCTGGGGGATTTGCTGAAGTGTCTTGATATTTCCATGCTCAGTACAAATGGTAAATGATAATTGCAGCAATGATGGCTGACAATGGCATAGTAACTTAAGGATCAGAAGTTTCAGTCACAGCACTGGGATAAATCATCAGTCATAGTAATCAGGCCAATGGTGA
Source organism: Tamias sibiricus (assembly GCA_025594165.1). Classification (NCBI taxonomy): domain Eukaryota; kingdom Metazoa; phylum Chordata; class Mammalia; order Rodentia; family Sciuridae; genus Tamias; species Tamias sibiricus. Next base: position 9,564,715 of record CM046666.1, read on the forward strand.
AATAGGTTTAGAAGGAGGGTGGAAGAGGGAGAAGATGACTATCAGCTGTGGCTTGAGGCTGAATGGTGGCAGTAGGATCTCTAGCTGAGCCTACCAACCTCTGTGTCTTAACTCCTCTGTGGAGATCGCATCCTTTCAATCTCATCTGGACACTTCTTACAGTGTCTTTCCTCAAACCTGCATTCTGATTTTTTTTACTTTCTGTTTTTCTGATTCTACAGAGACCTAAAGGGATTTATTGGCCTTACCTTCCAATGTGCGCGCGCACGCGCGCGCGCGCGCGCGCGCACACACACACACACACACACACACACAATAAAAAAAACCTGCCCCTAAAGGGTTTAGGGGAGTTAATGCCTTCAGGTGTTGATCTTTTGGTGGGATGGATATCTATAGACAAATACTCCTGCCTTTTATCCCCCTGGGGAGGATGTTGGGAAGTATTTACACTTTCCAGAAGTTTGGGGCAATTATGCTGTGAACCAGTCTGATGTCAAAGCCACCTTAGTTTGGCCTTTTGTTTTCCTTTTTCTCATTCTCCTGTGGACATGTAGATGAAACAGACAGACATAGATCTGTGCCCTCACAAACCTCATAGTCATGTGGTGGAGATATTTATGCAAGTTACTACAGTGTGATTAATGTTAGGGATGAGGGAATTAACTAAAGGCTGCCATGGCTGCTACAGGCTGTGCTGAGGAGGCCACATTATAGGTTCAAGTTCCCTGAAGGATAGTTAACTTCCAGGGTTACAATTTTTTCTTTGACTTCTCCCAAATGAATGGTGGTTCACAGACTGGGCCACTGGAACAAAGCCTCAGCTGGCCTCGTTTCTCAGCATTGATAATTTGTGTGGCATAAAATTCTACATAAAGAAGTAGCACGTGTAATGAGGTAAAGAAATATTTTACTCATTTAACAACTGATTTGGGTGTTACCCTTTGGGACAATTTTCTTTTAAAGAAGTAATTTGATTAACTTCTGAGGAGAGTTTTCTTAAACTGCCTTTCATGGAGGGTTTCTCTTGTTTACATGAAGTTTTTTTCACTTCTTAGAGCAGTACTATCCAATAGAAACATAATGTATGTCATGTGGGCTATTTTAAAATTTCTGTTAGCTATATTAAAAAGGTAGAACAAAACAATTTTAATAGTACATTTTACTGAACTTAGTACAGGGAAAATATTATTTCAACATGTAATCAATATAAAAGTTATTCATGAAATATCTTACATTCTTTTTTATACAAAGTCTCAGAAATCCAATGTGTAGTTCATATTTCAAGTGCATTTCAGAATGTGGGCATCTTTGAGGAGCTATTTTTCTGCCTACAACAGTAACTGCACACTTGCCCCCCTGATGACATCTGGATACCAGCCTCAACCACTATATTAGGTTATATTTCACCAGCAGCATATTGTTGTGAAAGTTGGTTGTTTGGGAAGTGATTCCTGGAAACACTAGTAAGGAGGTGGGCAAGTGAGTCAGGAAAAGGAAGGAAATTTAATAAAGGGTGTGCTGTTAAGGAGGATGCCATTGTGGGCAACTGGGACTCTGTCCTGCTGGGAACCTTTGAGAGAAAGTATAGAATGTGAGTTACTTCCCTTGAAGGCAAGGAAGCTTGGATATTTATCCTTTAACTCCCTTCCCAGGGATGAGGGCTTTTCCTATTGTTAAGTTTCCCAGAAGTTCACTTCCAGCCTTCTCCAGGTCAGCAAGAAAAGCCCGAGAAAGTGTTTTGGTAGAGGGTCTGTGGACACTGCCTATGCTTGAGGAATGCTCTGTTAACTGAATCATTGCAGGGAGGGAGAAAGCACCCTCTGGGGAATTGTGATGCACCTTGGTAAGAGCATTAGGACGGACAGAATTAGGGCTCTTGTCTGGTGACTTGGAGGAAAGTTCCAGTGTGCTCTGGGATTGTCTTGTTTGGAACATAGATCATCCTCAGTTTGGGTCTCTTCAGAATTCTTAACCTATAAGAAGGGAAGAACAAAGGAAATTTAAAGTTACAACTAGTCAAGAAGTAGCTGTCACATGTATTATTAGTCCAGATAGGGAGATGTTCGGACAGTGGAGTTTTGTGGTTTAAACAATGTTCTTGTTTGTGTCTGCATTCAGACACAATTAGTGGGTAATCCTGTGTTTTTGTCCTGGTCCACTGTGGTCACAGAGGGGACTTGCCTGACACTGGAGTGCAAGACATGTGTGACCAACAAGATCTGCTACTCCTAACTCTCACCCACCCTGCAAATTACTTCCTGGTGAATATTGATATTTCTATAATACTTCTCTCCTCACAGATTTGACATGTATATTAGTTTTCTATTGCTACTAAACATATTCTTGAAAACTTAGTAGTTTCAACCATTTAATTCTTGAGGTCAGAAACCTGGGAATGTACTGGATGGGTTCTCTGCTGTGGGTGTCGCTAAGCTATATCAAGGTTTTGGCAAGGATTGTCATTTTATCTTGAGCTCAGTGTCTATCTTCAACTGCATTCAGGTTGTTAGCAGAATCCAGTTCTTTGCAGTTGTAGGACTGAGGTATCTGTTTCCTTGCTGACTGGTGAGCTGCTCTCTGCTTCTGGAGAACACTTGCTATTCTTGCTAAGTGGTTTCCTCTATGTACAAAGGCAATGATGGCTGTCCAATCCTTCTACTGCTTCAAAACTCTAACTTGTCTGTCTCTGACTTTCAGACCCATATAAAGGGTCATGTGATTAACTCAGGCCTACAGTCTTGATTCACTCATTAGCAACTGATTAGTAACCTTAATGATAACAAAATTCTTTTTGCTGTGTAACATCTTTTGTTCAGATTATTTTGAAGGTCATTCATGTTGTTGTGTTTATCAGAATAAATTCATTTTTATTGTTGAATAATATTCCTTTGCATTTATTACACAATTTTTAAATCTATTCCACTTGCTAGTGGGCATTTGGGTTGTTTCAAGGTTTTAACTGTTCTGCCCTAGGCCACTATTGAGCATTCAGGCATTAATCTTTGTGAGGACCTGGGTGGAACAATCTCATCATACATTTTACTTTTTAAGATAATGCTGAAATATTTTCCAAAGTAGTTGTATCACTGCATATTCCAACCAGCAGTGGATGAGAATTCTACTTGCTCCCCAAAGTACATCCTTGCTAAGAAACGGGTAATGGTCATTCATTGTTATTTTAGCCATTTTAATAGTAATAGAATCTCACTGAGGTTTCAATTTTGTAATCCTATAATGACTAATCATATTACTCATTTCTTTTATATGCTTATTGGCTTAATGAATATCTTTCACATGCTTTATTGACCTGTGTTGATCTTCTTTGGTGAGGTATTTGCTCAAATCTTTTGGCAATTTTTTTAAAGAGTTTTTTTTTTTTTTTTTTTTTTTGGTACCGGGGGTTGAACCCAGGAGCACTTGACTACTGAGCCACATCCCCAGACCTATTTTGTATTTTATTAGACTCAGGGGTCTCACTGAGTTGCTTAGCACCTCATGGTTGCTGAGGCTGGCTTTGAACTCAAAATTCTGTCTCAGCCTCCTGAGGTGCTGGGATTACAGGTGTGTGCCATCATGCCTGGCTTGGCAATTATTTTTTTAAATTGGATTTTTTGTTTCCTTTAAATTTTTTTTTAAAAATTTCAAATATTTTCTTTTTTATTGTCTGTATTTAAGGTGTAAAACAGAGAGATGCTTTCATATGCATATTCATAGTTGAAATGATGACTATAGTCAAGCAAATGAGCATCTCTATCACTTCACATGGAGAGAGAAATTTTTTGTTTTGTTATATTTTGAGAGTAAAGATAGTGCTGAAATTATATATTCTAGATGCCAGTCTTTTTTATCAGAAGTGCATCTTGCAAATATTTTCCTCCATGCTGAAACTCATTTTATCATTCTTATATTTTGTAGAGTAGAAGTTCTTAATTTTGGTGTGTCTTAATTATAAATTGATAAATTTATAAAAGTAATAAATAAATTAATTTTTGGTGGATTGTATTTTTTTGTGTCATACCTAACTTACCTTTGGTTAATTCTGTGTCACAAAGACATTTTCCATTTTCCTTTAGAAATTTTCTAGTTTTAGATTCTACATCTAGGTCTATGATCCATTTTTAGTTAACTTTTGCTTATGTTGTGAGGTCTTTACTTTGCCTTTCCTTTTGAAATTTATTTTCAGTGGATTTTTAATTGCAGGATGACAGATGTTTCTCATTCAGTACTTTATGAACATGCGCCTGCACTGACTTGGTGATTGTATTCTGCATCTTAGGACACATGAAAGATGAAAATTGTTCCTGTAGAGAGTTGTTTTTGATCATATATTTCCTGGACACAAATTTTGACTGTTCCCCAAATGAAAGGACATATGTTCTTTGTAAAGTGAAACTTAAATTCCTATCTAAAAGTGATTTTTAAAATATTTTCAAATGAATTAATAGAAATGATCCTCTGGAAATATGAAAGACTTTTGATCTTTGATACAGTAGCTCATCTGGGACAACAATTGTACACTTCTAGTGACTCCATGTTGGTAAATTAGGAGACACTACTGCAGCAGAGATTAAATGGTCATTCTGCATCTTTGAAATAAGAACAGTTGCATCTTACCAAACCCAGAGTACAACAAATCCTTCTTGTACTTATTTCAAGAAGAGAAGTATTAAAATGTTCATCAACAAATTTTACCTAAGTTACTTTTATGGAAATGACAAATTTCAATTCATTTACATAATTGAATAAACTAAATATTTATAGTTAGTGTCAAAGCTTTCATTTGGCTATAAAATGTATTACAGCTTGCAATTTTAGATCTTTTTAAACTGACATGTAATTAACAAAATGAAAGTTTTTATTATAATTCTAGTCTGTGGAAGTCACTAATTTTTGTTTAATTTTAATTGCAGTTAAAGGTAATTTTTCCATATTTAACACTAAAAAGTATGTAAAAAATCTCAAATCAATGTATGAAATACATTCTGAAGCTCTGCAGAGAAATTAGGCTTGGGAGGCTGAGGTAGGAAGGTTACAAGTTCAAAGCCAGCCTCAGCAACTTAGAGTGAGGCCCTGTCTCTACATAAAATATGAAAAGGGCTGAGAATGTGGTTCAGTGGGTAAGTGCCTCAGGGTTCAATCCCTTGTACCAATTAAAAAAATTAATGGCATAATATATAGATTCATTAGACTTATAAAATGTAAGATATAGATAAATAAGTATATATATAATATACCACACATTATACATAGAGTTAACATAAGAACTATTTTCAAAATACATTATGTTTTTGTATTTCGAAAAAAAATAATCAATGAAGAAAGGAAGAACTTAGTTCTATTTGATTTGTTTATAAAAAATATTGGACTAATTCAAGATAGAAAGATAGGGATACCTATTTCTATTGTGTCTATACCCAAGAGAAAAGATTTCTACAGTCGAATAAATACAATTAAATAAATTCTGAAGAGGTATATGATGTGCCTGTTCCTTTAATCTTTTCAGATATTTGGATATAAAGCTTAGGGAAATAACTACTACTTAAAAGCTAAAGTCAAACTGAAGTATTATAAGCAAGGCCTGAAAAGCAATGCAAAACTACAATGATAAATTTATAACTCTATACAAATATTAGCTCACATTTTCATATAAGTCATTTGTGTTACTAATGATTGAGTACTCTAGTATCCTTTATTTTATTTAAAGTATTACAATGCATTTCTACATACATACCTGGCTAAAATACTCATGTGCATCCTTTTTATTCTTATAGAGAGGAAAAAAAAATACAAGAATGAAGTTAAATATGATGAAGTTTTCTCAGCTTTTTGAATTATTACTAAAACCAAAATTTTGTCCTTTTTTTTTTTTTTTTTTTTTTTTTTTTTTTTACAAAAAATTGGGCTTAGTGGTTTACTGTGAATTGTTTCTTCTTTGAATCATGTATATATCATATGTCTGGTTGCCAATCTGATTATCCCATATCATAAAAATTTAGTGTCTTTCTTCTGGAGTTGTTACTGGGTGATGGCTCATTTTGAAGACATAATCAGGTCCATAAATTGCTAACATGACAGTTGAATTTTAAGCAAATAGCTTAAGTCTCTTTTCCAATAACCCTTAACAGATCTCTTCTCCACCTCTGAAGTTCTTTAAATTGGTTTTAATCACAAGTAAGTAATATGTAACCATTGTTCATCTGCCTTTAGTTTGATTTCATCATAATAGTCTTTCACAAAATAAGCCTGTGTGTGTGTGCACGCACACGCATGCATTCTGTTTTTCTGTTTACAGTGTATGGTTATTGTGATGCAATTTAGCAATAATGTAAAACAGTTATTCTTTTAGAAATAGAATGTCCAGCTTTCATACATTAGGCATTTAGAATCTGTGATAGGGCTAATATAGAAAGGGAAATATTACTTCAGATGTCTTCTTGCAGTAGCAGTCTATTGGATTCGTCATCCATTAAAAAAAGTTCTCAGGACCAGCATGGCTTAGAAAAAAGTAGTAGCATTTTGGTTAATTTCACTTTTGCATTCCATGATGTAGAAGATGGGGTTCTTCTTTATCCACCCTTGCTTTTTTTTGTTGTTGAGAATACCAGGAGTTGTACATAGGCTGCATTTTCTCATTGAATACTGTTTAGATGCCACTGTCCACTGAACATTATCTAGCATTATTGCCATTGGCTCTGAGACATGAGTACAGCGTTTTTCTTCCTTCAGAGGCAGTGGACTGCCACAGTATGTTCAGGTATCTGAAAGAGTAAGAGTTATCGATTACAGTGCCAAACATTTGGTGTGCTCTTGTACTTTACTTCTTACCTATCAAACATAGCATCAGAGATTTAATTGCTTTGTGTACATTTGAAGAAGATAATATATTTTAACAGCCTAAGTAGCCAGCCTGTTCTTGTATTGAATTGCCTGCATTAAGCAAAGTAAGCCCTCTGAAATACATTCTTTTATTTTTTAAATTCGTACTTTTTAATTCTATATGACAGTAGAATGTATTTTGACATACATACATATATGGAGTATAACTGCCCATTTTTATGGTTGTACATGATTTGAAAAACATTTTTTTTTAAATGAGAAAGACAGCAATAATGACAAGATTCATCCTTGGTTCCAATCTACATTCTTCTGGGATAATAGTTTCATGGCAGCACTGTCTAACTGCTTAGTTAATAAACTTTTGGTATCAGTGTTTGTAAATAAGCTGAAGTAGATTTTGTTTTTGAAATAATACTTTTTACTAGCTATGGATATCTATTAACTTCTGTGTGAAACTATGTGTTAATATATACACACGTATGTATATTATACTATGCATATGTAGAAATGTTAAGTGCTTTGGGTACAATGTTAGAGAGTAACAGTTCTTTATTCCGTGGAGTAGGTAATTTTTAGACACTCCTTAAATATACTGTTAAATCTCACAAGCATGTGTGGTTCAGTAATAGTATAAATGATCTTTGATTAAGTTATTGTGGAACAGTATAACAAAATAAATACTACATTGACATCAAGAGATTTGAATTCAAATGAAAAGTCTTCCACTTCCAAAAAGTTGGCATTCTCTAAAGAGTACTGTCCTTATTACCTTCTTTGCAAGTAGGTTAACATTTACCTCCCTAGGACCACGATGATTCTTATGCCTGGTTTTTGTTTTCTCCTTTTATAGCAGCAATCATGGCATTTTGCAGCCTTTATATAGTTCTATCTTCTTCAGGAGGCTAAGAGCTCTTAAAGAGGCAGCAACCATGTTTTGTTTATCCTCATGGTCTGTTATGGTTCAGATCCTAACTATTTCTCAGAGACCCATGTGTTAAAGGTTTGGTCCCCAGCCTGTTGTGCTTGGAAGTGGTGGAACCTTTAAGAGGTAGGGCCTACTTGCTGGGAATTAGGTCATTGGGGATGTGCCCTTAAAGGGCATATTAGGATGCAGGTCTTCCTCTCTCTATTTGCTTCCTGGCCATCCTGAGGTGAGCATTCTAGTTCATCATGTGCTCCTGCCATGATGCACTGCCTTCCCACAGGCCCAAAGCAACAGGGCCCAGTGACCATGGACTGAAATCTATGAAATTGTGAGCCAAATAAACCTTTTCTCCTTATAAGTTAACTTTCTCAGATAATTTGTCATGAGTGATGGAAGGCTGAGTAACATACTGTCTAATGTAGTATTTGCCTTATAGGGGCATTCAGTGCCTATATGCTAAATGATTTATATGTGAGGAACCTGGAATAGAGTACCTTTAACAACTCTTGATGATTTCTGCTTATAACTTGATATTTAGTAGGTATTTGATACAATTGTTGTGTAATATATTTAGTTGAGAGATTGAATTCTAAATGTATCATTGGATTTTACCAGAAAACAAATTCTTGGCATAACTTAGCTTCTCATGGACACCTGGGCTATGCTATTCCATTGGTTTGTAAATTATTGAAACATTTTGTAGTTATTTAGTCACATTCTGAACCTTAACAATGGACTAAAATGACATTTTTTTATAGCTGTTCATGAAACAAACACTACATTCTGAAGGTTAGCTTGCCATACCTTTAAAAAAGTATTTCTGGTTATTAATCTCAGCATAACATTGAACATGTTAGTTACTGGTATTGCTAAAATGAGCAATGATACATAGTTTAAAATTATTTTCAAACCCCCAACTACAACTTACATATATAATTTAATTCTGGATGAAATATGTATAGGTTTAAAAATTAAAGATAATGATATTTAATATAGAAATGTGATTTCCAGATTTGAACTTCCTCCATTATTTTGCTTCCTCCATGTGTCTGCATATACAAGGATGAATCTTTGTCAGAATCTGAACCTTGGAAGAAAGTCAGCAATTTGAGGACTGGATCCAACTCTTGGATTATCTCATTTTCCCTTGTGCTTAATTAACAATCTGTGATCATACTTATGGTCAGAAAAATGCTCTAGACATGTTTTCTGGGATTTGTAGAATTCTTTAATTGCTTTTATATTTTTATTTATTATTTCCTTATATTTTAATGTTATTTATAACTACGAAATATATTCACACAGTTAAAAATACAAAAATTGCAAAGCACATCTCATAAAAGGTTGATTACATACTTCTGGCTTTATTCATTTGTTTCCCTACTAAGACAACCATTGTCACTGGAAGCTTAATGTATTTTCAGCAATATTACTTCTTTCATCATAAGAAATATATATGTACATCCATTTTTTTAAAAAAAACTTAAGATGGTAGCATAATGCATATGTTGTGTCTACCTTTTACAATTCATTTTGTATCTGAGGAGATTTCTTAGGTTTTATAGTTGAAAAAAAAAAAACTACATTCAGCTGAAATGGACACAGGCTATATAAAATGTACAGCTTCTTTTTAGTTTATCTATGTATGTTTAAATTTTACTTCAAAGGTGTTATTATTATATTTTTATTTTATTCACATGTATTTATATTATGTATTTTTTGGGTCTATTTGGTCATCATACATGTAATCATGGCATGCTCAGTCTAATCAAATGTTCCTTTGAAATTGATTATTTTAAATGACAAGTGCTTTTTAGCCACTGTACAAGTATAAATGTAGTAGGCTTCCAAACAATTTTTATGTTGAACAGAATTATGCTATTCTAGGATCTGGAAACCTAATGGAGAATCATTTTTTTAAAAGTATGCAATTATTGTCTTCAAATAATTAAATGTCCATTATTTAAATAAAAATTAGACTTATGTGGATCTTCAAGGTAGAGCTAAACTAACCTAAGATTAAGAAAAAATTATTCCCCTGACTTTAAGCATAGTAATGTTCTAAAATGAAATAAATGCATTATCCCATGAGCTGAGGGGTGAGATTGATGGTTTTGCTAGGATGTTATTCTCTAAGAAGTCCCTGCACTGTAGATATGAACCAGATACTCCCTTAGGATTTCCAGCCCCCAGAAGCTCTCTTCCACACAAGTGCCCTTCATAGGGCCTTGCCACTCCTTACCTCTGTTGGATGGCTAGAACTACTCCTTCTTGGTCATCTAATTCTACATGATAGGAACATTGACACGCTGACACAGCTCGTGTTGGTAGGCCAAGGAGATGATTAAGGATCTCTCATGTACCAGTGGATAATTAGAACAAAAATTAAAATATATGAAACACTTAAGACCTAAATAGCACCATTTCTGTGCCAAAGAAAACAGACCCAGGGGAAAAATGTATTTGCCATTAAGAGCACCATCTTGGTGTATATGCTGAGTAGTTGGACATGCAAGCCTTTCTGAGGCATGACTAGTTTTTGATTTCATGTTTATTTTATAAATTCATGTAATTCCCAGTTTTATGATTGCAAGGGGTAATGAAACATACCATTCAGCAAGTTTCCTGAGAGCAGGATTGATATCTGGAAATATCTTGAAGCTCCTTCATCCTATCACAGTGTCTTCCTCATATACATATTTGTTAAATGCTTCAATAAATTGTAAGCTTAGTCCAGGCCAATAGCTTCACTATCTTTTATGGTTTGGGTAAGAGTCCCCCAAAGGCCCATGTATTAAAGACTTGGTTCCTAGCCAGTGGTGCTACCTGGAGGTGGTAGAACCTTAAGAGTCAGGGCCTAGCTGGAAATATAGTCATGTGGGAATGTGCTCTTGAATGAGGTATTGGGACCCAGGCCTCTTCTCTTTTTTCCTTCCTTGCCTCCATAAAATGGGCAGCTCTTACCATGATGTGTCTTGCTTCAGGCCCAAAAGCCACAGTACCAACTAAATATGGATCAAAATCCCCTAAAGTATGAGCCAGAATAGACCATAAGTCTTTTTAAGTTGATTACTCAGGAATTTTGCTACAGTAACAGAAAGCTGACTAACATGCTGTCCTATGTGAATATTATAATGTTTATTATTAGTATGCAGGAGAACACTCAAAGGGAGTTTTCCTCCTTTTGAGCCTGCATTTGATTTGCTTCTCTATCCTTATGTCCTTTTCTCTACTTTTTTCTCCAAATTCTATAATCCTTCAAATTTGGAACCTATTTTTGCACTTCCTTATTGCTTCTCTCTTTTCAATTTAAATACCTTAATACTTATTTAAACAATTTATACATAAGTATCACAATCTTTTATTTCATATAATACATATGGAGTTTGTGTGGTTTACTCAAAAAGTGAATGGACAGTACAAAGAGTTCCCATACACCTTCTGAGAAGAGTAATAAATTACTCTTATCATTAACATTTTGCTTTACCATTTACATTTGTTATAATTGATGACCCAATATTGATATAATATTATTATCATTTTTAGCATTGTACACATTATGGGTTTGGACAAATGATAATGACATGTATCCAAAAGTGCAGCATTGTACAGAATAATTTTGCTGCTTTAAAAATCCTCCATGCTCCTCTTATTCGTTCTTCCTTCCCCCTGAACACTGAGCAACCACCATTCTTTTTACTGTCTTCATAGTTTTATGTTTTCTAGAAGGTTATATAGTTAGAATCATATAGTATATAGCCTTCGCAGACTGGCATATTTTACTTAGCAGTATTCATGTAAGTTTCTTCTGTTTCTTTTTGTGAATTGATGGCACATTTCTTTTTATTCTTATATAATATTCCAGAGTATAGATATACCATAGTTTGTCTATTCATCTATTGAAGGCCATTTCTGTTATTTGTTTAAAGAATAATTTTTTCTTTATGCAATTTCAAAAGACCAATCTAATGCACAGGTAGAAACTAAAGCTTATATATTTTATTATTTCTAGAAACCAAATAAATTAGCAAATATGCTTCATGGTGAACCATTCAATTAAATTTTCTTTAGTGCCAAGATCAATGCCTACATTATATCAATATATTTAAAATATTTCAAATCAGTATGTATCATTTACATTTTAAAATATATACACCACTTTTATAATCAGAAGAACAAACATTTTCTAAAAGTATGATAGTATAGAAAGAAGTCATTTCTTATGGTGTTTATGGTCTTTATTTTGTCCTATAAAAATACTAAATGCACATTTTTTTAAGGCTTATATAATCTTAGAATGTAAAATGGGAACCTAGGGTCATGTGGTTTAATTGGTTTCCAGTTATCTGAATTTCTTCAATATTGCAGACAGGTTGTCTTAAAGCATGTTTGAACATTTCAAATGATAAGTTTTTTCTTGTAAGTGGCGTGGTTTGACTTTTCTAGATAACTCTAATCATTAGGAAGGTCTTTCTTTTATTCAGCCAAACTCTGTTTTCCCATGATTTTTACCCATTCATTCTAATTCAATTCCATGAATTATAAAGCATAAACTTAATCTTTCCCCCAATGATAGTCCTTTAAATATTTAAAAGATAGCTATAATGTCACTTTCCATATTAAACTTCTTAAGCACCTTATCATCTGATTGGTTTTACTGAATGGTTTTGCAGCTAATTGAAAACATTATGTGGATGAATACATATGTATTTTTATTCATTTATTTATACATTCATTCAGTAACTATTTTTGAGTGACTGTTGTCTATAAGACACTGTGTTAAAGATTTTAGATGTAATGGAAAAACCAGCCACAGCTAATACTTCTCTCATGAAACATACAGGGGACAATGACGAAGATTAATGGGACAGGGAGAGCCACTTTAAAAAGGTGTTCAGGAAAGTCAGGGGAAGAATCTTCTAGACAGGCATATTCACATGTGAAGGAACTTGAAGGTAGACAGGAGGTTAGCAAATTCTAAGAACTGAAAGGAAATCACCAAGACTAGGATGCATACAAGAAAAGGTACATGTTGTAGTTATAAAGTGCCTTCAACTTTTTTTCTTAAGTTGGAGCCTAATTCCTTCCTCCAAAATCTGGATTTGAATTAGTGATTCACTTCTAATCAATAGAAGGTGGTAGAAGAAATTCTTTATGATTTCTGAGGTTGGGTCATAACAAAGAACAGCTTACACTTGGCTTACTCAAACTCAGATGATGTACTCTGGGAGAAGTTAGCTGCCATCTTGTGTTTGGGGACTATTAGAAGCCTGGGGAGAATCCTATGGAAAGGAACTGAGGCCTTTAGCAAAGCAAATACCAAGTTCTGAATGCAAATGAACTATGTAAGTGAACCATTTGGGGAAGAGAAACACCTGTCCAATTAAGCCTTCAACTCTGGTCAACATTATATTCATAACCTCATGAAAGACCCCCAAACCATAATATAGATGAGCCACTTCTGAATTCTTGATCCTCAGGAACAGTGAAATTGTTTATTGTTGGAAGCCACTAAATTTTGAGGTGATTTGTTACACACAGAGCTGATGAAAAAGAAATGTATCAATTAGATGGCTTTTGGCTTCCCAAACACAAGACCCAACTAAAAGTATTTCAAAACAGTGCAGAGGTAGGGCAATTTTAGTACTGGTCAAGACTATTCCCCAAACACCAGCTTTCTGCTTGGCCATTCTTATCATGATGGTGATGTCTTCTCATAGAATCACAGAATTCTCAGCAATTTCACTTATCTCCTGGACAAAAGAGACATTTCTTCTTGTGTGTCTTTTTACACATAAATAAAATCTCTCCCTCATTTTTTTTTTAAGACAGTGTCTTGCTCAGTTACCGAGGTTGACCTCCAGTTTGCAGTTTCTTGCTTCACTCTCCCAAGTCACTAGGATTATGGGTGTGTGCCATAAAGCCTGGCTCCTCCTCATTCTTGGTGGCCAGAACTGGCTAAAATATCTGCCTTTTTTTTTTTTTTTTGTGTGGTACCGGGGATTGAACTCAGGGGCACTCGACCACTGGGCCATATCCCCAGCCCTTTTTTGTATTTTATTTAGAGACAGGGTCTCACTGAGTTGCTAAGTGCCTCACCATTGCTGAGGCTGGCTTTGAACTCGCGATCCTCCTGCCTCAGTCTCCCAAAGTGCTGGAATTACAGGCGTGCGCCACCGCGCCCAGCTAAATATCTGCCTTTTAAACAACATTTGGCAAGTGAGATGGAGACAGCAGGGACTTGGAGACATGCTGATGGACTAGATGCAGAGCGTGAGAAGAAATGGAGAATCCAGGATAACCTAGATTTCTGACTTAAGCAACTGGATGGCCGGTAGCTGGACAGAAGGGTCTTTTTTTTTTCCCCCTCCCTAAATCATGCACATGTATGGGTGCATACATAGGGAAAGACTAGGAGTTTTGGGGGAAATCAAGAGTTCCATTTTGTATCTAAGAAACCCATAAGACATGAAGGTTGAGATGTCAGACAGCAGTTGGATATTTACATTGGGAATGAAAAGATGAAGTCAAAATGTACTCATAATCAGCAAAAACGTGGTTGTTGAATCCATGTAGTAGATTACTTGGTCAGTGGGGAGTGGATGAGGAATGACAGAGGGAGGACCACAGCCAGGCTCTGAGGAGCTTCAACAGCTAAATTCTGGGGATAGGAGAAGGAGCTGTCAAAGGGAAACCCAGTAAGGTTGGAGGCAGGGAAAAAGACAGAAATTCATGTAGGCAGGGAAGACACCGGAGGAGTGATTTCCAAGAAGGAGGGAGTGGCTGTGTTCAGTTTGCCAAAGGTTGAACAAAATGAGGACATAAAAATGGCCTTTGGATTTAGCATAGCATTTTCTGTGGGGTGGTGTAAAAAAGGCTGGTGACTGGGTAGGAAGTGGGATGAATGAGGAGCTCGGCAGTGCTTGAGTACAACTCCTTAGGGAAGCTGTAAGGGGATGTAGGATCAAGGAGTAGAGGTTAAAGTAGAAGATTCTGAGCACAATGGTGAGCTGGTGGCAACATTGTCAGAAAGAAAAAGACAGTGATTGATAATGCAGGAGGAATGAGGAAGATCCCTGAGAACAACCCATATACATTTATGCCTATTTGTGCATAATTTTAAGATTAATTTTTAGAGTACAAGTATAATCTTCATTGTGTGGGAATGATAATTAAGGTTGGATGTATTAATAACCTTTTGGTAAGGTGATTTTGCAAAGTGGGTAAGCACCCAGATTCCTAGAGACAAATTACTGGGATTTTGAAATTAGCTGTGTGGCCATGGGTAATTTACTTACTGCCTCAGTGCCCCAGCTCCCAATCAATAATAGCCCTGCATCATAGGGTTGTCATCCAGATGACCTAAGTTAATCTATGTGAAGCATTTAGAGCAGTGTTTGGTTCATGGTGGATGCTCTGTGTGCCAAGCACCTCTGTGCTGGTAACTGTGGGGTTTGATTCACCTAAATAACTTAAGCTAAAAGTGCTGTCTTCATAAAGATTAATAATTTAAATCTTATTGTTATTTCTACATTCTATTTGGATTGTTATGTGTAAAACTTTATAAGAGGTATCATATATTGATGTATAACTTTGATAGAAAATGAAATTTACATTTCAATTCATAGTTATTCAAGTATTAATAATAAACATGAGCTCCCAGTACTTGATATTTGTTATTTTCTGTTGGAACACATTTAAAAAAAATAAAAACAAAAAAATGTGATAGCTAGATATTCATCAGAAAGCATCCAGAGAATATTTGGGTGGGGCCACTAAGGTACTGAATTAAACAACATAGTATGAAATGGAAAATCAATACCAATCTTGTACTATTCATGCAGCACTTTCTTTCCCTCTCAGTGAATGTTAATTCCCACTCAAGACTGACTAGCAGTTTTCAGGTGTCTGCAAAGGTAGAGCATTTATAGGAATTAATACTCTGTGGGTATACAACATGGAGACCCTGAAGAACTAAAAAAGCATGAATAAATGTATTCCAATTATAGGCTAATGCAGGTAATGGGTTTATGGTACTTAGAGGTCTGGATCCGTTCTCTGACAGCCTGCAGACATTAGGGGCCCCTCATGGCTTGCCTGCAATGTAGGCATTATGGAGTGATTTTTACTTTACTGCCTTTTCCATCAGATCATCCCCTTTCTTTCACACACAAGGTTAATTCACTTCTTGATCACATTATTTCCTCGCTGCTCTTTGACAATATAAAAATTCTGAGTGGACAGCTCAATCCCTCTTCCATCTCAGATTTGATTGTTATGGTATTGCCTGGCGTCCCTCAGAGGCCTCCAGCAGCCTTTTCTGCACTTTATGACACTTAAATGGCTCGGCTACAATTTCTCCATCTATTCACGAAATGCTGTTAATAACTCATTTCCAAAGAGGCCCTTCTTTATGTCTTGGCATTAAAGGAATTTTTATTAGGTGCCAGGATAGGTGACACACAGCCCCAGTAACCAAAGAGTTAATTAATCTGTTGAAATTTATTGCCTTTTATACTGCACTCAGTGTGACAGTCCCTAAGAGAAACAGATACTATATTTACAGCCTGGTTGAAATATTCAGTAATATAGTCTGCATACTGACCTCCTCCATCAGTGTATGCCTTCTGCTGGAACATCCATTAATCACAGAAGATGAATTTGTGTAATCTGTCTTCTTTCTTATTCTGAGATTCCAATAAATATTGAAATAATAATTTATTGATTACCTTGCAATATAAATGTATAGTAAAGGCACCCAAGACATTTGCATGGTAATGCGTTTTGGATGTTCTTAGCATTCTCTGAGAATGCAGGGAAAAACTGAGGGAGGGATACTGACATGGGATACTCAGTGGGTGCGACACCAAACGAATTTTTTATGTGTAGAGAGAAAGGAGAAGGTTGTTTTGAACCACCAGAAAAACATAACCTTAGTCACCCTTATTACATTCTCCAATAAATGTGAATATTTATTGACTAGCATATTAGCACTTTCTTTGTTCATTATCGCCAGAATATTTTCAGTCACAAATAATTTTTTTGTGCCATAATTTTATTTGTAAAGCCACCTCCTGCCTAGACTTAATTCAGATAGTGATGACAAGTATATAGCATGTTGAATGCTATCTTCATGTAACACCAGTGAAATCTTCTGTGGTTATTTCATAAATTCTTCAGGCTAAAGTATGGGTATGCTAGGACTATACTTTGGGTAGTGCTTTGTACTCTTGACGCAACTCTAAATTCAGTTGCACAATTTTCATGAGTTTTATTTTTACTCGTAGAGGTGTTAGTTTTGTAACAATTCTAGGGTCATAATAAGTTTTGTATAATTTCTGATTTGATCCAGAAACATCGGAGAAGAATATGAAAATGTTATATGACTTTGAGATGCATGCTTAATTTTAAAACCTCTTAAAGTTTAAATCTGTTTCTACCTTGATTTATTTTATGGTGAGCTGAGGGACCAGCATTTTCTAATCTGTGCTTGTACCACTCACTGTCCCTAGTGTTACATGTTAGAGCTTGTTATGGTCTTTCAGTTGAATCTAATCACGCACAGTTAATGTAGCCCATTTCTGGTCTCCATAATAATTTATCTCAGTCTTAGGCAACTCTATGGTCAGGATAACTCTGCAGAATGGATGAAATTCTAATGTGTGGTATTTATTTTCTAGTGCTTTACTGATAAGGTTAACCAGATGGTGAAATGTAATAGCTTGGAAGATCTGGTTTTGATATACTATAGTAGATAGTTTACAGAATGATAATGAAAAAGTAAAGTGAACAGAGCTTTTTAGATTCTCTTCTTGGTCATGGAATTGAAAATATTCTTTTTTAGAGGATAGAGAATTATCCATCATAATTCTCCTGACATTTAAATAACTTGGATATATAGTTTTTAAAAAAGACAAACTATTTTGAAAAAATTGCCATAAATTTTATATAAATTTATATCAGATTTCTAAAAAATGACAAACTAGGGAATTTTTAATGTCACCTGAACCAGTATTTAGGATGTGGATTTCAGGAAAATGTATATTCTTCAGCAATATAGCAATGATGGCACCAGTTAATTCATATATTCCTCCATGACATTTCATTTTGATGAACCTTGAAATCAGTGCCTATCAAACAATATTATAGAATTATCAATCCTGAACTTTATTCTGCTCTTAACACTTGCTATTTTGACATAGATCTTATTCTTTGAAGACGGACAATAGTTTTTCTTTCATTTCTTTTTTCTTTTTTTTTTTTTTTTTTTTACTGATTTGGATTATTTAAATTATGGATATAGATATTTAAATGTCTCACAAAGGAATTATGTGGATGCATTAGACTATAGCTATTTCTTTGGTGATTATGTTTGAATGAGATGGCATATTACCTCATAATTGCAGTACTTTTTTTTTTTTTTTTTGGTTGCTTTTGCTTCTAAGTATTAATGGTTGCTCCTTGTTCTGCTCATATAAAGTTACATTCTGATTTAAGTTCTCCCTGGTGTTTGGCTAATTGGACTATTCACTTAAAGTATACTATGTTTTATGACTTTATCTTCCATGGTATTTTACATTTTGAAACAGCTGATTCTAATTCCTGTTCCACAGTAGCATAATTTCCCAGTAGCATAACCTTGGGAATCCATTAAATTTGGCCTTTAAAACAAGCTTTGTTTTTTTCCACACAGTGTGAAGGGCTGTGGCATTTTCTAACACCCACGTGGACTCTTTCCCTTTGTATAGTAAAACTGCTTTCTCTTCCCTTCTTAATTCAAATCGGTGCAACACACTATTTATTAAGCATTCATTACTGGCAAGTTTTGTAGTAGGTACTGAATTTATGAAGTTGAATAGGCATAATTGCTACTCAAGCTGTTCAAAGTAAAAATTCTGTCACTTGAGGGAAAAGTAGCAAATGATGATTTTTAAAGAAAACCTTTCCCCCTGTATCACATTAAGTCCTTAACTTAGGAAACTTGATGTTAAATAAGTTTAGAAACTAGCCATTTATTGAGAATTCACTCAAGGGTAAGTACTTAGTTAAACACTTGAAATGGATTATGGTCATCCCTCAGTATTCCCAGGGTACAGGTTCTAAGACACCCCCCAGCCCTGCCACTGGAGATAGGAAAATCCATGGATGCTCATCTCATGTTTCTTATCTAGAATGATGTAGCATTTGCATATAACCTCTGCACATCTCAAAGTGTAAAAGTATGTGCAAATGCTACATTATTCTAGATAAGGGACATTAGGTGATCATCCGTGGATTTTCCTATCTCCAGTGGCAGGGCTGGGAGTGTCTTAGAACCTGTACCCTGGTGGCTCAGTGGTACAGCACTTGCCTAGCAAATGTGAGGCACTGGGTTCAATCCTCAGCACCACATCAAAATAAATAAATAAGTAAAGTATTAAAAAATCCTCTCTAGGTTACTTATAATGCCTAATACAATTTAAATGCTATGTGAATAGATGTTAGGTAATAATGACAAGAAAAATCTGTACATGTTTAGTGCAGATGCAATTTTTTTCCCCATCCACAGTTGGTTGAATACACACATTCAAAAACTTAGATATGAGTGTGACTGTACTAAATCTTACCAAGCCTGCAAGGCAAGTACTGCCATCATATCATCCCCATTTTAGTAATGAATGAAGTGAGTTACAGAAAAGCTAGGTGACCTGCCCAGGAGGCATTAAAATGCAGCCACCTGAATGCAAGGATGGGGTCCTTCATGCTCACTCTCCTTGCTCTGCAGGAAGACACATAGGTTATTCAGAGTAAAATTATCCATTTTTACTATGTGTTGGTCAAACATCATTTATTGGATATTTTTTAAAGAGCTTTGCAGTGTTCCTCTATCATAGAACAAGTCCCTGCATGTAGGCAGAACTTTTTCTAGGTTCTGTTTGATCCTAGCTAAACTATTATTCCTTTAGTTTTCTGTTCCTTCCCTCCTCTCCAAATTTTCAATGTTACGATTTTATACAAGTTTTCATGCCTGGTTAGATAAAGTAATCCAGAACTTTTTATGGATGATTAGTTAACAGGTGTTGTGTTGTATGGGTTTGAATTAAGAAGAGAAGGGAAAGTAGCATTACTATAAAAAGGAAAAGAATCAATGTAGGTATTAGAAAATGCCAGAGTTTTCATATACATATCTATACGCTGTTGTTGCTTCCTTATTCAAAATGTGTTTTATCTTTTGGGCCCCTTTTTGCTTAATTTTTATTGTGAATTTTATTATGCATATAAAAGAATACATAAAAATTTATGTCCCACGTAAAGAATAATAATAAAGGAGCCATCATGAATTCATGACCCAAGTCAAGAATTAAAGTGTTGCCTTGTATTATTCCTGTTGTGTCCCTCCTTGATTTCATTCTATCCCTAGCTACTTACTTCTGTGTACTAGGTAATAGGATTATGGTAATAGGATTATGGTTTTTATGTTCACATTTCCTTTTCTTTTCTTTATAATTTTCCTACATGCACAAATTTTCTTTATGTTTTTCAGATTTGTCTGTGTTGATGTAAATAGATGCATTTTATTTTCACTGTCCATCGTATGAATTATAACAAATGATTTTTCCTTTGTACTGTTGATCTGATCGATAATGGCACTCATTTAAGGTTTTGCAGTGCTGAGCAATGCTGTCACCATCATGCTTGTATGCATGATGGTATGCATGTCCAAGAGTTTCCCCAGGTATAGACTTCCTAGTGGAATTGCTGAATAACAGGTAGGTTTATAGTCAGATTTATATGGTAATGTTAAACTGTTTTCCAAAGTGGTTGGATCAAATCATATAATCATCTGCGATATCGGGGAGTTTTGGTTGCCATCCATCTTGCTAACAGGGTGTTGTCTGAATTTTAATGTTTTCTCCTAATACTTTGGCGTAAAACAATATTGTATTATTAACAATTTTTATTTCTCTCATTAATAATAAGAGGAACCAATATACATACTGTTTTTTTCCTCTTCTGTGAAGTTCCTTTCCAAGTTATTTTAAATTGGGTTGTCTTTTCTCCTTAATTCATTTATATATTCATGATAAAAGTTTTTTTTCAGCTATAGATATTCCAAATATCTTCTTCTAGCTTACAGCTCATATTTTCAATCTATGATATCAGATATCTTCAAATTTAATGTACCTTAATTTATCAATATTTTCTTTATAGGTTATACTTTTCATGTCTTGCTTACGAAATAAGATGTATCCTTATATCCTTGTATTATCTTTTTAAAGTTTCATAGTTTTGTCTTTCACATTCATCTTCAATCAGCTAGTAACTTTTTTTTTTCTTATTGATATGTGTGTGATGTAATGTAGGAATTTTTTTTTTTCCTTTTTTTTGGTACCGGAGATTGAACCCCGTGGCACTTTACCACTGAAATACATCCCTAGCCCTTTTTATATATATTTTTTGAGACATGGTCTTGCTAACTTGCTGAGGGCCCTGCTAAATTTCGGAGGCTGGCCTCAAATGTGTGATCCTGCAGCTGCATCCTCCTGAGTAGCTGGGATTAAAGGCATGTGCAACAGTGCCTGGATAACGTAGGGAATTGAATAACATAGGGATAACTTAAAAGGTCCATCACCTTTTTTAATAACTGATTTTTGCTTCATGGATTTGAAGTCTCAGATCTGTTATAGGTAATTTAAAACTATTTTTACACAGATTTGTTTCTGAACTTTCTATTCTGCTCCATGACTCTTTTTACTATCCTCATATTTATACCATATCTTAAAATTATATAGCTTTATAAGTCTTCAAATATATTAGCTTGGGACTCCTCAACCTGGTGAATATTTGTGGGATTTGTCATTATAAATAAATTGCAAAATCAACTTGGAATTTCAAAAGTAAAATCAGCAATAAATCTTGTTAGGATTTGGATTGGACTCTCAATAGAATAATTTGGGGAGAATGTACATCTTTATGATATTGAATTATCTTAGTCAGCTTGCTGTTACTATAACAAATACCAGAGACAATCAACTTACAGGGAGGGAAAGTTTATTTATTTAACAAATTTTTAAAATTTTTAATTAAGTATATATGACAGCAGAATGCATTTTGATTTATATACACAATTGTAGCACAACTTTACATTTCTATGGTTGTACACAATGTAGTGTTGTACCATATGTACAGTCATACATGTACCTAGGGTAATGATGTCCATCTCATTCCACCATCTTTCCTGCCCCCATCTCCCTCCTCCCCCCATCCCTGTTGCCCCATCAAAGTTCCTCCATTTTTTCCAAGTCCCCCTGATTATGGATCAGCATCCACTTATCAGAGAGAACATTTGGCCTTTGTTTTTTTGGGACTGGCTTACTTCACTTAGTGTGATATTCTTCAACTCCATCCATTTACCTGCAAATGCCATAATTTTGTTCTCTTATACTGCTGAGTAATATTCCATTGTGTATATATATATCACAGTTTCTTTATCCATTCATCTACTGAAGGGCATCTAGGTTGCTTCCACAGTTTAGCTATCATGAATTGAGCTTCTATAAACATTGATGTGGCTATGTTTCTATAATATGCTGATTTTAAGTCCTTTTTTAAGGTGTAGACCAAGGAATTGGATAGCTGGATCAAATAGTGGTCCCATTCCAAGTTTTCTAAGGAATCTCCATACTGCTTTCCAGATTCGTTGCATCAATTTGCAGTCCCGTGAGCAATGAATGAGTGTGCCTTTTCCCCCACATACTTGCCAATATTTATTGTTGTCTGTATTCTTGATAACTGCCATTCTGACTGGTGTGAGATGAAATACTAGAGTATTTTTGATTTGGATTTCTCAAATTACTAGAGATGTTGAACATTTTTTTCATATATTTGGTGATCAAATGTATATCTTCTTCTGAGAAGTGTTTGTGGACATGTAGACCAATGGTACAGAATAGAAGAAATAGAGACAAATCCACATAAATACAATTATCTCATACTAAGACAAAGGTGTCAAAAACATACATTGGAGAAAAGATAGCCTCTTCAACAAATGGTGCTGGGAAAATTGGAAATCCATATACAGCAAAATGAAAATAAACCCCTATCTCTCATCATACACAAAACTCAACTCAAAGTGGATCAAGGACCTAGGAATTATACCAGAGATCCTGCGCCTAATAGAGGAAAAGGTAGGCCCAAATCTTCATCATGTCAGATTAGGTTCTGACTTCCTGAACAAGACTCCTAAAGTGCAAGAAATAAAATCAAGAACTAATAAATGTGATGGACTCAAACGAAAAAGCTTATTCTCAGCTATAGAAACAATCAATGAGGTGAACAGAGAGCCTACATTTTGGGAGAAAACTTTTGCCACACACACATCTGATAGAACACTACTACTCTCCAGGGTACATAAAGAACTCAAAAAACTTAACACCAAAAAAAATAAACAACCCAATCAATAAATGGGAAGGTTTATTTTTATTCACAGTTTTGAAGGTTTCAGTCTGTGATTGGTTGGCATCATTGGTTTTGCGCCTATGGTGGTAGAGCACATCATAGTGAGAGTGTGTGGTAGAGCTAAACTGATCACCATATGAGCCAGGGAGCAAAGAGAATACGGGACGGTGTCAAGCTCTCACAAACCCTTAGGAGGCAAACCCTCTCTGACCTAAAAACCTCTTACTAGGTCCCACCTCTTTAAGGTTCCACCACTTAACAATAATGCAAAGCTGGGGCCTAAGCCTCTAACACATGGGATTTGGGGGACAATCCAAATTCAGACTATAACAAACATGAAGTATCTATTTGAAATCTTTAATCTCTCAGTTAAACTTTAAAGCTCTATCCATACAGGCATTCTTATATTTTCTTGAATTTATCTCTAAGTACAATTTATTTCTCCCTTCTAAACAAACTGTAAAACCAACCTGTAATTTCAAGCTGCCGTCGGCCACCAGAAAGAGGCAAAAAAGGATCTTCCCTTTTAGGTTTCTGAGGGCATATTCCCTGCCAACATCCTGATCTCAGACTTCTGACTCTCTGAACTATGAGAATAAATTCTGTTAAGCTGCCTTGTTTGTGGTGCTTTTTTATGGTAGTCCTAGTAACCTAGTATAGTCATGTATTACTGTTGAATGTGATTGAATATTTAGTTTATGAATTTGACATCAATATTCATGAGTAAGATTGCCTAATATTTTCATGTGTTTTAGTGTGTGTGCATAGTGTCACTATCAAGATTGTGTTAAGACTCATAAACGAATTGAAGAAGAGTCCTCCTTTTTATATTCTGAGAGTGTGACTCATATTAGATTTGCCTTTTCCTTAACTAGTTGGTTAAAATCCATGTAAAGCCATCTGGGCCTTGTGTTTTACTTTTATGGGATAATTTCTTTAATGGTAATAGTTTTTTCTTTTTGAATTTGATTTGGTAGACTGTATTTTAAAGAAATTTACCCTTTACATATGTTTACATTTACTGGCGTAAAATTGTTCATGATATTATTTTATCCTATATTCGATCTATGCAGTATTTCAAGTTATGTCCCCCTTTTAATTCTCAATATGATATTTTAAATCTTTTATCATGATCATGCTTGTCAGTGGTTAATGACCTCTTCTCAAAGAACTTACTTTTTGTAGTTCATCTTCTCTACAGTATACTTATTTTCTGTATCATCAATCACCCACTTTCTACATTCTTTGGATTTATTCTGTGGTCCTTTTCATAATATAGTACTTAACATCATAAATTCTCACTGATTACTGTTTTACTAACCACATTGCATTAGTTTTTATTTTGTAGTACGTTTGTTATTATCAAATCTTATTTTTCTAATTTCATTGTTAATTTTTATTTGACTCATCAGTTTTTTAGGAGAGAGTTTACAATTTCTTATCATGTGTTGCTTTCTTTGTTATCTTTTGTATTACATGTTAAGATAATTTCATTGTCATTAGGAAAGTTTCTCTCTGATTCAAGTTTCTTTGCAGTTTGTGCCAGCACCAGCTGTATGGCCTGGCTCACAGTGTTCCAGAGCACAGAGCCCCATGTATGGCTGTGGAGACTGTCTTCTCCAGACCCAGGGTGCAATTCCATATATCTATTAGCATAAGCTTCTTAGCTGTGTGACTCATGCCTTCTGTATCTTTATTATTCAATAGATAGTTGTGTGAAAATCTTTCACTATTGTTGTGGATTTGACAATTTTAACTTTAACTATTTGGAGGCTATTTTGTTAGGATTCATACAAGTTTAGACTTGCTGTATCTTGCTTGTGGATAGAACTTCTAACTAATATTTAGCAACCTCTTTATCTCTGGTGATGTGTTTGGCTCTGCAGTCTGTTTTGTTTGATGTTAATATAGTTATGTCAACTTTCTTGACATAACTTCTTTCAATTATTATGCTTTCTGGTTTTCTATGTCCCTAAATTTTCGCTGTGTGTGTCTTTAAAGTAGCACATGATATTTTGAGTTTTATTTCTATCTGACTGTCTTTGTCCTTGATCTGGAGGGTGTAGTCCATTTATATTTATTGTATTATAATTTACTTAGATTTGGTTGTCTTTGCTTTTCATTATGTCTTATCTTTTCAATTGTTATCTCCAACTCCTTACCTCCTTTTGGATTGATTTGTTTATTCTTGTCCAGTTTTTCTTTTCATTTTCTTTGGAAGTTATTTGTTCTTTATGTATTTTTCAATTCATAACCTAGTTATTTTTACATGCATTCTTTTGTGGCAGGGGGGTACCAGGGATTGAACTCAAGGGTGCTTGGTCACTGAACCACATCCTATTTTGTATTTCATTTAAATACGGGTCTCACTGAGTTGCTTAGCACCTCACTTTTGCTGAGGCTGACTTGGAACTCAGGATTCTCCTGCCTCAGCCTCCTGAGCCACTGGGATTATAGGCGCATTAACATGCATTCTTAACAAAGCCTTAAGTTAGTATTTTTTCCCTAGTTCTCAATCATGTAGGCATCTTAGAATATGTTAGTTTTGCCATTATCCTTTGAAATTATATGCTATTTTCAACAGGTATTTTAATTCTAGCCAAATGACAAGTTAATATTCCTTCATTTTGTCAGTTTTTAACTTTTTCTCACATATTTTCTAATTGTTTTTCTTACTAATAATTTTTTCAGAGCTGCCCTTTTCCTCCCAGGGATCATTTCCTTTCTGTTCATAAATACTTGATAATGTCCTTTGTTGAAGGTCTTCTGGTAATAAACTCTACCTTTTTATTTAATATTTATTTCTCCACCATTATTGAATGATAGCTTAAGTGAGTATAGAATTGTGCATTGGTAGTGAAGGAGACTATGCCCACAGTGAATGAAAATACTCAAAATGAAAGTATAGCATGTTTTAGGAAAGAAATAGAAATTATGACAAAGAATTAAATTGAACACCTGGAACAGAAAATACAATATTTGAATTAACAAATAATCCTTTAAGGATTGTAGCGGCATATATGATTTTAAACTCAAGTTGGTTTACTTGAAGATTGATCAATATAAATTATATGATATGTACATTAGAGGAAAAATTATAAAACATTTAACAAGTACTTTATGAGGCTGTTGTAGCTATTTTGAAATGACAAATGGGCCTCCTTGTGCAAAATTTGATTCAGACGTCAAGATTAATGACACCAAAACAAGAGGGTATGAAAAGGCTTATTGCTTACATAACAAGGCTGTTTGGGAGACCTAGACAGGCCTCCCACTCTGGTTTGAAAATGACTAAAGAGAACAAGGAAAGTATAATAGTTTATATCTCCTGCTAGTGCCTAATGAAGGAGCACCAGTGCTTTCTTATCAGTTTGTTCATATGTAGGGCAGAAAGTTAAGATGGTAAGATGAGGCTAAAAGCTTCCACCAATTAAATAAACCTCAAAAACTGTAGCAAGGGACTGGGGATGTAGCTCAGAGGTAAGTGCCTGTGTAAGGCCCTGGGTTTGATCCGTAGCACCACACATGTTCATGCACACACACACACACACACACACACACACACAGAGGAGCTGGACAAAGAAGTAGGTTTGCCAGTCACTTGGTATATCAGTCAGGGTCCAATCAGGAAAGGAAACCACACAGTAACTTAAACTGGGAAAGCATACAATAAGGAATTATTAAGCATCAATAGGATAGTAGTTGTATAGATGTCAAGGGAACTCTAACGGATACCCTAGGGCTGAGAGAGAATACCCAAGGAATTACAAAGTTGGAAGCAGGGGGCCTTCCCCAAAGCTGGAGTTAGACTTTATTGGAGAAGGTATCATTATAGCCTTGTGGCAGAAAAATTCACTGGGTTGCTCTGGCCAGAGCTGATCCAGTTTTCAGGCAGGTAGGAAACAAATCCCAGTCATACTGGTGAGCTGAAGTTGTGGGGGTGTGTATACTGAGGGAATAGGATTGCCACGTGAGCATAAGGCCTTCCAAATCTGGTGTTCACATTGGGAGGGCCCATGGTAAGGTAGCAACTCAGGCTAGGTTGTTTCAAAGAGGCTGATAAAAGATTGAAAGTTCTAGGCACCCAGCTGGAGCATATTACTGGGTGTTCTCTGCTCTTATAGGCACTGTTTGAAGAATTATAAGACAGAACATGAGCAAGAAAAAGCAGAATACAGCTGATCATAACCAAGAAAAGAAGCCCCTGTACCTTCAATGTTTCTCTAGAATTCTTTACTAATAAATTTACTCAATCCATTATTGGAGAACAAGTTCTGAAGGATGAATCTGAAATTACGGCCATCAACTGATAATTGGCACACATGGTAAGGGTATGTCATGTTTTTCTTCTTGTTTGAATGTATGATAATTTGTTTAAACAAAGTGGAATAGAATTTAATTTTTAAAACACTATCAAAAATTTTTAAAGGACAAGAGTATTGCTGGAATGTTTCAACTATGAAAATGTCGGAATCATTGACAGACCAAATTGATATTAAAGTATTAGATTAATGCCAGTATGGTGGCGCACGCTTGTAATCCTAACAGCTCGGAAGGCTGAGGCAGAAGGACTGTGAGTTCAAAGCCAGCCTCAGCAACTTAGCAAGGCCCTAAGCAACTCAGCAAGACCCTGTCTCTAAATAAAATATACAAAAGCTTTGGGGATGTGGCTCAGTGGTTAAGCGCCCCTGGGTTCAATCTCTGGTACCAAAAAAAAAAAAAAAAAAAAGAAAAAGAAAAAAAATTAGATTCATGTTGAAATTCTTCAATTATTTCTGTATTTTTCTCTTATAATTTCTGCTCATAACAGTTTAAAGGAGAAAATTAATATAAATGTTTTTCCCCAATAATTCTCCCTGTGTAAAATTCATTGACACCATGGGGTGTCACTACTGATGGACAATGATGATATTTCTGGGTCCTGACTCAAAAACTCTAGAACCAACCTGACCTCATCACAGTCAAGAGAAATCTGAAAGTCTGGGCTTCCCACTCAGAATTTGCTGAGGTAAGGTATGGTTCAGCTGAAGGTGTTTTTCACAGTGTTCAATTTGATTAGTGTGTAGTTGCCTAAAAATTGTCTACCTTGTGAGGCTACCACTCTCTTGGTCATTTGGTAAGAGAATATGAGCAGACTTGTCCTGGGGATTTTTGTTCATCTGTTTATTTGTACCTGTTGGCTTTTTGGTTTGCTAGCTCTCTAGCACTTACTTTAGATTATGTTAAGCAAAAAGGAAAACCAGAGAACTGACTTCTGTGCTGTTCCTTGGGTCCCAAGGTGGTCTACCTTCTTCTCTCTATATTTCAAAGTCTTCCTATGTTTGCTTTATAAATAATGTTCATGCTTTCAAACTGTACCCTGTTAGAGTAAAGTGGAGAAGTGTATTTATTTATTTCATCATTTCTCAGAAGCAGAGAGCATGCCTGGTAATTTTTGGGCAATATACATTTTGTGTTTTTGATATTGATTTTTTATATATTCCATTAAATATTACTGAGATTTGTTCTGGGATGAAATCAAATGACTTGGAATCAGTTTTATTCTTTCTAGACTTGCTTTCAAATTTTGTTAGGATTATTCAAGAGGTGCTTGGTCTAGGGTGAATTTGACCTTATTCCTAACATGATAATCTCTTTAGAAACTTACATAATGCTGTGGTGGTAGGATGTGTTCCTATTTGGGCTATTGGAAAAGGACTATGCCCAGCCCAGCCTCCTTTGATCTTCAAGGGTTTGTTCCTATTACTCCCTCACCCTAATCCTAACCTTCTGGCTCCACTAACACTCTGCTCACTATCTCAATTCCACTGAGTCATAAGATTCTCCAACCTGTACAGCAGCTTGGAAATTCAGTGTTAACTAGGGAAATGTAGGACTCAACTTCTTTGTTTTCCTATCATTTTATGCTAAAAAAATTCTTATAATACATATTGTATATGATTTTCTTACTGTTTAAAGAATAGGTAAATCCTCTCTGTCTTAGGCTGTCTAGGTTAGAAGTAGAAGTTTTTCTATATTTCTTGCACCATTGCTCTTTCTTTTCTAGTTTCAATTCCCTTTAGTTAATTTCTTGTTTCAATTATTTTTCATTATGTGTAATAGGTTTATATTATTTTTTTTTGTAGCTGAGTCTCTGTGTATCTAGTATCTATCTATTGATTATCTCTTATCAAAATGCTTAGTAGAGAAGTGTTTCAGATTTTGAAGACACATTCAAATTGTGGAATATCTGCGTAGACTTAATGCATTGAGCACTTTTAATTCAAAAATTTGAAATCTAAACTGCTCCAAAATCCAAAACTTTGCCATCTATCTTCCATTTTTGTGGACAGTTTTTGTTGGTATTTTTGCCAGAGCAATATTCTCTGGAGTTGATTGAAAATATATTTAGTAGCCTATCACTTGAGCGATATTTTAGGTGAACAGTTCAGTAGTAACATCTTTTTATTCTATGAGATTCTATCATTAATTGAAATGTCTGCTGTAAGCCCAATTACTTTCTTTCCATAGAAGTTATTTATCTTATTTAGTTGCTTGTATGAACTTTTTTTTCTTTATTTTAATGTTTATAGTTTCACTATTATAAACGTAGGTATATACTTTATTGTATTTCCTTTGTGATTACTTAACTGTTTGTTTAATTTAATGGACCGTTACTTTCTTTAATGTCACAAAATCCCTAATGATGTTTATAAATATTGCTTTGCCTTACATTTTACATTTTTTTCTTCTGGTGCTCCCGTTGAATATATGTTAAATTTTGTCATTCCATGGCTCTCAAACTTTTTCTTTTCTTTCACATTTTTACATCCTTTTTAATAATCTGTACTGTACTTTGTGATCAGTAATTCAGATTTATTTATATTTTTTATTTTAAATTTATTTATTTATTTTTATTCTAAGTTGTTATAAATGACAGCAGAATGCATTACATTTCATATTATACTTAAGTATAACTATTTATTTAATAGAGTGTTTGACTTTTAAAAGATATATTCTTTAGTTGTAAATGGACACGATATCTTTATTCATGTGAAAAGTCTTTGTAAAATGCCATTGCTTTTGGAAAGGGCCTTGAATACCCAGGGGTGGTTTTTATCTATACATGTTGACGTGTTCCAAAGAGTTGAAGTAATGTGAAATCTGAATTTTAGTTTTTATTAAAATGTTAGTGATTTTAAAATCAGAGAATTGTTATGTGTTAGGAGACCACAAAAAATAAATGTATTTGCTAGACTTTCTTTCCTTTGTAGATGTGAAAGCTGAGACCCAACATGATAGGTTTTAGGTCACATAAGGTATATACCCTGAAGTTGCTGTTCTGGTTGGTTATCGTTAGTTTCAGTGATTACTTATTGGCAGTCTTGAATACCCAGGCCACGCTATATGGTTGGCTTCTTCTGAACTCACCTATTTAGAAAATTTTTGATAGTTCATAATTAGTTATGAAATCTGGTTTTCCCACATATTTTAAAATAAGAATTAGCTTCCTTCTGGTTCAGTCAATAGAGTAGAGAAACTACATACCCAGATAATTCTTTTTTACCATCAGCATTTTCAGTCTGAGCTTCAGGCCATGCTGTGTGTTGGGGCTCTAATATTATTCCAAACAATATTCATGGATATATTGGTTGAAAAAATTTTAGAGATGTTTTTATATTTCAAAAATAAAATAGCATAACTGAGAAGCTTTTCTTCTTCTAACCTTCTAAAGCTTTTACCTTTCTTCCACTACTAGGTAAAAATGTTTTTCTTAAAATTTTTTTTTTTTAATGTTGTGTCATGGATCAAAATGCCCTAAAGTACCTTTTGAATAATTAAGTGAATGGTTGGTAGAGTAATATAAGATGAAAGAGTCAAAGACATTTTTATGTGTAAACATGCTGGTAAAATTGTGTTACCATATTATTATTTTGTGTGCCACAAATCAAATAAAAAAACAAATATAGCAAAGTTGATACATTTTTAGCTTTAATGTCACCCATAATTATAAATCCATTATTAAAAGCTAATGGGAAAACTGTAAATATTCAGAATGTTGATTCTGGACTACAGAAAATAGGTACATATCTATAAAACTTGACATTTGCAGATTGACAGATAAAACACTCTAGTGCTTAAAAAATTAAATAAAAACCACAATCTAAATGAGGTTAGGATATGTTAAAGCAAGCAGAATATGAATAATAGTTATTTCATGTGTGCCCTGGTCCATTAACCACTGACCTTGTGTTATTTATACTCTCTGAACTTTAATTAAGTCATTGTAAAGGAAAAGGTTTTTAAATATCTCTTCTCCAAGTTGTGATTGTACTCTCTGAGAACTATCCATTTTTATTTATGTTATTTGGTACTAAAATATGGTTCATGTGTTTCACATAACTAATAAGAATTGTCTTCATTTTCTCCTTGTAGGTCTTCTTTATATATTTTCTTGCATTTGAATAACTTTACACTTTCTTTTTATAAATACTTGGTAAAATAGTATTTTGAATGCCTAAACAGTTCAATTACTCTGAATGTTACATTGCTGATATGCTAAGAAAATCTTGGAAAGAATTCAAAACTTGGAAAGTTCAAGTAGAAAAAACTTACTTAAAAGTTAAAAAGACTTGCCAGGCATGGTAGCGCACACCTGTAATTCCAGCACTTGGGAGGCGGAGGCAGGAGGATCATGAGTTCAAAGCCAGCCTCAGCAATAGTGAGGCACTTAGCAACTCAGTAAGACCCTGTCTCTAATAAAATACACACACAAAAAAGGGGGGGTGGGGGGGGCTTGTGATGTGGCCCAATGGTCAAGTGAAGTTAAAAAGACTTGATCTTGCTTCAGATCAGCCACCAAGTTCAATACTAGATAAATTACTTACTATTCCACCCATAAAATGGGAATAATTATGTTCCATATGTCAATTTGGTAAAAATAACATGAAGATAAACAGGTGAGAATGTTTTACAAATAAAAATTTTTACGGGCAAGAAAGGAAACAGAGCTTGAAAGACATAACAAGAATAGATTGAGAATAAAAGACAGACTAATGGGACTGAAAGTCATAGTAATGGGTTTCAACCAAATAAATATAGGAAAATAGTTTGAAATCACTTTGGAGGCAGCTTGGAGCAAAAGTAATATTGTAGATATTAGAAAAACAAAGCGTATAATTGAAGAAATATTAAATGGTCCCCAGAATGCTGAAAGAAGATGACAAAGGTAGAAAACAAGGAGTGTCTAAGAGGTAGATAAGGAAGACAGAGATGTGAAAGCCAACATTTCCATCTTTGAATCTTTGAAGGAGAGTGGAAGAAATCTGTAATATACCATGATCACAGTATAAAAAGGGCAAGACCACATGATCATCTCAACAAATGCAACAAAACAAAACAAAAAAAACCCACCATCTTTTAGTGAAAAAACAATCAAGCAAGCAAGCAAAAATAGGAATGGAAGGGAGATGAAGAGCACCACTAAAAAAATCCTAAGCTGACATCATCCTTAACAGTAAAAAACTGCAAACTTTCCCCTTTAGGTCACTCCCACCACATTTATTCCACGTTGTATTGGAAGTTCTAGCCAGGGAAATAAGTAAGAAAAAGAAATATAAGTTATTGATATTGGAAAAAAGAGATAAAATTATTTCTATTTCCAGCTGTCTTTTTTTTTTTTTTTTTTTTTTTTTTTTTTTTTTGGTACTGGGGATTGAACTCAGGGCACTAGACTGCTGGGCCACATCCCCAGCCCTTTTTTGTATTTTATTAGGGACAGTGTCTCACAGAGTTGCTAAGTGCCTCACCATTGCTGAGGCTGGCTTTGAACTCGCAATCCTCCTGCTCAGCCTCCCAAGTGCTGGGATTACAGGTGTGTGCCACCGTGCCTTGCTCCAGCTGCCTTAATCTTACATCTAGAAGTCCATGAGATAATGCATGAAAAACTGTTAGAGCTAATAAAAGAGGTAAGCAGATTGCAGGATACAAGATCAGTGCACAAAGAACAAAATGATGTATAACTCAGTACACTAGCAATTACAATGCACAAAAGTTAAGAAAGTAATAGCATTAAAAAAACTAAGACTACATAGGAATAAATGAGGACTTGTATACTGAGTGGTACAATACATTGCTGAAGCACATTAATTAAGACTTAAATAAGTAGAAACACATCCTATATCCATGGATTGGAATGCTTTGTATTGTTAAAATGTGCTCCAGCTTGACCTACAGATTTAATGTAGTCTTTGTTAAAATTTTAACTTTTTATATAAATAAGTGAGCTGATCCTAAAATTCATACGAAATGGTAAATGTTCCTGCATACTCAAAACAATCTTGAAAAAGAACAAAGTTGGAGGACTCATACTTTTTGACTTCAAAACCTATAATAATGTGATATTAATTAAGATTGTGGTATAGGTAAAAGTGCAATTCATTGAAATAGAATTGATAGTACAGAAATAAATTCTCATATATATGGTCAATTGATTTTTAATAAGGATGCCAAGATCATTCAATAAGGACAAAATAGTATTTTCAAATCATGTTTTATAAAAATATAGCTTATAAATATATAAAAACTGTTATTACAAAAATAAGCAGATGAATAATCCAATTTAATGGCATGCAAAGATTTTGAATAGACATTTCTCCAAATAAGATGTACAGATGGCTGATAAGTAATGAAAAGATGCTCAATTTCATTTGGGGAATTCAAATCAAAACCACTGTGAAATACCACTTCCTAGCCATTTGTATGGCCATAAGAATAAAAAATTACAAGTTACAGATATTAACAGCTATTGGCAAGGATGTGGCACTATTGAAACCTGCATGTATTTCTGGTCATAATATAAAATGAGGCAGCTACTTTGGAGAACAGTTCCTTAAATGATTTCTGGCAGTTCATTAAAATTTATACACAAAATTACCATAACCCTCAGCAATTCCATCCCTAGTAGATACCCAAGAGAATTGAAAACATATGTTTATACCAAAACCTGTACATGAATGTTCATAGCAGCATTATTCCTAATAGCCAAAAAGTGGAAACAAATGTCTATTAACTGATGAATGGATAAACAAAATGTGGTAGAGTCATATAATGGAATATTGTTCGGCCATAAAAAGAAATGAAGTACTGATACATGCTACGACAGTTATAAACCTTGGAAGAATTATGCTTAGTGAAAGAAGCCAGTCATGAAGACCACATAATGTATGATTCCATCTATATGAACTGTGTATAAAAATCAAATCTATATTGATAACAGTATCCTAAATGCATGATTGAAGATCTGAATGGTACTTATATACTTCGTATACAAATAGTTGTATATAAAAAGATGCTATATATGTGCATTATGAATTGTAATACATACTACTACTATTAAAAAAATCTATAGAGACAGAAAATATGGTGTTGGTGATTTCCAGGGATTGAGGAGATGGGGGAGTGAAGAGTGGCTGCTAACAGGTGTGGAGCTTCTTTTGTGGGTTATGAAAAAATTTTGGGAGTGGAGGTTGTGTCTGGTGCCTTAGATCACTTGGCCATCCTGACATCCTAAAAGATTTTGGAATTAGATTGTGGTGGTAGTTACACATCTTTGTGAATATACCATCCACCACCAAATTTCACACTTTAGACGTGAATTTTATGGTATATAACTTATATCTTAATAAAAAATATTAAAAAGATCAGTTCAGATCAATATGGCTCAAATTTCCCTGCCACAGTATTAAAGATATTCATGAAAGGCTGTTAACACCATGTTTTACACAGGCCTACCGAACTTCAAATGTAAAGGTAATTTACAGCTGTGCAGATCCATTTCTTCCAAGTAAGAGAGAGAACAAGTAAGAGATCAGTGACCTAATCATGATATGAAGACCCAGTCAGTGCACAGTGGAGTCAGTTAAGATAGAGTCAGTTCGAAAAAAATTAAAGGTGGGCAAATATAAAATTTTATTTTTCAATAATAGATACAGATATCAAAAATAACGTTGTTCAAATGAAAGTCTGGACTTAGAATCTGACATTAAAATTCATAAAGATGAGAGGAAGAATTTTTCTGTTAGAAGGATTCAAATAGGTCTATATTTTGTCAGCTTAATTATTAGGTAATTTTAAATTACAATGTTTAGAAAAATTTTAAGGATAATTAGTAGGTTATTGAGAACAGGAAAAATAATTCTTTCAAAATAAAAATCAGACCAAAAAGAAATAAAATAAAAAAGCAAATACTCCCCACGTATAAAGCAAAATAGCAACTAAATAAAGAAAACTCAGAGGATGGTGACAAAAATATTATATTTATAACAACAAATATGAATGCTTCAAGTTAAGTCAGGCAAATAAAAAGAAACCAAACAAAAAAAGAAAACAAGTGTTTGAAACATTAAATGAAGGCAAGAATTTAGGTGGAATAGAGAGAATCCCTTTATATTGCTAAGGTGAAGAGGTCACAAAGATGATAAAAATAACATTAATCATTATGTGCTGAATAACATGGAATCAGAACATAGAAACTAAACTGTTAAAACACAAGGAAGAAATGATGGGAAATTAATAGGGAATTTTAACCACCTTTCCCAAGTCTATGAGATGGAGTAAAGATACAGAGGATTAGGATGATGTAATAGGTAAAGTGAATTTAAAAGATATGTGGAACTTTGTCACCACTAAAAGCAAATATACCTCTTACTGTATCAATGGAGCATTCATAAAAACTTATAATATGACAAATTCCCCAAAGAATAAACATTTTCTCATGAGAGTCAAATGAAAATTAGTAAAATATTTAACTCTATCAAAAGCACAACTGGATTATTTAAGTATTAGCTTTATTTTTATTTTAATTCTCTTAGTTATACATGTCAAAAAGAAAAAAGTGAGAATTTTATATATCAGCACTGATATCAAAATCATACTTTAGAAGAAAAAACATTGCTTTTATTAGCTTCATTATAAAAGGTTAAAATAAAATAACTGAGGGAAATAAATTTGAAGTCATATACAGATTTAAAAATAAAAGGAATAACAAGTTAAAAATGTGAATTATAAATTACTGAATTGCAATGTGCAAAGAGTTCAATTGATAAAACTATTCTAATTGCCACTTTCCTTAACTATCCATTTCATAACCATTCTCTGTCAAGACTAAAGGAAAACTAGAAAATACAAATTTATAATATTAGTATAAATATTATTATATTTATTATTTAGTAACAATTAAAAACAACATTAGCCACTTAAAATGAGCACTTCTTATGGGCAAGATACTGTGCCATATATGAGTATGTATACACATACATGCTAATTTTATATACAATATCAATAATTTAAAAGTTCATGTCATATTTTTCTGGATCTAAATATTTTTTCTTGTGAATTATTAATTGTCCCTGTTCTTCTTACATAAAACTAGGTAAATAATAGCACCTGTCCCATAAGACAGTATGAACTGTATGTGATAAACTTGTAAAAATGCTTACAGCAATATATGGCATATAGTAAGCAGTCCATAAGTATCACTTTTGAACTCTGAACTTCAGGTAGAAAGCATGTCATTTATAGCTGTGTTTGATACCAATAACTATAACTACTAGAGTGGAAAATAGAATTCTATTTTTTATGTATAATAGGAGCTCAAAAAGTAAGCAAGCTCAACACTGCCATCAAGCACTTAGACATAACTTTGTTTGCGTATTCTACGCTATTGAGATTCATGGTCATAAGGTTACTTACACATTTCTAGGCATTTCATAGGCATTCCAGTCAGGAGGAAAGGAGAAGGTTATAAATTTTATCTTCATTAAGTTGTAGCTTTTAATTTGAGAAGTTAGCTCTCTTCACTGAACAAATATGTCGCATGATTAATAATCATTGCAAAGGAGCTAGGTGTTTTAGCTTTCTTAGCTAAGCACAGTGTTATGCCCAACGAAATTTTAGTAATGGAGAAAAAGCAATGGATATTGTATAAGTAATCAACAGTGTCTCTCCTGGAGAGGCATACAAAATTTAATGTGCACTAGTAAATTAAAATGTAAATAAATCCCATTGTCAAGTAAATATATGTATATCATGATTCAAGACAAAACAGGAATTTTTGAATGATTAATAAGATTTTTAAAATTTTTCTTTAAATTTTAAGAATTAACATTAAAAATGACACTGATTCAAATTTATTACACAGATAAACTTTTTTTTTTATTCTTTGAGAACACATTATTTCCAATAGTTTTAAAAATGTTCTAAAGGATTCAAAAAGATAGAAACTATCTATACCAAAACCTGGTCACCTGACAAAAATTGCTTGATGAAAAAAATAAATAAAAAGAAAGAGCAGGAAAACTACCAGGAAAAAAATCAGTAAAATCAAGAATTGGTTCTTTGAAAATACAAACTCTACTAACCTCTAGCTAGACTAAGAAAAAACAAAGAAGACTCAAGTAAATAAAATCAGAACAGAAAGTGGAGACATTACAACAGATGCTTCAGAAGTAAAAGAATCATAAAGGACTATTGTGAACAGTTATATATACCAACAAATCAAATAACTTTGAGTAAATTGACAAATTCCTAGAAAAATGTAACCTACCAATATTGAATCAAGAAGAGAGCTTGAACAGACCAATAACAAAGAGACTTAAGAAGTAATTTAAAAACCTTAGAACAAAGAAAAAACCCAGGACAGATGGTATTATGACTGAATTGTTCCAGACATTCAAAAAGTATTACCAACACATCTGAAATTCTTCCCCAAACCAGAGCTACATGGAATATTTCCATTTAGTCTTCATAAGACCATTGCCTTGAAACTTAAACCAGAAAAAGACACCACAAGAAAAGAAAAATACAAACCAATATTTCTGATAAATATTGGTGCAAAAGTTCTCAATAAAATGTCAGGAAACAATCAATTCAACATCACATAATAAGAATCATACAGCATAATGAAATGGGATTTAACCCTGATGTATATGGCTGGTTTACCATATGCAAGTAAATCACATTATCAGGGTGAAAAATAAAAACCACATAATCATCTCAACTGACACAGGAAAAGTGTTTGATACAGTTCACCATCCTTTCTTGACAGAAGAGTGTGGTTCCTCAACATAATATAAGTCATTAATGGAAAACAAGTAGCTGACATCACAATCAATAAGAAACAACTGAAAGCTTTCCATTAAGATGTGTTTACAGAGTAGGAATGCCCAATCTGTTTATTTATATATAGTAATGGAATTATTAGCAAGAGCAATCAGATAAGAAAAAGAAATAAGAGGCATCCAAAACTGGAAAGGAAGGATAAAATTATCTTTATTTGTAGATAACATGATTCTATATGTAGAAGCCACAAAGATCCTACAAAAAACCCTGATATGATAAATTCACTAAAGTTGGGGGATATAAAACCAATGTGCAGAATTCATTATCATTTCTTTACACAAATATTGGCCTCACAGATAAAGAAATCGAGTAAATGATCCCATTTGTGATGACATTAAAAAATAATAAATTTAACCAGGAGGTGAAAAAACTCTAAAAAGAAAATTATCAAACATTGAAAGAAATTGAAGACACAAATAAATGTAACTATATCCTATGTTCATGGATTTGAAGAATTAATATTGTTAAATTGTCTGTAATACCCAAAATAATAATACAGATTTAATGCCATCCCTGTCAAAATTAAAATAATACTCTTAATAGAAATAGACAAACAATCCTAAAATTCACACGGAACCACAAAAACACCCACTATCCAAAGCAATACTGAAGAAGAAAAACAAAGGCAAAGGAATCTCTCTTTATGATTTTGAAATTATATTACAAAGTTGTAATCATAAAATAGTATGATACTGGCATAAAAACTGAAATAAACCAGTGGAACAGAATAGACACACCAGAAATAAATCCAACATATATAGTCAACTAATTTTCAACAAAGGCATCAAGGATACACAGAGGAAAGAATAGTCTCTTTAATAAACTATGCTGGATTCTTGTCCTGTATCCTATACTATACACAAAAATCAACTCAAAATGGGTTAAAGACATAAATGGAAGAACGAAAACCATTAAACTCCTACAAAAGAACCTAGGGGAAAAGCTGTGAGACATTGGCCTTGCAGTGATACTTTGGGTATCACACTAAAGGCATGGCTACAAAAGCAAAAATACATACATGGAACCACATAAAATTAAAAACGTTCTGCCTCCAAAGGAAATGACAGAATGAAAAGACATACTAGAGACTGGGAAAAAAATATTTGCACCACGTAGCTGATAAAGCATTCATATCCAAAATTTATAAAGAACACTTACAACTTTATAGCAGAAAGAATAACCTGATTAAAAAAAAACTGGGCAAAGGACCTGAAAAAAGAACCTTTCTTCAAAGGGGTCATAAAAATGACCAGGTGATTCGTGAAAAGGTCTTCAACAACACTGATCATCAGGGAAATGCAAATTAAAACCTTCATACCTGTTAGAATGGCAATTATCAAAAAACACAAGTGTTGGTGAAGTTTTGTCAAAAAGGGAACTCGAGTACACTGTTGATGGGGATATAGATTAGCACAGCCATGTGAAACAGTATGGAGGGTTTAAAAGAGTTAAAAATAGACTCAGCAATCCCTCTGGTGGAGGTGTACCCAAAGATGAATCACCCCTTTGCATAATTATCTGCACTCTCATGCACCTTGTAGCACTCTTCACAATAGATTACAGATAGAGAGAAAACATAAATCTCCACGAACTGATGAATGGATAAAGAAAACGTGATCTCTCTCTCTCTATATATATATATGTGTGTGTGTGTGTGTGTGTGTGTGTGTGTGTGTGTATGGTAACATTATATATATATATGTATAATATATATATATTATTAATTTATTTGTGTCTTCAAATACCATATATATATATATGGTAACATTATTCTGCCTTGAGAAAGGAGATCCTGCCACCCTTCCATTTTACTACAACATGGCTGGAGAACATTATGTTAAGTGAAATAAGCCAGGTGTAGAAAGAATATTTTATACTATGACTTGTAAAGGGAATCTGAAAGAATTGATCAAATATATAGATATAAGAGTAAAACAATGATTGCCATGAGCATGAGAATAGGAAAATAAAGACCAAAGGTTACAAAGTAGCTAATATGTAAGATTCAGAAATTTTAGAGCTCTAAATGGACCTAGTTAATAAAATTGTGTTTGGGATTTTTGTTAAGTAAGTAAATTTTAGCTGTTCTTATTATCAAAGAGAATGACTCCTTTATTATTTATATGCATTCCATAACATCATGTTGTGAACCTCAGATGCACACAAATGCATTTTAAAAATTGACAAGTAAAAACAAAAGTAATGTAAAGAAAACAACTACAAAATGACCAGAAGAAAATGCAAAAATACTTTTATGCAATTTGAGAATGGGAAATTGCTTTGCTTTCATTCTGAAAATGCCAATCCTGTAGGTTTCAAATATATTACTCCTCATGGTTTGAAATGTGTGGTCAAGTCAGGAAATGTATAGGGCACTGCCGGAATGACTCTTCTGCCCAACTGCCCAAAGCACCTACACTGAAGAACATGTATTGTGGTGGAACATCAAGAATCACTTTAAAAGTTCATGATTGATTATGAAGAAGTCCAATAGCTAATAAATATTTGCTATCCATGATTCTCCCCTTTTTATAGAAAAATGCCTATAAGTGGATAGACATTTGAATAATGGCTTTCTTATCCCCTTTTCTACATGCAACTTTGAACATTCTGTCAAAAGTAGAGTGAAGATCCTACCATGTAGTGGTGTAAACCGTGACATTTGTAAAGAGAGATCTCCAGACAAGATAGCAATAGCTATATCTCATTTCCTCTCATTTGCTGCATTGGCAAGGGGGAAGACCAAAGAAGTTGTAGGATTTGAGTTTGCACAACTATTGTGAAAACTTCTTTCAGGTAGGCTTATACCAGGCCATTGCAAGACTCTGAGTTTAGAGGATTGTCATATGCCAGTATCTCCTAGTATTCTTTTGATTCAGATGCCTTTTTAAAAATTTGCTTGAATCCCTCAAAATAGCCATGTTTAAAAAGGGAGGATTGAGTTCTGGCAGCCAAAATGTAAAAGTTCAGTATGTGATAAAAACATTTCTCTGGATTTTTTTTAAATATTTATTTATTTGCTTTAGTTGTACACAATGTGTTTTTATTTGTACGTGGTGCTGAGAATTGAACCCGGGGCGCGCACGTGCTAGGCGAGCGCAATACCGCTGAGCCACAATCCCAGCCCTCTCTGGATTTTTCAAAGAGGAAGAGAAGAGGGTTTTTCACTGCAAACATGAAGGCTAGTTGTCAGAAGAGGTTCTCTTCTTCAGAGATGTCAACTCAGCAATTGTGCCACTGATCTCACACCTTGATTGAAAGGATGTGGATTTTGGATTTAGGAGGTCTGCATTCCCACGTTTTTGTATTCTCCAAGAAAACTGGGATTCTTCTGTTTTCAATATATTGGGGGGTGGGGTAGATTGCACTTCTGGGACTTTAAATCCTTTTAAATCTGGTCATTAGATTGGGATCCTCTTAAAATCACAGTATTTTAAGTCTTTTAATGTACCTGCCCTAGATAGCTGAGTCTCTCCAGCCCACCCGGAATCTGGTGGGCCAACTGGTTATGGAAATTAGTAGAGAGGTTAGCCTACCATGCTTCATGTTTTTGTTATTCTTGGACACAGGAATCTACCCAACCCCAGTTTGGTTTGGGTTGTGGAATTGGAGTTAGTGTATGCATGAAGCAGACTTCTGCTTCTTCTTTGTCTGAGTGAACCATCTCCCATCCTTCCACCTGTCTCATGAAGCAACTCATGGATTTGTATTTCAATGAAGGCCACAGTCTGCTCAGCCTTTCTTTAGCTATTCATCTTCCATGCAGTCATTGTCTGAAATGCTCTTAGTTTCTCCAGTTTTCTATCTTACCAGAAGCCAAACTTTCCTTTGTCAGTGGGAAAACACGAATCCATTTCTTCACATTTGTACTTGTGACTACAAACTTATTATTTTCCCATCCTTTCCTATAGATAAAACTGCTTTCTTTATCTATGGGAAAGGTATGACTTTAATTTCTTAAAATTGTTTCTACAAGAGCTAAAAATCTTGTTGCATATTTTTCTTTCTTTACTGAATCTTCTTCTACTAGGATTTTTTTTTTTTTTTTTAACCAGGGATTGAACTCAGAGGCACTTGATCACTGGGCCACATCCCCAGTCCTTTTTTGTATTTTATTAGAGACAGGGTCTCACTGAGTTGCTAAGTGCCTCGCCATTGCTAAGGCTGGCTTTGAACTCGTGATCCTCCTGCCTCAGCCTCCCAAGTGCTGGGATTATAGGCGTGCACTACCACACCCGGCTTCTACTAGGATATTTTAATTTTAAGATCTCATCC
The DNA here is from genome assembly GCA_025594165.1 of Tamias sibiricus. Classification (NCBI taxonomy): domain Eukaryota; kingdom Metazoa; phylum Chordata; class Mammalia; order Rodentia; family Sciuridae; genus Tamias; species Tamias sibiricus. Next base: position 9,607,349 of record CM046666.1, read on the forward strand.
ATCTTCAAGGAAATCCTTTCTCAATCCTGTATCTACTGCTGTCCTTCTCCTTCAGTCCATATACAAGATTCTAGAAAAAGCTATCTCTATATCCAATTTATTCAAAATTATTAACTAAAACTGCTCTCACTGAATTCAATGGAGCCAGATTGTTTGAGCTCTTAGTTTTAGCTCTTTTGGAATCTACCCTTTATCTTTCATTTATGTAAATAAATGAAAATGTTAGAATGCCTGATTCAAGTGACTTAAATAAATAAATAGATCTATTTATTTGTTGGTTTATTGGCATAGCCGGAAGTTCAGAGGAGGAAAATGCAAAGCTCATGTAGGAGCTCAACAATCAAGAAGTTGAATTCTCTTCTCTGCTGCTCTCAGCACAATGACTTTCATGCTCACTCTTGTTACTTCATATTTATAGGGTGGTTGCTGCAACTCCAGATGTTGTAGCATTTTAGGAAAAAGAAGGTGAATGGTGAGGAGCCCCTGGGTCTTTTTTTTTGCATTCATGCTAGCTCTTGAGGTGTGGGGCCAGTTTATCTCTGAAAGCAAGGACAAGAGGGAAAAGGAAGAGGAGGAAGAAAGGGGGAAGGAGCGTGATGAGAAGCCAGCAAGATGGGAAAATTAGAAGTTGCAGGACCATTGAACTTCCAGGGTTGTAGGCAGCCATGAGGCATGTTAAAGTTCATGTGTGTGGTAGCACTTCCTACACTCTGACATGCACACAGGTCCTATGGGGAATTTTGTTAAAATGAAGATTGTCTTTTAGTAAGTCTGGAGGAGCCTGCATTTCTAAGCATGTCCCATGTAATGCTAAAGCTGCTGGGCCCCAGACCAGAGTTTGGTAAGGTCTCTTTCTAGTTGTGTTCCGTCCATATAACATGATTCTAGTTGTTGATGTTTTAAGTCTCGATTCAGTTTATAGTAGGTTCGGTAGTGCAATCCTATATCCTACGATGTCCTGCATCACTGAGAATCTCCACCATGCAATTCAGCTTGGCATCTCTGTTTCCCTACAAGGTCACCTTTCTGCACAAAGTCCCCTTCTGACCTACTGGTCACTGGGACTGGAGAAATTTTATTTGGGTTTTCTAGGTGAAACTGGGAAAGTCTAGCAACTATAACCTCCAGGTTCTTCCTACAGTGTTTTTCTCCTTCCAGGACTATCTACTAAGTCAAGATCTTGGACACTCCCAGCTGGCTCTGTGTCCTGGAGGGACTTCATCTGATCCATTGAAAAAACCTGTATCTGTGTTGTCTCATTCCTAAGAAAAAAAAGGAAAGGCTAAAACATTATGACACCAAATGCCTCCTTTCAGTTCCCCGAAATCTAGCCATGTTAAGGGAACACTGAGAGCAAGCCGGAATGTCCAGATGCATATAATCTTGAAGGATGTTGGCTTTCTGTTCCGCACACCAGGAACTAGTGCAAGTTAGCCTCATCTGTAGATAGCTACTTTCTTGGATGTACATAAGGACAGTTGCTTCTTTGGATACGGGTCATACAAGCAAGCTAATGCTGATGATCTCACTTTTTCTGCAGCTTAACATATGAAACCTCTTTCTGAGTGAAGACAGGCCTGGAATTAAGGACACTGTAGAAAGAGTATGTGTCACTCATCCAGTCAGCTGCCACTGGACAGTGCATCACAAGGGAGAGGGGCTGCTGCTTACCAAAGCATGGTGAGGGACAGAGGTGCCATCTGCCAGCATGTTGCCACTAAACTCTGGTTGGAGCAGTTGCTGGGCTGGTGAGCTTTCCCCGATAAACCATGTGTCTCCCAGGCTGTCCCAGGGTACTTTCTTTGGCTTTCTGGCAACCTCCCCCACTGTGGATGGGACATTTGCCCAGATGCATGCACCTACCCCATGCCATTCCCAAGGAGTCAGTGCTTCTCTTGTTAACTATTAGCGTGGATCACCGCCCACAAAATGATTTCTCGCTCTACATTTCTCAGGCTGAAGCTCAACATTATTCTTCTGTGCCCTGCAGTCTCCACTTGGCCCACTAATTTGTCTGGCTGGAAGTAGGGAATAAGCACCTCTTGGTCAGGAATACACAACATTCTCCACAATAACTGTCCCATTCTGTTTTTTTTTTTTTGGGGGGGGGGGGAGTACTAAGGATGGAATTCAGGGGTGCTTTATCACTGAACTACATCCCCAGCTTTATTATGTTTTATTTTGAGATAGGGTCTTGCTATATTGCTTAGGGCCTTGCTAAATTGCTGAGGCCAGCTTTGAACTTGCAATCCTCCTGCCTCAGCCTCCCAAGTTGCTGGGATTACAGGGATGTGCCACCAAGCCTGGCCCAGGTTCAATTTTAAGCAGCTTCTTGAATGTTTTGGGCTTTTATATCTAGGCTTCCAGCCACTACTTTCCAAGTTTGCACAGAGACTCTGTCACTGTGTTCTGGAATACAGCAGTGGTTGGGAATGTGCTCTGGAATACAGGGTTTCCATAGACAGTTGTGCAAGTTGTGCATCATACAACTCTGGGAGTGCTAGTCACCACCAAGTCACTGGATTTATGCAGTGATGATGTTAACTTTATCGTAATGATTTTTTTTCTTAATTGCATTTGTAAAATGAGTAAAAAGGAAAGGTTGCCTTTTCCTTTATTTGCACAAAATCTAGTGGCAATTAGTTTTGGCACTAATTGTCTTGGTGTCTTCAGAAAAACAGAATGGTCATATATATATATATATATATATATATATATATATATATATATGCTGGGGATTGAACCCAGGGCCTTGCATATGCTAGGAAAACACTCTACTGCTGAGCTATAAGCCATATCCCCAGCCCTGTTTCTTGATTTGGCATCATTCATTTGCTCATTCTGACTGAACAGTTTTAACTTTAATTTTTAAAAGGTAAATGTGAGTCAGGGATTTGAATGTTGGTTGTTCTTTGCATTCAGATATTCTTAAATCAGGACATTAAGTTTCCACATATTTCTCATCATCTTGCAAATACATGTGTCCAGAAGTATAATTTTAACAGAATTTGTTTCTCTAGGCTTCTTTCCATTGAATGAAATACAGAATGACATTCATCTATTAAAATGGCTATTGTGCATATAGATTTATAATTATATAAATTAGACAAAAACATTTGATGAAAACCTTTTTGTAAGAGTTTATTTTCTCTTGACATTTCCTGTAATATAACTTTTTGTTGGGGGGAGGGGGCTCAGTGGCCCAAAAGAAAGACCTATAGGGAGATTTAAATTATTTAAATTATCCCAATTAAGGGAAATGTTTTGGAATCCCTGAATCTGATATTTTAATCTTGTCGTTGCCCTTCAGAAGACTCGCAAGGCTTAGCAAGATCATAAAGAGAAATTGCATTTCATCCTAGAACCCGTGGTAGAAATCTCTGGAGTTTTTATCTTTGTAATTTCTCATTCCTCTCTGTTAGAACCACCAATGCTCATTCCAGTATCTATGAATAATTTTAGTTGACAATCAAAATATATTAACCCCCAGTGACCTCAGAGCAATGAAAACCCACCATTTCCTATTCTGAAGGCTGTTTGGCAAACACGGATTTAAATCACTTGCACACTTCCAACGTTCTCACTAATGAAAAGCTCAGTGGATTCTCCTACAAAATGATTCCTAGGAATTTTAACCTACGCTTTCTGAATTACATTGCATTTTATTTTGCTTATGGGAATATAGTAAATTTTCATTGTTTAAGACCTGACTTTAGAGATGACCACGACGAGGACCATGTTCAGATTCATTTGTGAAAACCAAACTTCTCTCCACCTTTGGCCAGAAGAGGGAGGCAGTCGACTGCAGCTGAGACATTTGGGTGAGGATTCCAGCAAACTTGGGTGCCTCAAATTAATTACTACTCAATAATATAATAGTTAAAATAATGCACAGCTCTCAAACGCCACTTTGTAAGATTATAGATGGATCAGACATGATTTTCCTTACATCCTTTTACTTCTTGAAATTACTTAGTTTCTCCTAGACTCTGGGTTTGTGAAATGTACTGAATGCTTGCAGATAGCCAATGTCTGCTTTGAATTGAAGCTTTACCAATGGATTAAAAATAAATTACAAAACAGCCAGAAAACCTACCTTATTGTTTAGGGTGTAAACTTAGCCTCTGATATGAGGGATTTATTTCTTAATTGATCTACACAGTTAAGTGCAAGCCCCTGGCAATCTAGAGTGACACATTTTCACTTCAAAATTGCTTATATTAACACTAAACTCCTGTGTTTCTTCATTAGAATGTGACAGCTTCTTTTTTTTTTTTAAGAGAAAGTCCCCTCTTTTATATATATATATATACATATATATATATGCTTTAGTTGTACACAATGCCTTTATTTGTATGTGGTACTGAAGATCAAACCTGGGCCGTGCACGTGCTAGGCAAGCGCTCTACCGCTGAGCCACAACCCTGCCCCTGTGACAGCTTCTTATGTGGATCTTTTATTATCCTGTTGTTGCTATTATATTTGGTAATACTTGAAGTTTGTCTAAAATGTTGCCCTGAATTCATTTGTGCTTTTAAGGCCATGTGGAATAAAACATTGAGGAAACATTGTCTGGATAATTCAATTAAAAAGAAAAAGAAAAACAAATTAAACATCCATTATTAAGTAAATATATGAATTTCAACATTTTCGTGCTGATAATTACATGCATTCCCTTTTGCTATTTTGAGTTGCTATTGGCTGTATTTATGTAACCAAGCACTTTAACTATGATGCCTGGGTGGTGGTGAGGATTCCATGCTCTTGACTCCATCATACGCTGTGTTCATCTAGACTTGATGGAAAGAGGGCTGCCACACAACATTTGTCACTCATTGCTTGTTCAGTCACAGACCTAGTTTTACTGGCATGATCCAGTATTCATTTTTCTTTATTTTTTAAAATCTCGAATATGTTTAGTTTTCAAGTTTTTTTCTTCATTTCACTGTGGTTAAATTCTCTAATTAGGAGCACTTTAAGTGAATAAATGATTTGTGGCAAATTAAAGAGGGCTACAGATTCTTTGAGATGCCTTCTAATTAGAGATGGAGTTTTGTGTTCTCTCTCTTTAAACATAGGAAGGTTCTGTGACTGTTTTGGCCTATAGACTGGAACAAGAGTGAAGCCATGAGGTTTTCTGACAAAGCTTGTGTTTTGTCTCTTGGAGCACTTGCTCTTCGTCTCCCTGCCGTGCACTGTGGGAGCCCACGCTGCACTGTGGAGAGACCCCTGGGAAAGGAACAGAGGGCTGGCTGAACTGGCTGACATCAACACCTGTTTACCCGCCCTGGGGGCAAATCCTCCTTGCAAGTTTACTGCAGCCTCAGTCCAGCTCTTTCATCACATGGAGCAGAGATGCACTGTCTGTGCTGAGCCCTGCTCCAAGGGCTGGTTTGTGAGCAAAAGAAATGATTTTTGCTTCATGGCCCAAAGTTTTGAGATGGTTGGATATAATAGCAATACATAACCGAACACAATCCTCTTTCACAGAAGTTTATTCATTAGTAAATGATGTAAAGCTGACAAGTTTGTCTTCAAAAGCCTCTCTCACCGTTAGGAGGAAAATGAAGCAATAGAAGCTTGTAATCAGCATTAGAGAAAATAGACAACTACTGATAAGTTTTAAGTCTTGTGTTCCACGACACCATTTCAGCATTGGAATGTTAATTGCTTCATTGCTGCTAAACAGTGTTAGTAAATTTAGAATCTGTACAATAGACCAAGCATGTAATTGTGTCATGCCATCATTTATACACTAGAACACTAACATTTATGTGGACAATAGACTTGGAATGGATTTTAGGAATACTAATTAACAAAAAAAAATATATTGTATAATGATGTTCCAAGTTCCTTCTCAACAATGTTAATTAGCATAGTACAACCAAAGCAAAGAGTAGTGAAAGTTGGATAATATTCATTTTTTTCCTTTTCTGAATTAAAAGAGTCTGCAGACTAAAATTGAAAGACATATAGGAATGTTTTTGATTCTTTTAGAAAGCACATTCTCATATTCACATGGATTTATTTTTATAAACCAACTCTTTATAGGGAGGAAAGTTCATATTCTAATTAATAATAAAAGTAGACATTTTTTGTTGCTGTTGTTGTGTGGGTCTTGAACTTAGGGTCTTTATATGAGCTAGACAAGAGCTCTACCACTGAGGAATATCCCCAGCCCTTAGAACAGTATTTTTAAAACTTGAACAGGCATCAGAATTATCTAAAGTGCTTGTTAAAATACATTGTGGAGGCCCAACCCCAGAGTTTCTGATTCATTTCATAATTGGATAGAGCCAACGAATTTACTTCTCCAACAAGTTTTCCAGGCAATGTTGATGTTGGCTTGCAGAACACATGAGAACCATTGGATTACTAAATGCACGGCATTGCAGCAACTATCCAGAAACTGAAGGTTAAAGCCAGGTGTTATGGCACACAGAGGCTGAGGTAGAAGGCTCCTTTGAGCCCATCAGTTCCAGAGCAGCCTAGGCTGCATGGTGAGAGAAAAATCCAGGAGAGAGGGAGAGGGAGAGGGAAGGTGGGAGAAGGAGAAGAAGGAGAAGGAGAAGGAGAAGGGGGGGAGAGAGAGAGAGAGAGAGAGAGAGAGAGAGAGAGAGAGAGAGAGAGAGAGAAGAGAGAAGAGAGAAGAGAGAAGAGAGAAGAGAGATATTGAGAGGAAGAAAGAAAAGAAATCGAAAATGCCATAGTTGGGGGGAAAACATGGGGTCTTACAGGGCCAAACGTAACAGCTTACTCTCTGAGTTTATGGAGACTGGAGACATCCTGTCGGAGATGACTCCTGGACTAAGCTTTGATATGACAAAAGAATTGTCTAGGTCAATAGAAACTGGGGAATTCTTTTTATTTTCTTTATTATTTTAAGTTTTGATTGACACATAGTAATTGCACGTATTTATCAGGTACAATGTAATGTATTAATTCATGCATATACTGCAATGCTAAATTCAGGGTAATTAGCATATCTGTCACTTTAAACTTTTTTTTTTTTTTGGTATCAGGGGTTGAACCCAAAGGTACTCAATATCCCCAGCTCTTTTTGTTTTTTACTTTGAGACAGAGTCTCACTAAGTTGCTTAGGTCCTCCCTAAATTGCTGAAGCTGGCTTTGTTACAGGCATGAGCCACTGTGCTTGGCAGTCACCTTAAACTTACATCATTTCTTTATGTTGAGTACATTCAAAATAGTCTCTTCCAGTTAATTTGAGATCTACAATGCATTAGTGTTAACCTATTACTACACCCTACTGTGCAACAGAACACCAGAACCTCTTCTCCCAGTCTAATTGTAACATTGTACCTATTGATCAACCTCTCTGGGTCCTCTCTGCTCCTTACTCTCCCCAACTCTGGTCACTATCATTCTACAGGGGAAATAAGATCAAGAAAATGAGAAAAGGTTAAAATAGCAGTTTCTATTGCAGAAGTGAAAGTTTGAGGTATAGAGAGGTAGACAATGATGTAATTTTGTTTCTGAGAAAGTAAATTTGAGAGAAGAAAGGAAGGAATAGTATAGTATAGATTTGTTTTGGAAAAAGAGCTATATCATCACCTAGTATGCAGAAGTGTTTTTTAAATTAATTTTTTATTGGAATTTAAAAATATTTTCCCATAGAAATTGATTAGGAAAAATGAACAGAAATGTATAAAAAATCCACCAAGGATACCCATTTTAGTATTTTTAAATAATCTGTGCACACAATGAATCTGAACTTGCTCTATGTGTTGTCTTCTCTATACCATTTCTCTTTTAATTTATTTTAAATAGTTATACATGACAGTAGAATGCATTTATGCACTTTGATATATCATACATAGATGGGATATAATTTCTCATTTTTCTGAGTGAACATGTTGTAGAATTATATTGGTCATGCAGTCACATATATATACAGTAATAATGTCTGTTTCATTCTACTATCTTTCCTATCCCCACATCCCCTCCTCTTCCCTCCCTCTCTATACCATTTCTAAACTTCAAGTTGACATTGCTTTTCGAGAATCCTTTTGTTTTACCTAGTGCTAAGCTGAATATGTAGCCTACAACAGAAATGGAATTTTAAAGTAAAAATTCAATATCAATAAAATCATATTAATCGACTTGAGTACATTAAAGATTAATTCATTTTTGTCTAATTCCAAACTACTATATAGGTCACCAGTGGGACAGCACATCACAAAATTATCACTCTTCCCAAAATTCAATTTTTTACTTCAGAAAAACAACTTGGTACTCTTGTAATATAAAACGTCATGGATATAATGAACAGGAACTAAAAACAGAGGCATAGCTATTATAAACAAAGAATATGAAAAGGCATGAACCAAAAAATGGGCACCTAAAACAACAGAAGTTTCTTTTCTATGTATCAGGCTGACATATTAGAATATAAAAAAGTCTTGTATATGTTTTTCATAAGTATACATATTAAACAAATATCTTGAAAAACAAATCCATCTTGATTTTGAAGTAAGCAAATTTGGTAGGTAAATTTCAGGAAGCTAGAAAGTGATTTGCAGAGAGATTTGTATTTCAAACAGAATATAAAGACATATTGAACAGGAAGAAAAAAAGAACACAAAAGGAATTCAGTGTGATGAAAGAAAGTCTTTAATAGCTCAACTGCTCAGAATTATCATGCCAGGAAGTACACTACCTTCAGTGTGCTGATCTGACTTCAGTTGGAGCCATTTAAATCTTTGGCCCAAAATAGCTGAACATGGGCATAATAACAACATCTTTTAGAACCTTTTTGGTTCAAAGAGTATTCACACATTCCTCATTTCCTTTTTGTGGGGTGAATATGCTTAACCCTTCACTATATAATGGTGGTGTCTGACATTGGAAGAAGGACAAATAATAACCCTCCAAAATCATGGCAACTATTTCTTTTTTTACACAGAATTAATTTAGTTAACCGAAACCAAACAAATCCTGGAAAAGGAGAACAGAAACATTTCACTGTAGGGTCTTTCTCAAATGTAGACTCTAATCCAGTGCTTAAATAATGCTATGTCAAGACAGTGAGCTGACTTCTGCAAAGGGCGTCTTTGAACTGGTTTTTACTTGTGGAGCTGTTTTGTGTGCTGAAGAGCAGCCACTTGTCAGGATGCCATACTGAAACCCAGATGAGTAACTGGGGAGCTCATTCCACTTGCCCTCAGGACAGCTAAGCTTTACATTAGTGATGACAGCGGAATGCAGTGGCTTATGTCAGTGTGTGTGTGTGTGTGTGTGTGTGTGTGTGTGTTGTTTCAAAGCTTCTGTTTGAGGTTCACCTTACTTAATTACAAAGTAAGCATGAAGCAGTGGAGTACCCCTTGCAATTACCCTTCATTTTTTATTTTAGGTCTTTCATCCTGCAAAAACGTGATTTCCCCCTCCATTTCAGTTCAACAAATAGTTAATGTAAACACTAAAGCACCAAAACAGAAATTTTGGAAAATAAAATTAATAAAGTCTGTTTATTTTAAAGCTTGAAAAATGCTTTATTTAAAAATTTCTGTTGTGGGGCTGGGGTTGTGGCTCAGCGGCAGAGCGCTTGCCTCACAAGTGCGCTGCCCGGGTTCGATCCTCAGCACCACATAAACATAAATGCATTGCTTTGTGTACAACTTTGTGTACAACTAAAGTAAATAAATAAATATTAAAAAAAATTTCTGTTGCATTTTAGAAGTTAGGAAAGCAAAATGAATCTTGAACATCATCTGTTATTTTTTTGTTTGCTTTTTGTTTTCCTATTAAACTGCCATATGTCTTGGGAAACTGTGCCTGTAAGTTCACTAAGAATTCACAGTCGGGTTGGGATGGGGAGCATAGGAGGATTAGAGGAACACTAGAATGGCCAATGGGGAGGTAGGGGAAGGGTGGGGGCAAAAGGGTGAAGAAAAAAAAAAAAAGATGGTAGAGTGAGATGGATATCATTACCCTAAGTGCATGTATGAAGTCACGAATGGTGTGAATATACTTTGCATACAACCAGAGATTTGTAAAAATGTGCTCTATATGTGTAATATGAAATGTAATGCATTCTGCTGTCATTTCTAACAACTTAGAATAAAAAATAAATAAATTAAAAAAAAAAAAAGAATTCCAGTGACTAAAGCTTTATTTCCACAAAAGAACACATACTTGATGGTAAGCTTGAAGTATTTCTTATATCTTGAGATTTTTATAATCAAAAGTAAAACTGATCTCATTGAATAAATCAACAGTTCTCTAAATAATCAACATGTAATATGTTTATAATGCTTAAATATTTAAGCAAAATATCTGTATCATAAACCATGCCTTGTGTGGTTTGTCTCTGAGGACACAGTTATAATAGAGACCAAACAAACACAGTGACATATGGTGAAAAGAGTGGCCTCAATCCCCTTTTTTTCATTGTGGGATTTTGGTGACATTTCTGCATCTATATAGAAGAGGAAATGGACAAGGTCTGTAAAATTCAATTTCTAAAAATTCCATGATTAAAACCATAAACAGATCCAGAGGAAGGAAAACAACTTAATATAAAATTTCAGGAAATTTGATCTCCTTTCTTCCCTCTTTCTCTTCCTTCCCTTCCTTCTCCCCTTCCTTCATTCATTTCCTTAGTTGTTTAGCTTATGATTCTGCCTTTAATAAAAATGAAGAAATTATATTCACATTGACTATGAAAAAGTTATGCCACAAACTTAAAAGGAGTAGGAGAATGTTACAGATAATTCAAAGAAGTGATAGATGTCTGGGATTATGAAATTCCACTTTTAGTTAAGCTATTTATTTTATCATCAAGACTTAACACTGAAAGGCTTGGGTTGTGGCTCAGCAGTAGTGGCTGGGGTTGTGGCTCAGCAGTAGTGGCTGGGGTTGTGGCTCAGTTGGGGTTGTGGCACAAGTGCTCGCCTAGCATGTGCAAGGCCCTGGGTTCAATCCTCAGCACCACATAAAAACAAACAAACAAACAAACAAACAAATAAATGTATTGTGTCCAACTACAACTAAAAAAATAAATATTAAAAAAAAAAAAAGACTAACACTGAGCCAAGGGATGTGGACAGAGTATCAGAGAAGCCTTGGAAAGAAGCACAAATCAGTGGCAATAGCTGAGAAGTGGAGATTAAAAATCATTGTAGATACTTAGAAGCACCCAGACTGTAGTCGCCTGAAGCGATGGCCGCTTTGAGCAAAGAAGCCGCGGGAAGAAGTTTTGAGACGAACTGGAAACAAACAGCTCTTTATTCTGGCAACTTTTCTCCCTGGCTCTAACTACACCCCGACACGCCGTCCACGCTCCTCTAACCTCCAAAATGGCGCAGACCTCCTCCGCAATCTCGCTCAAGTCCCTCGAGATCTCCGGCCAAGTCTCGCAAGATCCCAGGCCAAGTACGAAAGGCGCCAATGCCCAAACATGTCCAAAGCCAAAGCCCGTAGTCCACCACAATTTAAGCCATCTCCCCAAACAGGGCTCCTGCACCAGACCCCAGGGTATCCAATGGGTACTGCATTTCAGACGCATTTCCTAACCATTTGGCCCATCTAGAGCAGTTTTCTCACCAGGTGAACCTTCTTAAAGGTAATTACTTTTATGTTCATGCAATAATATTTGCAAACAGATCCCTGGTCACACAGAAGCAGCAAGTAGGGCAGATGGGAGAGACCGTGTAGTATGGTAGGAACTCAGAGACCTAACATTGAATCTTATGAGCTGTAGGATATATGGCAATTAAAAAAAAAAGTCAATTCTCAATATCCTCATGCACAGAGTGGAGTTTTGACCAAGCCTCCCAGAGCAGTGGTGTGAGGATTAAATGGAGCAAAACTTGTAAAGCAACTCATGTGGAGCCTGATAAGAATGAGTGCTGGCCCTTCCATTTTTCCTCCCCTCCCACTGCTGCTCTTGGTCTTCCCATTTTCTCATCATGGAAGAAACTAATGTTTCCAAGTAAAAGCCCCTTCTAAAATCCAGGTGGCTCCTTAGAGCTTTAGGGTCTCATTGGTGAGTGGTTCTTCCTAAGTATCCCTTGAAACATGGTTCCCAATGGCCTGGGCCCAGGCTGCTATGCAGTTTAAAGATGCTCTCCTCAACTATTGACTTTTATATTACTGGGGCTCTATGGGACTTCCTTGAACTAGGGCTTCTGTCACAATATTTATTGGCAATGGCAGAGCTCTTTATATTTTTCAAATTGTAGCTCTCACAAGATGGAAATATTTGGTCATGTCTCAAAGTACAGGTGCAAATTTGGAAACAGTATTTTGCAATTTATACTGTAGTACCATTTGGGTAAACACTGAATTTTTGTTTTCTGAGCAATATTCCAGGATTGCATTCTATATAAAATCTACTCTGAAACTTTCCAATGAATCCTCTTGTTTTAATCAAGATTAGCATCCTTAATGATCCCAGTAAGGATTCCATCTAGAGTATGGCATTAAAATGAGTCTCAGACATGCCTGAGAAGTGGGGTTCCATTTGAAACTTTCAGGTGTTTCTGCCTGAAGGTCAGGGGAGCACAGGACACTTCCACATCATTTTCAGATTAGCTTAGAGCATGAGGAATGATAGCCATTGTCTGTTGGTAGATTTGTACAATATATGTTATGCCAAATATAGTGGCATCTTGAGACAGAGTGATGTTCCAGAACATCAGCATGAAATTCAGGAACCAGAAAAAAAAAATTTAAGGTGCTAGTAATTGAACCCACGGCCTTGTGCGTAGTAGGCAAGCACTTTACTACCAAACTACATCTCAGCCCTACACAGATTTTATTATTGATAGCAGAAAATTTTTGATGTATTGTCTTGGGAAAATATGATAGTTCATGCTAAAAAAATATTCAAGTGGATGTCCCTGGTAAGATTTATCAAAAGCCAATAAATATACCTTCTGCAGATATTATTACTACTTTGTTGCAACAGTTACTGGAACTTCAGATAGTTTCCGAGATCCCGATGACTGGTCTGATCATCATCACCAGCAGATAAGGGATGAATGTGCAGTGTGACCCTTTTTGTAGAACATCAGAAATCATCCCGAGGGGCATCTTAAAAGCCAAAGCCAGCTCAAGTTACCCCGACCTGACTTCATAGCCTGAGTTCATGATGTTAGAATGGGCTCCACATAACCGATTGCCTCTCCAAGGAGCTGGGGAGACAGGTCATGGTGTCTGGCCAGGCTGCTGTCCCATCTCATTTGAAAGCATGAAATATTCCTTTTGTTCTAGGGTCTTCATGAAGAGGAGCTGAACTAATAAGACATAGTTCCCTTGAACATGTGTCTGATGGACTACTTAACTGTTGTGGAAAATGCCAGAATGGAATGGTATGCATGTCACTGAGAGACATTAGATGTTACTGCCAGAGAATTCATACCACTAACCCATCATTATGGCATCCAACTGTACCTGAAGAATCTAAATTGAATCATTACTTTAAAATTAAAATTCACAGTTTAGTAAGTGGGTAAGAGCATCAAACTGAATGGATTTCAAGCTGGACAAGTCATTTAACTTTTGTGCCTCCATTTCTCCTCTGTTTTATCTCCTTCCTCATGTGGTGATTATGAAAGTTACATCATGTTAATACATAGTCCTAGAACCACACCTGGCACAGAGTTAGCATCATCTAAGAACTTGTTTTAACATGCGTATACCTCCAGCTCCCAAAAGTTTTAAAGTCAGGATATCATCTAAACTAGCTTTGAGGATTGTTAAAACGGGAAACTTCACAGAATTTTATAAGGACTTCTTTTTCAAACAGAGTATGAAGCAGGTTCCAATGTGACGAACAGGGTATATCTTTCAACATTGGTGCTTTATCTGAGAATTCCATACTTATTGCAGGAAAGTATTTATTGCACTACATTGGATATATTTACATGGAGCACATCTGGGAATGAATTACCCATGTGAAAGCAGTGGTGAGCTGTTGTCTTGAATTGATTTTATTACTGAAATGTCATAAGTAGATATAAGATTTGCCTGGTGGCTCAGTTAATTTTTTTTTTTTTTTTGGTACCGGAGATTGAACTCAGGGGCACTCGACTACTGGGCCACATCCCCAGACTTCTTTTGTATTTTAAGAGACAGGGTCTCACTGAGTTGCTAAGTGCCTCACCATTGCTGAGGCTGGCTTTGAACTTGTGATCCTCCTGCCTCAGCCTCTCAGGTATTGGGATTACAAGCGTGCGCCACGCGCGCCTGGCTCAGTTAATTTCCAAAGGCATGTAATTTTTATTGTGCATTTACCAAAAGGTTTGATCAAGCAACCATAGTGATTATGCAGTCTGGGATCATGGTAAAATGCAAAAAACACAAACACAAGCAAACAAAAACCTTCTTGATGATTGTAATAATCTTTTCAAGAAGACTGAAATGTTCCTAGGTTTATCTCAAATCTGTCCAAAAAAATATGAGTTTTGCTTTAATTCTCCTTCCCTAATATCATCTATACCTTGATTACCCAGTACTGCTTGTGGCCAAGAACCAGAGAGGTCTAAGGACAAAAATCTTAAGATACCTCACCAAGGAAAATGTGAGAAAGCTGGCATTGGCTAATCTACCACAGGCTCAATCCTGGTAGTTCCATGGAATATACTCAAGCAGATGGTCACCCCCCCAAACCACCTAGATGACTTTTTGCAGAAGACCATCTGAAAATATGTTTAGGTTTTTGTCCCTCAATGTGAATAGTCAAAATGGCTACATACTGGTGTGGCTTCTAATTACATATGTATGTGTGCTCGTGTGTGTGTGTGTGTGTGTGTGTGTGTGTGTGTGTGTGTGTACTTATGCAGAACCTAATGGCACACACTGGTTTACCTCTTGCCTTTTTAAAAAACTAAGCATTAAATCTTAAATGTTTCCCCAACCTCAAATGTCCTTTCAGACTTTATTTCAAATGACTGTAAGATATTTCATACATACATGTACCAGATGTTCTTATTATAGTTAGATTGAGCTGTTTTCAATACCATAACCAGTTATGCCACAAATGTTTTTATACACAAATAATTGAACACAATTCTGATGGTTTTTTAGGGAATATGTTCTAGAAGTGAGATTATTAGATATGAACATTTTCAAGGTGGTATTACTAAATGGTTGTTCAGGAAGTTTTTCTCTGTGTGCACTTTTGCCTGTGGTAGATTTAAACCATGCCAGTTTTCTGTAATTATTATAATTTTTATTATAGGGAGGCAATTAGAACAGTGATTTAGAGCATGAACCACAGTTCTGTCACTTAATAATGGTGTAATCTCTAGCAAGTTATTTAAGCTTTCTGTGTATCATTTTCCTCATTTGCACAATTTGGATTAAAATCATAGCATACATTTCATAGTATCTTGTGAGAACTGAATGGAATACTAGATCTACAGTTCTTAACATAGTACCTGGCACATGAAAGCATACAGTAAGTGTCTGCTATTATTACTAATCATGAGTGATTGACAGTTTGCTAGGCAAGGTGGTTAGTTACCATTATTTTGATTTAATAGGCCTATTTAGTGAAGTTGAATGCTGTTTCATCTTTCTCTTCACTTTTTCTGTGTGATCACCAACCGTTTGGTCCTATTATTTGCCCATTGGGGTAGGCATAACCCTGAGCTGTGCAAGGACGTGCTTCAAGCAAATATTCTTTCCCACAGGAGCTGGGAATGGATACCCTCCAGTTAGCCCCTTCAGGGATTATTTTTGATTGCAGTGATGGACAGGCCTGAGATCCTGATCCTTCCCAGGAGACCCACATACAATTAGTGACAGACATGGAAATATAAAGAAAGGCACATCTTGACCTAACTTGAGACAATCAGGCTGACCATTTGAGCTTGGACTCCAACACATTTCCTCTACCCCCACCATGTTAGACCTTTATCAAATCTCGGTTACTCCTGCCTTATCCTGCTATCTTGTCACTTCTTCCACAGATGTAGTCTAAGCACACTCTCAACTGAACACTAAATTTGTCTACATGTTGTTTTCTGGAGAATCCAAAATGTTACACTCATTTTTCTGAGTCTGTAATTTTCTTATTGACTTTTTATAGTTTCTTCTATATTAGGCTTATGAACATTCATCTTATTTGTTTTACAAATTTTCTGACCACTTTTTGCTATTTAGTTTGTTTCAATTTGCTTTTATTACATACAGAAATTTTCAATGCTTCTATTGTCAAACCTATGACTTCTATTGTTTGTATGATGTGAGGTTTCAATGTGTGTGTGTGTGTGTGTGTGTGTTTGTATTATATATATATATATATATATATATATATATATATACATAATAATGTTTAAATCAGGTTAAATATATTTATCTTCTCAAACATTCATCATTTATTTATCATGAATATATTCAAAATCCTTTCTTCTAGTTTTGCAAAATACAAAATATATTATTGTTGCCTATAATTACTCTACTGTCCAATAGTAAGCCAGAACTTATCTATTAAATACAATTTATTTACTTTATTTTAAGTTACATTTATCTGTTAAAATCACATATACTAGGATCTACTCCTTAACTCAATTGATTAATTTTGGGCTATTACCCCACTATCTTTACCACATTTGTTAGGTACATTTACCATTATTACTCTTTCAAAATCGTTTTGCCCATTATTATACATTGTTCTCCCAAGCCAACTTCAAGAATCATTTGGTCAAAAATCTGTTTGAAAAACTTCATATTCTAAATATGAGGTGTAGAAGATGATCGAGTTTCAAAATTCATTACTTAGTTATGTATAATTATCAAAATATATTTGTTCCTTCTAGCATAGAAGTAGCAAAATTTAAGTAATGTTTAATAATGAGATCTCATCGTACATATGCCTATTTTAGCTTAAACATTTTATAAAATAAAATTATGAAAGACCATGGTAACTACTTCTATTTTTACCACACATTTCCCTTAATTTTTATGTGAATTAACATGATGATTTATTTTTCTCAATGAAGGAAGAAATATAAATTCTTTTATATGTATTGGTGTTAGTGTGGCTCTGACTACAAGGGGCTTGCATCTTAACAGAACACATAATCTCACCAAATAAAACACTACCCTTTGGCAATTTAAAAATTTTAGCCTTGATTTACAATTTTCAAGATAAAGCATTTAGTTTCTATAATTTTTAAGATTGGCTATAAATAACATTCTTTTTTTGTCAGATGTTCTTAAATATTTTTCTAATCATGAATATCTTTAATTTTATTTGAACATATTTTATATGTCATGCAAGTTGAAACATAGTGATAGGTTTTTCTAAACTTCATGAATGCTTATCATGTAAAAAAATTCTATAGTTTCTTAACATTGTTATTACATTATTTTTATGGTAATTATTCCAGTTTAGCTAACCAAATTTTATTTTTGTCTTAGAAAAGTATAGAAATAGACAACATATTAAAACTTTTCCAGGGTCAAATATTCTAAAACGTCTATCTTATTACATGAGGGGTTTCATAAAATTAGTTTTAATGAATTATACCATTAGCCAAAATTATATGTGAAGTATTGAATCCTTAAATAATGATAAAATTAAATATGAGGCTTCAAATCTAACCATCTAAGCATTCATCTTCAACCAAAGTTCTGCTTCCCTGAAACTACCATAATTGCTCATTCTCTTATCACAATGTTTTTCTAACAGATTAATACTTACTAATTATTGATCTCTTGAGTTAAGTTTCATACCTATGACAAGTTTTCAAAGGATGCGACTAAATAGCTGAGAAATTCTAAAGGGTTTTGCCAAAGTTACAGCCAAGTTGCATGCAAAAGAAAAAAAAAAGAGCCAAGAGCCTGTGCTGTTGGATTACAAGGGAAAATTATCAAATATTGTGCTAATAAAATGACAGATGTTTCATCTAGAGATTAAAAAAAAAAAAGGACATCTGCATTGTCACCAACCACTACTACACCACCACCACCAAACAACTCCACACTGATTGCCATTTAAAAACCTAAAACGTGAATTCTTCATATTGAATGACATCTTGAGGAGGCTTCCTCCCTTGGATCCATCCACTATCTACCAAGACACAAAGGTATTTCAGCCATACTAATTAGTTTGCTGTTGGCATCTTGCTGGCATTATTTTTTCCCCTAGTAAAGAGACTTACTTCTAAAATACTAGCAGGCTCATAATCATCTGCTAGCTGTCAGTAGCACAGCTGTTTGTTCCTCTTCCTCAGAGTTAAGGATTACTCCCTAAGTCAAAAATAAAGAATTCTTAATCACAAAGGACTTGACATATTTTAGAATATAACAAGACAGCATCATAATTAATTTTTAAAAGATAGAACAAATATTCTGACAGGTCAGTTTGGATAAATGAAACTTTCTAAGGTAGTAAAACTGATTGTTTTGAAACTACTAAATATAAATTTTGTATGTCCCCTTTGCTGCAGCTATCTGTCAAATTTTGATAAGGTGAACTTTGCCCCAAAGAATTTTATAGTCAGAGCATAAGCAAGATGTCTGCTGTCACAGCTAATGGGAATTTTAATTAGGATGGGGAATGATGCCTAGGGTTGGGCATGGACTTTCCCTTCTTGAGTAGCATTCTGAAGAAATGACACTGAATTTCTATGACACTGTTGTCATTATCATTTTCAAAGGGGAAAGGGTGGGAAAACTAAGGAAACAAATACTAAATCATCATTCCCTCTCCATAGCTGATACAATTCAACTGAGTTCTGCATTAGGTACCATGTAAAATAGTAAACCACTCTTTGTGAAAGACAAAGAGATTTTAGGTCAGAGCAACAGATGAATCTGTAAAACATGAACACACACACAAAAGCATGAATGCATTAATAAAATATCCTCAATAATTTTCATTGATTAGTTGCTTGCTATTGAACTTCATTTCCAATGTCTTGAAAAAGTCTCCATTAATAGCAATAATAATTTCTAGTACTTTTAGAATGGTTTGTATATGGAATGTACTGTAAGTTCTTTATATACATTATCTCATTTAATCCTCATATATTCTTTTCAAACATGGGAAAATAAAACTCAGAGAAATTACAAAACAATTAATGAGTGGTAGAGATTAGATTCTAATCCAATGTTATTTGCTTTTACATCAGAAAGATTTTAAAATGGGATATTTACTTCCAGTCAACATGGAGTGACAGGTATAATATTTACTCTCACTTAAAAGAACTTTCCTTTGCCCAAAACCTTTCTTGAAAAAATTCCAAATATAAATCCAGAGATCCAAGAAGATGAATAAACCTTTTAAGCACAAGAAAAATGAACATAACTTCTCCAAAGCAAATTACTGAAAACCAGTGATAGCAGAAAATATAAGTAGGCAGACAAAAAGAAATATTATATACACGCAGAGGAAGAAAAGGTAAGAATAGCATATTATCAGAACATGGCAAGTTAGAAGATTGTAGATTGTAGATAGTATTAATATTTAAACTACTGAGTTATTTTAGACTTCTCCATTCAGAGAATTTTTTTTCCAAAAAAAGAAGAGTTTCATCTTTTTCTGAAAAAGACAAAAGAATGTATAGCCATCAGGTGTTGCTAAATGAAAATCTGGATACACACACAGGAATAAATAACAGGGGGACAGGATATATGAAGTTCAATGTAGAGGACTTTTTCTTATCTTTGTTTGTTTATTGGTAATTCACTGTTAAAGGCAATAAGAACAATATATTATATGGTTTATACCATGTAGAAATAAAATACAACAGTGGCACAGGTAGGAGGCAGAAAGAGGAGCAAACTGTTTTATGATTCTTAAATTGTCCTCGAGGTCTCATATTTCTTGAAAGTAGCCTAATATATTAAAGATGTATATATTGAAACCCAAAACCAACCATTATAGTAATCAAAACAAAGATACATAGTTAATAAGCTGACCAGGGCAATAAAGAAAAATCATCAAAAACCGTAAGAGTGTAGAAAAGAGAGAACAAAAGCACAAAAACCAAATAGGAAACAAACAGCAAGATAGTAAAATTTCAACTAAGGAATAAAAAACATTGGAACACTGTGAGTGGCTTAAATGCCATCTTAAAGGGTGAGATTGGCAATTATGTTATAACAATCATGCAAGACCCAACCATATTTTGCCTATAGGAGGTCTACTTTTAAGTACAAAGATATGAGTAACTTAAAAATACAGGATGGAAAAATATTTATCATGCTAGCAGCAATCAGAAGAAAACTGGAGGAGTTGTATCTAAGTTGAAGTAGATTTCAGAACATATAATAACAATACCTAATATGTATGCCCCAAATAACAGAAATTAAAAATAGAGAGATGAACAGTTTGAAAGAAATGAAGAAAAAGCTGATAGAACTTCAAGAAGAAATAGAAAACCCCACAATTAGAGCCAAAGATTTCAACACAGTTCAATAATTATGGAACAATTAGATGAAAAATCTATAGAATATAGAATATTTGAACAAACAACTTGATCTTACTGACATTTACAGAAAATTAAACCCAACAAACAGAATTCACATTCTTTTCATAGGCACACAGAATAGCTATCAAAACAGACTATATTTTGGATCATAAACTAAGTTCCATTAAATTAAGAAAACCTCTCAAATCTTAAATAAAACATGTTTTTGAAAGTATAAGTTGAAAATCAATAATCAAAAATATTCTAGAAAATTCTCAAATACTTGAACATTAAATAATATAATTCTACATATCCTGTGATTGAAAGCAAACCTAAAGAGTAAAATTACTATGAAAATGAAAACACAATATATCAAAGTGTAGACATAAGTAAAGCTACATTTAGAGAAGAGTTTATAGTCATAAATTTCTACATTAGAAAAGAAGAAAAGTCTAAATCACTGATTTCAGATTCTATCTTAAGAGACTAGAAATAGTTCAAACTAGAAACAGAGTAAACAAATATAAGGAAATAACATGTGAACAAAAATAAATTTTGAAAAAGAAAATTAATGACACCAAAAGATATTTTGTAGAATAGATTAATAAAATCAATACATTTCTAGTAAGACAGGTTGGAACAAAAGACAAATAACACAATTTATCATTATCAGAAGTTGTGCAATTTACACAGTTACAGATACTATGTTAGACAATAAAGGAATATTATGAACAACATGATTTTAAAGTTGATAACCTTGGCAGTTTAGATGAGATGACAATTTTTTAAAAAAGTATTAAAATATTCTAGACTGAAATTCACTCTAGAATAGATAGAAAAGTAGAAACGGCTTACATTTAGTAGAAAAAATAAATCTTTCCTTTAAAATCTTCCCACAGAGAAAGCTCCAGGCTGAGGAGGCATTCCTAGGGAATTTTACGTCCTTTTAAGAAAAAAATAATACCAAGTTCATACAAACACTTGGAGAAAACTGAAGGGGGTAGATCATTTACTAATTCTATGAAAGAGGCATCACTTATATAGCAAAACCAGAAAAAGGTATTAGGAGAAAAATATTATAGACCAATAATTCATGAACATAAACACAAAAATATTAACAAAATTTGTTAAATAGAATCAATTAATATTTTAAAAATAGATTATACAACTTGACCAAGTAGTGTTGATCCTGGGAATGCAAATTTCATTTAATATTTAAAATCAATAAATGGAATTCATCATACTAATAAAAAAAAAACCAACCAACCATGTGATCATTTTGATACATATTACAAGAACCTTCGACAAAATTAAATATTCATTCCTGACAACAATTCTGAGCAAACTATGAATAAAAAAATATTTCTTAATCTGATAAAGGAATCTTTGTAAACCTCCAGATATATCAACCTTAACAGTCCAGGCCTAAATGCTTTCCCCCTTAAGGTCAAGGCAAAAATATTTTCTTTCACTTATGTTATTCAACATTGTACTGGAGGCTGTAGTCAATGCTATAAGACACGACAATATAAAAAACATCAAAATTGAAATGGAAGGAAAATAAAACTCAGTTTTATTTATGTGTTCTAGCAGTGAGCAATTGGAAATTGCAATTAAAATACCATTTTAAAGAACACCAAAAATGAAATATGTAAATTTACATAATAAAACATATGTGACTTGCACACTGAAACTACCAAATATTTTTATATAAATTTTAGAAACCTAAATGATTGAGAAAGTGAAAAACCAAGTACATTCATTAGATGCCATTTTTCTTAAATTTATCTGTATAAATTCAGTTAAATGTTAATCAGAATCCCAGAAGGCATCTTGGTAGAACTTAACAAGCCTATTTGTAAATGTATATGGAAACACAAATAACTTAAAATGTACAAAAATACCTATGAAAAGGTGTGGCAATGTCAAAGGATTTATAGTATCTAATTTTGAGATTTATTATAGTCATCAAACAATGTGGTATGGACAGAGTGTAAGGAAACAGATAACTGGAACAGAAAAAAGAATCTAGAAACAAGTTCATGCATATATTAACAAATGATTTTCAACAGAGATAATCCAATGGAGAAAGGATTAATTCTAACAATTAATTCTGGAACATTTGGACAGTTATATGCAAAAAATTAAACAACTCACACAGTGTAATATGTAAAACAACTTGAAATGGACCCTAGACCTCAGCATAAAACATACAAATGTAAAACAGGAAGGAACCATAAAAGAAACTCTTTGTGATCTTGAGTTAGACAATGATTATTTAAACACATCAAAAGCATAATCCACAAGACAAAAAAAAAATGATAGTCTGGACTTTATCAAATTAAGAAATTCATTTATCTGAAAGGCACAATAAGAGATTACAAAACCTTGCCATGGTTTTGAAAATCACAATTTGTTAAGGCATTTATACCCAGAAAATTGAAAGAACTCTCAAAATGCAACATAATAAGCCAAATATAATTTTAATAGGTTAAATGATTTGGACAAATAGTTGACCAGAGATATGTATGACAAATATGCTAAGCATTGTTAATCATTGGGAAAATGCAAATTAAAATTTAAAAAAGACACCATTACACATCCACTAGAATTATTATAATTTTAAAAATTGACTATAGAGTTTAATTTAAAGAATTGACTATAGAGTTGGTAAGGAATTGGAGAAACTTGAACTCTGGCATATTTGTAGTGGGATTTAAAATGAGAAAGTATTTTGTCCAGTTTTTAAAAGTTTAAAATTCACTTAGCATAGTTGCAAGCATTTCATCATGAGAAATTAAAGTATATTTCCACACAAAATCTTTTATACTAATATTCTTAGGAGCTTTATTTATAAGAGCTTAAAATAGGAAATAACCTAGAAATCCATCACCAGTTAATGGTAAACAATTGTGGTATATCCTTATAATGGAATACTACTCAGCCATAAAAAAGAACAACTGTCAATTCATACAACAACATGGATGATTATCAGAATTATAATGCAGTTTGGAAAAGCTAGACAAATATTATTGTTAGAAAATTCAAACTAATATAGTGACAGGAAACAAACCAGTGGTTACCTCCAGATAAGAATCAGGTAATGAGGAGGTATAGATTGTAGGGATTCAAAAACAGTTAGGGATGATATGTTTGTTGCCTTATTGTGGTGCAGTTTTCTTAGTATATACATGTATCAAAAGTTATCAGCCGGGCGCGGTGGCGCACGCCTGTAATCCCAGCACTTGGGAGGCTGAGGCAGGAGGATCGCGAGTTCAAAGCCAGCCTCAGCAATGGCGAGGCACTTAGCAACTCAGTGAAACCTTGTCTCTAAATAAAATACAAAAAAGGGCTGGGGATGTGGCCCAGTGGTCGAGTGCCCCTGAGTTCAATCCCTGGTACCACACACACACACACACACACACCAAAAAAAAAAAAAAAAAAAAAAAAAAGTTATCACTTTGTGCATTTAAAAATATGTAAAATTTGCTACATGGTAATTACATAAAATAAGGACACAGCTAGACACATAAGAAACAAACAGGTTTCTCTATTAAACCTATTTTAAAATGTTGAATTATAACCTTAGGCA
The DNA here is from genome assembly GCA_025594165.1 of Tamias sibiricus. NCBI lineage: Eukaryota > Metazoa > Chordata > Mammalia > Rodentia > Sciuridae > Tamias > Tamias sibiricus. The sequence goes on from CM046666.1 coordinate 9,631,325, forward strand.
CATATGATTTAAGTTCCCTGTGTTTTTAACCACAACTGCTTGGCACATCATTAAAGGCACGGGACAGAACAATGAGAATTAGCAGTAACTTCCCAAATTGTCAGTACAAAAGTAAGGTCATCTAAGTACATGTTCATTCAGGTGTTTGGGAAACTGCTTTTTTTAGTGTATTAAAGTTTTAGTACCCAATCCTTAAGCATTACTATGTTTTATATCATACTTATTTTTAGTAAGTATTAAAGCTATCAGTTAACACTTCAAGAGGAAGGGTTTTTTGTTTGTATGTTTTACACTTAGAATTGCTCACTTACAATGGACATTTTACAACTTTAAGCTTTCACCATGTAAGATTCTTTTTGAAAAGTCTGCAGGGTCAGAATGGTATAATTGATTTTCTTTTCTCTCTTTCTTTTTTTTTTTTTTTTTTGGTGCTGGGGATTGAATGCAGAAGTACTCCACCACTGAGCCACATCCCCAGCCAATTTTGGATATATTTAACCAGGGTCTCACCAAATTGCATAGTTCCTCACTTTTGTTGAGGCTGGCTTTGAACTAGCGATCCTCCTGTCTCAGCCTCCTGAGCTGCAGGGATTACAGGCGTGAGTCACTGTGCCCAGCTTGGTTTTCTTTTTGTCAAAGAGATCTTGATGTCTAGGACCCAAGGTAATTTAACTCTGACTTGATATATGACCAAGGTCAAGTTTATCTGATGTCTCCAAGATGCACCAAGCTCTTGTAAACAGCTTTTACCTCTTTCTTGTGCAAAGAAACCACAACATGGGAAAAAATTTTCTAAACTGGGATTAACACACGTTTCTGGATTAAAATTTGTTCATTTCTGAAATGCACACAATGATACAATGACAAAAATACAACAGAGGCAAATATTTCCTCATATTAAAACTAACCAATGACATTTTATATTCCTAGACTTTCCTGAAACAGAAAAAAATCATGTTTACAATTGTTTTTTTTATTATTAGAAAACACATCTTCACATGATAGTTTTCTACAAGCAACTAAAAGACCTGAAATAGAATCTAGACATCTTGTCTGAGTCCATAGTATTCTGATTTTAGGAGAAAGATCCTGCAGTAAAAAATGCCCACACCCACGAGGCTCCATAGCAGATGCGGGGTGGGTATATCAGAACTCCCAGTTAGCTTAGCACATGTGCAAACGGGTTACCCAGGAATCTTGTTAATTTGCAGACTCATGTTCTCTAGGGAGAGTTTGGGTTTCTTTTACACTTCTAGCCTGTTAGTGAATCACATTTTGAGTAGCAGGTCTCTGTCTTTTATTGGATCTATTATAGGGATATGAAGATTTACTTTTTCTAACTCAGAAGAGCAGCTACAAAATTCATGGGCCTTGAATTATCCGGCTCACTTAGGGTTAGGATTGGCTATATGTGCCTAGGAGGGGTGTTGTAATCAGCTTTTTCACTGCTGTGACTAAAAGAGCTGACCAGAGTAATTTTAGGAAGAAAAGTTTATTTAAGGGCTCACAGTTTCAGAGGTCTCAATCCATAGACAGCCTGCTCCATTCCTCAGGGCTCCAGGGCAGGCAGGAGTGACATGGTGGAGGAGTGTGGGAGAGGGAAGCAGCTCATATGATGATCAGGAAAAGAGAGAGAGAGAGAGCGAGAGAGAGAGAGAGAGAGAGAGAGAGAGAGAGAGAGAGCGAGCGAGAGAGAGAATCCACTCTCCAGATACAAATATATACCCCAAAGCCACACCCCAATTCCCACCTTCTCCAGCCACACCCCACCACTTCAGTTACCACTCAGTTAATCCCTATCAGGGGATGAAATCACTGATTGGGTTAAGACTCTCACAGCCCAATCATTTCTCCTCTGAACCTTCTTACCTTGTCTCACACGTGAGCTTTGGGGGAACACCTCACATCCAAACCATAACAAGGGGCTTAAACAAGATAATTTAGGCAGTCCCAGGTTGGTATGGTGATTTCATGGTACTAAAGACCCATTTCCTTCTATCAGGGTACAAGATGTCTATTAGAATGACAGTTGTTTAGCTTTTATAGATCCAGCTTAAACCTTTAGTTTAAAAAGTGACAGAATTAGAGGTATGCTTTATACCTCTAATGATAATTCTTGAAATCCACATACAAAACTTCTATCTACATTTTATAGTCCAAGTCTTCTCATGGCCGTATCAGGTTGCAAGGGAGGCAGAGCAGCAATGTGCTCATCTAAAAAGTGAGATTCTGTTTTAAGATAGGGAGACTGGACTTTGGGGAGGCAACTAGCAGCCTCTGCTGCAGTACCTCTGTGCTGATTTTGATGGCAAGGCCTCTAGTTCTCAATGAATTAAAGCTGGGTCCAGAAATTAGTCTTCTAACTCTGGAGTAGGCATACCTGAAGAAACATGTATCTTGCAAGGCAAGAACTGCCTCGACTTCCACACGCACTCGGGCTAGCTTTTTCTTCTTTGGAGATATTTGCCTCTTTATGTTCCCATCCAGCCTGCCTACAAAGTACAATATGGCATAGTACGAAAATTATTCCTCACTATTGCCCTATTTCTTTTCCCACATAGGAATAACAGTTTCAAAATATCTAGTAGGCAGCAGTGAAAGAATAAAGAATAACATCAACTAAAATTTGGAAAAAAAAATGCTTTTTTTCTTTTTCAGAAGTTACTGCTGATGTTTACTTAACTAATTCTGCACTTCCTATTCTGATATGAATTGTTCCTTTAAAAGACTGAAGGATATATTATATTTCTCAGATTCTGAGAAATAAAGTGTGTATAGTTTCTGTTGGATGACACCATCTCTTCCAGCTAAGTGAAAGAACAAGTGTGACAAGTATTGAGGATCATATCTAGCATTTAAAAAGTTAAGGAAAGGAATTCATAAGAATCATATATATGTATATATATATACATACATATACACATAAATAAGTAAAATGTAATTTAAATAGTTCTTTTAAAAGGAGAAAAAACATTGTAATATGCAGGTCTATTGTATGTTTTATATTCATGTAACATCTCATAAGATTCATGGGGTCAAAGAAATACCATATTCTAACTAGAAAGCACCAGGCCTAATCCTGTTTAAGCTACTGTCATTGGATGTGCATAGCTCTGATGGTTTATACACAAGAGCAACCACATGGAAGAAGTGGTGTGATCTACATGAAGGCATCTTATGCATCAATTTTGTCCTCTTTTATAGAGGACTTTGGAATCTAAGGATATGTATTTTTATTAAATTCAGTTTCCTTGTTTGCTCATGGAAAAAAATCTTTTTAAAGAAACAATCCCTACATATAAAACTGTAAACTAAGGAAATATATTTTAAATTTTAGATTTCTCTGGGTTTTGGCATTTCATATAATAGAAAACTCTCAAAATTATAAGAACTTTCAACACTTTACAAAATAAAAACAGATGTTAGCATAATGTAAGGCAATAGGATATATATATCATTTAATTTTTATTAAATGATTTTTAAAAATTCATTATATCATTCAGTGTCCAGCTAAGAAACAGAAAGCACACAGTAATCTGAACAAGTGAAGTTTTTTAAAAAATTATTTTTTTAGCTACTAAATGGGCATTAGCTGCTGAATGGCAAAGAGAACACTAACAAATACAGGAAAGCCCAGAGCACCTTCCTGACTGCACCGCAGCATTGCTCCCTCGGGAGGGAGGGGCAATCGGGACCCCTCCCCTCCCCCAGTGCTGTTGGAGAGGATGGGGGAGGATGGGGCTGCAGCTCATTGGCGGGGGTGGGGGGGCTGGGGGGAGCTCCCTGAGGTGCAGTTGACAGGAAAGCAGGAAATCTCTTGCAGGAGTGCAGGTGGAATTTACTGGCAGATCAGCTGGAACCCAGGCAGCACCCTCTGGGGAAAGGCAGCTGGGGTGTCTGCCAGACTTTCTGGGATGCTGGCTCCAGCACTAGCTGAACTTGCTGGGATGCTGCCTTGAGGGTGCGGCTGAAACTACGTGGGTGACCTAGCACTATCAATGTCCCACATGCTGGTAGACCCTGCGGGATGGAGGAGGGAGGAAAGCACACTGAGGAGAGGAAGTGGAGGAAGACCGAAGACTCATTTTGTCTTCTCCTGTCCCTCTATCGCCCTCTCCCCACAATGCTTAGAACTGCACCAATTAAGGAGAATGCTTAGAGGGTCCAGCTTCAGGATCACAGGCCGGGCAATAAAGGGTGGTGGATATGGACTTGAGAAGCAATAAATGGCTCGCTGGCACAGTCACTCTATCCTTTTTAAAATTTAAGTAACTGGCAACAAATTTGAATGATTAAAATGGGAAAAACATCACATATTGTTACAGCGCTCATCTGGAGAATAGGCATACCAGTGATACTTGGGAAATTAGTATTTGTTGAAATAAATTCATTGTAACTTAAAAGATAAAAGACTAAGGGGTCAAATTAAAACACTCTGGTCGAATTACAATGTTCTAATCTGAAAGAGTTGAGATATTACTTTGTTCAATCATTTTATTCTAGAAATTAGAAGGACACTGAAACCCAGAATTCAGTGACTTGTTTGAGGGTAAAGAGTTAGTGAAGGGATAAGTCATTTGATCCAGGAATACTTTTTAATTGAATGGTACCAAGTGATGAGGGTGGTCTACGGTGCAGAGATACTATAGTGAGCACAATGGAGATAGTTCCTGTGTTCATAGAGCTAACATTTTAGTAGGGAGAGTGTCAAATGAAAAACAGAGAAAAAAAATACATAGCAGCAAAAGAAGACAGAATATAATGGGATAGGTGGGAAGGAATGAATAGACTGTGCTATTTATATTAGTGCTATTGGAACAGAGACCTGAAAGAAGTTGTTCTAACTTCCAACCCAGAATATTCAAATAGCAACAGTGTTTTGTAAAATGAAATGTAATATGTTCTTATAACTGTTGTACATTTTTATTCATATTCATGCTGTCCTGAATAAGAACACACTTTTAGTAATCCAGACGAGTACTGCTAAGGTGCCTGTTCTCCTGTCTTGTTTCTATAAAGGAAGCTAGGGCCACTTGTGTGCACAGTTGATTGTGTCTCAAGAAATCAGGCAGAACCTGGTTACAATGGACACAAGCTACATTTTGCCTTTTCAGAACTCCAGCTGACCACATATTTTGACAAGCTTCAACTGGTTACTAAATTTCTGGCTGTTCAGATATTTTACATCTCCTAAGGGCAATGTTGAAAATCGTTCAGCACTTAGTCCCCACATAATATGATATTTCAGCACTGAGATATTTCTTAATTATATGTGTTTCCACTGTATGTGTAAATAGGGAATAAAAGTTGCTGAAATGCCATTAACAATGGCTGTTGAAAATTTGTTCTTTAGAAACTGTATATACAGAAAGGGAGTTGAACATTTGGTGGCTAATATGCGATCAGGTTATTTCCTGACAAATAGAGCTGACTTGAAATTCATATAATTGATATCCCTGTCAAGAGTTGAAAACTGTCTTAAGTAGGCGGTGTAGCCATAAGACATACAATGAAGTCTTGGAAGCTAGAGGAAAATTTTTTTCACGAGTATTTCGAAAGTGTCATAAAATTTTAAATTGATTGTAATTGGACATTTTGAAATGCAACTTGAAAATTTAGAACTAGATTTTATTTCCTGAGAGCTGAACCTCATGTGTTATAGTTCTTTTGATTTGCAACTCTGTTAATCAGTGTAAATGAATCGTGTCAAAATTTTTATTTGACAAAAATTTAGTCCTTTCAAAAGAGACTATATTGAAATTCTGCATTAGTTGAAGAAAAACCATTTTCCTGTAAAATATCTCTTTGGTTATTAAAAACACTTTGGTGAACTGCTCTTTAGCAACAAATAAACAAATACATTTTTAAAATTTAGTTAAAACTGCAATACCAATGGAACTATTTTAAAGGTTATTATTGCCTTGTTTTTATCTCTAGTTGAAAGAGAGATTTTTATCATTATTTCAGCAATTTATGTGGAAGAAGGTTAAACTTTAAAAGCAAATCACTACAAAATTCAAGACCTTATCTAATGGGACTAATAACTTCAAATTTTCTAACTTTTTTTATATCTTTAAATTCACATGAACATAAAAGTCGAGCTAGTGCACCTCAAGGTTCATCTTACCATGATCTATAAAAGAAAAACTCAGTTTTAAAAAGTTGTTTGCCCGCTTAAAAAATATATGAATCACAGTACAAAAAAATAGAGTAGACTCCAGAAAACAGCCAATTATGGTTCTCTGTTATATTTCATCTTAATAAGTTTTTACCTAGTTTTCTGAGCAGATCAGATGATAATTAAATGTGCTTGGAGGCCTGTGAAAACAACCAATTACCATCCTCACAAGAAACTCTCCCCTTAGAAACAAGATGAGAAACAACCGTGGGGCCATGGATTTATGCTGGCCACATAAAGGGAAAAGAAATATTTTGCAAAGAGCAATGAATGAAAAGGGGAAAAAGTTTTAAGCAAGTTCCTTATCTGTTTTTCAGTCCTCAGATACCTTATGTTGAATAGCCAGATCATTTTATTATTGCAAATGCCATGGTTGTAATCTTTTATTGCTTGCAGTATAGGCCTACAGCATTAAGTTAGTATAAAATTACATATAGTTTAATATATCTGTACAACACCTTTAAACAAGCTTCTCTAGGCAAGAAGGTTATCCGTCTTATAAATCTATTATTCCATTGTACATCTTGATAGCCTAGCATTGCTCCTAGCCATGTTTAAGCATTAAATAGTGCATTATTATTTCACATAAATCAACCAGAGATGTGTGAATTCATAAATTTTGCATTTGCACAGACAGTATTTTAAACGTTTTACTGCTTCGTGGGAACTCAGAGCACAAGCCTGTACACAAATCAGGACCTGAGAAATTTCAATAAAATTTAATATCACAATTACAGCTTCTCAAAGTCAATGCATGCATATTTTAGAAGTATTTTAATGGAGTCCAAAAATAAAAGTAAAATTTGAAGAGTGGCTTTTTTTTTTTTTTGGTTAGGGTTTAGTCACTATTGTGCTAATAAACTAATAAGTACTTTGATTTTTTTATTCTTTGTAACAAAATGGTATAATGAGAATAAGGCCTTATCCAAATATGAGATGAAAGAAAATATATCAAAATCAGGAATCTTGGCAATTGTCTATAATACCAAAAGTAATGCAGATAGAAGGTAGGACAGGATTGATTATGTTGTTACAATTAATATGTAGCATTATATGTGAACTTGAAGAAAGTTGATCAAAAATTCATAATTTTTGACTTAAGTTATACATGGGTAATAATTAAGTCTTTAAAGGGGGTTTTAGATAATTCTGTTTGATTTGCAAGCAAATTATAGTATTTTTCTTTTCTCTAGGGATTTTTGAGGAGTGATGAAGTATACTGTTTCCTTAAATTCTCAGTATTCTTCCCTGAAAATGTTCCTTTTAAGGTTTTCACATAGTAAGAAATGTCTATACAATTTAACACACAGGAGTTGCATGTTTGGGGAAGATGTCTACTTTAGTATATGTGTGGTGAGAATTACATTCTTGTTGAAATAATTTCTAATGCATATGATTAACTGCACAAATGCCACACTAATTTGAAAATGGCACATTTGTCACCCAGAATCAGGTGATGCAGAAAGATAAATTGCTGTGAACTTCGATTTTGCTTCTAATCATAGTCAAAAGCTGGGTAAAGCTTAAAAGGATAGAAGAGAGAGAAAAAAAGAACATTCCCATGAAGTTTTTGGACTTTTCTCAACTGAGACTTTTCTTGATGTTACCAGCAGGTAACTAGATATGTAAAAATAATGCCATACAATAGACCTTTCCTTCTATAGTGAGTTTTTTTTTTTTTTTTTTTTTTAATGATGATGAGAACTCATTACATTGGGAAATCAGTTCTGTTTTCCGTTCTGCATCTTGCCTTTTCTTTCTTAATGGACCAGAGAGTTCAAAGCTAAGGTTAACAGTACTAGAGCATTGTTTAGAAATGAATCTTTTTGGGTTGATAAGCAAAAGAGATTTGCACATCCTTAGAGCCCTACAGCTACTCAGAGGAATAACACTATCACACCCTGGCAGGCTTTCCAGTGTGAAAGCAGATCTAGTTACCATCCATAAAAAGCTAATGGAAGCTTCTCTCTTGCTCTAATGAATGTTGAAAAGGGAGTGGCTTACATCAAAAATCAGTGCCCTAATTATGATGCTGGCCTCTTCACCATTCATTGTTTTGAGGTCTGTTTAGTTTTTGATGGTGTGGCTACAACTAGTTTTCTTTAGTGTGTGTGAAAAATTTCATCTTATTGTTTGGGTCTTGACTTGGAAAGATAAAAGAGAAAAAATGATTCATTACAGAAATTACATTTTCTGAGCTAAGCCAGAAGGGACTGTCTTTACTTCAGCTCTTGTATAAGCAAGACTTAGTGTTATGTATATATTTTATGTGTATATAGTGTTTACTTAGTGATATATATATATATATTTATGCCACACAAGTGGTCCATACTACCATTACATAAATCCCTCTATTTTTCAAACATTATATGGAAACAATTGAAGTCTGAGGAAGAAGCATGTATTTTGTAAGCAAACATGTTTAAAAATTTGAGCTGTGTGTCAGCACCATTAAGATAAATATGTGTGTTTTTTCATAACACATAATTTTATTGGTTAGAGTAGAAATTAAAAGAAAGAGGTGGACAATATGTTCATTTCTAAAACAGAATGTATTTGCTTCATCTTTTCTTTTTAAAAAAAAATATGGTTGCAAACACCAGTTTCTGTTTGAAATAAAATGGCTTCATTGGTTTAATGCACTCATGGGTTCAATTTCCTTTGTATAAACCACAATTATATTCTTAATAAGCATCAGCCATCATAGATAACGTTCTGTATTTTATCTCTCTATCTTTTGTTTGCATGTTGATTATGTTACCTCAAATAAAATGATCAGGTTTAAAGAGAAATCTAAATGGCATGCCAAAACTAAGACAAGAATTTGTTGCTCTCAATTTGTATAAGTTTTGCATCTAATCTGTTCATCATGTTCATTAAAGATGTGTTTAAGATGTTATAACGCGAAGTGCCATGTCTGGTGCCACTCATCTCAAATGAGTTATTGACTTAGCACCTCATATTTTTTTATTAGGATTTACACAACTAGTAATAGTAATGTGATATTGAATTTTATTAAAAAATAGAATACTATATTTTATAAATAAAGCTGAACACAACAGGAATGTGTGCAATATGATTTCCTATTTTCTGTTTGCAGTGAGTTGTCACTGATGTGCTTGCTTCTTCTGGGAGGAAATTTTAGTGTGGTAGAGAGAACTATCCCATATAAACCACTCAGGACCAGAAGCTTACTGTCCATGAAACTTTCATATAATAATTGGTGACTGACAAGTATGTACCCTGCTAGAGCACATGTACCAGTGTCACATAACCCCTTGCATATAACTGCAACCACAAGGGTATGGAATCAGAGAGAAGTGATGAATGTCACTATGGGGTCAAACCAGGGAAGAAGAAGGTGTGCTTTCCCTTTTTACCTCACCCCTGGAGGATTATGAGGCCTCAGAGAAGGGTGGAACAACAAGACAGAGGATGTCATGAATAGCTGTGTTCAGGAGAATTCCTGACTACAAACAATTCCAAATTCTGAAAAATTAGTCTTGTTATAGCAGCCAGCATTACCATGCAAACTAACATATGCAATGCAAAATCTATAGATTTGTGGAAACTTTGTTTTTAATTTTTTTCCATCTTTTAAAGGCAATAACAATCTGCAATATGACAAAATGTAATAGGAGGAAGCCTACCTCCCAGAATATCTGGGAATATCCAATGAGTTAACATATGACAAAGCATTTCATAGTGTAAAAAAGACATACAAATTTGTTTTAATTATTGTTATTCTCCCACTTTCCCTCCTAGGGACAAAGCACTCACTTATGAATTGGTTTGGAAGTGTATTAGCACTACATTCTGAGACAGTGTTTGATTACTTATAGCTATTCTTGGCTCAAAGCTACATTCACCAGTATGAAAGAATCTCATTAATGACATTCTTTGAATTCCTCTCTTCCAAATGATTCATCATTCCCCCTCAGTCTGTCCTGAAGAGTCATCAATGTATCATGCATGGTCTTTACTATTTCATCGCTTTTATGTGTCAGAACTTGTACTATGCTGTGTCATTTCATTGTCACCACGACAGCTAGAGCTAGATGCCTTTTTTCCCTTTTACATATGAAAAACTTAAGGACATAAAAGATTAAGCAAATTGCCAGCATCTCATACCTAGGACAACTGGGATCCAAACCTGGTTCACTTTGATTCCAATGACACAGATCAAAACCATGATGTTCTCACCTACCAGATAGTTAGTACCTTAAATCCAAAGGGATGGAAACATCAGAGATCCTATCTTGGCCCAAATTCTTCAGAAAACAGACTTGGAGACAAAGATTAGAAAGATGCAACCCCAGGACAAAGAGATGAAGTGACAATAGGGTGTTGGAATAAAAATGAAGTTAGGAGTGATGGAAAGTAATACAATGGGTTTGTCACTGCACTGGCTCTTGTTTCAGAACCAGCCACGAGGAGACCTTGAAGGTTACTTGACAGATCTATCTGCCTAGCAGATAGATAGGTCACAAGAAAAATTCATACTGCTCAGTAGTTGTGGGGGTGAAGAAAGAGAGGAAACATAGCTGCCTGCACTTTCTCTTCTATTGTCATTTGTTTCCATCTATTCAGAGTTCTTCTTGCAGGCAGGGGTTTCCGTTGTGTTTTTGGATAGTATCATCTGGCCCATGGGGTGATTGTGCAGAATGTCAGATCTCACAACCTTGTTGTGGTGTTTTGTCCAAATCTGGAGATGACTTACACTGACATTGCTGTACAGTAATATCCAAAACATAGGACCTTGTACACCCAGAGCTTCTCTCTGGAAGGTGAGGCATGATTTGAATTGTAGGGTCTGAATGGAAGACACTGCATAGTTTCTAGAAGGTGAAGAACATGGAGGGAATAGGAGGAACTATATAAGGTAGGTGTCTAACACAGAACCTTTAAATGATTCATTTAGTTTATATTTATTGAATGTTAATGACGTGCTAGGCACTGTTATTGATGTTGGAGAAATAGCAATGAGAGGAAAAAAGTTTAAAATTTTCTGCTTCCATTAGTGTGATGGTTAATCTTGGTTGTCCATTTGACTGAATTGAGAAATAACTAGAAAATTGGCCACACACAATTCTGGGTGGGTCCAGAGAAGATTGGCACGTGGATCATCTGAGTGGGGCAGACTTGCCCTGAAAGTGGGCTGCACAGTGCATGGGGCCTGGATGGAAGCAAAAGCAGAAGGCAGCTTTCTGGTACATATTCTTGATTCTTGTTGAGTGGGTGTGTTCTTTGTTGCTGTTTTTATCCATGGACATCATTTACCTAATTCTTCAGCCCTGAATATGGATTCACATAAATGACTTTCCAGGAATATTTCAGGCCTTCAGTCTTGGACTCAGGCTATATCATTGGTCCCTCTTGTTTTGAGGCTCCAGTCTCTTGACCTGAGTGGCTACTGGTTCCTCTGGCTCTCTATAGTGCAGATGGCCATTGTGGAACTATCCAGACTCTGATCACATAAGCTAAATTCATAAATCCCCTGTCATGTATATTCTATTGGTTCTGTTCCTCTGAAGTACACTGACGAATATATAAAGCACACATTGTTGTAGGAGAGAAAGGAAAGAGGTAAGATAACTAAGTATAATGTGGTATGTTGGAGGAAGACTACGCTTGACATGTAGATATGAGGTGCTTTGGAAGCAAGAACTGGCCAGGATGTCCTTATTAGAAGATTCCATTTAAGTAAAGACACAGTTGAGGAACAAGCATGACAATATATGGACATAAGCAAATGCAAAGGTCCTGATATGGAAGTGGGTGGCACAGAAAGGAGGTGAGTGGGGCTGGAGACCAGTAAGTAATGAGGAGAATAATGGAAGATAAAGTCTCGATCATGTTGGCTCATGTAAGTAAATGTAAGGACTTCATCTTTTTGATTAGTTAAGCCCTGTAGATGGATTGACTCATTTATTCATCATAACAACTCTGAAAGTCAGGCAGCATATTTCCATTTTATGGATGAGCAAACTGAGTCTCATGATGGTCAAGTGAGTTGTTTAAGGTCATACCTGGTAAATGATAACCCAGGGATGGATTACTAGAAATTTCATTGTTAGGAGTGAATGTTCCTGATCAAAGGAGGTCGATTTGGTTTAAGTCAGTTTAGAATCAAAACGTCAAGCACCAAGAATAATGGCAGACCAAAGTTCTTATGAAAAACTGTTATCATATCTTCTATAATAATCCTCTGATGAATATACTATTATTAGTTTCATTTTAGAAGTGAGAAAATGAAGATATGTTAGGAACTTACTCAAAGGGACACAAGTCAGGAACTTAATATATATGCATTCTGTTTTTGGAGAGTGTGCTAATAATTAGAAGTTCACATTGCCTTCATGAGCACTGTATTTATTGTTAATCAGTGTCATATGTTTTTCCTAAAAGAGTACAGAGGGGCCTTTCTTCCTCTTCAAACATTTATATATATGTATACACACACACACACACACACACATATATATATATATATATATATATATTTTTGTGGTACTGGGGATTGAACTCAGGGGCACTCGACCACTGTGTCACATCCCCAGACCTTTTTTTGTATTTTTATTTAGAGACAGGGTCTCACTGAGTTGCTTAAGTGCCTTGCCATTGCTGAGGCTGGCTTTGAACTCGTGATCTTCCTGCCTCAGCCTCCCAAAGTGCTGGGATTACAGGCGTGCGCCACCGCGCCCGGCTACATACACATATATTTTGATTTTAAATGACACACAGTAATCATTCATATTTATGTGGTAGAGTGTGACATTTTCTTACATGTATATGATATATAAGCGGATCAAGATAATTGGCATAAACAACCCTTCAAATATTAATTTGTGTTAGGAATATTAAAAGTTCTATCATCTAATCTGAAATATGCAATTAAATGTCAATCATAGTTATTCTACTGTACTATAGAATGTAGGATATTATCTCTCTCATCCAATTGTGTTCCTTTTCAATTTTAATATAACCATACAATTATTGTCTCTTTCAGATTAAAACCCTTTGTGATCTATTATATTTATTTTAGTTAGAAGTCAATGAAATAATGAATATTAATAGCTTTCATACTTTCTTTATTATTTATTATCATATTTCTAAGGCTGTGCCAAACTATCTCACTCTCCACCTTTAACTTTTACTATTTTTTTTTCAATATTGCTTATTTTCTTTTCTTCTTAATGAGTTAAGTCATAAATGGAAATTGCCCCTGTAGACATCAGCCTTTGGGGTGCCACCTCCTTCTTCCAGGGGTCTGAGGCAAGATCTGAAATTTTCAGCAACTATCAAGAAATAAGAAATTCCTTCAGTTTTTCTTCATGTGAATTTGTATTGATATTGTCTCTTTTCTTGAGGAGTAATTTAGCTAGGTATAAAATTTTATGTTTACATGCTTCAGATGTTTTCTGGAAAAAATATTTTCACTGATGAGATTATATTACTCATGCTTCATTGTTTTCTTCCAGACATTCTGTTTCTCTGCCTTGTTCTTAGATTTCACTTTTGCTTTGAGATTTTATATTTCACTATAATATATTTTGAAGAAAAATTTAAGCAGTTCAGATTTTATTTCCTTTTTCTAAATAAGGGTTTATGTTTTCCTTTGTTTCTGGAAAATTCACTCCTACTTCTTTTGCTATTATCTCTCCTCTATTCTTACCCTCTGGAATTCTTACTGAATACATGTTGAATACTATTTTTAATTTTCTAAATCTTTTACTTTTCTTTTAATATTGTCCATACTTTTTCTTTCTGATGTAACTTTTAGCTTATGAATTTTTCTTCTTCTATGTAATCTGCTACATAATTCATATATTAAGTTTTATAAACAAATTAAGATAAAATTTACATGCAAGAAAGTACATACATTATAAGTGTACAGTTTAATTTTTGAGAAATGTACTCAGTTGTGTAACACACACCCAGTCATGGAAGAATATTTTCATCTAATTTTTTCATTTAATTTTAAATGACACACAATAATCATTCATATTTATGTGGTAGAGTGTGACATTTTCTTACATGTATATGATGTATAAGCAGATCAAGATAATTGGCACAAACAACCCTTCAAATATTAATTTGTGTTAGGAACATTAATAAATAATAAGTTCTCCATGCTCCTTTGTAGTAAATTCCCTCTACTGCCTATCCCTGTGATCTTATTTATATCTCAATAAATTGGTTTTGCCTATTGTAGATATTTATGCAAATAAATGCATACAAGACTCATTATCTTTTCTATCTGTTCCTTACAACTCAGCATAATTTTTTGAGGTTCATCAATATTATGTTTATCACAAATTCATTTTGTTTTATTGCTCTTTGACATGCAATTGCATGCAATTGAGTGGTGGATGCTTGATTTTATTTCTCCATAGCTCCCAAAGCCTGTTACAAATTAAAAATACAAATTAAACTATACATGCCTTTCATATCTTTAACATTACAGAATAAAACCAGCAGTTACTTGTAGGTAATATAATAAACCAAATTCTGGAGTGTTTCTACTGTCTAATACTGAAAATATGGACAAAAAGCAAGACTCCATAAAAAAAAGTAGATAGATGGAGATAATTAAATAAAGCACAAAATCACTTCTAAAAAAAAATTTCAACAATTCTTATCACAGAGCTGGGAATAAATACACACACACACACACACACACACACACACACACACACATGGAGGAGAAGGGCCTTAAAATCTAATGGGGCCAGAAGTAGTATCCTTGTAGAAGAATTACTGTTAGGGGAAAGCACATACATAGAAAAAGGGCCATGACCCCTGGAGATGTGAAAATGAAGGCCAAGAAAGACATAAGAGGAAAGAATTAAGGATCCTACAGAAAAGAAAGTGAAAGGTATGGCAATATCTTCTCCTCTTCTCATCAAGATCCATTAATTTATTTTTATTTTATTAAACTAACAGAAGAGGGCACTCTTGAACTAGCAACCCCATTCATGAGTTGAGGTAGGAATAGGAAAAAAATAAAACAGGGAGATTAAGTTTATACAAAACTGCTTTAAGAAGAAAACAAAAACAAAAACAAAATCCAAATTAATAATTTCATCTGTTGAATATTCTCCTTCCCAAAACAATCAAGAAGGAGAAAAGAAGTATAACACAACACCTCAAACAAAAATATTCTCTAGAAGGCATTTGGAATTATTAAAAAAAAAAAAAAAAAACACAGCTTGAGTAAGAAGTTCAAAAACTAAAAACATAAATGTACAAAAAAAAATGAAATTTTTAAGAAGTTGAATTATTTCAGGAATTAGAAGAAAATGGGAAAAAAAGACAGACATGAGGACTACATTACAAAAGTACACAAGGGAGAATAGATTCAAATAAATATTTATAGTTAAAAGTATTGTTCTGCCAGAGGCAGTGCTACACTCCTGTAATCCCAGGAAGTTGGGAGTCTGAGGCAGGAGGATCACAAGTTCAAGGCCAGTCTCAACAATTAGGTAAGATTCTGTCTCAACATAAAAAATAAAAAAGGACTGGGATTGTAGCTTTTGGTAGAAAAGTGCCCCTGGTTTCAACACCCAGTTCAAGTGTGTGTGTGTGTGTGTGTGTGTGTGTGTGTGTGTGTGTGTATTTTCCCCATGCTAACAATGAAAGACACCCAAATAATCTGCAAGCTTTTTCAGGGCTAGGGACTATTCTGTGAAGGTAACCAGGACTGGAAATTGTGATGGGAGAGATAGAGCACTCTCAAGTAAACATAGCACTGTACTCCGTAGTTGGGGAGGTGGAAAACCCCTCTCTGCCTAGGATCACTTACCTATGTGTGTATGTATACCAATACTGCTGCTTCTGAGGAAGGGACAGTCCTGCCTAAGATTAACCACAGATATAAGTCAGAATTTTGTTTACCATGGAGAGCAAAATGAAGCCACACCTCTGAAAACCTGGCACCAAGAAAACTCCACTTCACAAGAAGAGAATGGAGTAACAAACAGAAGTTATCTACCCGAGGCAGAAGTACAAGAGGTTGAGGAGAGAACCACGACATAGCAAAATGTGAAGGGATGACCTAAAGTCTAACTGAAACAGAAAAACTAAGAAAACCTTTTGCACCCCAACATTACCCGAAGCTCCAGCAATGGCAATCCGTCCCTAGAAGCATCTGAAAACTATGGCACAAGAAAGACAACCAGACCAGTATCAAAACCCAAGTACAGCTCAACTTTTGGCTAGTTTGACTCAAGTCCTTACACTAATGGACTGATAGTCACATACAATATTTGTACTATATATAATATTTAATAAAATTTTTAGGGTATACAGGAGAAAAAAGTGGGGGATCAATTTTCAATAGACAAAGCAATCAACATAACAGGACCTGGAGATGAACCAGATGTTGGCAGTACCAGAGAGTTAAAAAATAACTATGATTAATATGTCAAAGGTTTTAAGAGAAGAGGTGGACAGCATGACATTTCAGCAGAGAGAAATTATAATAAAGAGTAAAAGAGAAATACTAGAATCACTCACATGCATTGACACCCATGCAAATACACTTGCACATACAAACTATCACAGATGAAGTATGTCTTTAAATGGGTTCAGCAAATAGCTTGAAACTGCTGAGGAAAGTGTTGGGAAAATATTGCTCCTTAAAATAACCTAAAGTAATATACAGAGAGAAACAGAGTTGGAAAATAGAAGATCTGGGGAACAATGTCAAATGATCTAACATATTTATTTGTTTTTCTAATATATCTTTAGTTGGATCATAGAAAGAAAAGAGTGAGGGAAAGATAGAAGATGGATGGTAGAAATATTTGAATATATAATAGATAAGAGTGGAAACTCTCAAACAATACTTAAATCACATTAAATAAATGAAGTTGCAAAATAAATCTGAAAGCAAAATCCACAACTGCAAAACTTCACAAGATATAAAACTAAAAGTTACAGGAGAAATCTTTGTTACTTTTACTTAGCAAAATTTTGTAAGCATAATGCACAAAACCTAAACCACAAAGGAAAAAAAAAAGAATGTATTATGATTAAAATGTTCTGTTTTGAAAGACAATGTTAAGAAAATGAAAAATAAAGTTGCTTGGTCTGGGGTTGTGGCTCAGGGATAGGGCACTTGCCTAGCAAGTGCAAAGCACTGGGTTTGATCCTCAGCACCACATAAAAATAAATAAATAAAATAAAGGTATTTTGTCTGTCTACAACTAAAAAAATTTTTAAAAAAAAAAGAAAAAGAAAATTTCTGACTGGGAAAAATATTTACAAAACACATTACTGAGAAACAGTTTTAAAATAGAATACATAATTTATTTAAAGCTTCATAATTACAAAATACACAACCTAATAGGCAAAATATTTGAACAAATTGTTCATCATTATGGAGATATAAATTGTGAGTGATCAGATGAAAAAATGCTCCATACCATTTTTCATTAGAAAAATGCAAATTACAACCAGCATAAGATTTCAGAACTGGCCCCTACATCAGAGTGCGCCAGGCCCAGGCTCCATCCAGTCCCGCCGACCTCTGCCCCAGAGCAGGAGACAGCAAGGACAGACCTGCCAACTCTGCCTGAGCCCAGGCTGGCCCAGGGTAGTCCCACAGACCTTCACCCGAGCGCAGCCAGCCCCAGGTCAGCCCCACCAATGCCCGCTGGTGTGCAACCAGCCTCCAGCCAGACCCGCTGACCTCCGCCCCAGAGTAGGAGACAAGACAGACCCACCAACTCTGCTTAGAGTGCAGGCGGGTCCCGGGCAGTCCCGGGGTCCTACATCAGAGAGCTGCCAGGCCCAGGCTCCATCCAGTTCCGCCAGCCTCCACCCTGTTGCCGCCTGAAGCGATGGCCGCTTGGAGCAACGAAGACGCGGGAAGAAGTTCAGAGGCGAACTGGTAACAAACAGGCTTTTTATTCTGATAACTTCTCTCTCTGGCTCTAACTACGACTTTAACATGTACCACACACCACCAAAAACCCACACACTAAATGGCGCGACCAGATCAGCAATCTCGGCCCAAGTCTCTCGAGATCTCGGGCCAAGTCTTGTGAGACTACGGAAGGCAACAATGTCCAAACATCTTTATGGCCCGTAGTCAACCGCAATCTTAGCCATCTCCCCAAACAGGACTCCTGCACCACCCCAGAGCAGGAGACAGCAAGAACAAACCTGCCAACTTGGCCTGAGCCCAGGCCGGCCAGGGCAGTCCCACTGACCTTCACCCCATTGCAGTTATCCCCAGACCACCACAAGAGCTCAGACTCAACCAGTTTGGCCCGCGTCAATCAGTGTGAACCCAGCTTCAGGTAGCATACTTTGAGGGTCAGTGGCAGATTCTGATAGTCCAGTGCTAAGGGGAGGCACAGACAACTTGCAAGGGTATTAAAAGATATAGGGAAGAATCTGTAGTAACTCAGATCTACACTGCAAAAAGTAAAGCAAATAGACATCATGAAAAAACAGGGGAGGAAAATACCCCAAACAAACCAGGATTCTACAATAACAGAACCCATGCTCAGCGAAGTTGATGAAATGTCAGAGAAGGAGTTCAGAAGGTTCATAATTAAAATGATCTGTGAATCAAAGAATGACCTAAATGAGCAAATACAGGCAAAAATTGACCACTACAACAAAGATATAAGAGAGCAAATACAGGTAGCAAAAGATTACTTCAAAAAAGAGATCGAAACTCTGAAAAAAAAGTCAGAAATCCTTGAAATGAAGGAAACAATTAATCAAATAAAAAACACAATTGAAGGCATCACCAACAGACTAGATCAACTGGAAGAAAGAACCTCAGACAATGAAGACAAAGTATATAATCTTGAAAATAAAGTTGACCACACAAAGAAGATAGTAAGAAACCATGAACAGAACATCCAAGAAGTATGAGACAGCATCAAAAGACCAAATCTAAGAATAATTGGGATAGAGGAAGGCACAGAGTTTCAAACCAAAGTAGTGCACAACCTCTTTAATGAGATAATATCAGAAAATTTCCCAAGCATGAAGAATGAATTGAAAAACCAAATACAAGAGGCTTATAGGACACCAAATGTACAAAATTACAACAGATATACACCAAGACACATTATAATGAAAATTCCTAGCATACAGAACAAGGATAGAATTTTAAAGGCCACAAAAGAGAGGAATCAGATCACATATAGGGGGAGACCAATTCATATCACAGCAGATTTTTCAATTCAGACACTCAAAGCTAGGAGATCATGGAACAACATATTCCAAGCTCTGAAGGAAAAGGGATGCCAACCAAGAATCTTATACTCAGCAAAATTAAGCTTTAGATTTGAGGACAAAATAAAAACCTTCCATGATAGACAAAAGTTAAGAGAATTTACAAGTAGAAAGCCAGCACTACAGAACATCCTCGGCCAAATATTCCATGAAGAGGAAAAGAAAAACAATAATGAAAATCAACAGAGGGAGGTATTACACTAAAGGACAAAAACAATCAGAAGAGAAACCATGTCAATGTAATTACCAGAAATAAAAATGGCTGGGAATACAAAACACATCTCAATAATAACTCTGATGTTAATGGCCTAAACTCACCAATCAAAAGACATAGATTAGCAGATTGGATCAAAAAAACAGACCCAACAATATGCTGCCTAGAAGAGACTCATCTCATAGGAAAAGACATCCATAGGCTGAGGGTAAAAGGTTGGGAAAAATCCTACCACTCATATGGACAGAGGAAACAAGCAGGGGTTTCCATCCTCATAGCAAATAAAGTAGACTTCAAGCTAAAGTCAATCAAAAGGGATAAAGAAGGACACTATATACTGCTCAAGGGAACCATACACCAACAAGACTTAACAATTATAAATATATATGCCCCAAACAATGGAGCATCCATGTTCATCAAACAAACTCTCCTGAAGTTTAAGAGTCAAATTGACCACAACACAATAATTCTGGGTGACTTTAACACACCCCTTTCACCACTGGATAGATCTTCCAAACAAAAGCCGAACAAAGAAACTGTAGAACTCAAAAATACAATAAACAACTTAGACTTAACTGACATATAGAATATTTCATCCTTCAACAAGTGAATACACTTTCTTCTCAGCAACACATGGAACCTTCTCTAAAATAGACCATATACTAGGCAACAAAACAACTCTGAGCAAATACAAAAAAGTTGAGATTCTACCCTGCATTCTATCTGACCATAATGGAATGAAATTAGAAATCAATGATAAAATAAGAAATAAAAGCTACTCCAACACCTGGAGACTAAATAATATGCTACTGAATGAACAATGGGTTGCAGATGACATCAAAGAGGAGATTAAGAAATTCTTAGAGGTGAATGAGAACACAGACACAACATATAGAAATCTTTGGGACACTATGAAGGCAGTTCTAAGAGGAAAGTTCATTGCATTGAGTTCATTCCTCAAAAGAAGAAAAAGTCAACAAATAATGACTTAAAATTACATCTCAAACCTCTAGAAAAAAAAAGAACAATCCAACACCAAAAGTGGTAGAAGACAGGAAATAATTAAAATCAGAGCTGAAATTAATGAAATTGAAACCAAAGAAACAATTGAAAAAATTGACAAAACAAAAAGTTGGTTCTTTGAAAAAAATAAATAAAATTGACAGACCCTTGTCCAGGCTAACAAAGAGAAGGAGAGAGATAACGCAAATCACTAATATATGCAATTAAAAAGGAAATATCAGAGCAAGAGGTAGACTCTGCCTGCTGGAAGGAGAGACCCAGCCGCCACTGTCCCTGGCCGCCTGGGCCCAGAGTAGCAGCTCCCGGCTGCTGCACGCAGGGCCAGACCTGGGGAAGGGCTTCCTCCATTATCGGGAAGAGTGCAACCTGCCCATTTGCGACCAGAGCAAGAGGTAGACTCCCGCCCGCTGGAAGGAGAGACCCAGCCGCCACTGTCCCTGGCCGCCTGGGCCCAGAATAGCAGCTCCCGGCTGCTGCACGCAGGGCCAGACCTGGGGAAGGGCTTCCTCCATTATCGGGAAGAGTGCGACCTGCCCATTTGCGACCAGAGCAAGAGGTAGACTCCCGCCCGCTGGAAGGAAAGACCCAGCCACCAGTTTGCCTGGTCTTCGGGGCCCAGAACAGCATCTCCCGGCTGCTGCACGCAGGGCCAGACCTGGCGAAGTGCTTCCTCCACTCCCTGGGGGAGTGCGACCTGCCCAGCTGCAACCAGAGCAAGAGGTAGGCACCTGCCCGCTGGAAGGAGAGAACCCGCCGCCAGTTTGCCTGGCCTCCAAGGCCCATAGTAGCATCTCCCTACTGCTGTAAGCAGGGCCCAGCCTGAGGATAAGTCCCTTCCACTATTCCACTGTGCCACTCTGCAACGGACCAAAGGAGCAGCCTTGACTCCATTAACAGGGTTGCTGACTGTACATGATCTGGGTCAGGTGGCTTAAACTGGAAGGGAAAAAAGAAGGGCTTCCAAGGGTCCATTTTGTTTGAGACTTGTTCTTGGGTTCAACGTTTTTGTTTTTATTTGCTTGTTTGTTTGTTTTGTTGTTTCTTGGGAGTTTTTTTGTTTGTTTTTGTTTTGATTGACAGTGTGTTTGTGTGCTTCTGCTCCTCTTTTCTTTCTTTTCTTCCTTCTCACTTTTATATTTTTTCTTCTTCCTTCATCTTCCCTATTTACACCCTGCCATTGCATTCTCAACAGAGGCAAAAACAAGTTATACGCACAAATTGAGATTTCTAGAACGTGTACAATTGAAATATATAGCAAAGTGGTGTTATATATGGTTTATTCTCTATTTTCTAGACTTATTCTCTCTCTCCTCTCTCTTACACTAATTACTACTCCTCGGTTATTATTTTTTTCTCTTCTTCTTCTTTTTTTTTCTTTTCCATCTTTCTTTATTTCTCCTCTCAACCGCTGCATAAGTTAGGTTTATATGTAAATCGGTCTTTCCATCTATTCATTCACTCCATTCTCTTTCCTCTCTCGTCGGCTGATACTAAACCACTTCCATAGACCTCTCTTTTCATACTTTTAAAGAAAGAACAAATCTATACACTCACTTCCTTCTTCCTAAACATATTACCTCTCTGTCCATTACTTAAAACTTTAAAACCCCATCAGAAGCATACAGAGTAAATTGGAAACAACATCTGGGTTAACTAAATCTGTACATTGTGATCAAACTGGGATTCTCTGAATAGAAAGTGTTTGATTTTAAAGTGTAAAGGAAATATAAGGGGATCTGATAGCATTGTACTACAGGAGCAACACAAGGTTTTAAGGTAAAATCAAAGTAGACAAGGTCCCACAGTGCAGGTAGAATAGACGCACAAGCAATATGAAGAAACAAGGGAAGAAAGTGACACAAACAAATCAATATACCTCCTCAGTAGATTCCATACCATGCACAGTTAGTGCAATGCCAGAGATGGAATTCAGAAATTACATATTCCAAATGTTAGCGGAACTTAAGAATGAACTCAAAAATGAGATGAGGGAGCAAATACAGGAGGTGAAGGATCATTTTGACAAAGAACTCCATAAACAAATACAGGAAGTAAAAGATTACTTCAATAGGGAGATAGAAGCTCTAAAGAGAAACCAAACAGAAATTCCAGAAATGAAAGAAGCAATAAATCAAAATAAAAGCTCAATCGAAAGTATCACCAACAGAGTAGATCACTTGGAAGAAAGAACCTCAGACAATGAAGACAAAATATATATCCTAGAGAAAAATCTAGATTACACAGCAAAAATGGTAAGAAACCAAGAACAGAACATTCAAGAATTATGGGACAACATAAAAAGACCAAACATAAGAGTGATTGGGGTAGAGGAGGGGGCAGAGTTTCAAGCCAAAGGAATGAGTAATTTATTTAATGAAATAATTACAGAAAAATTTCCAAACTTGAGGAATGAAGGGGAAAACCAAGTTCAAGAGGCCTACCGAACACCAAACATACAAAATCACAACAGATCCACACCAAGACACATTATAATGAAAATGCCTAATATACTGAGCAAGGAGAGAATATTAAAAGCCACAAGAGAAAGGAAGCAGATTACATATAGGGGGAAACCAATCAGACTTTGTTCAGATTTTTCTACCCAGACCTTAAAAGCAAGAAGATCCTTGAATAGCATATTTCAAGCTCTGAAGGAAAAGGGATGTCAACCAAGAATCTTATATCCAGCAAAATTGAGTTTTAGATTTGAACATGAAATAAAAACCTTCCCCGACAAGCAAAAGTTAAAAGATTTCACATCTCGAAAGCCAGCACTTCTGAACATCCTGGGCAAAATTTTTCATGAAGAAGAAGAGAAAAATAACAATGAAAATCAACAAAGGGAGATATTAAAACTAAGGGAAATACCAATCAGAAGAGAAACCTAATCAAGCTAAAGATCATCATACAAATAAAAATGGATGGGAATAAAAATCACATCTCAATAATAACCCTGAATGTTAACGGCCTAAACTCGCCATTCAAAAGACACAGATTATCTGAATGGATTAAAAGAAATGACCCAATAATCTGCTGTCTCCAAGAAACACACCTCATAGAAAAAGACATCAATAGACTGAAGGTAAAAGGCTGGGAAAAGTCTTATCACTCACATGGCCTGCGGAAGCAAGCAGGGGTTTCCATTCTCATTTCAAATAAGGTGGACTTCAAGCCAAAGTTAATCAAAAGGGACAAAGATGGATATTTCTTACTACTTAAGGGAACCATTCATCAAGAGGATATAACAATCATAAATCTATATGCCCCAAATAATGGAGCACCTACATTCATCAAACAAACGCTTCTCAAGTTCAAGAGTAAAATTGACCACAACACAGTTATTCTAGGGAATTTCAACACACCTCTCTCACCAATGGATAGATCATCCAAACAAAAACTAAACAAAGAAACCTTAGGCCTCCTTAAAACAATTAATAACTTAGATCTAACGGACATATATAGAATATTTCATCCCTCAGTAAATGAATACACTTTTTTCTCAGCAGCACATGGCTCCTTCTCCAAAATAGATCATATATTATGTCACAAGGCAACTCACAGCAAATATAAAAAAATAGAAATACTACCCTGCATGCTATCAGACCATAAAGGGATGAAATTGGAAATCAATGACAAAACAAGGAATAAGAAAAACTACTCCAACAACTGGAAGCTAAGCAACATGCTACTGAATGAACAAGGGGTTGAAGAAGACATCAAAGAGGAGATTAAAAAATTCCTAGAGGTAAATGAGAACACAGATACATCATATAGAAATCTCTGGGACACTATGAAGGCAGTAATAAGAGGAAAATTCATTGCACTGAGTTCATTCTTTAAAAGGAAGAAAAACCAACAAATAAACGACTTAACATCACACCTCCAAGTGCAGGAGCCCTGTTTGGGGATTGGCTTGAATTGCAGTTGACTATGAGCCGTGGAGATTTGGCCATTGTCGCCACCCGTAGTCTCACGGGATTTTGTTGCGGGATCTGGAGTGACTTGGCCGAAATTGCTGATCGGGTCAGCGCCATTTTAGTGGTGTGTTTGGCGTGTGTTAGTCGTGTTAGAACCAGAGAGAAAAGTTATCAGAATAAAAAGCTGTTTGTCTCCAGTTTGCTTCTGAAGTTCTTCCCGCGGCTCCGGTGCTCCGAGCGCTTCAGGCGGCAACAGGTGGCGGCCCGTACGGGGAACTTCGGAGCGGACAGGTAAGAACTGAAAGGTCTCTAAAGATGGGTTCGAATATAACTGAATCCCAAGTGATAGAGGCTATGCAAAGACTCCTTGATATACCTGACTCTGTTCTCAGTGAGGAGTATATAGACAAAAATGAAAGTGATCAAAAAAGTGTAGATTCCACTGGGCCAACTGAGACCAGTAAAGAGAGTATTAGAAGAGACCCAAAAATGACAAAAATCCAAGCTATTAAAGCTATTCGGGAGTTATTGGCGAAAGCTGAAGGATACTTGCTCTCACTGGAACCTGGGCCTCAGGATATTGCTGTCAGTGAAATTAGCAGTGGTGTGAGGAATCTAGTAAAAGTGATCCTGAGAAAATGAGGAAAAAGAAATTAAAAAAGACCGAGAAAAAGGTCCGTCAGGCAGAGGAGTCACTTGTGGAAGTGACTACTCCCCCATGGGTGGAATCCATTACAGAAAATATGAAGGGTATTACTAGGCATTTGCATACCCTAGAAACAGAAATAAAAAGTCTTTCTGATCGCTTATGCGCTCTCGAGGACAACTCACAGATACATTGGGAACCGCCAGCATTTGAAAAGAAAAATGGACAGAGTGTCCATCAGTCAGTAGATTTCAAAACAATAAAAAATCTCAAAGAGGCAGTAATGACTTATGGGCCCCAAGCTCCTTTCACGTTGAGTATGCTGGAGTCCCTTAACACCTTTAGCTTAACCCCCTCAGACTGGAAAAGTCTATGTAAAGCAACATTAAGCGGGGGGCAATTCTTGGTTTGGCGATCGCAATTCCAAGAACTTTGTATAGAAACGGCTAAAAGAAACGCGGCTGCAGGGTTTGAAAACTATAATATAGACATGCTCACAGGAGAAGGGCAATTCGCAGACTTACAGGCTCAAACAGATTATGACTCAGATATATATGCTCAGATAAATGCAGCTGCCTTAGAGGCATGGAAAACTGTACAAGGACCTGGGGATCTACAAGGTAGCTTGTCAAAAGTGATTCAAGGACCTAATGAGCCGTATGCCGACTTTGCTGATCGACTTTTGAGAACTGCAGGTAGTGTGTTTGCAGATGTTGACCAAGCTATGCCTTTAGTTGTTCAATTAGCTTATGAAAATGCAAATAAATGGTGCCAAGCAGCCATCAGGCCATGGAGAACTAAAAAGGATCTTTCCGTATATATACAACTATGTAAAGATATAAATGGCGCCTTTGTCACAGGAAATGTGATTGCAGCCTCAATGAGAGGTGCTTCCTCTCGAAATTTCACAAAGGCTAAACGTAGACATTATAATCAATCAGGATATTCCAGGCAAAATTATCATAATCAATCAGGCAATTCTAGGCAAAATCCCAAAAGAGAAATAAGATCAAGCTCATACCGTGCCCCAGGCCGCTGCCCCAGGTGTAAAAAGGGAAATCATTGGGCCAATAAATGCTATTCAAAATTTGACATCCATGGAAATCCTTTGTTCAGGAATTCAAAAAACGCGGCACGGGGCCCAGTACCCCGGGGCCCACAAATGTACGGGGCATTGCAGAAGGAGTATCCTCAAGCATTCACTCAGATGCTTCCCCGACACAATCCCTACTACCCATCCACTCCCTTGCCAGAGGAACAAGAGGAAATGCAGGATTAGACCTCTGTTCCACCGCCCGAATAGTGTTAACACCTGAAATGGGGGTTCAACTGATTCCCACAGGAGTCAGGGGACCTCTTCCCTCAGGGACTGTAGGACTTATTATCGGGCGTAGTCCTAAAAGCTTATTAGGTTTCCAAGTGACCCCAGGTGTAATAAACTCAGACTACAAAGGGGAAATAAAAATAATGCTTAGCTCACCCCAAAGTGTAAGTTCTGTTAATCAAGGAGATAGAATTGCTCAGTTGCTTCTCCTTCCCAATTTACATAATTCATTTAAAATGGGTATGCCTCAAGAAGGGAACAATAGAGGATTTTGTTCCACTGACTCAAGTCCCATGGCTTGCTGGGTTCGAGACTGTTCAAGGAGGCCTATGTGTAAAATAAAAATCCAAGGAATAGAAATGGAGGGATTAATAGATACTGGAGCTGACTCTTCCATTATTAATTTACGCCAATGGCCCAAGCACTGGCCTCTGCAAAAAGCTTCAACCAGTTTAAGAGGCTTGGGATATAATAACCTCCCAGATAAAAGTGCAGTAATTTTAAAATGGGAGGATGATGAAGGCCATAAAGGAACATTTCAGCCTTATGTTTTACCTAATCTACCGGTTACTTTATGGGGAAGAGATATTTTGCAACAAATGGGAGTACACCTTGCAACCAAGCCTGCAGATGTTAAATGTGAAAACCTACAGGGTAATCTTAACCATAAAAGAACTCATTATCAAAAAGTACAGAGTAATCTTAACCCTAAAAGTAATCATTGTCATAAAGGAAAAAGATATTTTTTTTCGGGGCCACTGAGAAAATAATTTTGAAAATACCATGGCTTTCTGATAAGCCAGTGTGGGTCCCTCAGTGGCCCCTATCTAAAGAGAAATTACAAGCGGCCCACCAATTAGTTCAGGAACAATTAGAAGCAGGTCATATAGAACCTTCCACCTCTCCCTGGAATTCCCCCATATTTGTGATCAAGAAAAAGTCAGGAAAATGGCGATTGTTACATGATCTTAGACAAATCAATAAAAACCATGCAAGTTATGGGGCCTACTCAACCTGGACTTCCTAGTCCCGTAGCTATTCCAAAAATTTCCATCTTATTACTCTTGATATAAAGGATTGCTTCTTTTCTATTCCCCTACATCCTCTGGATGCCCCCAGGTTTGCTTTTTCCGTTCCTTCTATGAACAATAATGGCCCTGATCAGAGATATCAATGGAAGGTTTTTACCACAGGGAATGGCTAATAGCCCCACCATATGCCAAATATATGTGGACAAGGCTATCCAACCCATTAAAAATAAATATCCAAACCTCATGTGTCTACATTACATGGATGATATTTTATTGGCCCACCCTAATCAAAAAATCTTATTTAATATATTCAGTGATGTGGTAGAAAATTTAAAAAAATATGGATTATATATAGCAGAAGAAAAAGTTCAAACCAGATCTCCCATATTATATTTAGGATTTAAAATCATGGATACTTTTGTTAGACCCCAAAAAATTTTAATAAATAAAGAACATTTGACCACCCTCAATGATTTCCAAAAACTACTGGGAGACATTAATTGGCTTCGCCCTACACTAAATCTCACTACTGGCCAACTAAAACCTTTATTTGACATCCTTCGTGGAGATCCTGATCCATCTTCACCACGAACATTGACTCCTGATGTTAGGAAAGCTTTAAAGTTAGTAGAAAAAGCCATCGAAGGAGCTCATTGTGATAGATTTGATTTAACTCAACCGCTGATGTTGATTATTATTTCTTCACAATATACACCCACAGGAGTATTTTGGCAACAAGGGCCTTTATTATGGATACATTTGCCCGTCTCTCCTAAAAGTATAATTGAATCTTATACCTCCATGGTGGCTAAACTTATTCTTCAAGGACTTAAGACTTCTACTAAAATATTTGGCATTCACCCTGCTACTATTATTACTCCCTATTCATCATCACAGATTGAATACTTATGCTTCAATGATAATGATTGGGCTATAGCTAAATGCTCTACTTCTGCAAATTTTGATAATCATCTTCCTAAGTCCCCTATATTATCTTTTTGTATTAATCATCCTATTATATTTCCACAGGTAATAAAAAATCAACCTATTCCTAAGGCATTTAATGTATTTACAGATGGGTCCTCAAATGGTACTGCTACAGTAGTCACTAAAAAAGAAAATATGACTTACATAACTGCACACAAATCAGCTCAACTAGTGGAATTGGAAGCTGTGGTAAGAGCTCTGGAAAATTTTAGGGACCAGCCCGTAAACATTTTTTCAGATAGCCACTATATTGTACAAGCCGTCCCAAAATTAGAGTTAGCAGGACCAATAGCACCTCATACTCCAGCCTTTAAATTGTTTTATCAAATACAAAAACTTTTGTGGGCAAGAAAAGAACCCCTATTCGTAGGCCATATTAGAGCACATACTAATTTGCCTGGTCCCCTCCATGAAGGTAATCAAAAGGCTGATGAACTTACAAAAACAGTATTTATACTTTCAGCGCTACAACAAGCTACTTTATTTCACTCCCAGTTTCATGTCAACAGCACCACCTTGCAACGTAGGTTTAAAATCACAAAGGAGCAAGCCAGAACAATTGTAAAAGATTGTAAATCTTGTATGACACATTTGCCCAATCCTCATTTCGGCGTTAACCCTAGAGGATTGATGCCCAATCATTTGTGGCAGATGGATGTTACTCATGAGCCAAGTTTTGGAAAATTGCGATTTATTCATGTGACCATAGATACATGTTCAGGCATGATTTTTGCTTCCTTACATTCTGGAGAAAAAGTTAAAGATGTTACATCTCATTGCTTGCAAGCTTTTGCTGCATTGGGCATCCCCAAAATGCTTAAAACAGATAATGGCCCCGCATATACGTCCTCATCTTTCAAAGAGTTTTGCGCAAAATTCAATATATCCCATAAAACAGGCATCCCATACAATCCTCAGGGTCAGGGCATTATTGAAAGAGCAAACCGAACACTGAAAATTATGTTATTAAAACAAAAAGAAGGAAATTGGAAAAGTCCTAAGGACAGATTGGCAGTTGCCCTGTTTACCTTAAATTTTTTAACTTTAGACTCTAATGGTTATTCTGCTGGAGACAGACATTGGAATCCACACCAACAACATAAACCTTTGGTTTACTGGAAGGATGTTCTTTCAGGTACATGGAAGGGTCCAGATCCAGTATTAATTTGGGGAAGAGGATCTGTTTGTGTTTTTTCCAAAAGACGAATCCTCTCCAATATGGATACCATCTAGATTAATAAAACAGGTACCACATCAAAATGATCAAGATGAAGTTATTGAAGAATCAAGATTAATAAAAAAGGTACAAAATCAAGAGGACCAAGATGAAGGTATAGAATGATTCCCTCAAAAGAGTCCTTCAAAATATTTCACAACTTAAGTGTCATTTCTCCCGGCCGGGACGAGGAGATCTCTCTTTAGTGTGCACACAATTGTATTTTTTTTTTTCTTTTTATACATGTCTTTATGTCTGTACATTTGTCTATATTTCATGTTAATGTGACGTCACAAATATATGTTTGTATGTTTGTTTGTCCAGTGTGACGTCACATAGAACAAAGCGCTTATGAAAAAGAAAATATATATATATATGGATCCAAATAACTTTAATTCATTTTAGGTTTAGAGTATTCAATTTAGGTAAATAATTTTATAAATGAAGGTACTTTCAATTTTGATTTATAGGTGTCCCTGGGACTTCTCTTTAGCAAACAATATGACTAGTGCTATATAACCTGATATTTTGGTGTTTTGACTTAAGATTGTTTATTTGTTATTAACTTCATTTGTTTAATAGCTCATTAATTTCAATTATCTCAACAGGTAAAAGATTGCTCTGTATACAGAGACTCAAGGGTTCCAGCTAACAAATTATTTCTCTAAAGTGCCTTTACCTTTTCTTTAATCTATCTTTAATGCAGTAATTACCCTCAGTCTTTCTTTGTTTTGTTCTAAATATGATATTTTTCCAACTTATGTTTGTATAAGCTCAACCAGCGATGTGTGTGAACAAAAATCAACTTTAATTTTCTAATCTAATTATTCTATTTTGTAGTTTGACAACTCGCCTCTTGACTCAGTGCTGCAATAGCACTGCCTTTCCTTTAATAATTGATGCTTGAGTTTCTAGGTAGCGGGCCCTGAAGATTTGCCGGTGGCATTGTCTAAACATAAAAAAGACGTCTGCTGCTACAGCTGCAGGGATCGCGGCCGCCGCAAGCATCCCTGCTGCTCAAACATCAAACAACCTCACCAACAGTGTGGCCTCTGCTCTACATGCATGGGGCCTCCTACATCAACATGTTACAACAAATGGACATTTTGATCTTTCATTGTTTGGGACTTTACGGGACAATGCCTTGCGGGTATTTGTCTAGAGAATTCAGTGTGTTACTTGTTGGAACTTAGGGCAGCTGATTTGTTTAAAACAATTTGATATGCTATGCAATTTGGCTCATCACCAAAAGGCTTGTCGCCTTAAAGCCGCAACATCTCCTCACAATTGGACGGCTGTTAGTCATCATATATAGTCGATCCTAAAGGGCTCCATTGGATGGCTGGTTAGCCAATGACGGGTAAGATCCCCAGAGGGGGACAACCTAAGACAGGCACAGTCGCACGGGACAGTCTCATGTGGCCGACATATCAACCTAAGACAGGAGTCAAGGGCACAGCCTTGATTATCCGATGACGGGTAAGAATGTTGGTTGCACATAGACGTCCTAGAGCATTACCTCTTTTAAAACAAAAAGGGGGAAATGCAGGAGCCCTGTTTGGGGATTGGCTTGAATTGCAGTTGACTATGAGCCGTGGAGATTTGGCCATTGTCGCCACCCGTAGTCTCACGGGATTTTGTTGCGGGATCTGGAGTGACTTGGCCGAAATTGCTGATCGGGTCAGCGCCATTTTAGTGGTGTGTTTGGCGTGAGTTAGTTGTTAGAACCAGAGAGAAAAGTTATCAGAATAAAAAGCTGTTTGTCTCCAGTTTGCTTCTGAAGTTCTTCCCGCGGCTCCGGTGCTCCGAGCGCTTCAGGGCGGCAACATCCAAGCACTAGAAAAAGAAGAACAGATCAACACCAAGAGCAGCAGAAGACAGGAAATAATTAAAATCAGAGCAGAAATTAATGAAATTGAGACTAAGGAAACAATTCAAAGAATTGACAAAACTAAAAGTTGGTTCTTTGAAAAAATAAACAAAATTGACAGACCCTTAGCAATGCTAACGAAAAGAAGAAGAGAAAAAACTCAAATCACTAACATTTGTGATGAAAAAGGGAGTATCACAACAAACACCTCAGATATACAGAAAATAATTAGAAATTACTTTGAAAACTTGTACTCTAATAAAACAGAAAATGTTGAATGCATTGACAGATTTCTAGAGTCATATGATTTGCCTAAACTGGATCTGGAGGCTATACACAATTTAAACAGATCGATTACAAGCAAAGAAATAGAAGATGTCATCAAAAAGCTACCAACAAGGAAAAGTCCAGGACCTGATGGGTTTACAGCAGAGTTCTACAAGACTTTCAAAGAAGAACTAATACCAATGCTCTTCAAACTATTTCAAGAAATAGAAAAAGAGGGAGCTCTTCCAGACTCTTTCTATGAGGCCAATATTACATTAATTCCAAAGCCAGGCAAAGACACATCCAAAAAAGAAAACTTTAGGCCAATATCCTTAATGAACATAGATGCAAAAATCCTCAACAAAATTCTGGCAAATCGGATACAAAAACATATCAAAAAGATAGTGCACCATGATCAAGTGGGGTTTATTCCAGGGATGAAAGGCTGGTTCAACATTCAGAAATCAATAAACATAATACATCACATCAATAGACTTAAAGATAAAAATCATATGATTATCTCAATAGATGCAGAGAAAGCATTTGACAAAATACAGCACCCCTTTATGTTCAAAACACTGGAAAAACTAGGAATATCAGGGACATATCTCAACATTATAAAAGCTATTTATGCAAGGCCCAGAGCTAACATTATCTTAAATGGAGAAAAATTGAAAGCATTCCCTCTAAAAACTGGAACAAGACAGGGATGCCCCCTCTCACCACTGCTATTTAACATAGTACTGGAAACTCTGGCAAGAGCAATTAGACAGACGAAAGAAATTAAAGGGATCCAGATAGGAAAAGAAGAGCTCAAATTAGCACTATTTGCTGATGACATGATAATCTACCTAGAAGACCCAAAAAACTCTACCAGAAAACTTTTACAACTAGTAAATGAATTTGGCAAAGTAGCAGGATAAAAAATCAATACCCATAAGTCAAAGGCATTTTTGTACATCAGTGACAAAGCCTCTGAAAGGGAAATGATGAAAACTACGCCATTTACAATAGCATCAAAAAAAATAAAATACCTGGGAATCAACTTAATGAAAGAGGTGAAAGAGCTCTATAAGGAAAATTATAGAACACTAAAGAAAGAAATCATAGAAGAACTCAGAAGATGGAAAGACCTACCTTGCTCTTGGATAGGTAGAATCAATATTGTCAAAATGTCCATACTACCAAAAACATTATACGGATTTAATGCAATTCCAATCAAAATCCCAATGTCATTCTTCAAAGAAATAGAAAAAGCAGTCATGAAATTCATCTGGAGAAATAAGAGACCCAGAATAGCCAAAGCAATCCTGAGCAAGAAAAGTGAAGCAGGGGGCATCACCATACCGGACTTTAAATTATACTATAGAGCAATAGTAACAAAAACAGCATGGTATTGGCACCAAAACAGACTGGTGGACCAATGGTACAGAATTGAGGACACAGAGACTAATACATATAATTTCAGCTATCTCATATTAGACAAAGGTGCCAAAAATGTACAGTGGAGAAAGGATAGCCTCTTCAACAAATGGTGCTGGGAAAACTGGAAATCCATATGCAACAAAATGAAATTAAACCCTTGTCTCTCACCATGCACAAAATTCAATTCAAAGTGGATCAAGGACCTAGGAATTAGACCAGAGACAATACGCCTAATAGAAGAAAAAGTAAGCTCCAATTTCCAACATGTCGGATTAGGCCCCAAGTTCCTTAATAAGAATCCTGTAGCACAAGAACTATTACCAAGAATTAATGAATGGGATAGATTTAAACTGAAAAGCTTCTTCTCAGCAAAAGAAACAATCAGTGAGGTGAATAGAGAGCCAACTAATTGGGAACAAATATTTAATACATGCACATCAGATAGAGCACTAATTTCTAGAATGTATATAGAACTAAAAAAACTTAACACCAAAAAAGCAAATAACCCAATCAATAAATGGGCTAAGGAATTGAAAAGACACTTCTCAGAAGAAGATACACGATTAATCAACAAATTCATGAAAAAATGCTCAACATCACTGGCAATTAGAGAAATGCAAATCAAAACTACTCTAAGATTTCATTTCACTCCAGTCAGAATTGCAGCTATCAAGAACACAAACAACAATAAATGTTGGAGAGGATGTGGGGAAAAAGGCACACTCATACATTGCTGGTGGGACTGCAAAATGGTGCAACCGCTATGGAAAGCAGTATGGAGATTTCTTGGGAAAATGGGAATGGAACCACCCTATGACCCAGCCATCCCACTCCTGGGTCTGTTCCCAAAAGACTTAAAAACAGCATATTACAGTGACACAGCCACTTCAATGTTTTATAGCAGCACAATTCACAATAGCTAGGTTATGGAACCAACCTAGATGCCCCTCAGTAGATGAGTGGATAAAGAAAATATGGTATATATACAAAATGGAATTTTACTCAGCAATAAGAGAGAATAAAATAATGGCATTTGCAGGTAAATGGATGAAGTTGGAGAATATAATGCTAAGTGAAATTAGTCAATCTCAAAAATCCAAATGCCAAATGTTTTCTCTGATATAAGGAGGCTGGTTCACAGAGTTGTTGGAAGGGGGTACATAGGATCAGAGGAACACTAGAATGGTCAACGGAAAGGGAGGGGAGGGAGGGAGTAAGGGGGGGGGTTGGAAAAAAAAATTGGTGGTTGAATGAGATGGATATCATTATCCTAAATGCATGATTGAAGATCTGAATGGTACTTATATACTTTGTATACAAGCAGTTGTATGTAAAAAGATACTATACTTGTGCATGATGAATAAGTAAATAAATAATAAAAAAATAAAAAAAAAGGAAATATCACAACAAACACTACAGAAATACAGGAAATAATTTGAAATTATTTTGAAAACCTGTACTCCAACAAAATACAAAACACCGAAGGCATCAACAAATTTCTAGAGTTGTATGATGTGCCCAAACTTAAGCAGGAGGATATACATAATTTGAACAGACCAATTTCAAGTGACGAAATAGAAGATGCCATCAGAAGCCTACCAACCAAGAAAATCCCAGGACCAGATGGATACACAGCTGAGTTCTACAAGACCTTCAAAGAAGAACTGATACCAATACTCTTCAATTTATTTCAGGAAATAG
Organism: Tamias sibiricus; assembly: GCA_025594165.1. NCBI lineage: Eukaryota > Metazoa > Chordata > Mammalia > Rodentia > Sciuridae > Tamias > Tamias sibiricus. The sequence goes on from CM046666.1 coordinate 9,666,384, forward strand.
AAAAAGAGGGAGTACTTCCAAACTCATTCTATGAGGCCAACATCACCCTGATCCCCAAACCAGGCAAAGACACATCCAAAAAAGAAAACTTCAGACCCATATCTTTAATGAACATAGATGCAAAATTCTCAATAAAGTTCTAGCAAAACGGATACAGAAACATATCAAAAATATAATACACCACGATCAAGTGGGGTTCATTCCAGGGATGCAAGGATGGTTCAATATATGGAAAACAATAAATGTAATTCACCACGTCAATAGACTCAAAGATAAGAATCATATGATTATCTCAATAGATGCAGAAAAAGCATTTGACAAAATACAGCACCCCTTCATGCTCAAAACACTAGAAAAACTAAGGATAATTGGAACATATCTCAACATCATAAAAGCTATATATGCTAATCCCCAGGCCAACATTATTCTAAATGGAGAAAAATTGAAAGCATTCCCTTTAAAAACTGGAACAAGACAGGGATGCCCTCTTTCACCACTTCTATTCAACATAGTAATTGAAATGCTGGCCAGAGCAATAAGACAGATGAAAGAAATTAAAGGGATACAGATAGGTAAAGTAGAACTCAAATTATCATTATTTACTGATGATATGATTTTATACCTAGAAGACCCAAAAAATTCCACCAGAAAACTTCTAGAACTCATAAATGAATTCAGCAAAGTAGCAGGATACAAAATCAACACCGATAAATCTAAGGCATTTCTATATATCAGTGACAAATCCTCTGAAAGGGAAATGAAGAAAACTACCCCGTTTACAATAGCATAAAAAAAAAAATACTTGGGAATCAACTTAACCAAAGATGTGAAAGACCTCTACAATGAAAACTATAGAACACTAAAGAAAGAAATTTTGGAAGACCTTAGAAGATGGAAAGATCTACCCTGTTCTTGGATAGGCAGAACTAATATTGTCAAAATGACCATACTACCAAAAGCACTATACAGATTTAATGCAATGCCAATCAAAATCCCAATGACATTCCTCATAGAAATAGAAAAAGCAGTCATGAAATTCATCTGGATAAATAAGAGACCCAGAATAGCTAAAGCAATCCTTAGTAAGAGGAGTGAAGCAGGTGGCATCACTATACCAGACCTTAAATTATACTACAGAGCAATAGTAACAAAAACAGCATGGTATTAGCACCAAAATAGGCCAGTAGACCAATGGTACAGAATAGAGGACACAGAGACTAACACATATAATTTCAGTTATCTTATATTAGACAAAGGCACCAAAAATGTACATTGGAGAAAAGATAGCCTCTTCAACAAATGGTCCTGGGAAAACTGGAAATCCATATGCAATAAAATGAAATTAAACCTCTATCTCTCACCATGCACAAAACTCAACTCAAAGTGGATCAAGGATCTCGGAATTAGACCAGAGACACTATACCTAATAGAAGAAAAAGTAAGCTCTAATCTCCAACGTGTTGGATTAGGTCCCAAGTTCCTTACTAAGAATCCTGTAGCACAAGAATTAATACCAAGAATCAATAAATGGGATAGACTCAAATTACAAAGCTTCTTCTCAGCAAAAGAAACAATCAGTGAGGTGAACAGAGAACCTGCTAATTGGGAACAATTTTTTTAATTTATTTTTTTATTCTAAGATGTTATAAATGACAGCAGAATGCATTACATTTCATATTACACATATAGAGCACTTTTTTACAAATCTCTGGTTGTATGCAAAATATATTCACACCATTTGTGACTTCATACATGCACTTAGGGTAATGATATCCATCTCATTCTACTCATACTGGAAAGCAGTATGGAGATACCTTGGAAAACTTGGAATGGAACCACCTTATGACCCAGCTATCCTACTCCTTGGTCTTTACCCAAAAGACCTGAAAACAGCATACTACAGGGACACAGCCACATCAATGTTTATAGCAGCACAATTCACAATAGCTAAACTGTGGAACCAACCTAGATGCCCTTCAGTAGATGAATGGATAAAGAAAATGTGGTATATACACACAATGGAATATTACTCAACAATAAGATAGAATAAAATCATGGCATTTGCAGGAAAATGGATGGAGTTAGAGAATATAATGCTAAGTGAAGTTAGCCAATCCCAAAAATCCAAATGCCAAATGTTTTCTCTGATATAAGGAGGCCAATTCACAGTTGGGTTTGGATGGGGAGCATAGGAGGATTAGAGGAACACTAGAATGGCCAATGGGCAGGGAGGGTAAGGGAGGGGGCAAAATGGTGAAGGAAAAAAAGATGGTAGAATGAGATGGATATTATTACCCTAAGAGCATGTATGAAGTCACGAATGGTGTGAATATACTTTGCATACAACCAGAGATTTGTAAAAAAAAAGTGCTCTAATGTGTAATATGAAATGTAATGCATTCTGCTGTCATTTATAACATCTTAGAATAAAAAATAATTTAAAAAATAAAAAAATAAAAACAGTACAGGGTTGTAGTCAAGATGAGATGAGATTAAGTATTAAAGCATTTAGTTGAATGTTGGCTCCAAAACAAATAATAAAAATAATCTCCTTTAAAAAAAAGATTTCAGAACCTTCTTTTTAGAGTAGGTAAAATTAATTTTTAGGGGCTGGAGTCATGGCTCAGTGGTAGAACGCTTGCCTGGCATGTGTGAGGCCCCGGGTTCGATCCTCAGCACCACATATAAATAAATAAATAATCCATTGACAACTAAAACATTTTCTTAAAAAATTGATTTTAAAAAATAGCTAATAACACAACCTGCTGATATGAGTGAGTATCAATTATAGGTCTCACATATTGTGGATGATATTACAAAATGGTATAACCATTTTGGAAAACTAAAAGTATATATAAACTTAAAATATATTTAGTGTATAGCCACTAAAATCTGTTCTATATACTTACATCAAGTAAAATCAAGTTCCATATGTTTGCACAAGAGGGAAGAAAATATGCAATTCACATACACACAAAGCCCCTAAAACTGAATATTTATAGTAGTTTTATTCCCCCAAGCTGGAAATATCCAAAATACCCATAACCTGGTGAATGTACAAATTCTGGAGACTTCTCTTCCTCACCAATAAGCCAAGTAGATAGCAAAGACAACTGCAGGAACTATTTTTGACATATTCTCCTCTTCTCTGCTTCAACAATAAAATATAGAAAAAGAGAGAAATTATGTAACCATGGTCCTTAATTTTCCATTTCACTCTGTGTGGAAGTAGCCATGCATGTATTTGTAGAAGGTTTTTTTAAAGAACAAATTGTGTAATTTCCTCATGTTACTCATAAGACATTCATAGAAGCTAAATGACATGGAGAAAAATTTAGGTATGACACTGCTGGGGGGGGGGGGAAGCTGATAGAAACTTTACTTTCCATCAGTTGAAAAAAAGTAGTTAACCATTTTATTCCCTTTCAGTATTAATTTGGGGAAGAGGATCTGTTTGTGTGTGGAAGAGTTTCTGTGTAGTTTTGAAGAATCAAATTTTAAAAAAGGTTCAAGAGGACCAAGATGAAGGTACAGAATGATTCCCTCATTAATTTCTTAAGTTATCTCCAACAGGTAAGTGTGTACACAAGATTGTCTCTGTATACACAGTTAATGTGACGTCACAAATATAATGTTTGTAAGGGTGACGTCTTATGAAAAAGAAAATATATATATATATATATATATATATATATATGGCAAATAACAAAGGTTATTTCTACTTTCAATTTTGATTTAAGTGCTTTAGCAAAACAATTTAGTGCCTTTTGACTTTATTTGTTATTAACTTATTGTTTAATGCAGGTAAAAGATGCTCTGTATACAGAGAAGGGTTTACCCTCAGTCTTTTTGCTTTGTTTTGTTCTAAATATGATATTTTTCCAACTTATGTTTGTAGAAGCTCAACCAGCGATGTGTGTGAACAAAAATCAACTTTAATTTTCTAATCTAATTATTCTATTTTGTAGTTTGACAACTCGCCTCTTGACTCAGTGCTGCAATAGCACTGCCTTTCCTTTAATAATTGATGCTTGAGTTTCTAGGTAGCGGGCCCTGAAGATTTGCCGGTGGCATTGTCTAAACATAAAAAAGACGTCTGCTGCTACAGCTGCAGGGATCGTGGCCGCCGCAAGCATCCCTGCTGCTCAAACATCAAACAACCTCACCAACAGTGTGGCCTCTGCTCTACATGCATGGGGCCTCCTACATCAACATGTTACAACAAATGGACATTTTGATCTTTCATTTGTTTGGGACTTTACGGGACAATGCCTTGCGGGTATTTGTCTAGAGAATTCAGTGTGTTACTTGATGGAACTTAGGGCAGCTGATTTGTTTAAACAATTTGATATGCTATGCAATTTGGCTCATCACCAAAAGGCTTGTCGCCTTAAAGCCGCAACATCTCCTCACAATTGGACGGCTGTTAGTCATCATATATAGTCAATCCTAAAGGGCTCCATTGGATGGCTGGTTAGCCAATGACGGGTAAGATCCCCAGAGGGGGACAACCTAAGACAGGCACAGTCGCACGGGACAGTCTCATGTGGCCGACATATCAACCTAAGACAGGAGTCAAGGGCACAGCCTTGATTATCTGATGACGGGTAAGAATGTTGGTTGCACATAGACGTCCTAGAGCATTACCTCTTTTAAAACAAAAAGGGGGAAATGCAGGAGCCCTGTTTGGGGATTGACTTGAATTGCAGTTGACTATGAGCCGTGGAGATTTGGCCATTGTCGCCACCCGTAGTCTCACGGGATTTGTTGCGGGATCTCGAGTGACTTGGCCGAAATTGCTGATCGGGTCAGCGCCATTTTAGTGGAGTGTTTGGCATGTGTTAGTTGTTGTTAGAACCAGAGAGAAAAGTTATCAGAATAAAAAGCTGTTTGTCTCCAGTTTGCTTCTGAAGTTCTTCCCGCGGCTCCGGTGCTCCAAGCGCTTCAGGCGGCAACAATTCCCTTTCTTGTGTGAAGAGTTTCTGTGTAGTTTTAAATTTATTGAAAACAATCCTGTTAAAAAAAGAATAACACTGCTATCCCTTGGGGTAATAAGTTACATACCTGCAAAAGACACTACTTCTACTGTCTTGGGAAAAGAGGTGTCTCTGGAGAAGGGGATGAGGGGCTCCCAGAAGGGAGGAGAAATTCAACTCAGGATCAGTTAAGTTTTTGTCACAGGGATGGAAAAGAATTTCAGCACACACCAGATAAAAGCCTAGGCAAAGTTTCATTTAGGAAGTAGATACATATTCAAGGGTGAATCTGGGCTATCTTGAGAGTGAGAAGCCCTTCCTTGAACTGGGGGTTCAACATTTATAGAAGGGCTGTATGTGGAGCCAGGGTGGAGCCACCCAATTTTGCACCAGTTTTCCCTGTGTTTGCTTATTTCTCTCACTCTACAAGGGCTTGATCCAACGGCGTGTCACTCAAAATCAACAACTGTGCTTTCTGGATCTCAGTGGCTCGTTGGAGTTTCTTTTGAGGCTCAGTTTATCACTCTCTTTATTTAAATCCCTATCTCATTAGGATTGTTCCTTTCACCTTGTCTCCCATACGCACATGATGGGACAGAGGAGAAAATCCCAAAGTACTTTTCCTGCTCTCACACAGCCAACACAACACTTCTGACACCAGCTGAAATCCCCAGCTTGTAACCTGTGCTTCTGATTGACCAGTTGTAAATTGGAGTTCCCATCATCCCCTCCTTGCTTTCAGCTAGTTTGCTAGAGCAGCTCACAGTACACTTACCAATATTGGTTTATTGTAAAGGATTATGAAATGTTCAGATAAAGAGCCAAATGGGAGAATGCACAGGAGGAGGCATGCAGGAGGAGTGGAGCTTCCATGCCCTCTCTGAGCTGCTCCTCTCTCCAGGGACCTCCATGTGAACTCAGTATCTAGAAGCTCTCCAAACCCAGTCCCTTTGGGGTTTTATGGAAGCTTCCTTGCACATGCATAATTGATTAAATACTTGGACATTGGTCATCAACCCAACCTTCAATCCCTGTCACCTCTCCATAGGTCTTAGGGTGGGACTGAAATTCCAAACCTCTAATCATGCCTTGGTCTTTCTGGGGATCAGTCCCCATCTGGAAGCTACCTATGGAACCTCAGTTACCTGTTATCTCATTAACATACAAAAGATGCTCTTACCACTCCAGAGATTCTAAGGGTTTAAGGAGTTCTAGAGGAAGTCCAACTAAATAAATCTTGTACAAATCACCACAGCATTCACATATGGACTCATAAACTGTTGTAGATAATGAAGTTCAAATGTGGAGATAGCAAAGGGGCACTCAAAATATTGTCTAGCTCAAAAACAAATGCCTGGTGATAGATTTCTTGATGGGAACTTCGTGGTATATTTTCCATGTCAAATATCATTCCTCGATACCCCTACTCTTTATTTTGTTTTAAAAATTAAATAATTAGAAATTAGAATCAGAAATGCCAACAAATTGGATAAATATTTATGTTATCAGGCAATCTCTTTTAAAAAGTTAGAGCACGCCTTTGTATTTTAAACCTCCTTAAAGCTAAGTGCATATATTAGAATAATTTCATTTCAAATATTTAGCAAAGATCAGACATGCCGGGTTGATGGAGGTGAGATGTTGTTAAAATTGGAGATCGGAGCAGGCCTGGATAGGTGACAATTGTGGGAAGATTTGTGAGCGAGTGAATACAAGAGTACAGATGTCTACTGAGAAAACTTTGGAATGCTAGAGAGGTCCCTCAATTTTTCCATCTGTTTTAGTCATCTTTTTCATTCCTATGACTAAAAGATCCTTCAAGAACAATTAGAGGAGGAAATGTTAATTTGGGGACTCATGGTTTCAGACATCTTAGACCATAAACAGTTGGCTCTGTTACTCCTGGCCTGAGATGAGGCAGAACATCATGGCAGAAGTGTTTGGCAAAGGGAAGCTGCTGGGGACATGTGCCAGGAAGCAGAGAGAGACTAAGCTTAGCTCACAAAATGTATACACCAAAGGCACACCCGCCATGACCCCCTTCCTCAGCCACACCCCACCTGCCTACAGTCACCACTCAGTCAGTCCCTATCAGGGGATTAACACACTGATCGGGTTAAGGTTCTCATAACCTAATAACATTTCACCTCCACACTTTCTTGCCTTTTCTCACACATGAACTTTCAGAAGACATCTCACACCTAAAACATATCACCATGCTTTGTACTTTATTAGGATCCTCCCCCATATGCTTCCAGGGCACCGAAGTCAAATTGTTAGGTAGTGGCCAGCAATGATTAGTGAAATGCATGGCAAGGTCACAGGTGTTCTTTAAATCACTCTGGGGTCTTCTTCAAACTACTTCCAAAGTAGACAAGAAAGCAAAGGGGGGTGGTGCATTTGCAGAAAATAAACAGGAGCAAAGGAGCTAATGGGAAAATACGGCAAAAGTAAAGGATTAACGGGACGAACTCTTGAAGGGTCTGTTGATGTTGATGTGAAGCTAGGAATTGTGGCTATAGGTGTCTCCGTTTGTCTGGGAAGGAAGATTCCTTTAGCAGCACAGGCGCACTAAGGTAACTTCTGACCAGAGATTGACCCCAGTACCCACACTAACATGGAATTGACTTGTAGATGAAGACTCCCTAAACAAGGTGGCCACCACTGACAGTTCCAGAGAGGACCAACTAAGGTCAAAAAATCCACTGCCCAACGTGAAGGAGGAATTGAACACCTGATTTGCAAAGAGTACAGAAGGTGGTTGCCATTCTTCTGGTGAACATCAAACAGTGATGAATTTGGAGACAGCGTTGTCTCTTTTGTCATTCTCTGCTCAGAGATGGCCCACTCTCTCTTGAGCGTGCTCTCTGCTTGAGCCTCATTTCACTTTTAATTTACTTTCACTTCACTTATAATAAAGTTCTCTTGCGTGGCTTTTGTGTCTGACTTCAAATTTTCTTTCATTGGAACACAAGAACTGAGGTTTGGAGTTTCAGCTCCCTGCTTTCCTGTGACAAAATCAGCCTATTGATTAACAAAGAATAGAAGTGAAACAAATATATATTGAGCCCTTAGAGTTCATAGAAAAGAATGACAATTAGATCATGGGCCCAAAACCTTACCAAGTGCTTTCTATTATCTTATGGATACTAATGAAAATTCTAATATGTGGGAAATATGGGCTTTCCTTGCATACAGTAAATTTGGCATGGTAAAATGACAATTGAAAACACTGTATTATTTCTTATCTGGAAATAAGCTTTCTAAGTAATGTGTAAACAAACCTTTGAAAGAAGAACTAGTTAAAACTGTCCCTGGTTGTGTTTTATTGGTTAGTTATAAAATTCACACAAGGCTCTTGAATGACAATTTCCTTAGGGAAACTTCCATATTATTCCAGGCAGCAGTAGTGAATATTGCCTTTCCATATTCTTTCCACCCTTTAAAAATCCACAAGTTAAAACAATCAAATAAAAGAAGATGTCCTTGCCTGTTGACAGTCTCCCTCCCCCCAAAAAAACATTCAAAGGTAGTTTATAACTTTTGAAATGTTAATCAACAATTATACCTATGCTTAGCTTCTGCTGGGAATGTATATCTATTTAATTCACCAACCAAGTAGTAAAATATCCTGGGTGTGACTTTCCCTAGAACCAAATGAAGCAGACTTATAAAAAGTGTGCTGTTAGATACATTTTCCAAGGGATCTCAGAAAACTGAAAACTCCTATTTAAAAAATAGGCTTTGTTTCAAGATCAGTATCTTCAGTTGGGATGTATGTTTGAGTGTGAGCTTCCTATAATTGGGAAAATGTGATATCCTTATTTCCTAACCCCCTGGGAGGAAAATAGATACAACTTTTTGAATTTTCTTTCATAGAACAAAATTAAAGCCATATTATAGATCAGAAACTGGGATATCATTTCCTGGGCTTACTAGTTTTTTTTTTTATTAATTAAGAGCATTAAAGAACATGACTAAATCTTAAAAAACAGAAGTGCAGAGAGTCCTTTCTTCACCCATGTTGTCTAAGAGAGTCGAAAAAGAGTTCTTGGTGCCTTGCAAGGCAGTGAAATCTTATCATACTGTTGACTAAAATCATTCTGGTCTCTTCTCTTTCTCTTATGAATGTCCAGGCACTTGAGAATATTTCCATAAGGGGATTTGCAATGGAGATAATTTGGTGTTGAATTAATTGAGTATCCTGACGGAGTAGAGAAAATGGAGGCTTATCCACCTTCACTGTATGAGGACTAGAAGCAGAGAATGACTCAGAAATCCATTGGAAAAAAAGAAGAGGCCTGCCTTTCCCACCCTCTCAAGTCTCTCTACCTGGACAGAACAAGGTGGGGCCTAGTCTCGCAGCCCTGGTTGGTTAATGTGAAGGTGTGGGTAGATGACATTTGAGAGGGTGTAAACTCAGGCTGTGAAGACAGAAGTCAAAGACAGCTGCTGGAGAGGCAGGCAGACCTTGGAAAGTGCACAGAAAATACAATTTTTCTAATGGGCTACAAACTGTTCATTTCCCTGACAACCATTCTGTCTCAGACACCCTCAAATTTCAGTCTTGTTTGCATAACTGCAAGGTTACTCAGTGGGCCTTTTGCATGGGTGTGATTCCTTTTCCAGGCTGTGATCTTTAAATCTGCCCTTTAAAACTGGTCCTTTGGGGCTGTGTGTAGCACAGTGGTAGAAGGATTGTCTGTCAAGCACAAGGCCTTGGATTCCCTCGGCACTGGTCCTTCATGATCAGGCCCTTACAAGCTCTACCAGCATTTTGGAACAAAACATCTGAGCTCTTTAATCTGTGACCAGCTTTCTTATAAAAAGACCTAAGAATTCTGCCTTAAAAGTGCTTTCTCTTCCACCTAAGTCTTATTAGCCTTAGGACCTGTCTCAAATGACACTTCTCCAAGGAGACTTCTCTGGTCCCCTGGACTAGGTATGATTCTACCATTGTGCCCATTCTTACCCCTCCTCCCCCAACCCATACTTTGTAGAGCACATTATAATTAAAATGGAAATGGTTGTGCAAGTATTTACTGTTTGTATCCATTATTAGAACTGCAGCTCCTCTTGGGCAGGGACTGTGTGTCAGTCCTCAGTTATGACTCTGACGCCTGCCTCAGTCTCTTGCCATTATCAAAGCTCATTAAATGTTTGATGAAGGACACCTCTTTGTGGAAGGAATTATCCTCATTCATGCCAGACGGTAGTGCTGTTTCTAAAATATTTTTTCCAGGGTGATTTTTCTTGGGTGCTGGGCTGTGTCTGCTCATTCTTTCTTCTGAGAATCTTCATGTCTGAGTTTTCCTTTAATTCTTGAGATCCGAATTTGAACAAAGACAAAGGAACTAACATGTACTTACCATCCTACTTCTGTAAGTTATAATTCACTCTTCCTAAATCAGTCTGAGGTCATTCTTCATCAAATAGTGTTATTCAAGATATTTTTTCAGTGATGGAAGGCATATGCCCTCTATTAAATAACTAGAGAATTTTAAAGCAATTCTATAATCTTTAATAAGAAATATAATTGAGAATACACTCAACTCGGATTTGATATGTAATATTAAATCTATAATTATGATATTCATTACTATAATAGTTTTATATATGAAATATGTTCAAAAAGACTTTTTAGAAGTCATTTGTTGCCCAATGCAAGGTTCAAAGGTCTTTACAGTCTGTCCTTTTCAGTTGTTATTGGTTATCTATTTTGTGGTATTAAATAGTAGATACATTTGACAATTTATATCTAATGGGCTTGAAGAACCAATTGCATCTCTCTCTCTCTCTCTCTCTCTCTCTCTCTTTGGTTAAAAATATACATATTGCTTTAGTTCGGAAAAAAAAAAAAAAACCACTTGACTCAGGATTTGGAGCATTGAACTTTCTCTGTAAGATCTGTTAAAAAATAGCTGGGTGTATACCTATAATCCAGGTGATTCAGGATGCTGAGGCAGGAGGATTGTGAGTTTGAGGTCAGCCTGGGAAATTATCCAGAAACTATCTCAAAATAAAAATAAAAAGATCTGGGAATGTAGCTCAATGGTACAGCACACTTGGCCTGGTTTTAAATCCTACTACTAAAAACAAACAATAAACAAACAAACTAAAAGTCACTGGGTGTCTGGTGCCAGAGCAATTAAGAAATTAAGACCTCTTGTGCTTCAGTTTCCTCCTCTATAAAACGTGCATTTTCAACTGTATTGTCTTGGATGTTAGAATGGGTAGTCAGTATTTCATCATAAAAATGATTCTGTGGAAAAGTAAGTTTGGGAAACAAAGGAGATAAAGTAAGTTTGTAAATTTTTTTCTCCCTGTGGGATTTCTTAATATTCTCCAAAATGCAAAAATAAGCTCTGAATTTCTGGGGTTAGGCAGTTTGTGTATTATCTTCAGAATGATCTGACCATGAATCTCTTTTTAAAGAACTATCAACATAGGTATTGATTATCAATAAGTAGCCTTTTAAATTTCTGGTATAAATTTTTTTTTGTGTGTGTGTGGCTATAGAGGTCTTTGTGTGGTGAAAAGAAACAAACAAAAAACAAAACAAACAAAAAAAAAAAAAAAGAGGCAAAATTGTCCAAAAAAGACAAGATAAGATTCAGCTATCAAAGGAAATTGTATTGAATGCTATTGTTCCTAGTTTTACATTTTAGATCACAGGAGGTCTTTATTTTGCTTGTAGATTGGATCCATCAAACGTACTATTTAAAGATATTTTTTCTCTTGATAAATTTCAGAAGTGCAGAAAACTGTAAACAAAATATGAGTCAGAAAATTATACAGAAAATAAAACCCATATAACAAGATCAGGAATGTCTTTAAGAATGGGAATTGAACCCAGGACCTCAAGCATGCTAGGCAAATGCTCTACCACCAAGCCACACCCCAAGCCCTCTCCAGTCCCATCTTGACAGTGTCAAGGTCTAGTTGTGCTGGCACACACTGATGACACACCTTCGTTGGAAGCACAGAAATACATTTTTTGTCTTCCTAAAAATCCTTTGTCTGAATTGGACCTCTTTTATTTCAAAACTCTCAAGGATTAGTGTCAACTGAGGAAATATGGTCAGTCTGACATTAAGTATAAGGAAACAGAAATCACAGAATCCACGTATCTAATGCATGCTACTGAGTTACGACGGGAAACCTGAACCATTGGCAACACAGAGTGATGGTACAGAAGGAGGATTAGGAGTGGCTCAGTGAGATACATCCTGGTAGTTGATGAAAAATTAGAATGAAGAATGTAGGTCCTCATTGTGGAGGGACATTTCCTGACTGTGGATTCCACCATCCCATTGTCTAGTATCAGCTCTGTCAGGTACGAGGACTCCACACGCGCTTGGGTGTTCTTAGTCTTGGCTCCCATCTTCCAGAATGGTGCACGTTCGGGTTCGAGTACATGTCTGGGACAGACACAGACCTGGCTGTGACACTGTGCTCATTTCCTGGGGAAGGTGAAGGGTGGGGATGAAAGAGGTCTCCAATATAAGTGCATACACTACAACTTTAAGTATTTTGTTTGGAAATTTCCATTTGGGTTTTTTCTTTAATTTTTCTCCAGGTGTAGCTTGGCTTGCCTTTGCTGTCCTAAGTTAGGTCATTAATCCCTGTAAATTTACATCCAAATGAGGCTTTCAGGAAGATCTCCAACTTGGCTCTTAGGCTCTGTGACTGGTTAAATTTTGTACTTAGATCTTACAAAATATCATAATGCTTTGTTGAAAATTATGGATTTCATTTTTAGAATATAGAACTGCCAAATAAGAAATTACATACAGTTATTATTAGATTTAACATTTTTTCACGTAAGAGACAAATGATTTTGTTGTATCCAGTATACAATATTAAAACTGTAAGTAATTCCAGTATAATGAAGAGTTTAATTCTGGTCAATTTATTTATTATTAATAAATTAATAAATAAATAAAATTATAATTAATAATTATTAATTAATAAAAGTTACTCATTCTCTAATCTATATTAAAAGAAGTTATTTTCTCCAGTGGACTGTTTACTAAAATATGGTGAGTGGCTATACCATAAAAATGAAGGTCATCCATAGCTGTAAGAAATAGCTAGTAAGAAATAGCTATAAAAAATATCTAGCTAGCAAGAAATAATAAAATGAAAGAGAAGCAAAAATACAAAATACCAAGTACCAAAAATTCCTGTTAATTGAAATATTTTGATAACTATAATGTATTTTGAATATTTTATTTTGGGGCAATGCTACTTGAAATCTGACTTAAAGTCATGAATTTCACACCTCACATGACACAATCAGCCTGTTCCTCACAGTGATTCTCTAGAACAATCACACATAATACACATGTCCTTTTGAGTCTTCCCACCTCATTTTTCTAGTAGAGTCCAAAGGAAGGCAGCAGCATTGCCTTTGTGAAGTCACAGCTCCATGAATGCATGGTGCTCCAAACACACCCAACTTCCTCTTTCTTTAGTTATGAAACATTTCTTATTCAGCTCATGCAATCTGCAGTTCAAGACTAGAATCTTAAGCAGATTTTAAATGTTATAATAATTTGGAAGAAAATAACTTAAGAGGAAAACTTTTGTGGAACCAACCTAGATGCCCTTCAGTAGATGAATGGATAAAGAAAAGTGGTATATATACACAATGGAGTATTACTCAGCAATAAAAGAGAATAAAATCATGGCATTTGTAGGTAAATGGATGGAGTTAGAGAATATAATGCTAAGTGAAGTTAGCCAATCCCAAAAAGCCAAATGCCGAATGTTTTCTCTGATATAAGCAGGCCAATTCACAGTGGGGTTGGGACGGGGAGCATAGGAGGATTAGAGGAACACTAGAAAGGCCAATGGGGAGGGAGAGAGAAGGGAGGGGGCAAAAGGGTGAAGAAAAAAAAAGATGGTAGAATGAGATGGATATTATTACCCTAAGTGCATGTATGAAGTCATGAATGGTGTGAATATACTTTGTATACAACAAGAGATATGTAAAAATGTGCTCTATAAGTATAATATGAAATGTAATACATTCTGCTGTCATTTCTAACAACTTAGAATAAAAATAAATAAATTTTTAAAAAGATTAAAAAAAGAGGAAAACTTTTGCAAAGGACTCACAATACCAGTTTAATTTAAATAATTAAACTTTTCATTTCACTGTTTACCACTGCTTTACAAACTCATGACCAGATTATTGAGAAAGGCAGTTCTGCATATTTCAGATTACATTATCTTTAGAATAAATTGTGCAGAATTACTCTGACTCTTAAATTATGTAGGCTTGGTCAAAATATTACTCTCAGTCAGAGTGATGGTGCATGCCTGTAATCCCACTGGCTTGGAAGGCTGAGGCAGGAAGATCGAGAGTTAAAAACCAGTCTCAGCAACTCAGCGAGACCCTGTCTCTAAATAAAATACAAAAAAGGGCTGGGGATGTGGCTCAGTGGTTAAGTGCCTCTGGGTTTAATTCCCAGTACTAAATATATATAAATGTTTATATATGTATGTACACATATGTATAAAACCATTTTTACAACCAACACAAGAAAGAAAGTTTCTTTGTTTTATTTTATTTTCTGCTGAAGAATAACCTCAGTGGCTCCTGTTACTTGAGATTTAGTTTAACTTTCAAGTAAAACTTAGTTTTGGATAAGCAAACATCTCCCTATAGGCTAATTGCGTATATTGTAAGGGGACTTGATCTTTTTTCATTCCTTAAATTACAACTCATTTATTTAAAGGAATACTTGTCAAAAGAAAGCTTTAAGTAGTGAGTTAAAAAAGCAGTGTTAAATAATTGAATTGACTGTGATAAAATTGCCTTAGTTTAAATAGACTAGTCTGTTTAATGAATTGTGCTTTTATAGGGTGAGATAAATCTATGTGAACTCAAGTAGATCCACCAGAAACACTGGATTTGGATAGAGTAGGAGAGAATCACGAGGAGACATTTGTAATAATGTAGTTATATTTTTAATTATAATTGTACCCAGTTACAAAGCATTGTTTTCTGCCAGGTTAATAGTAATGAATATAGAATATTATCAAGAACTTACACACATATGGAATAACAGATCACTTGAGGAAGATAGACTCTATTTGTTTCCTTCCTCTTAAGTAGAAATTATAACAGGCTTAATTAGGAACACAGCATTCAATTTCCAATTTTTAGGAAGAGATTCAACTTACAAACCTTCAACATTGGATCGAATTATTTTGGCAATGAGTCTGTGGCAGGAAATTAATTTTGTATTTTAAAGTAAATTTGGCAGGTTTACTTTCCTGTTTAGTGTTGAAAAGGGTTTTTACAACTTGCTATTAAGCTACCATGCGTGCAACCTCAATGGCAATTGGTTGGTTATCATTTCAAAAGAGAAACTTAGTTGGAATCTTTTGTAGTCCTTGATTATACTTCTTGTGTTGTTAAGTGTTGAAATAAATTTTATGTGCTTAAAAACAGAGGAGCAACTTAAGAAAAAATAAACTAAGACAAGTACAAACATAAAGATCTGTTCTCATCAAAGAAGAATCACATTGGCTCATGTGCTAAGTTGGCGATCATTTTCCCATTTGTGGAAAGGTGGAAACCAAATTCTTTGTTACATAAGTCAAGGCTGAAAGGAAGGAGTAAGGAAAGATGGTATCAGTTCACACATACCATTGAACCCTTCCACAACCTAAGAGTTATCTCTTCTTTGTATCTGACCCATGAAATTCTTATTTTAGTACTTATTATCTCAGAGTAGCTTCTTAACTTGAGGCAAAATTCTTTTCACCACACACACACACACACAAACTTCCTGCTTGGTATTTATGTTCTTACTTTGGGGAGCTTCAAGTGATTGTGGTGAAAAGTAGGAAATCAAATTCAAGTTCAAAATGTGGAACAGAGATGTTCCATCCCGATTTTAAATTCATGGTCTAGTTTATATTACCAAGCAAAATGGGCTGTTGTAGTATTAGAATATTTCAATTAGGGTTTTTATTAAATAATTAAGTGCTTTTGTTTGCCCCTTCCTTCCTTCCTTCCTCCTTTCCTTCCTTTCTTACCAGGTATTGAATTAGGGGCACTCAACCACTGAGCAACATCTCCAGCCCTTTTTATTTATTTATTTATTTTTGAAACAGGTTCTTGCTAAGTTGCTTAGAACCTTGCTAAATTACTGAGGCTGGCTTTGAACCTGTGATCCTCCTGTCTCAGCCTCCCGGAGTGCTGGGATTACAGGTGTGATACTTTCGTTTTGTATTACAGAAGTGATACATGATTGCTGTAGAAATTTAAAAGAGGAATAAGAAAGTAAACAATACCAATAATTCCATTTATTCATTATACATCAGAATAATTTATTAAGGCTCTGATAGGTACAATACATATTTTGTAAATTTATGGTGTTTGTGATCTATTAAGGATGACAGATATTAAACAGTCACAAAACAACTAATGTTCAAAATAGACTTAAATGCTATGAAGACAGTGTATAGAGTTCTCTGAGGATGTATGATGGAGGAACCTGTTATAAACTGGGGAAATGAGAATGGAGTACTATAAGAAGTGTTTTAATCTGAGGTCTAAAAATGTGATAGAGATGGTAAAAGGTAGAAGTTCGTTCTGGAAGGAACTGGAAATGGCAAGCCTGAGTCTGGAAGCCCAGTGGTACACAGCAGAATCAGAGGCCCAAATGACTGGACAGTGCAGAGTATAAATGGAAGTGGAAAAGAGAAAGTTATAACAGTAGGTAGGAACTAGATGATTATTGGATCTTTTAGAATATGTTAAGGAGATTGACTTTTATTCTAAGAACATCCAGAGATGATGAAGAAGAATATTTTGTAAGAACTTGTTTTCTTTCAATATTTTAAGAGAATCATACAGTTATTGTAGTCCATTTTCTGTTACTATAGCAAAATACCTGAGACTGAGAAATTCATTAAGAATGGAGGTTTATTTGGCTTATAGTTTTGGAGGCTGAGAAGCCCAAGAGGTTGATGCTGGCTTCTGGTGAGGGCCTCCATGCTGCCTCATAACATGGTGGAGGGTACCATAGG
Organism: Tamias sibiricus; assembly: GCA_025594165.1. Classification (NCBI taxonomy): domain Eukaryota; kingdom Metazoa; phylum Chordata; class Mammalia; order Rodentia; family Sciuridae; genus Tamias; species Tamias sibiricus. The sequence goes on from CM046666.1 coordinate 9,683,411, forward strand.
ACAAGAGAACATGTGTCAGCTTGGGTCTCTTTTCCTGTTTTTAATAAATCCACCAGTCCGTGATGGGCCTCTAACCCTGATGACCTTGTCTAATTCTCAATTACTGTGCAAAGAACCCAATTGCAACCTGAAACATAAACAGTCTTGTCAGATGTACAGGTTTTGATTTGCATGTAAAATATGGCACTCATGTTAGTCTCTCTGTACTGCTATAATAAAATATTGCAGACTGGAAAATTGAAAAAAAAAAAAAAAAAGAACCCAATTCCAAATACTATTAACATATAAATTTGGGGATTATGTTTCAATGTGAACTTTGGAGGGGACATTCAAACCATGACCCATATTTTATACTCCCTATAATGTTCTTTTCTTACTTATAATTTTTAACTTATTCTACATTCATTGCATCTTCTTCCAAGGTAAGTTTTGTGACTAGTTTCGCTATGTGGACTTTTCATAATTTACTTAACCACACTCTTAATTTGGAGCTTTGATTTAAAAAAAAAAATCTGTTTATAACAATGTCATGATGGATATTTTTGTAGACAAATATTTTCAAAGATCCATGACTGTTTTTTTAGGGAAAAAAAAATCACAAAGCACAAACAGAGTTGCTGTGTCAAAGAATAAAGGCATGTGGAAGCTTTAAATATGAATTGCTAAATTGCTTTCCAGAAAGGTTGGAACAATTATTTCTACAGTTGTGCAAATGTTAATGCCTTTTTTGAACCTAAATTATAAAGATGATTGGGGAAGTGGAGTGCAGATTCTATAATACAGACTTGAATAGATATTTTCAAAATTGAAATCTACTTGAACATTTTTATTTGATAATTTAGTTTGAGCCATCTGACTGAAAAATCTGTAAAATTCTTATTTTTGTATCTGGTTCCTTGGTTAAAAATAACATGGTTCCCATGTGATATCATTGTATAGTGACTACTGTCAGTATTAAGGTGTTGGGATATATGTTCTTTTGTGCATTTGTATAGACAGAACAATTAAACACACACTAAAAAGACATATGTAGAAACTCTTAAATTTTGAATTTGAGGCACATTATTGAAATTAACAATTATGAAACATTATAAAGAATAATAGAAAAATGCAGGAACCAACAAAAAAATTTTAAGACAAATGAGAAAAATGTCTTCAACTCAGTTACAATTCAATTCAATCTTGCCTGAGATGTTCCAAGGCTATTTTCCAACAATGGCTTGAAATTTTCAACACTATGACTGAGGTCCTATCACAGGGGTCCTCATAAGTTCATTTTGACTTGGCAACACACCCCAGCTTTGATCTGCCTCTGGTTCTTTGGCCTCCACCCTCAAATCTTGTTCTCCCTAGTTTTTATTCATTGCTCTGTTTAGTGGATTTTGGCTTATATTGACTTGCTAGTTTTATTTACTCTGCACAATCTCTGATGGGCAGATGCTGTTCACACAAATGCTCCATCTCACCCACTGTGCTGGCTTCAAAGGCATCTCCCTTCAGCCTATTGCTGGGACATTCATTATCCTTCAGTTGCGGAAAAATGACATATTTTCTTCAATTGTTCATTTACTTAAATTACTCAATAAAAAGGTCACCAAATATCACGGTCATTTCCTTTGTGCAAATTGGGCAAAAGAAAATCTTAAAGACACCTTTCCTCTCCCCAAAACACTTAAATTTGCAGTTACCATGAGATGCAGCTTTGAACTAAAGTATTAACATTGTACTTGAATGACTAAATGGGGATACAGTTATTTCACAGTGAGGTAGCCGTTTCCCTAAATGTGTATTCAATTCCTCTTCTGAGAGAAATAGGGGTAGGCATGGTAAATTATTTGAAAAGTGAGCAGATCTGTTCTCTATTCCCCCCTGCCCTTTCTTTTGTAAACAGACTGTCTTGTGTGTTGCTGACATGTGTGATTAAGAGCTAAATTAAGTAGCTAATCATCAAGATTGTGGGAGTTCAGGAAGGAAGAGTGCTCCCTGTGTTTTTGAGTAGTTTGGAAAAGTTTCTCAGAGAAGAGAGGCTTTGGAGAACAAGTGTCATTTAGGTGGGTGGAAAAGGTGAACACTGGGCTCAGATGAAGTCAAGCACTTTGACAAAATGAAGGAAATGTCTGGAGCGAGGCTTGGTGCTGAGAAAACATTTAAATGAAGCTTTCTGAGGTTTGCCATACTGTGTTATGATGGTTCACAAATGTATTTTTCTTCATACATCAAATTAATATGTCCAACTGACCCACCTCTGTTGAGATATGCAATTTCTAGCTGTATTTTTAATGATGATGATGGCTTTATACAGCCTCAACCTCTTTTATAATCTTACAGAGAAACACATGAGCCTCACAGAACGAGGCTGTGAAAAAGTATTCTTTCTACACTAAATAAATTTAATGGAGAAATGGGTTATCTGATTCTCTTCTTTCTTCATATTTCTTTTTCCTTTAAAATTTTCTTCTCCTTATTACAATAAAATATTTATCAACTTTCATTGATTTTTTTTCTCTTTTGTTTTCCTTTGTGTTTCTTTATTCAGTTTCCTACAACTCCAAATGTGGAATATTATAAACTTTTCTCAAGTGGTGTCTCTGATGCCATCTTGCCCTACTCCATTTCATACAAGGCTGCACAGCAACATATTTCTAAAATACCCCAAACTTGCTTTAGTCAGTTTGGCATTGCTGTGACAAAAATACCTGATGAGAACATCTTGGAGGAAAAGTTTGTTTTGGCTCACAGTTTCAGAGGGTCAGTCCATAGTTGGCCAACTCCATAGATCCGGGCAGATGGGCACGACAGAGAAAAGCTGCTCAGCTAATGAGAGGTAGGAAGCAGAGAGAGTCAGGTGCCAAGGTCAAAGTAAAAACCCCAAAGCATGCCACCAGTGACCTACTTCCTATAGCAACATCCCACCTGCCTACAGTTACCACCCAGTTAATTCTTTCAAGTGAATTAATGCACTGATTAGGCTAAAGCTCTCATAATCAAATCATTTCACCTCTATATATTCTTCCATTGCCTTACATATGAACTTTTGGGGGACATCTCATATCCATATCATAAAAATACTGCTTTCACTTCACATCATTTTTCTGTTAAAATCCCTATTTTGGTTTCCTGTAATCTGAAAGGTAGAATTCTCTTCAGTCCAGCCTAACTGCATCCCCGACTAGTGCTCTCTGAGATTCTTCTGACTCAAACCTTGCTCAGCACACCTCAGTGGATCTAACCATTCTTTATTACATTCCCCAATTGGGGGGGTGCTTCTATCTTCCTTCTGGATTCCTCAGGGCCAATTCAAAATTTACTCCTTTCCTCTATAGGCAAAGAGTGCTATAATTGACCTACAGCTGTGTTGACTCCTTTCTGATTAATCTTGTCCACAGAGCTCTCTTCGACGTGTTTTAAAGTGGAATTGAAAAGCTCATGTGATACCAAGGATCTATTGTGCATCATTATTTTTGCTTTCTCCTATATCTGGTCATTTCAATAACAACAACAAAAACCTCTTTGAAGGTAGAGATTGTTGTTTCCATTCCCTCACCCCTGTCCAGTCAACAATGATGTCTTCCCACATCATAAAACTTAGGATATTTATGAATGACTGTAATCCCAGCACTTTGGGATGAGGCAGGAGGATCGCGAGTTCAAAGCCATCAGCTCCACTTAGCAACTCATATTAATTAAAAAAATTACCCACTCTCTTGGTATAAGACAATGATGGTAAACATCTCCAGCAACTATAACTTAGAAAAATTACACTCTCTTGGTAAAGAAATTAGTGTTCCAAGAGTGACTATCACAACTGTAATTAATAATTTGGATAATTTTGTTCAGTGTTTCTCTATTCCTTTAGACTGTATGCTCCATAACATCAGGGGCTATATTGACTCTGCTGGTTCCCAGCACCTTGTCTTGTTCAGAGCATGAATGAATAAATGTATATTGAATGAATGAATGAATGTATAAAAATGAGAAAGGGAAATAACAAATGGACAAATGTTTATTCTTATTAGTAGTCAAAGATTGCATAAAATAAAATAACATACAATTTGACCTTTAAAAAAAAAGAAATTAGAATGTTCCAGACCAGACTTTTCTTTAAGTACTCATTAATGGTCTTGTGCGAAAAATAAGAAAGAGTTGGAAGTGGGGTCTCCTTTTCATACTCTAGTTCTCCACTTTGCTTGTACATTTTGGAGAAGACTCTACTATTCAACTGCCACCACACATTTTAGTGTGTGCAATGGCACTTCAGAAGTTAATAACAAAAGTGACCATGGTCCTCTTGGGTTAGGCATTCTACCAGGTACTTTGCATATGTTATCTCATTCAGGATTCCTGTTCTGCTGATACGACAGACATTATCATCTCTATTTTGCTGAACTGGAAGCTTTTAGATCAATATCAGAGAACATGTGTGTAGGAAAGCCAAGATTTTAATTCATTTTTAGAGTTGGGATACCTTGGAGGAAAAGTTTATTTGAATTCACTTCTCTCTATCTTCCTTAAATTTCTACTATCAAGAAGATGCCTCAACAGTTCAAAGTAGGATTCAGGAATTTCTGAAAAGCTAAGAGAGAAGTATAATGTGGATGATTAGGAAGAATCCTTTTCCCTTTGTGGGGGAAGATGAAGCAGGTTGTCCAAAAGGTAAGTATTGGTTCTGACCAGATGCATTATTGAAAGGTGATAGAGTTTTATAGACATGGCATTTGCTGTCACTAGATCTTTTACTTCCAGAATGAAACAGTTCTCATTTTTCTGCTCGTAGCCACAGAATTATTGATTTTCACAAAAGGTACAGAGACATAGGAAGTAGAATGCAGAAGATTAGAAATAGAATCATCCAGAACCATTTTAGAAAATTGATTAAATGAAAAGAGTTTTATTATCTTACTTCTTCTAATTCTGTCACTATGAACTTCTTCCCCCTGTAAAGGAATCTATCTTCCCAAGTAGGGAAAATGATTTTTGAAAAGATAAGCCTGAAAAAAATTAATTTAAACTTAGCCATATTAGGGTAGCATTAAGGCACTCCCGGGTACATTTTATTGGTCCATTAATATAGGCCCCGAGTGGTTGAATACACCTAAGGCATGTACTGTATTAATGAAGCAATAAAACATGCCCTGGAGTGTCCTAATGATATATTACAACCATTTCTATTACATACATAAACGCACTGTTTGCTGGCTGTCTTGCATAGTTTTAAAGAAAATCTTCAATTAACCAAAAATATTGCATCGAGAACTCTCACCCACAATAAAAAAGAGCAACAAAGAATCCTGTAATTAACTTACTGGGGCTAGTTACCCATGAGGTGATTCTGGATTGATTTAGTCTTTGGCATTTTCTCGCTGTTAGTATTTTGGGAGAGCTAGTTGTTTGGATTTAAAATGAATACTTTCAGAAAAGGAAACAGATGAAAGCTGACAGAATTCATGCTGATCTCCTTCCTTACTTAAAATAACCCACCCTGGATGGTAGTCATGGAATTAATTAGGTATTACTGACTGGATCTAAATATTAGCTCTCTTGTGTCTACATTAGAAAGACACCTTTTAGGCATTGGGGGAAATTTTCTGCAGAGTGATAAGGAATGCCACACAGTCATGCAGGCAAACATGACAGGTTGAGACCAACACTTGGGATCTTATAAAAATGTCTTCTCCTGTGTATTCCATTCTTATTTAACACCAAGTTTACTCTGCCATCTTTTCATTGGGGCCATAAAAATGGATGCATCACTCTGAGTGGGGGAAACAGAAAGAGGGAATGGAGATTTAATAATGATGATGATAATGGATATCATTTGTTGAGTGATTATTACACATTAGACAATGTTCTAATGATTTTTTACGTTCATTATCCCCTTTAATTTTTACAACAGCACTATGAGGGAGATACTATTACACTTGTTTGATAAATGAGGTATTCAAGGTAAAAGTAGAAGGTGTTCCAAGTGGTGGAGTGTGAGGTCGAACCCAACCCCACTCTCTGGTAGATAAAGCTTACTGTGATCCTCCTGAAGGAAGCAGAGAGGAACAAAGTGTTTATGATCTCCTTGGGGTGGGGGTCCTTTCTAAAGTTTACCAGTGTATTACATTCTACAGTGTAGGTCCCCTTTAGTCTTTCTTTAGAGGCAAACAAGTACATGACAAAGCCAGTGAACCTGCAGTGACCTCATAGCAGGGACCTGGAGGATGCAAAGTGACCTAGTGGAGCAGTTGTCTAAGATCCAATGGGAATGGCCATCTCACAGTATGGCCAGATACCCATGGCCAGAAATAGATAAAATGGGAATGTCTCCTCATGGTCACCTCAGGGTCCCCCCCCCTCACTGATGCTGTGGCACTAAGTAGACCCTTGAAACTAAGATGTCAACATGTGGGATAATGACTGAGTGAAGAAAACTCAGCCTAGGCTGGGCCTAGGCTGACAATCCCTCACTGACTGATTAACCCTAAATGTGACCACCTGATAGGATGGAGTCTCAAAATACAGATTAATTGTTAAAGAAAAGGTAAAGTTGACATTTTTTTGTACATACAAGTTTCAGGCCTGAGTTGTATACCCTAAATTGTTTTATTCAAAAATAATTGCTACAGCCTTACACCTTAAGTGAACCAGTTCCTGAAATGTTTAGGCAGGCCACTGAAATGACTGCAATTACTGTTTTAAATCAAAAGTTATGTCATAAACATGGCTTTTTTGAGCAAGTGTATTTTATTTTAATTTCTTCCTTAAAAAGATCTATAAAAGAGCAGGAACTTTTGGCAGCATATTCAGAACCAGTTTCTCCAACTCGATTTTTACAAGCCTGGAGAGCAGTTGTTGAAGAGTCTTTGCTGTCTCCATTTGATTTTTATCATGATTTATATTTGTCTTGCTTATTTTGTAATCAAGTGATAGAATTTCTATTGGCTTCATTTATAAAAGGCTTGATCCTGATGCTGAAAGTCGTAATACAATATTGTTCATTCAACCATAAGAAGGTGGAGAAGTTATAAAAATAAGGCATTAAGAAATCCTGGAAGAAACAATTTTATCACAATATCTTTAAAAACCCCACATGTATTATTTACAAATAACTTAGCCCTCTTAAGTAGATACTAAAAGTTATTTTTAAAAAAGATCATCAGGTTGGTGTTATTTATGATGAAGTTTTAATTTGATATCAGACAGTAAATCCATCAAGCAATTTCGGTGGGTAAATAACTGCATCATGCAGGTTCCCTGTGACTATGAAGTGACTCATCTACTGGCTTATGTTCTACCTAAGAACCAGGTTATCATCTCTTTTACAGAGTTGACCACACCAGTCACCTCAATGCGGTCAGCATCTTATAAAAGAAAGCAACACCAACATGTGACAGGTAAGAGTGATGCATGGACCTTTGCAATGAATAATTTAATGGACATATGATCTCACTGCTTTAAAACTTTAAAAAAAATTAACACCAGTTTTGCTGATGGTGGCATATTTGCTGACTTTAATAAGGGTAAACTAAATGTATATGGTGCTTTTAAAAGTTTCTAAAGTCCTTTCACAAGGAATATCTCATTGGATACTTTCCATAATCTTATGACATAATTGGATTGCATTGCCCTCATTTTCAGAGGAAGAATTATGACTCAAGAGAGTTTAGTGGTTCACCTGAAGGCTTTCACCTATGTGACAAATGGGTTAGAACCAGGTGTCCCTATGAGACATCAGTTGTCCTTACATTCTTCCCCAGATCAAGACTGGGATGTCAACAAGTCAAAACACCAAAGTTAAATAAAATTAAATGACATAAAAATAAAAGTATTCCATAACTTCTCACCTATTAGAGTTGGAGTATGATGACTCCAATGGACTGGAGTGGAAGAATGATTTTGTCAGTGCCGAAATGGATGATAATGGCAATTCCGAGAATTCTGGATTTGTAAATCCTGTATTAGAACTGTCTGGTTCTGGTATGAAGCAGTCTGATATGGGTCAACAGACTTGATAGGGGAAAAATTGTGTAACCTGTTTATGCCAGTTATGACCAAATGTTAAAAACCAACTAGAATGTATAAATGGTTACGTTGAGCCTTTTTGTAAAGGGGAGGTTAGAAACCGTAGGTGTAAATGATTATTTTGTTAGAAAGGAGTAGGAATGATAGATCTGAATTGCTTCAGAATTAAGTGCAATTTTATCATCTGTCTTTGAGACCAATTTGCTGGTTTTGTCATGTTATTAATTACATTTATTTTACTTCTTTATAGCATTCCTGTTTACTCTTGTAGATTTACATATTTTTAAAAATATTCATTAATTTATTTCAAATGCTTTACTAAGCCTATTCCATTATCTAACTGTGAAAATATTAAAAGTATATTTTTTTTTTGTTAATTCTCAGCAGTTGTGAAGGGAGCAAGAGCAGGGATTGTCAGATTTAGAATAAGTATCCCTTTTCCAGCATTATTTACTTCTATGGCTTCTTTGGATTTTATTAACTAGCATTAAGCCCAATTAGTTTGCATAAATGACCCTAAAAATGCTGAAGTATCAGTTTCTTTCTATATTTATTGCATAACCTAGTATGATAATGTTGATTCAATCTGAACGAAAGACAATATGATAAACTTGCAGAGTTTGGACATTTAAGTTGGTAATACAAAATGATATTTAAGGAAAAAAAAATAAAAACATTCCATAGCTTCTCACGTAGTAGAAGTGCAATTTCATATGGTTCAACTTAATAGTAAAATAAAAGCTCTGGCAGTCCTCAGTCAGGAAATCTGAGAGTCTGGTTGAAGGCAGTGAAAGTGGAGCGGGTGGGAAAAGCAGCAGTGGGTCCGTTCTGAGGTGATGGACTGTGTGCAGATACTGGGAGGGAAACAGGGAGCACGTGTTGCTTCAATAATGAGCCACATCTCATTGGGGCAGAGGCATTTGCTTTCAATTTTTGATGCATCATGGAATCTACTTGTGATGCTTTTGAGTGAATGAAATTTATAGATCAGAGTTCCAACTGAATCTAGAACAAAATGGATCTATGATTGGAAGATGAAATGAGATTAATTTTAGCCTCTAATTTATTCAGAGAAATTTTGATATGTTGGCCTTAGAGTTCAATAAATGTTGCCTCTACCTTAATTTTATAAAATACTTAATAGTGCAATATAGGTAATGATTCACATTAATAAAGGTAGGAGGCTGTCATAGGGCAGAGGGAAAACACCTGGCATGGTGTCATAAGGCCTGAGTTTAACAGCTAATCCTGTTGCATGACTCAGACAAGCCATTGAACACCTGTGCAGTTTAATTTTATTAACCGAAAAAAATGGGGATAGCAATACCTATCTCATAGAGGTATTAGGATTAACCTACAGCATACAGGAGTTATTAACCCTTGGATGGAATTTAGTATATCAACACATCCCCTAAGACTGAGTGAAGTGGTTTATGTGTAGGTGCACACACACAACTCTGGGGATAGTGCTCATGGTTGTCATCAAATCCTTAAAGGACTCCATAAATTGAAAATGGTTCAGAACTACTACTTCATGTGAAAAAAGTTTAAGCTGTGAAAAACTATAGAAAATTAAGATTCAAGAGTAAAGAAACAATGCCCCAAACAGCAATTTTCATTGGGAGAAAATATTTATCTATCTCTAACAAACTTGGACTGGAATTCTATAAGACAATTTGCAAAGTCAAATTATATATATCATGAATTACTTCTAACAGCAAAATCACAGTAATTTGAAATAATTGTAAGTATAGGCTTGTTAACAGTGCTTTTGAATATATTCCATAGATGATGATCTATAATTTACTAGTTTTTCTCTTTTTGAAATTTTCATGTATATATTTGATACCCTTTCTGGTTGTTGTCATTGTGTTGAGATCCTGTCATGGTGTTGTTATGGGATACTGAAGTATAAGATGAAATAGATTTCCTTGGTGTTATGGTTTGGATATGAGGTGTCCCCCAAAAGCTCACATCTAAGACAATGCAAGAAGGGTTAGAGGTCAAATGATTGGGTTATGATAGCTTAATCCAATCAGTGAATTAGTCCCCTGATGGAATTAAGTGAGTGATAACTGAGAGTAGGTAGGATGTGGCTGGAGAAAGTGGGTCATTGAGGGTGTATCTTTGGGGTATATATTTTGTGAGTTGAGCTTAGTGTCTGAAGGAGCCCTAATCAGGAAGGGCTGTTGCAGCTAGCTGGAAGCCATAAGTTCCACCTGATATGTATGTGACGCACCTGTAGGCACCCGCAAAGCTGAAGGTATATAACCAGGTGAAAGCGGTCCGAGTTAGGAGAACAAATTCATTTGGTCAGTCGGGTAGTCACTCGGTCGGTCAGAAGAATCAGAGCGGCCAGAACGTAGGCAGAGCGGTTACAGAAGAGAAACCAGATAGAAGAAGTAATGACTGGTCAGAGTTAGGCCGAGGCTCCCAAGGAAGACAGAAGACAGAAGAAAGAAGAAGGAAGAAAGAAGAGAGAAGAAAGAAGCTCTAATCTTACTCTAAGCTAAGCTCTATCTTTCTTTCCCTCTAAGACTCTAACTCTAAGAAGACAAGAAGAAAAGCTCGCTTTAATCTTTCTCTCTAAAAATCTTTCTTTCCCTCTCTAAGCTCTCTCTAAGAAAGTAGAAGTAAAAGTAGTAAAAGCTTAACTCTGCCTCCGAGAGTTTTTCCTCCCGGTTTTCGGTACCAGGCAGCTTACAAGTCTCTCTCTCTCTCTCTCTCTCTCTCTCTCTCTCTCTCTCTGCTTCTTGTGGCTACCTCCTGACCTGCTTTCCTTCACTACACTCTTCCACCATGATGTTCTGCATCACTTTGAGCCCAGAGGAATGGAGCCAGCTGTCTGTGGACTGGGACCTCTGAAACTGTGAGCACAAAATAAACTTTTTCTCCTAAAATTGTTCTTGTCAAATCTTTTGGTCACAGCAGAAGGAAAAATATGCTAAGACACTTGGTTCTAAGTAGGGTACACAATCTGTTCACCTCTTACTTTGACTAAATGAATTGTTTAATTTATATACTTCAATCCTGCCAAGATCTGGTATTTAAAATTACTAATCATTTCTCTATGAACACTTTTCTTATCAGTATTTCCTTTTCAGTGCATTTAACAAAAACAAACTCCATTTGAGGAAGAGTGGAGGAAGGTAACATGAAAAAAAAGAAATAATACCAAATACTTTTGCTTTTGCAAAGTTACTTTAGATTACTGCATTGCTGCTAATGAATTAGTACTTTAGTTTTAAAATAGACTAGGCAGTGGGACAGCAGATTTGTAAATTTGATGTGCTATTGATTTCTCAGACATAAAGGCATTATTGTCTGAAAGGAAAGAGTTCTATTGTGTACACAATGTTGAGAGAATGATGGAACTTAGGGCTCCCAGCCTCCTCCTTGGTTTTGGCAAGGATAAATGTGAAGGGAACCACAGTTGTTCAGGAAGAATGCTATGTGAACAATGGGGCATTGTATTGATAGAATGACTGAACCAGATGAGACAGAGTGTATTGGTCAGCATCACAGCAGGAAACACGAGACTCCTTCCAATAGAGTAACTTGACTTATGTAATAAAGGATTACTTACAAAGATGTAGGTAGACAAAGAGTGACTAGGAGGTAGAGCGTACCCAAGGACTAGTGGCATAGGGACTTTTCCCACCGTTAGGTTTGAAGGTGTGAGTTACCTGTAAAGAAAAAGTCCTATAGAAGGGCTACCTTGGGTTCAACTGTGTGGTTGTTGTTTTTTTAATTGGACTCAGGACCTGACACATGCTAAGCATTTTACCACAGTTAACCGCAGGTAACTGAAACCTGTAGATAATGGGGACTACACTACTGCAGTTAGAAGGTACTGAGGGTTCTATTCTAGACATTCATTTAGCACCCCAAACTAACACAGCATTGTTGTTTTCGATATGTAATTTCAAGACATTGACATCCAGCCAGCTGGTACAACCCCCAGCCCTTTAGACTCTTCCCCTACTTCCTCTGACTTCTCAGGTGTCCTGCAGTTTTAAATATCATCCATTTGATGATGACTCCCAAACTCTATCTGTCCTGGTTGTGTGTATATAATCACTACACAACAATTTTACTTGGACCTCAATTGGATATCACACTTTTAATATGTCTAAAACCAAATATTGATTTTTTTCCCTCAAAATTTCCATCCCCAACATGATTAATACTAGTATTTGATAATGCAATTCACCAGTTGTTCAGGCTAAAAACCTAGAAGTAAGATCAAGTCTTTTCTTAATATCATATTCTGTGTAGAACCTATAAACAAATCCTATCAGTTATAACTTCAAAATACTTCTAGAATCCAGGCATTTCGTATAGCTCCACAGCCATCTGTTTCTACCTACTCTCGTGTAGAGGTGATATAACAGGTCTTATTCTTAGAATCTATTTGCCACACAGCAGCTGAAGTTATATTATTAAAAGTAAATTAAATTATACTACTCCTCCGTGTGAAATTCCACAGTTAGAGTGAAAACAAAAAGTCTTCCATGATTACTTATAAAGTACTTTAATAACACTTATCATCAGACATCTTGGCAACTCCATTATGATTTGTTTTGTTTAATTTTGTGTCTTTTCACCTAGGAACAAATACCTATGTCAGAAACTTTATTTGCTGTTGCATCCATAACACATAGCATGCTGCTTGGTTGATGAGAGATGCTGTACTTTTGAATGAATAATAAAATGTATTAATGAAATAACTTTTCTACCCATTTTTTCATGTTTTAGTTTTTTTGAACTTATTTATATGACTTTTCATATTAATGACATATAACCACTATCTCTTTAGTTTTAGTTTACAAATTTGCTTCTTTGTTTGAATATGTTTCTATCTATTAAGCTGTTCAATGTAGTAATAAGTACAAAGCATCTTTTTCAAAATATTTTACAACATTCTTTTCCTAGGTTGCTTCTCTATCATAAGCCTGGATATAGTCATGCATATATTTTCCTAATGTTTTCTAATTCCTAGTCTGATTTTAGAAGAGCTTGATGCCCAGCCTCCCTCTAGATCTAACTCAGGATTTATGGTAAAATTTCCAGACCAGATTCTAAAATTTACATACAGAAATACTAGTCGCTTGAAAGTTCTTAGAAATACTTGGACTATGAGTACTTTTTATCAGAAGTGGGAAGACCAGGTGCCTTTTCTCCAAATGATCTCTCAAGATGTACCTGGGATGCTACCTGTTGGCCTAATTCCTTCTTCCTTTGCCTTGCTTCCTAACCAAAGAGAAGGAGACTCTTCCTGGAATCGGCAGTACACTTTTGTTTCATTCAGCACCTGCCAAACACACACACACACACACACACACACACACACACACACACAAATACAACATCCAACTCATGGTTCCTGGAGAGATAATATGAAGTAAGTTGAATTTTATAATTTTAGGGGAAGTCTAGAACAAACTTTAAAAAAAATTCCACCAGAGATTCGTTGAGATATGAAAGTCCATGTCCCTGGTGTACCCACATGTGTCTGTCTGCTCATTGAGGTATTGCTTACAGTTGTGCAAATCTGTTATACTCAGCTTTTCCATCACTGTGACCAAGAACAGCTGGAGAAGGGAAAGTTTATTTGAGGCTCGTGGTTTCAGAGGTCTCAGTTCACAGGTGGCCAACTCCATTGTTCTGGGCCCACGGTGAGGCAACAGAAGATAGGGGAAGGGCCCAGCAGAGGAAAGCAGCTTGGCTCATTGTGGGGTCAGGAAGCAGAAGGAGAGAGGGAATAGGGAAATGTCCACAGGGATCATGAACCATTCTAGGGAAAGCCCCCAGTGACCCACCTCCTTCAGGAACTCCCCACCTGCCATAACAAAATTGAACAACTTTTGAGGAGTCGTCCAACTCATAGTGATCATTTCTTTATATAATTATTGCAAACAAAAGTGTCTTGCCTTTCATTTGACACACACAACGTCACCCTACAGGTTAGCTGAGGGGTTCTGTTGAGTTTGTTGTGTGGAAGGAGGGTAGGGCGAACAGGGAAGTGATACATTGGTGGAGGTTGAGGAGGACAACAGGGGAATGTCTGGGGCATTTGAGATTATCACTGACATGAAAGATGATGGAGAAATCCCCAACAGATTTAAAGCCTCTGATGAAATAGTGGAGAAGGGAGGGAGGTCAGAGGTTTACTAAGATGGAACAACAGGAACAAAAGCTTCTTTGGTAATGTTTTGTTCTTTTCACAATATTTCAAGTCTTTTTCTAAAACTTTACAAAGGGAAAATGTTGAGAACTGTTTTCATACTCTAGAATATTGTGGAAGCTATACTTTTCTGATTTTCACTTTTTAGAGAAATATTGCAAACTTCCTGCAGCATAAAAATAAGAATCCAAGAAACTCGTCAGTCTAAATACTGCACAGGTTACCTCAGGACAGGTGATGTAGTGGGAGAACGTGTAGATACGTTGATTTAGGGGCTAACTCTATGGGCAAATGGAAGGTAGACAGGCGCAAATATACTCTGCTTTACTTCTGCAATAAATTGCCTTCTTGTGGGGGAAAAAAAAAAAAGGCCATGAAAGCTATCCATTTCCAGGAATGTATTCAATAACAGGAAGGACAAATTCCTGTAAGATTTGACCACAATTGGCTCTTAAACTTTGTGGGCTGTGGGAAGCCCTATTCTTTTCATTGTTTGTGAATTGCTATCATAGTTTTTCTCTTACCTTTTGAATATTTTGATTCCAAAATGTTCTTATGATTCTGAAAGTCCAAACTGCTCTTCCTGAAATGTCTTTTTCCTTCTTGAAGAAGAAAACAATCCTAGGAATTTAGAATGTGATACTTCATCTTTGTCTGGAGATTACGAGGTTCAAGTCAATTCACTTACGCTTTGTCTTTCATATACATAAATATTTTAGCAATATTCATTTAGAAATGTCCAAAGCTTCCTACTCTAATTTATTTACTTCCAATTTAGGCATCGATTAGTAATGGCGCGCAAGAATTTATCCTCACATTCATTCCACTATATTATTCATTGATTATTCAAACATTTTCTGAGCTAATGAGCTATGCTGATTAGTGGCCCAGTGCTAGATCTGGAAAGATAATGAAACATGTTTTCATCCCAGAAGAACTTGCAGTCTTGGAGAGACAGATCTCACACATAAAATGTCCAATGGCATCAGATTTATAGCATTATAGACAAATCGGACTGAAGTAAATGGGGTGGAATTTTAATTATACAAGAGATTAATAAAAGCCTTCTTAGAAAAGATGACATTGGAACTGAGTCTCAAAAGACAAATAGGTGGTTTCAGTTGGTGAAGGTGAGCAAGGACCCTCAGGAGTAGACAATGTGCTATGTCCTATAGTTGGAATGAATTTAGAAGAGAGTCAGTGGCTTGAATAAGTGGATGGGACTTTAAATAGATTTGGTAAAGGAATGTTCGCCAGAAATAGATCAGAAGGAACTTGGGAACTAGAATTTGGGTCTAGTTCTGTGAACTGTAACAGGAGTCAAGAGAAATTTCAAGGCAAGTGAGTGACATGATCCAGTTTAATCATTAGGAATGTAGCTAGTGCCAGCTTGATCAGGAAGTTATGAGATCGAACACTGTTCTAAAAATCTAGAAAGCTATTTTAAAGTTCAGAATTAAGGCAACAAGGGTTGTATATAGGACTGGATTTGAAGCATTTCTGCCAGAGATCTCACAATAAATAGAATATTTAGACTTTATTTTTTTAGAATGGAACGTAAAATGAAATAATGGCATGTAAATTTCATACTGCTATTAAAATTTTGCAATTGAACTAGTTTTTTTTTTTTTTTTTTTTTAACCAGGAAAGCATATTGTGTACTTTTGGATTTTGATCTTCCAAGTGTTTTTCAATGTTAATAGCATTCAAGTAAGAAGAATCTCATATTTCTGAAGAGTGCTCATGTCCACTTTAACTTTCCCTAAATATCTATGACTTGACTTGATCTGTATAGACATAGCCAGATTTCCCAGGACCATCAGTGCTTGTGATGCTGTAAGACATAAACAGTCCAGTACTGGAGCATTCATTTCCAAAATTCTCTCCTAAGTCATGGCTCAGAGAGCACATGCTACAGTTATTGCTTTTCTGGGTTTTCAAGAATATGATAATAAAAAAGAAAAACAAGCACCAGATTTATAGCTTCATGGACTATAAAAGTTTCAAAGTTTATAGCAAGCGTCTTTTTTCTTTTTCAGTTAGCCTATTTCTTGAGCACCAAAATTGTGTAAGATGCATTTGCAGAAGTTAGTTGGCAAGTATCATAAGACAGTGTTCGAGGTCATGGGGTTCACAGTTCCCTAGACCCTCAGTTCACATGGACCCTCAAGCCTGTGGGCAATCTGCAGCAGGCCTTCTGACTCCCCTCCAGTTCTGGGAACAACCATGGGAGGTGCATGAATGATCTTTTTTGTTTTTTTGTTTTTTCCTGGGAAAATACTTTATAGCTTCCACAATCTAAAAGAGCTGGTAAACTTCGACTATATGGTTGGATACGTACAACCATTGACTACCAGCAAAGATTAGTATATGTTAGGAAAGAAAATAATAAGTTCTTGCTACTTCTGTAGATATAATTAGTTTCAAAGAATATGAGAGAGAAATTAGTCAACTTTTTGTCACTGTAATGAAATATCTCAGATGAGCTCTAAGAAAAGGAGTTATATTTATAAGATTGCAGTTTTGAAGTTCAAAGTCCAAATGGTATAGTGCAGGTTTGGAGGCCACCTTGGCTGCACCACCTTGTGATGTCCCCAGTCCCCCTCAAGGGGACCCCCAGTGACCAAAGGACCTCCCAGTAGGACCCGCATCTTAAAGGTCCATGAAACCTCCCAATACCACCACTTTAGAGACCAAGCTTTTTGCATATGAACTCTGGGATAACACCCAAAGTCCAAACTATTGTAGGAATTATTTATTTATAGTTTAAATAGTTATATAACTTTGAGCAAACTCCACCCCCCCCCCATTATTGCTTCCTGGGTTTGTTAAGAAGTAAATCATGTAGAAGTTTTCACAGAACCTTCTAGAAAATATTTTGATTTTGTGTGAATGACAAATAAAGATATGGCATGTGTTAAGACCTGTGTCAACGATGGAATTCAGTTGGTAGGACTGTGGAAGTCACCCTTTCTTTCTCCCAGCTCCCTCCTCCCTCCTTCTCCTCTGGTTCAGACATCACCTAGAACTTTTAAATAGCCCTTTTATTTGATTTTTTTTTTTTTTTTTTTTTTTTTTTTTTTTGGTACCAGGGATTGAACTCAGGGGCACTCGACCACTGGGCCACATCCCCAGCCCTTTTTTGTATTTTATTTAGAGACAGGGTCTCACTGAGTTGCTAAATGCCTCGCCATTGCTGAGGCTGGCTTTGAACTTGCAATCCTCCTGCCTCAGCCTCCCAAAGTGCTGGGATTACAGGCGTGCGCCAGTGCGCCTGGCTGCTACTGTGCTATTTTTAGGCAGGCTTTTCCTCTGACAGAAACAGACTTTTAACAACATTCTGGGAAAAACCAACCAATGCAGGCATGAGGCAGATTGATTATTAGTTGGAGATCTGGTTGGAAGATACTAGCCAGCCCTGAAGCCAAAAACACACTTTTTCCCTCCATGCTTTTCTATAATGGTATTCCTAAAGTCATATGTAAGTGGAATGGCTTGTAATTAAGCAGTGGTGAGGACAAAACATGCTGCAGTGGAAAGAATATAGGTTTTGCTACCTGACAGACTAGGTTTTGGACTGGACTACTGATGACTAGCAATATGAAAGTGGACAGTTGACTTAACTTCTTGGAAATGTCCCCTTTCTGAAATTGGTGTGATAACACCTCACTGGATAATTATAAGTAATAAAAGTTGAATGTGTAAAGTGATTGGCCCCTGTGAAAACTGAGTGAATAGAAAATATTTTATAGTTTTGTAAATGTTCGATCTTTGGTGTTTCTTAAACTACCCAATGCTTTATTCTTATTTATACAACATGATTTTTCTGCATCTACTATGTGCATAGTGTTAGGTACTGGGAAATAAAGAGAAGCAAAGCAGGACTCCTAAATTCAAACAGATAATTGTGTAACTGTCTTTGGATGCTTGTGTACCTGCCCAAAGAATGGAGCCTAATAATTTCTTACCTTGTAAAAAAAATATTTATACAAACAAACAAAACCAGTAAGTTGGTATTTCTGGAGAGCCTATATGACAAACAATGATGTATGTAGATGGCTCTTATGAATGGAAGGTATGGAAATTCTAGGAAACTGGATCCTGACCTCTGAAATATAATACTGAGAAAACAAAAGCCACCAGCCATATGTTTGTGTGGTTAGTTTCCTAATATCCTCTTCCATTTTCCCCATAATAGCTTAAACTTGTCACACTGTATTTTTTTTCTGAAGTCCATCAGGCTTGAATTTTAGATCCAGGATCATCTCTTCTTTCTTTTCAAAATGTCTAATGGCTGAGTTAATCAAGCTCCCAAAATAGATTTACAAGTTTGTAAAAGGATATAATGAGGGTTTGCTTTGCATCTATCTCTGTTTTGTCTTTTATGCTCAGTGCTGAAGAAACTTTCTAACACCTACTTCACAGAATGAGCAGGCTCATTTACTTTTGTGATGGAAAATAGAGGAAGTGAGACATGAGATGACTGTCTTAAACTCATGTTATCTGGGCATGGGAATTTTTGTTAAGGAATTTTGCCACAACCATAAAGCTGCTTTTGCATTGCCATGATTTTTCCATGGGGCTTGGAGAGAGTAAAGAGAATATGAAATCTTATTTTAATTTGAGGTGGTTACGCATATATTTAGGCTGAATAGGGAAGACGCATTATTAATATAAAATGTTTTAGATACAACGCGGAAGATAGCAGACAGAGAGGGAAATGAATCCATAACCTACTTTGAAAGGGATTTTAGAGATCATCTTGTTTGCCTGCTGTGTCTACAGATAAACTCCAGGGTTACATCTTTGGCCATGGTAATCCCACAACTAAGATGTCCCGGATTCCAGAATAGGGCTTTGTGCCCCTCTAACAGTTGGCATCTGATTACACTGCAGAACGGCCTACTACTATTGTCATATAGCTGTAACTGGCTGGGCAGCTAGGTGCATATACAAATGAAGTTTATATAACACCTGATATAAAAACCCCAGTGCCCCAAAGTAGCTGTTTAATGATGATGCCTGTGCTCTATTCAGACCAGTGAAATGAACGCACATTTCTGGCCCCATTTAATAAATTGCCTCCTTGGGGGCACTAAATCCTGCTCATCTGGAAAGGCTCATTCACCTCACATGGATAAACAATTTGCTTTCTTCATGAATTCTGTTGTTTACTCACAATCCATAAACAGAATAAAGCCAGTTTTGTGTAATTACTGTTATTATCACAAATTCAGACAAAATTCACTGCAAAAATGGAATCTGGTGGTGGGAGATTGTTGCTAAAGTGGATATTGGTTTAGCACAGTTTAATAAAATGAATAGGTGGACCAAATATGATAGATTTACAGTGAACAGATTTATTTGATTTGTGGCAAAATTGAATGTATTTCCCTAGTAATGGAAAACTTTTCAAATTTAGTTTATTTTACTTTTCAAAGACATTGTGGATGGTTCAGAAGTAACATGGTTCTCTTCATAGTTCTGATAAAAACATTTCCGAATTTTTAAAGAAACCAGTTAAGACTTATATTTGTGAAATAGATTTTTGGCAGCTTGACTTCTGTTGGTGTTCTTCACTATCTTTCATATGAAATTTGATAAATTTTATAGGTCAAGATAGTTAGATCAATGGTTATATTTTAAAAATATATTTTAACTCAAGTTGTTGAGATTCTTTGCATTATTTTGGCTCTTCCATCCATCCTCCCTACCTCCCACTCAAACACAATAAGAAAGGAAGAAATGGTAAGAGATGACCATTTACACTCCTGTTGTTTCCTCTGGAGAATCTCTCCTATCACCCATGCCAACCAAAAGCTACCAATGAAAGAATTTGTTTTTTCAACTCCATGTAAAATTTTGTGAGTATTGAAACATATTGGATAGGTCCAATATGATTTTGAAGCATTGATTCCTTATTAGGAATAATTTGATGGGCTGGGGTTGTAGCTCAGTGGTAGAGTGCTCACCTAGCACATGTGCGGCCCAGGTTCAATCCTCAGCACTATGTAAAAATAAAAACGCATTGTGTACAACTAAAGCAAATAAATATTTTTTTTAAAAAAAGAATAATTTGATGACATTTCCCTATTTTGTTGGGTTATACAAAGTGTACTTGCTTCTAATGGTACCAAGAATAAACTAAAAAATGTTAATGATGTGAATTCAGGATATCTGAGTGAAGTTGATTTAGTGGAGAATTGTGGATAGATCTGTCATTTACTATTTTAAACACTTAGGCAGACAATTTACAGTACATTATTTGTATTCATGAAATTCTTTAATGCTTAAGGAAAATGGCAGAATTGTTTTACCCTTTTGTCTTAGTTCACTTGGATTTCTTTAATTAAATATTATAACTTGGATAGATTATGATCAAGAAAAATTTACTTCTGACCATTCTGGAGGCTGGGAAGTTCAAGATCAAACAACCTGCAATTACATATCTGTTGAAGGTCTTCTCCCTGTTTCATAGAGGCAAATTCATGTTGTGTCCTAACATGCCAGAAGGGGCAAGGTAGCCCTCTGGTCCTTTTTATTTATTTATTTTTAAAATAAGAGCACAAACCCTATTTGTGAGGATCTACCTTTATGACCTAATCACCCCTAATAGCCCTACCTCTGACACTATCACATTGAGGATCAGAATTTTAACATATGAATTTGCAGAGGAAATAAACATTCAAACCATAGCACATTCCAATATTATTCTTCACCATTTAAAACTTTTTATTGTGGTTCTCCTTGTTATTGTCCTTTCAGATTAAAGAGTTTCCGTTAAAAAAAAAAAAAAAGTCCTCACCATGTCAAAATCACCATTGCTTTACTAAATCTTGTGTGCCTTGCATGGCCATCTTCTAGCTCCAGCATGTCATCTTGTATGGAGAAGTGACAGAAGTATCCGATGCATCTCAGGCTTGAGGGGAGTATGATTCTGCATGAAGAGTGTTTAATGTTTTGAATTTTACTTCAATAAAATTTCTGGTGGTTTTCCTTCTTTTCTTTGTGGTTTCAATTGCAGTTCCTTATGAACTTGAAAGAAAATTATAATATGGAAATATATGTATGCAAACTAAAGAACCAAGAATTTAAAAAAAAAAAAACACACAGGAATTCAATTACTGTATATTTCTATGGTTTCTAAGCTAATAAAGAGTTTTAATTTTAAAAACGAGAAAAGAAGGACAACATAAAATTCATCAACAACTGAAATTCAAATTACATTATTAGCAGCACACTGCCTTTAAAATATTTTGAAAACTTCACTGCCTTTAAAATATTTTGAAAACTTCTCCCTACCCTCTTTTTAAACTGTTCAACCTTGTCTCTGATTGGCCCCCCTGGAGTTCCTCTGACATGATGTGTCCACTACCAGTTATCCCTGAGACTGATCATCCCTTGTTTTAATAGCAGCATGCCCAGGACTGAGGGTTTCTTCTTCATCAATGGATATTTTAATCAGACATTGTCACAGGTGTTTGGATGCTTATTTATTCTGTACCTTCTGAAAGCCATATGGGGAGAATTTCTATTTCCTTTGTATCCCTCATCCTAGCAAAGTGTTTACCATGCGGCAGGAACTTAAATCTCCCATCAAAGAGCACTGTGTCCCCTGAATACCAGCTACAGAGGATTTACCCTTCACTTCCAGAATTTCTGGAAAGTTAGTGTGTTAAGAATTGGTTCATAAAATGTTTGTGCAGGAGGTAAACTTAAGCATCCTTCCATCTACTTCCGTCACTTTATGGATGAAGAAATGAGATCCAGACAAGATGGAAATGACTTGTCCATTTTGTGCTTCTTGTTTGTACACTAAGATAATATAAATGATGATATTAACATATAACAAATTATATTCACAACAGAGCCAGATGGTATAATTTCCGATATCATTGAGCACCAACCATATGGCAATCCATAAATCAGAAAATTGTACCATTCAGATGGCTTTGTTGAGATATCCACTGGGTCCTCTCAGAGAGCACAGAGCTGGGTTGACTCTCAGAAGGGACCTATGGCACTCCAGCCAGGCAGTGTGATGACAGAGGTGGCGGAAGCTGAACAGGGCACCTTGAGAAAGGTGGCAGAGTAAGAGCAGAGGTCTTTACCTCTAGGATTATCCAAAATGAGGACATCTGAGGCAGGATCAAATCTGGAGGAAGTAAAAAAGTGAGACCAGGCAGGCTTGACGCATGGGAATGGATTCTCCTTTTCTAATAGTATTGTATTAGAAAGTAAGATGGAACAGAGAGTAAGGTAGAGTATCCAAGAAACTCAGCAAGTAACAAGCCAGGTGGGTGGTTTGGCCTCTCCAGGGAGTCCTGGGGGAGGGGCTGGTTTCTCCAACTGCCAGACTTGTGCAAGAAACACCAGCCTATGAATTTTGCCCAGAAAGAATAATTACCAACTCACCATATTTTGCCAGTTTGAATCCAATAATTTGAATATTTATTGGAAGACTAATGTGGGGATAGTGATTTGGACTTTCACTGAAGCTGTAGCTATCTGAATACCCAGAAGAAGATCTGGGATCTCTCTCTCTTTCTAACTCTCTCTCACATGCATGCACACGCACACACACACTCATATACATCTTAGATACACTTATACACAGACATTTTTTATGCAAAAATAAATCCATGTTCTGACTTGTTAAAATTCTTTGGGCTTAGCGATGGAAATATTAAAATGAATGTAAAATGAATTAACACATCCAAATCCTCTGGGTAAAGACCATTTGTAACCTAATGAAAACGGATAATCAGGTAAGATTCTAGAACTTCTTTAGAAGTAAAAATAAAGGAAAAAGTAAAAATTTTATTTCTAATAAATATCTTTGAAACACGTGTTCTTGTCAAATAGTATAAGAAAATATATCAGTGTGAGACGATTCAGAAAGCATACCTCTATTTTTAAATGTTCTTTATTTGATAATTTGATTCTCTCATAGTTCAGTTGTGTGTATGTATGTGTATTTTGCTACCACTTCATTCAGTAAATACATCCCAGACAAACATAAAACATGTTTGCTTAGTTCATGAGTTTCATGAAACAGTTGGTGTCTAAATAACTTTATCCTCAGCAGAAATAACTTCCTGTTTTAAAAGAAAATAACTCAAAAGGTCTTATAAGGAAGACTCACAAGGCTTCTTGGAAATCAAGCAGTTCTTACTAAACATTTTGATGTGTTTAGTACAGTGGAATTAGGAACATATGGGTTGCATTTTCCTTAAATGCACATGGTTTTTAAAAATTAAGGGGTAATGTTCTTGGCAAAATAGGTTTTGCCAAACCCAAACTGTTTAAAAAATTGTTCAAGATGTTCAGTAAGGCCAAAAGGCCCCAGGCTTCCACAGTACTAATAATAGAATCAATCAGGAAAACCAGAATGAAGTCACTAAACTCATTTTAACAGTGTCTTGAAATAACCAACCAAAATAAATCTCAATGTAGCAACAATCACAAGCAATTAGAATATAATAACTTTTATACTCATGCTGAATAAAACCCCAAGCTAGTAGTTAAAATCATTCTAGGAATTCTGGAAAGTTGGCAGTGTGTTTTGTTTGACTGAAATAATTGATTATATCTATAAAAATGATGAAGAGACTAGAAGGGATTGTGTGGATAAAGTACTTACCAGAAATAATTTAAGAATTTTACTGTGGTTTATCCATGGATGAAGGTGATTCGACTGTTTAAAACCCACACATTCTTTAGTAAGATGATGTATATGATGTATATACAGAGGCAATGACCACAAAAATTTCATTAACCTGGAATTGAGTTTTACTTGTCATAGCTGGAAAAGAGTCCATTAAATCACATAGAGATGTCCCCAGAGATGGTGAGATGAAATGGGTGGGGACAGCGGACTGGAGGTCATCCATAAATATGGCAAAAATCAATTGGGTGTAATGTCAGCTGTCAGAACACAAATCCAAAAGGAATCCAGTCTCTGTACATCAGTATTTACTTCTTAAAACTACTTATTTTGAAATAATGTCATAGTCTCACATGTAGTAGGGATTTGGTAAAAATGCTGTGAAGGTATCTTGTATTAGTCAGCTTTCTGTCCCTATAACAAACTTATAAAAAGATAAAGGTTATTTTGGTCACAGTTTTAGAGGTTTAGTGCATGATCTGATGGACCCATTACCTTGGGCCTCTGGTGGGGGGGGGGTGCAGAATGGCAATGGTCAGGATCATGTGTTGGATCAAAGCTGCTGACCTCATGGACAGGAAGCAAAAAAAGAGGAAAAGGACAGCATTGGGATCCCATAAGTCCCTTCAAGGGCACATCTTCAGTGCTCTAAGGACCTCCCACTAAGCTCCACATCTCAGTGGCTCCACTACCTCCCAACAGCACCACCCTGGGGACCAAGTCTGTAACACATGGGTCTTTGGGGGACATCCAACATCCAAACTGTAGCAGATACAACTTCTTTTCATAAAAATATCTTTGTGTTCTTTATTAACATCTTCCCTCTATTGAGTGAATTCTTGATTTTTGGAAATATTTACTGAAGAGCATAAAAGTATTTTTTTTTTCTTTCTAAGCCTAATATATAACAATTATTTTGAACTCAAGATGGAAACATATGTCTACCAGTGGGAACAATTGAGCCAGTAGCAAAAGGATTTTGGATTCTTCCAGTTTCCTCCTTACCCTTCTAGATTCATGGCAATATTTCCTGCTATGAAGGTAGGTCTTATGAGAAGATTTTTGGATGGATCATCTGTAGAGAGCAACATGCTCATAGAATAGCATCTGTGTTGTCCCTTCCTGCAATGCCCGATCTCTAACAAACTGTTTTCTTAAAGGGGAAGGGAGGATGGATTTTTAAGCCACAGGATTTAGGAGGATGTCTGAGTTGTGTGTTAAGGATTGTGATTGTGAAAATTATTGGGTGTAAGCAGGGCGGGAGTGTTATATTGACTGGCATCCAAATATAGGCCACAGGGAGTGTGTGTGTGTGTGTGTGTGTGTGTGTGTGTGTGTGTGTGTGTGTGCATGTATGTGCATATGTGTGTGAAGCTGGCTTTCTCAGAATTAGTGGGTGGTGGAGGGGAAGACAGAGATTATCTCAAAGAGCATGAAAAAGGACACCCAGGCTATGAGCTAATTACTGAAAGTGATTCTAGAGGAGTGAAATAGTGTAGATGATCAAAATTTTCTAATGGGAATTAGCCTTCTGATACAAAAAGAAATTAATTAGAATATCTTCAGAAATCCCTCCCACAATCATTCCATTTATTTTTGTATGTAAATTAGACTGGCTGGGTCCTTACTGGTGGTACATAACTTGCCAATTTCCATGGGCCATGCAAATTTGGGCCATGTGGTTCTTAGCAGTGTTCAACATTCCTATCTGCTTATTGAAGTCCTATCCTTCTTTGAAGGAACAGTCTATATCTATATCCTGTATAATAGTGTATAATAGTGACTTTTTTGGTCATGATGTACAATAATAAATACAATTTATATCAAGACCCAATGAATACAAATTACATGCACATGGACATAGGAAACAAAAGCTTCATAACATTATACACACATGCAATATATCTGCTACTCCTACCCCAGTGTATCCTATCCTATCCTATCCTATCCTATAAATCCTGGTTTAAAATCCCTAAAATGATTTCATGACCAATAATGGGTCTTCATCCACTGTTTGTAAAACAACTCTCTGTAAAGCTTTCTTTGATGGTTCCAGCATACTGATCCTTCATTTTTCTAAACTTATAAAACTTTTATCATTCTTACAGCTTGTTTGGTACATAGTAATAAAGTACATTATTCATTTAATTTGTCTCCCTGTTCCCAATTAGATTATAAATCACTTGAGGGAGGAGACTGTATGCTGTATATTTCTTTGTATTTCTCAGTGTCTAGCTTAGCACTTCAATGAATATTTGTTGAGCAACTTAATTAAGTTCACACATAAAAAAATGCACATATAACCCTAATGGAGAGGGACAGGAAAGAAGGGGAGAATTCAACAGTTATGAAAAATATTTTTTTCTTTTGTCTTAGATTTTTTTTATTGGAATTCTTCATATTAAGCATAATCACATTGTCTCTTGACATCCTGGGGAAGCTGTGTTTTTCTGTTGAGCATGAATCTCAATCAACAACTCAGATTTATGAGATACATAATTTTATTTATATTCTGCAAATAAATTTAATTTCTCATTGAGCACCAATTGCAACACTACAGTGCATACTGATTCTCAGTTAACTTGGGGTTTCTGTGGACTCAGTGTTTTAGTTAGGTTTTGCATCACTATGACCAAAATACCCAACAAGAAAAACTTAGAGGATGGAAAGTTCATTTGGGGCTCATGGTTTTAGAGGTCTCAGTCATTGCTCTGGGCTCAAGGTGGGGCAGCATTTCATGGGGGAAGGGCACAGTGGAGGTAAGTTTCTCAACTCATGGCAGCAAGAAAGCAGAGAAGTACGAGGGTCCACAGGGAAGAGGCATCCTTCCAGGGCACTACCCCACTGACGCACCTCCTCCAGCCTTGCGTCGCCTCCCTATAGTTACCACCCAGTCATTCAAATTAGGATGGATTGATTATGTTACAGCTCTCAGAATCCAATCACTTTATCTCTGGACATTAACACAGGTACTTGCCTCTAAACTGAAGGGCAAAAATCACACTGGGGACAGCCATGCAGCCAAGGGATTTATTCACCAGGCTTTATGGCTGGTTAAGGGTAGAAAAGGAACGGGGAGAGAGGAATCAGGGAGAGGGAAGTGTGCAAGCTCTGGTGGGAGAAAGTAGTCAGGGAGAGGAGAGTGTGCAAGCTCTGGTGAGAGAGTGTGCAAGCTCTGAATGGAAGGTGGGAGTCTGGTTGCTCCAGCTGCCGTCTCTGGAGCTATCAGCTGGGGCAGCTGCCGCCGTCGGGCTGGAGACGATGGGTCTAAGGCTGGTGCAGTGGCTGCCTCTTCTCCATCTTCCTCCTCCTCCCTCTCATTGTCTTCTCCTTGTAGTTGTCTCTCTCTCAAACTTCAAATGGATGGGAGCTTATATAGGGATTACTTGTGGGGGTGTACCAGAATGAACTTTAATGTTATTGGCTCTTTGCCTGTGGGGTGAGGGCGAACTTTAAGCCTATTGGCTCCTGCTCATGGTATGAGGGCAGCCTTCAAGCCTATTGGCTCCTGCCCGGAGATGATGAAACATCCTGCCCAAAGAACAGAGCAACCTTTTGACCCTCTGCCTGTGGAACAGGGTGAACTTTTGGCGACCTTTAAGCCTACTGGTTCCTGCCCATCTAACATAAACCATAACACTCAGTTTTTCCTAGAATTGAATCTGGTGCTTGAGACCTTAAATATTGATGTGACTGCAAATGGAATTTGGCCCTTGGTAATTAATTTGGGTGGGGGATAGCAGGATGCATTGCTTTTCTTCTCCAAATGGACAAGAGATCTATATGAAGACCTATATAGAGACCTTAGTCTCTATGACATTCTTTTGGACTTTCTAAATTAATTTCTTCTTTTTAAAGCATCATGGTAAGATGTTAGTTGAGCAGTATGACCTCACGATAATCATGCTGCTAGCTAAGTAGAGAATATTCTAGACTGTTGCCTAAGAAGGAAATGGTCCTGATTGGTGCTTTCTGGCAACAAATCTGAATGTAGGACCAACTCAAAACACCCAAGTCAGACACTTACCAGCTGCCAGGTTGGGGCTTCCTTTTCTTATTCAATATAGAAGGGATAATTCTTATTGTCTTATTTGGTAGAGTTGTTGGGATGAGGTAATTTCTAAAATAGGAAGAGCTCTATAAATACACAGTGTTGTTATACTTTGATACAATCAGTTTATTTTCATCAGCAATGCTTGTTAGTTAACTTA
Organism: Tamias sibiricus; assembly: GCA_025594165.1. Classification (NCBI taxonomy): domain Eukaryota; kingdom Metazoa; phylum Chordata; class Mammalia; order Rodentia; family Sciuridae; genus Tamias; species Tamias sibiricus. The sequence continues at coordinate 9,711,483 of CM046666.1, forward strand.
TTTAAAGCAAGATGAAATCTTTTCTTTAAGATTATTTAATGAGTCCTTCCATAATCTAGCTTTGATCCTAAGCTTATATTTTCAGAAATATTCAAAATTTTAATATCTAAGTCATATCTGTGACATTAACATCTGTTAAATTTGCTACTCGACATGCTAATTCCCCCACTCAATCTTCTGAAAAAAATAATATGAAATCACATTATGATCTGATACTCGAGAACAGAGACTCTGTTTAATGTACTTCTCCAACTGGTGATAAAGTGGGAGTAAGGTAAACAATAATATTTTAAATGCTGAGTAATTTCCAGCATCCAGATATTTGGAGGCAGATGCAGAAGAAATTTAGCATAAGGCCTAATTAGAAGTAAAACTGGTTTTTATTACACTGGACATATTAAAACATCATTATAAACCAACTCACTAAAAACAGAAACTTAGATATACATGACTTCTGTCCTTCCTCCAAACATAATTTTATAAAAATGCTAAAATGTTATGGTCAAAATACTCATGTTTCCTAACATTAATGTTCTATCAGAGTTCCCAAATCTTACTAGTTAAATAAAATAGCTAAGTGTTTGTGGCTTCTGTTGAGCCAAATGGACAGAATCTGTTTTTGAACAGGCCTATCTTCTCATGCATCTGTTTGTGCTAACCAATCTGCTACTAGGGAAGAAGAAAAATTAGAACCACTACTTATTTTTTTTTTTTTTTTTTTTTTAAAGAATTTTATAGGATTTTCAAGAACTAGAACAGTATCCTAGAAAGTGGACCTTCAGAAGGCTGTGAGAAATGAGAGTGTTTACATTGAGAAAACTGTAAAGGGTAAGATTTTAAAGTCTCAATTACTTAAACCTTGAATGCTTGATCCCTCTATTTGAATGGGTAAAATTAGCTCAAAGAACATTTGAAGATTCTTGCTACTGCTGTTTGATATTAGTTAGAAGTCTCAGCTGCAAGGGAATAAATTCAACTTGATGAATGGCACAGAAACAACTAAAAGTAGGGTGGGAAAATGGTTGGGGGATTAACTGGTGTTTGTCACTAAATTGCCAAGGGTTATTCTCAATTTGGGGGCATATTTGGATTCAAAGACTTTGAGTTGTGGACATAAGTTACATGAAATACATCAGTAGCAATCTCTTTTCTTCACTTTTTTTCTGTGTGGTTTTATTCTTCATTTTTTCAGGCAGGCTGTCCTTACAAACTGGCAAAATGGGTACTCTTGAATCAAGTCCTTTAAGCTCACCTAGTGATTACTTGCAGAAAACAAAAACTTCTTTCCTGATAAGACCCGGATTCAGTCTTATGGAGATGGCTTAATTTAGTTCCTCTCACCAAACCAGCTGCAGACAAAGGGGTAGAATCTATTGGTTAGGTTAGACGATCTGATGGTAGGTGGGAAGAAGGGGCTTAGATGCCCAGAACCAAAGGAGCTGAGGGAGGAAGACCAAGGTACTATTGTCAGAAGGATGTCAGAGTACATGAAACAACAGATGATCACAGTGTATGTGCAGAAATCACATTAAAAATAATAGTTTTCCCCTAAATTAACCATCTTCACATTCCTATTAATAAAATTACAAACAGCACATCCTTAAGAGATAAAAGACCAGAATTCAAGTGCCAATGCTATTAGCCAGGTTGCTAAGAAACTGAAATGTTTTGAAAACCACAGTGTTATACCCATTAAAGTTACATACATAAAAGAATTTTTAATTGTTTCTCTGCTATTAATTATTGTATGTCACTGTAATAAATTTAAGTGATCTTAATAAGATAATAACACTGTCATGATTACATGGCACTTTACAGAAAATGTATCCCTATACTTGAACCAGAGGGGTGGTTATTATATATGTTGTGATAAGGTTAAAACACAACTTTAAAGGAGACAAAGCAAGACTCCCAGATTATGAAAGCACTTGACACCTTGCTATAAATTATAGGAAAAAATCTTGCCCTTAAAATATTATCTTGTCTTGCCGGGCTCGGTGGCGCACGCCTGTAATCCTAGCACTTTGGGAGGCTGAGGCAGGAGGATCACGAGTTCAAAGCCAGCCTCAGCAATGGCGAGGCACTTAGCAACTGAGTGAGACCCTGTCTCTAATAAAATACAAAAAAGGGCTGGGGATGTGGCCCAGTGGTCGACTGCCCCTGAGTTCAATCCCTGGTACAAAAAAAAAAAAAAAAAAAAAAAAAAAAAAAAAAAAAAAATATATATATATATATATATATATATATATATTATCTTGTCTTATTCTAAGATTGAGACATAGAGTCACATGAGTAAATATGCCATTTACTCTTATAAAAGTATGTGAAAAGTGTATGCATAAACACATTACTATACAAAACACATAAAAAGTGTTAAATTTTAGCTATTTGTAGCATGTTATATTTCCATTAAATTTGGGAAATAAAATATGGAGATAGTTCTTGAAACAAATATAATTTGCTTGATTTTTCTGCTACCAGTGTTTTATGAAGAGAAAATTAACTGTGGTCCAATTCTCACTCTGTCCCTAGTTACTTGTTACTTTGGATTAACTCACTTAATCTCCTCAGGCCTAGTTTCCTCATCTGGAAATTGAAGAAATTTAATTAGATGCTATGTGATGTTGCCTCCAGCCCTAGAATTCTACAATTCATGCAAGCTTTGAAAATACCAAGTCATGAAATATCATGTTTTTTGGAAGTGAACTAGTTAAACTGCCAAGGGCAGTAGTACATTATTTTAAATGACTTCTTGCATCTAATATGATTACTTGATTCTGTCTGAAGCATTGTAAGAAAATCAGGTCACTGTACCGATATTTCTGTGATCTGCGTGTTGATAGGTTTAAAATCTCAGATGTTCCAAAAGCACCTAGGCGAAAATTTGATGATTCCCTGTACCAAATATCTTATTCCTCTTCTCCCTTTCCCCTCTCTCCTATCTTCTCTGTTCTAGCTCTTCTACTATATTTGTAGGACAGCACTGCAAAGGTATTCTTATTCACAAGCTAATTCTCTCTATATGTTGCTATCCAGGGACAGCACTTGAAAACATTTCTCAACCAGAAAAAAACAATAATAGAAATGGCTGCAAAATAGAATTAATTTTTCTGTCTATTAATGCAGAAGGAAAATGTCTAATGGGTTGCAGATTTCTTCCTATTTGAATAGCGTGACCGTGACCGATTAAAAAGGAACCCTTCTGTTGAAGTTGCATTTCCTAAATTCTCTGCACCAGGGCAGGACCTGGGCTTGGGTGCCGGCTGCCTGGTTGTTTTATGTATGGAAAGGGAAATGACTTGCAAAGGGGTAGAGGATTCAGTGATGAGAAGGAGAACAGAGTTCTTTAAACCATTATTAAGACTAAGGCAGCAAGACTCCACTTGCCCAACTAACCATTGAATATTTTTGGCTGTCTGCCAGAATGCTCTAATATTTCTTTGAAGCTTTCTTTTACTTACTAAACTGGAGTAATTAAAGCGTACCTTTTCATCTTTACTTACACACACACACACACACACACACACACACACACACACACACGGTCCATTTTAGTTTGACATAGACATGCTTGTGGGGGGTGGGGGCAGCTGCAGATTCTCTCCAGAGTCATCTTCTGGGGACCATTGGCAACATCTAGGAGAGGTCCTAGGTGAAGGACTGGAGCTCCTTGGCTTCTGCGTTGGAAGAAGTTTCTAGGCGACTGGGAGCTGATCAGATTTACAAAGAATCTGTATGTTTAAAAATGAAATCAAACTTACCTTATCTGGCCTGATAGAAAGTTGACATTCCCAATTCAGCATTTTAGTCTTCTACCTCATCATAAGATATCTCTTTCAGGAAGATAAATTAAACACTATAAAAAGTGAGGAATAAAACAGTTGACACCTATACTATGGAATATATATATGCATATATATATATACACACACATATATATACACACATATAAAATATTTATATATAGACTATATAATATGTGTATATATACTATGGAATATATATAATTTTATATATAATATATATATGTAAATAAAATTAATAAGAACCCTTCCTCTCAAAAGACCTCTCAAAACGTGGTCTTTACCATGATTACTTGATAATATTCATTTTATTTTTTTAAGAATACTTACCAATGCCATTTCTTTTATCTTCCTTTCTCTCTAGGCCTCTAAAAATATTCAAATCATCACTACCTCTACTACCCAAATAATAATGAGAAAATAAGAAAACCCAAAATTTCTTTTCTCTTCAGTTATTGCATTTCTGCATTAACATCTGTTGATGCTGTTTTCTAATGTTTGGATTTAATTCGATACGTGTCCTTTTGAAGAAGGGGGAAAAAAAAGAAAGATCAATGATAAAGCAAAAATGTCTATAGGAGAATATGATATTTTTTCTCACATGATGCTCAGTATAATACATGACTTTTATAATTCTTGACTTTCTACCTCTATCTAGAATCATGTTGGTCCCTAAGCAAGCTATATGATAATAGTGACAAATCTGACTTTTTTCATGAGACTTGACCATCAGACCCACATTTATTACTATTCTTGCTCCAATAAGAAACTTGAGTTCAACATATTTCATGGCAAGAGCACAGCCATCTGCTGCTCTGAAGGAGAAATTCTTGCCCTTCCTCCACCCATGGGCATTCAGGTAACTGAAAAATGATCTGATAGTTTTACACAAATCAGTAGATAAAATGCAACATCCTCCTTGATGGATGGGAATTAGAGTTAAGGAGAAGAAGTTGGGAAATCCCAAGGCTGGAACTCACAGATTCTCTAAAAATCTTTCAGAGTCCCAAGTTGCTCCAAGGTGACAACATTTTAACAACAGATTCTACCTGTAAAAAAAATTGCTTAAAAAGGCGAGTTGCAACACATTTGTTCTGGTAGTTCTGAGTGTTGAGTTTTCCACCAGCAGGTGGAGGACCACTGCTTGAAGAGAGTGGCTGCAGACGTGCCTACTGGTAGCAGCTGGCTGGAAATCAACCTGTTTTTATTGACCTGTTCATTGATATTAATTTTCTCTGGCACTTAAACCACTGAATTTGTGGCTTTTCAATGTAAAAGAGGATTGATTGTAATCTCTGCGGTCTCTTCCAGCAGGATGCCTAGATTTTGATGATGAGATGAGGGAGAGGCTTGCGTTTTGGGATTGAATTGTACTGACAACGGCTCTGTCCTAATTGTTTCCATGAGTTACAGGACCAGGATCACCAGATCCAAGATATTGTATTAGACAGATTTTCATCACTATCCTGAAATACCGGACACTGGCTGCTTATTTTAAAAGGAGGATTATTTAGCAGACAGTTGTGGAGCTTCAAAGGCATGGTGCCTGCAGTGACTCTGGTGGATGGTGGTGGGCAGTGCACATGGAGGAAGAGTCACATCTCCAGCCAGGAAGCAGAGACACTGGGGTCCCACAACCTTTCTCAAAAGCCCACCCTCATTGACCTAAGGACCTCACACCAGGCCCCACCACTTCAAGGTCTGAAGCACTTCCCAATAATGCCAACCTGGGAACCAAGCCTTTAATCACACAAACCTTTGCTGGGGACAGAAACCACATTCAAACCACACTGGATGAGTTCATATTTTAAAAAAGTATTTTAGTTAATATTTGATTTTAGCCAATAAAATATTATAAAATTTATTTTGGGGGGTCAAATGAATAGCTTCAAAGGTAAATTTTTCTCAATTCAAATATTCTGTTAAGAATAGAGATCAGATATAGGTGTGGTGCATGCCTGTAATCCCAGCAGTTCAGGAGGCTGAGGCAAGAGGATCACAAGTTCAAAGCCAGCCTCAGCAACTTAGTGAAACCCTAAGCAACTTAACAAGACCTGGTCTCAAAATAGAATAATAAAAAAGGGCTGGTGATGTGGCTCAGTAGTTAAGAGGCTTAGGTTCAATCCCTAATAGAGAGAGAGAGAGAGAGAGAGAGAGAGAGAGAGAGAGAGAGAGAGAGAGATATCATTGGAGTGGAGTAGAGAAAGGAGATTGAGGGGGGGAGAGGAGAAATGGGAAAAGAGGAACAACATTGGAATAAAACTGACCATACTATCCTGTGAACACATATGAATATACCACAGTGAATTTCATCTTTATGCATATCCATAATGTACTAATTTAAAAAAGAACTATAAATAAATGGGAGAAAGATCAGTAAAGTAGAGCAAAGGGAAAGGGGAAGGGAGAGAAGGGAAAAGTGAAAGTACTGGGGACTGAATTGGAGCAAATTTTATTCCATGCATGTATAATTATGTCAAAATCAACCCCAATGCTATGTATAACTAAAATCAACTAATAAAAACAAAAAGCAAAATGATATTAATATTCCATTGACTGTTTTGATTTCCATTATTTTGAGTAAATTGAGAACTGTCTGGGCTGTAGTTGCCAACACTTTCTATTGAAATCCCATTAATATGACAAAGTCCATAAACAAAATACCCCAGGACTTAACTTCTAAGTAGATAGTCCAGTGCTCAGAATGAGCCTTCTGATTTTAAAACCAGTTTCCTTATTACCTTGCCATATACATGTGTGCTTTGTATTTTCTGCTGCTGAAGTTGCTGGGGTAACATTTCAAGGTTTTGCATTTCTGTTTATGTATGAGCCTCATCTACGACTTTCTTCTTATGCATTATCCTTGTCTGATTGGGTAGCAACTTTATACCAAGTAATTAATGGTTTTCTGGATGATTTCTTGCTTATTCATTTTCTATTGCATTTAGTTTGACTCTATCATTGTATTTGCTGTTTTTAAAAGTTTGACAGCTTTTGTTATTTGTTTTCTAGCTGAAAATTTGACTACTTTTTATAATCATTTATTTTCTTTTTTAAATGGACACTGTTATGATTAACTAGGGCTACTTTTGTTGCATTAGACAGTTTTAAAAACATGTTACTATTATCATTTTAGTATGATATTTTCATTATTTGGTTTTATTTATTTTAACTTTATTTTGTGATTTCCAATGTGATTCTCTTGTTAAGCTAATAAGTTATTTAAGCATGCTCATTTAAGTTTCTTAATGTGGAGAGCTTTCATTTTTTTTATTGCTGAATTCTATTTTATGTTTCTTCTTCTTAAGGTATGGCCTTTGTGACATTGCTTTAAATTTTTTTTTCTTAATTTATGGCACATATATTTTGCATATATTTTATGTAGACTTAATAATATTACATGTCTTCTGTGATTAATTCAAGATTTATTTAAATATAAATTATACATCTGTATTTTATCACAGATACATTACATATCAAGATTCACAATTTTACTCTGCAAATAATTTACATACTTAATATTTTTGTCTGCTTATGAGGGAAATGTATTAAAATATTTCCCTATGATTTTTTTCTCATAGCTCTGTTTTTTTTTTTTTATTTTATATACCTCAAAGTCATTGTTAAACGCATAAGGTGGGTAGTATTATCGTTTTTGTTAGTAACATTGTCTTGACCTTTAATGATACTCTGATGATTTTATAACGTAGTCACAAAAGATGTGGAAGCTAGTTAAGAGCTTTAGTTAATTGGAATTATGTAGGATTTACTTGATACAACTCTACAGCTTCTGGTTCTTTATTTCAAGTCTTTTTGATCTTGTTAAAGTCATGTTTTGTCTAGTTGATCCAATTGATAATCCAATAATAACTGAGTTTACTTTGTTTACAATAATCCTGCTATATTGGATTTCTACCATTTTTTGTTTTTTCATAGCTTGTTTTCCTTCCCTTTTCTGACTTGCATTAGTTTGATAAATATTTCTATACTTTTGTCCTCCATGCTGAAATGATTTAAAACTGTTGTTTCCTGTATATTGTTTTTATTTTTGTTTATATTTGCTGTTCATATTTAATTTTTAACAAATATACTTAGTTATAAAATTTTCTAAAAAAATTCAAATTTATTTAATATTTCTAATCACCTCTCGAATACAATGACCTTAGCATTTTTGACTATCCAATAACCAACCTCACTCTATTTTATATTGCTACTTCAAGTTTCTCTTTCAAATTGAAAAGTATAAGCAAAATATTATGACTGATATCATTACTACAACTTACTGGCCTATTTTATCAAGATTTATACATATGATTGTTTCTTAAGCCTTATTTCTTTCGAAGGACTAACTTTTCCTTGGAGTATCATTAATAATGAGGGTGGTGTTTAATAATAATGGGTGGTAGCTCTCTTTGTGTAGGCCTAAAATGACTTATTTGGGGCTCATTCTTGAATAAGGTTTATATATAAAATTGTAGGCCAATTATTTTCTTTTAGGCTTTGAAGATGCTGTTCTATTGTTTCCTGCCATCTGTAGCTGCTGATAAGAAGCTAAATTGTCCTCTCTTTGTAGTTCATCTTTTCTTTCATAGCATTTACCAATTTTCCTCTTTCTTTAGTTTTCATTCTTTCATTACCATGTTTCTAGGCATTAAGTTATTTATCCTTCTTGACAAGGTAAGTGCACTGTGATCTTCCAAAAGTCTTTTATTCCGAAAAATTATCATTTACTGTATATTTAAAATTATTTTAATTTTTAATATTTCTGTCTTTTTGTGCCAGATTTGGGGCAAATCCTTTAGTACCATTCATCAACTTCAAATTGCTTTGAGCTTTATCGATCTAGAATTTAGTTTGTCATGTGAACTTTGAAATTTTGAAGTCTTTTTGTCTGAAATGTCTTTATTTTTCACTTTCACAATATTTTCTCAGTCACTTCTTGTTCCCTGAAGTTTTTGTTCTGTCATTTTTTTTTTCTTTCACAAGGATTTTTGATCCTTTATTCATCCATTTAAGTCTCCTAAATATTTTCAAGTTTGGATGGACTATGAATGCTAATTTTTTCCTGGGTGAAGTCACATTTTAATAGTATGGATGAATGTGGTTGACTGTATTGCTTTAGAACTTCTCACCATGTGTTTTGACGTGTTGGTTTGTAGACATGTTTTGAATGGAGAGTTAGTTGTGTTTTGTCTCTGTCACTCTCTCTCCTTCTTTCTCTTCCCCCTATTCTTCTCAATTATTGAGAAGCTCTGACCAGTGAGATGACTCTTTCCAGTCTTCCAGGCCAGGAGTTGGGACCTTGGCTTTGTCATGTCTCTCTGGAGCTCCTCCCAGGTGGCACATGGAGACACCACAGGTCGGGCTGCATGGTTCATCATCTGGGCTTGAGGTGATGGCTCTGTCCTCCACCCTCCCCAGGACCCCACAGTCGTGGAAGACACAGTACCCACCTGTGGCCAGCAGCTGTTGTTCCCTCAGCTTTCTTTCATTGGTAGGGATGCTGATCTCTGTTCCCCTGTATCAGGGGAGACATTTTGCCCTCTGATACCCTTCAAGCATCCAATTCCTGGCCCCTGGCTTTTCTCTATGATGGAGCTGGGCCAGCTTTGGCCTTCAGTCCTGCTCACCTTTGGGTTCCTTTCTAATTCTAGTCCATAGAGATGTTTCTGAGCCTGTGTCTATCTTTCTGGTAATTTTTATTTTTATATTTTATCTACCATTAACATGTATCTGGAACAGAAGAGGATTGTCAAAGCCCATGAAAATATTATTTTGACTAGGAGTTTCTATTTTTATTTGAATGTCTATTTAGTGACTCTATTTCTTATTTTGTACAAAGTTTATATAAGATCCAATCATCGTTCTTTAGTCTACTCCTGTACTAACTTTATATTCAGGTTTTAAAATTCTTCAAAATTTTAGAAGATAAGTTTTCCAACAAATCTGGCATTTTAGCTCACTTACAAAGTATCAATTCTTCTGAATACCAATGTTTAAGATTAAGACAGAGTAAAATAAACTTTTCAATTTAAAATCTTCCTTTGTTGGTATATTTTCTGACTTAGTGGGTTCTGCCCCATAGACACAAATTATATTTGATATGAAATACTCAGAAATTTCATTAAAATGGTGGTTTTCATGGAAGGGGGATAGTCTTAAAATGTCCATGTGATTATATAATATTATTAATGTTGATAACAAAGAGAATGTGTTTATTAAAATGATGTGCTGAAAAGTGAAATAAATGACAAAGTAGAGAGAATACATGAGAATACATATTTTCATTAAGCAGTTAGGCAGGATGTATAACTTATTCATGCAATTTGTTCAGTTTTAGAATACTTTAGTTTGGTAAAGCAAATACAGATGTCATGGTTTTGATATTAGATGTTCCTCCAAAAGCTCTCACCTTACTTCAGGAACATTCAGAAGTGAAATAGTTGTATTATGGAAACTCTAACCTGATCAATCCTTTCAAAAGAGAATGGACTGACTGGGTGATAACTGTAGGTAGGTGGGTTGTGGCGGGAGGAGAGGGGTCACGGGGAGTGTACCCTGGAAGGATCCATCTTCCTGTGGCTCCTTCCTCTTTCCCTTTCTGCTTCCCAAGGGCCACAAAGTGGGCAGCTTTCCTTTGCTGCATGCTTTGGCCTCCCCTAAGGCCCAGAGTAAGTCATCAGCCAACCAGGTTCAGTTGAACCTCCAAAACTATAATCTAAAATAAACTTTTCTACCTCTTAAGTTGTTCTTATCAGATATTTTGTTCATGGTGATGAAAAGCTGACTGACACAAGAGGTAAACTAAAAATAATAGTAGAAGCATTATATTCTTCATTCTGGGGAAAAAAATACTTAATCTTAAAAAATAAAAAAAAAGTTTAAGATTTTTTTTTTTTAGTATTTATTTGACTTGCTGTGGTTTGGGGGTACAAAGTGTCCCCTGAAAGCTTATTAGTGAGAAAATACGGGAATATTTAGAGATAAAATGAATAGATTATGAGAGCTGTACAAAATAGTGGATTAATCCATTTGATGGATTAATAATTTAATGGATTAATGGGTGGTAACTGTGGGAAGGTAGGGCATGGCTGGAAAAAGTAGATCATTGGAGCGTGCCCATGAGGATTATATTAGACCTGAATCTTTTCACTTAAGCTTTCTGTTTCCTTGTTGTCATGTCCTGAGTGGCTTTGCTCTGCCATTCCCTTCCACCATGATGTTATGCCTCATCTGAGGCCAGAGTGGTGGAATCAGCTGACCATGTACTGAACCTCTGAAACTGTAAGCCAAAATAAGCATTTTCTCCTCTTAAGTTGTTCTTGTCAGGTCTTTTGTTCGCAGCAACACAAAATTGACTAAAACTGACATTAATACCCAGAAGTGGGGTCGTGGCTGTGATTATCCTGACCATGTGGTTCAAAAGCATATGGAACTGGTTTGTGGGATGAGTTTGGTAAAGTTTGGAGATTCAGGCTTAGAATGTTGTAAGCTGAGCTCAAAAGGCAATTTTTGTGGTAACTCAGAAGTCTAGGATGCCAATAAAACTGTGGAAAGTAAAGACTGGACTCACGAGGACTCAGGGGAAGGAGAACTCCACTGGAAATTGGAATTCTCACAAAGAAGTTGTCTGCATATTGCCAATGTCCTGAGACTTTCTGGGAGATTGAATTTAAAGGTGATGGATGGACTAATTAACCTGGCTAAGGAAATTTTAAGGCAGCACAGCATTCAGGCAGTGACATGGGTATTATTGTGGCTTGTACTTAAGTTTAGTGTGCTAATCAAAAGCAGGAAGCAGAATAGAAAGTTCAAAAGTCTTGCAATTTGGTCATAAAAGTGTATGTAAAATTGGGGCCAAAGAAGTTGTGGTTGAAGAGATCACAGCCACTAAAATGATGCTAAGTAATTTAGATAGAGGTGATAGAAAATATGGGTTGAAGGCATTCCATTCAGAAGGGACCATAGAGGGACCCTGATTGCACATGGGCTCAAGGGAGTTTTTTCACTATGCTCAGTCTCCAAGGCCTTCAGAGCATGCTGCAGCTGTGGTTCCAGGACACCTGGCTGCAGCACTAGAGGGTGGCTGACCTTGCAATTGTCCTCTTGATGTTAGTTCTGAAGGAATGCAGGTTGCTGAAGTCAGGGGGTCATAGACACTTCCCTGAAGTTTCAAAGGAGGCTTGGGAGGCCTGGGAGGCCAGACAAGTGTAGCAGGGTTAGAATCCCTGCAGACAGCTCCTGAGAAAGCATGTGTGAAGCTGTGAGAACGAAGCCAAAATTGCCTCCACGGCTAAGAAATGAGAGATTAAGGAATGTCTGTGAAGAAAAGTTGCATGAATCTACCAGAAGCAAGCAAAAGGAGAGGCCATGTAGGCTGCAACCAGAAAGATTATAGAGGCAGAGCTGCATCAGCCCTTTGGAGAGAACATCATGATGATGTGTGCCCCAGATGCTGGACATGGAGCTACTGAACTGGTTTGCCCAGCTGAATTTTGGTCTTAGTTTAGTCCCTTCCCTTATTTCTATGCCCCTAGTTCTCCCTTTTGAAATGGAAATGCTTACTCTGTGCTTTTATATATTGGATATATTTAATTTGCTTCAATTTTACAAGGGGCTCACGGCTAAACATTTGCCTTGAGTCCCAGATAAGATTTTGGAAGTAAATTTTTTGGGCAATGCTGGAACTGTTAAGATTATAGGGACTCTTGGAAATGGACTAAATGTATTTTGCATTGTAAGATGGGCATGATTGTTTGGGGGCCAGGGGCAGAATGTTATGGTTTGGATATGAGGTATCTCCTAAAAGCTCATGAATGTGAAAATGCAAGAATGTTCAGAGGTAAAATGATTAGATTATGAGAACTAAGTTTAAGAGTACATTAACCTATTTGGTGGATTAATAATTTAAATGGATTAATGAGTGCTAGCTATCATATAAGCAGTTTTGTCTTACTTAGAAAAGATATGTTAAAGATTTGTCTAAGTGGTGCTTAAATCATAAGAAGTTCTTTTTAAATATTTATTTGATATAAAAATGTCAAGATGAGATGTTGAAGGCTCAATCAACCAGAATTCTTGGTTTGTTGAACTGGAATTTTGGGCTTTGCTGCTGAGACAATGTGACTGTCAAGGTGAATGCAGCCAAAATGGTATTCATGTGATCAACTCAAAAAGACATGAGAGGCTGAAAATTAGGAGAGCAACTTTAATAGATTATTGTGTCACTGAGAAAAAAAAAATTATGAGCTCAAATGCATGTCAAGCAGTCTGAGGGACTTGTATTGTTTGTTTTGTTTTGTGCCAAGGATTGAACTCAAGGGTGCTTAATCACTGAATTACATCCCTAGGCCCTTTTAAAAATATTTTGTTTAGAGGCAGGTTCTCACTAAGTTGCTTAGGGACTCAGTAAGTTGCTGAAGCTGGCCTCAAACTTGCAATTCTCCTGCCTCAACCTCCCCAGCCATTGTGATTATAGGCATGTATCAGCACACACAGCCTGACGGATTTGTTTTGCTTATTTATTTTTCTAAAACAAGTAGAAGTAAAAATTTTTTTAGAATAGTTTCAGGTTTACAGCAAAATTGAGTGAAAGACTCAGAGTAATATGCAAATTCTCCCACCCCTATCCATGCACAGACTTCCCCAATATTAACATCCCTCATCAAAGTGGTATTCTTGTTACAATCAAGGAAATTATATTGACATATCATTATCACCTAAAGTCTGCAGTTTTCATTAGAATGACTCTTGATATTGCACATTCTCTGGTTTTCATGCATGTTTAATGTCATGGGTCTACCATTTTGGTATTGTATAGAATCATTTTATTATTCTAAAAATATTTTGTTCTCTGCTTATTGTTCCTATGCTCCCTTCAACCCCTGGCAACCACTGACCTTTTTAACTGTCTCCATAGCTTGTCTTCTCCAGAATGTCATAGAGTTGGAATGCTATGGAATGTCATCTTTTCAGATTGGTGTCTTTCACTTAGTAATATGCAACTAAGATTCATCCATGTGTTTTCATGGCTTGATAGCTCACTTCTCTTTAGCACTGAATAACATTCCAGTGTTTGAATGAACTGCAGTTTATTTATTCATTCAGCTACTGAAGGACTTCTTGGTTCCTTCCAAGTTTTAGCAATTATGAAAACAGATGCTATAAATATCCATGTGAAGATTTTTGTGTGGATGTACATTTTCTGCTCATTTGGGTAAATGCCAAAAAGTGGGAATATAGAATCATATGATGTTTTTAACTTTTCAGTTCTGTGTTGTAAATGTATGTAAGAAAGATATCATAGAATATGATGCCCTATTTAGAAAGGGTAGATAGATAGTGGGCAGACTCTATGTTTTTTGAAGCTCATTCATGTCAGCATTTGCTCCTACAATGCAGGGAAACACGCCTTTGAAGACAGATCTAGCTGATATTAGCTGAAAGAGAGAATTCCAGAAATGAAACAGTATTGACCCTATTTTCTGACACCTGCTTTACTCTTTGAAGTTTCTAGCACTGTAGGAAAAATTATCTTTGGTCAACCCCTGGAATTGCTGACAATCTCATAGTCTTTCTGAAGCTTAATAAGTTACCGAAAAAACTCTACTATATATAACCTTTATAAATTTGACTTTAAAAAAATTATAAGTGAAATACTATTTTATTTGAATTGTGTTGAGCATAGTAAAAATTTTTCACTAATTTATGAAAGAAATGAAACTTTGAATGTTACAGTTTACATGTCCTAATGACTTATTTAAAAAAAAAAAATTGAGGGAGATATTTAAGCCCTTACCTGGAGAAATTTTATAAGAGCAAGAGTAACTAAAATGATGAAGAGTTCCTCTTAGTTTCTGCTACTTTTGCAGTTGTCTTGGATTCTGAGAACAGCCATACTGTTGAATCTAGCGGCTAAAAGTATAAAATGCCTCATACACCTGTCTGAAAGAAGAAGGTCCTGAAATAATTCTTACCTTTCCCATCTCCTGCTACTTCTCTTTTCTTTTATCTTTTCCTCCTTTTAAGAAAAAAATAGTACTTTGGAACAAATTGATTTTGTTAGATAGCACATTGATCATACTCCTAGCCTGAGGTTAGCGCATAACTTCAAAAACAATAATAACTAAGACAATCATCTAATTTTACTGAAATAAAACTGGAAATGTACACCCGACAAAATCATCACTGAGACTACTTTAGGTACGTTTGTGCTTGTACTTTATTCTCAATGACACAGTAATCTACTAAAGTTCCTCTCTCGATTTTTCTCTTTGCAATCTGGAAGAACAGATACACCAGTGATTGTGCTCATTTATAAAAGCATCCAAAACAAAATTGAACCCCAAGGCTGATAAGCTATAAAGATGCTGATCAGATCTGAGCAGAATGGACCATGCTTTGGGGCTTGCTCAGCTGAAGATGGTTCTAGAAGACTGATGGTTTTATATACACAATTACAAACACCACAGCTCTGTCAGATGAAGGGAAACTCATGAAATATGGGGCTGGCCCTTTATTAAGTAAAGAATGGCATTTTGTAGAGCACTTCCTAAGATTTAGTAATTTTTGGAGGAAATTAAATTCCCTTCATTCTTCAACAGAAGGCATAATCAAGCATTCTTACAATAAAGAAAAAGCCAAGATATGAGACTCTATACATAAATCAGAGATTATACATACATAGACACACTCACACACATATGCACACACACACACACACACACACACACACACACACAAAGACCAATTGATTTTCTTTACTGTCTAAAACTTAGATGAACCTTGTCAACTATATATAATTGTTACCTATAACCAGTGGAAGTTATAATCCGGAAGAAAATAGACACCTTCCCCCCCCCACCCCCCGGAGTTCCTCTCCAAAAGAGGTTGGATGTAAGAAAATCACTTGGAATTATTTTCTTTGTTTTTAGAAACACAAGTAACTAAAAACACAGTTAGTATAGTATGTATTAGTGTATGTATTATATATATAGTAACATAGTATGAAACAAGATAAAAACACAGTTAATATAGTATACATTAGTATATATATGTTACATATAGTAATATAGTATAAAAAAGGTTGATGTATAGTAATATAGTATAAAAACAAGATTGGTGTATAATAGGAGACTGATACTCATATATTAGAGATGATGTTGGTCCTTGATATAAAGCTTGAGTAAATCTTCTCCTGGTCATGATGTCCTAGCAAGCGTCATTAATTTTTAGATTCATTTTAAATAAATAAGACCTCAAATTTGTATTGCTGAAATACTTTGAGCCAAATAAAAAAATTTGCTCATTGACTAAATGCATGAGTATGAATGCCAATTTAATATTTTCTGGAGTCCTCAGCTTTATTTCACAATTCTACCAGTGAAATGATGATGAGAATCTGTTCTCTTTCCTAGAGTGGTCCCATTTATCTTTCCTGCTTGTAGCTGTTCCATGGTGAACTTCTATGCTCAGCTGGACCAGAGTCTTCAGAGTTTGCATGACTTTTCTGGGCTTCTCACTATCAAGAAACTAACCTGAGCCGGGCTTGGTGGCACATGCCTATAATCCCAGTGGCTCCAGAGGCTGAAACAGGAGGATTATGAGTTCAAAGCCAGCCTCAGCAACAGTGAGGCGCTAAGCAACGCAGAGAGATCCTGTCTCTAAATAAATACAAAAAGAGCTGGGGATGTGGCTCAGTGGTCGAATGCCCCTGAGTTCAATCCCCGGTATCAAAAAAGAAAAAAAGAAAGAAAAAAAAAAATAAAAGAAACTAACCTGGATCCCTCACCCGCACAAATTTAAATAATAACAGCTTCCTCTTGCGGAAGTAAGATAATGAAACCAAAATGATTCAGATTCTCCAAACACCAAATTTAAAAAATTGTGGTAGTCTTGGTGAATAATTTGCATTAAAGTGAAGGAAATTATATACATACATGTGCAGGACAGAAAAGTTTTTTTTTTTTTTTTTTTTTGAGAGAGATGTACTTATTTTATAGATGTGCAAACTTAATTTAAATTAAAATGTCAGAATAAGGATATCTAGAACAGACTGGTCCCTTGCATTTTCAAGTTTTCAAGCAGGAAACAAACAAACACAAATGGATGTCCACATATGCTATGTGTATATGTTTAAGATTTAACAAGATCATAAAGGTGGGGCTCTGTTTCAATAGGATTAGTGTCCATCTAAGAAGAGATACCACACAGCTCAAGTATTCTCAATAGATAGGTCCCCCTTCCCACCTTGACAAATGTGTTAGAATAAACCGAAAGGCCCGATTTGAATTTGTATTCTAGAATTCCTAGGAGCTCTGTGCTGCACCATGATGTCCAGAAGGGCTAGATATCAGCCTCTGGCTGTATCTTGTTCCCTGTCTCTTCCAAGATGCACCCAAGGAACCCTGCAGGAAGCCTTGTGTGGCGATTCCAGCCTGCATCTCCCTCACCACCTTGCTGTAGGTATGTATGTTTTCAAGTATTTTTTGCTTCTTTTCAGGAACAAGTTAATTTATCATAAGCCTGTAGTTTAGATTTAGGAGAGTGTGGTGCACTGTAAGAACTCCACATTCTAATTCATGGAATCAGTGAATATGTTACATACTGTGGTAAAGAGCAAATAAGGTCCTGTACGAAATTTAACATTGCTCATTAACAGGAAAAAAAAAATTATCCTGCATTATCCAAGTAGACCAGAAACAATAGCAAAGATTCTTAACAGTGAAAGGGGAGGCAGAGCAGGTGAGAATGAAGTGATCTGAGAAGAGCTCAACCCGCCATTGTTGTTGCTGGCTTTGAAGACATAAAAACGCAAGACATCCTGTCATTAGACAACATGACACATCTGGAGTACATTTTATGTTAAGTGATGCAACTTAGGCACAGAAGGGCAAACACGGCATGACTGCGTGGAATCCAAGAAAGGTGACTTAAAAGAACTTGAGAGTAGAATGCTGGTTACCAGGTATGGGGGAGAGGAGGGGAAGGGGGACCCGGAAGGAGCTGGTCAATAGGGCCAATGTTACAGTTAGATGGGAGAAAGAAGTTCTGGTCAATATCATTAACAAAAGTGCACAGTGCATATCAGAATAGTTATGAGAGGATTTTTAATATAAAAATACCATAAAGAAATGATAAATGTTTAAGGTAATGGATATGCTAATTACCCTGATCACTGCCCAAATATTCACATGAATCAAAAATTCCATTGTACTCCATAAATACGACCAGATATATGCCAATCAAAAAAGCTGAATTAATTTTAAAAAACAGTTGGAGGAAGGGGGTCACAAGCCAAAGAATTTAGTGGTCCTCAAAACCTATAAAAGGCAAGGAAACAAATTTTTCCCTAGGGAAAGAAATGCCAACCCCACCAGAACCTTGACTCAGTGAAATCCCTGTCTGACTTCAGACTTCCAAAGAGCTAAGATTTTAAGACACCAAGTTTATGGTAATTTGTTGCATTAGCAATGGAGAACTAAGGCGGGGATAAATACAGGAGATGCTTGGAAAAATTTAGAATGATAGTGTGTCCCCCCCCTCTCCCTTTCTGGTACCAGGAATTGAACCCAGGGGTACTTAAACACTGAGCCACATCCCCAGCCCTTTTTATTTTTATTTATTTTTTTAAATTTAGGAACAGGACCTCACTAAGTTGTTGAGGCTGGACTCAAATTTGTGATCCTCCTGCCTCAGTCTCCCGAATCACTGGGATTACAGGTGTGCGCCACCATGCCCAGCAAATGTTCTGTCTTTGATTGGCATTTATTAAAATATAGACAAATTCACAATTAGGAAAAAACTGTTCTCAGCTACGAGGTATAACATAATGATTTGATTATAAAATACATATACATATGCAAAGGAAGTCTTGTGTGGATGTATGTGTTTAGTTGATGGACATATTAGTTCCATTAATTACATTGGTGTGTCTTAGTAAATTTTAACTTAAATTTAGATCCTTAATTGAGTTATTTCAAATGGCTTCAAAAGGATTACCATGCTGCAGCAGCATTAATATTTTAAAAATACTATATGTAGCAGCTTATGAAAGCAATAAAATTACCAAATCCTTTGGAACAGTTTGTAGAACTTTCTAGAAGTTATGATAATTGTTAAATGAGCACTATTTTTCAGTGGCTTTACATTATTTATCCAAACACCTACTTTCAAATGAAGCTTATCTATATGCTATTAATACATAATTCTATTAAGGAAGAGATGATAGGTTTAACCAAACAGCAAATACAGAAGAAATCTCAGTAGTCTCTGAAGGGCTTCAATATATACACTTAATCCTAAAAGTAGAAAAGTGGTCAAAATTTTGACTATGGGTAATGAAAAAATGACTTGTCTCTGATGCTCTGTATCAGTGCAAGTGGTCCAGGTTGGACTCAGAATTCTGAGTTCATTCCTTCCTTCCTCCCTTCCTCTTTCCAAAGGAAAGGATTTGCTTCCCATTTTTATGAAGAAGAAAACACTAGAGAATTTGGGAGGAATGGATCCTACAGTTTACTAATTAAAAATTCATCTATACTTAAAATGTTGTTCACTTTCCCTGGAAAGTAGTTATTAAATTGTGTGTGTGTGTGTGTGTGTGTGTGTGTGTGTGTGCATACATTCAATTATATGAAGAATTCCAGTTTTCAATGAAGGAAAAAGAAAAGCATCCTCATAACTTTGAGTTTCTGCTTGACCTGGCGTATATGGAAGTTCTATAAAGTGTTTAAAAAAAAAAAAATGTCAAGGAGATATCCGAGAGATTTTAGAAACTAAATCCCTTTAAGACTTTAGCTTTAAACCCAAGTGTAAAAATCAGAGTGTTTCCTGTTACACAAAGAGCAGGCCTGGATCCCTATCAAAGGCATTTTTAAAACTGAATTTTCCTCACGCTGGGTGGCTTTCCCTTCTCCTCCTCCCACCTTTTTTCTTTCTTTCTTTTTTTTTTTTAATCAAGTCTAGGAAACCTGCGTGAAGTTCTCCAGTCGCGGGCCTCCTACTCCTCCGCATGCAGAGGGCTGTCTGGTCTATTTTTAAAGTCTCCGGGGAAGGCGCTGCCACAACTTCCTTGTGAATCTCTGACTCGTACCTGGCAATCTTCCCCTCCCAGGGTCCCCAGGCTGGTCTTCCTCCCTTGCTTAAGAATTTATTATAGATCAAATTATTTTAGGGTTCTGAATATATTGTTATATTTAAACGATACTTTCCCCCAAAGGGGCTCAATTAAAAGCGCAGGATGTCTGTGCGGGAGAGCGCTGTGGTCCAGGAGAGGTGTTCCAGGAATAGAAAGGAGGGACTCCGGAGATAAACAGAAACCCAAGTCTTTGCAGGTCACCTCTTCCAAACGTTTTCAAAGCAACTGGGATCCAAGTATCCCTTCTTTCTCCTTATTCCCTTCTGGAATTGCAAGCTTTGGAGGATGAAGGTCCCCGCTCCACCCTGTCCTAGGACCAGAATCTTGACCTTGCATTTCTTCGTCAGACAGCCACAGTGGTGCTTACCTACCTCGATTTTTAATGGAGGTTCTTTAATATTTGCATGGCATTTTCAAAGATGTTAAACCTAAGTTAGACACGGAAAGGCTCGATGTTATTTTTCAAGGTGTTTTTGTTATTTCCACTACAAATTACACAAAATTGTGGGAGACAGTTGTGATCTAGTTTTACCATATAATTATGTGTTGGCATTCACAAGGAGAAAAAAATCCTTTTTTAAAGTTTTCACTTTTCTCTCTCATTCTCTACTACCTTTATATTGGCATTCTATGTTAGGAAAAAAGCACCACAATATAACTAGAAAAACCTCCTTATTGTTATTAAATACATTGCTATTAAATACTACCCATAAATTTCTAATAAAAAATCAATGTAGTTAACTTATTTCATCAGTCAACTTATTAGTTTATATACTTATGCTGTGTTTTACTGTTTATTTACTTTGCTCTTGGAGAGGGAATATACCCTTAGTGGCTTTATGACCACCCATAGTTCATTACAAAAGTTTTTATGTCTAAGAAAAATATTGGTTCTAGTTTTTGTGTTACGACTTCTTTTTTAGTGATCATAAAAACATATGTTAAATGATTACACTTTGCGAAGTTTCTCTTGCTTCCCGTTAACAGGAAAATTATCTTTATGATGCACAAGTAGTTCTTGTCTGCTGATATTTTGATGATAGAATAACAGGTTACATTTAAATATTCAAGGTCAATTTATTGTTCTATTTGTCAATAATTTGGGGAAGGGATTTAGAGACCCATTGCCTTCACTAAATTATTACAGACCTTACTGAGCTCCTTGGGTTATGGGAGATTTTCCATGTGTGGTTTGTCTTTCACCTTCTGACACTGTTCCCATTGTTCCATTTTAGGAATAGATTTAGGTACACTGCAGCATGAGACTTTTAGAGCTGACAAATACAAAGTAGTCTCCCCTTATCCACAGGGGATGCTTTCCAAGACCCCCAAGGATTGCCTAAAACTGTGGATAGTATTGAATCTTACAAATGCTATGTTTTTCTTTACATACCTATGATAAAGTTTAATTTATGAATTAAACACAGTAAGAGATTAACAACTAGTGATACCATAGAACAATTATAACAATATAATTGTATAAATGTGAATACCATTATATATGTATATACATATATACAATGTATATATATACAATTATATATTATTATACATACTTACAATGTATATATATAATTGTATATTATTATATATCATTTCATCATAAATGAAAGTTGTATAAATGTCGTCTCTCTTTCTAAAAGGGTTACTGGAGCATAAACTTGCAATACGATTACAGTGGATATGATATAACGGGGACAGCTACTATGATGACACCAACATGCAGGTAGTATGTACCACAAGATTGCATTGGATAAAGGGGTGATTCATGTCCCAGGTGGGATAGAGCATGATGGCATGAGATTTCATCAAACCCCTTGATATAGTGCATAATTGAAAAAATATGAATTATTTATTTCTTGATTTTTCCACATAATGTTTTTGAAATGGGATTACTCTGAGATAACTAAAACCTCAGGACTATTGAGGATTATTGTATAACACTCTTTTGCTCCTTCTATAGTCCAGTTCTGTTATTTTAAAACAATGATTCTCTTTCTCTTTCTTTCTTTCTGAGAAAAAGGAAAAAGGTTTATTGCTTTGCTAGCAAAGGAGAAACACAGATAACTCCTGTCCCACCAGTTGTGATTCTGTCCTTCAGCAGGAACAGGGGGCTTTTAAAGAGGTGATTCAAAGGCTACATTCCACGTGTTCTCTGTTGGAGTTGCAATTCTCTTGTTAATTTGGGAGACAGTCATTTCTGAGATCTTCTGGTGCCATCCCCAAAGTGTGGATTATTTTGTTCCTTTGGTGTGTGTATGTATTCAAGGACAGATTAACTCTGCCTAGGATCGGGAAGCAAGGTAATCCTGTTTCCCCTGAGATTAGGGAGGAACAGGGAGAGAAGAAGAGAAAGAAACATGTCCAATTAAAAAATAAGTTGCAGTGGCAGAGCAGCAAGGACTATATTTAAAGCATAAAGTGGATCATTGTTACAAAGTCGTTGTAACACCATTGGCCATTTGGCAGCCTCTGCAAAGGGATCTTCAAGGAAGCGGAAAGAAAAGGATGTGTGCCCTATGTATGCCTTGTCCAGTCCCCTGCCATCTGCCACTGTGGACCTCTGCACTGCTCTGATGCTGAATGCCCTTAACTGTCCACACCCCCACCTGATAGAACAAGGACTTTGGGTTACTTCCCCAACTTCATCCCCTTTCAGCAGGAAGCAGTTTTGAGATGTCTTCACCTATTTTCCATAGAAATGGAATGTAGAAATTGACAGTGGGGAATTGTAACAGTGGTCCACTTTATGCTTTCAATATAGCCCTTGCTGCTCTTTTGTTGTTGTTGTTGAACCAGGGATTGAACCCAAGGGCACTTAACCACTGAACCACATCCCCATCCCTTTTTAGTTTTTTTTCTTTTCTTTTCTCTCTCTCCCTCCCCTCCCCTCTTTTTCTTTTTCTTTTCTTTTCTTTCTTTCTTTCTTTCTTTTTTTTTTTTTTTTTTAGACAGCGTCTCTCTAGGTTGCTTAAGACTTTGCTAAATTGCTAAGTCTGCCTGTGAACCTGCGATCCTCCTGCCTCAGCCTCTCAAGACACCGGGATTATAAATGTACCCCATGCCCGGCCTGATTTTTAAAACACATTCTCCAGATCATTATTTCTCTTCCCCCTTTCATTTTCATGAACAACTCAAGCCTGGAGCAATGGTTAACAGTAGCAGAGTTTCTGTGCACTGTCTGTTTTTCTGTCCTACCCTCATCTGCTCCAGGAAGATGGAGTCTGGAGGATTGTTAATCCTCTTGTTTTCTGGGTAAGAAGGAAGAATGTTAGCATTAGTATTAAAAGGAAAACGTAGCTTGGGAATGTGGTTCATTGTATCGAGATGCAGAGAATTCAGCTGAAAGTTCATATTTCGGCAAGCAACAGACTCCAAATTTCTTATTTCTCAATTCTTTTCTGTAATACTTAGCTGTTATTCATCTTGGGTTTATGTCCCATTTTCTAGACTTTAAAGAGAAGATATAAACAGTCTTTAGAAAAGATTTTTAAATGCTTTGCAGTTCTTAATGAAATGTGTCATATTAATGCAAAAGCTTCTGTTGCTCACTATTCATATCATCCCATCCCAGTTGATCTTTGTTTTGCTTTTAATAATAGTTTATCCAGTTTGTAACAGATTGTAATAGAGGAACTGACTTGTTATGTGATGTGATTGTATGTATGTGAGAGGGGGTTTATGTTACTTAAATTTCTTCACACTAAAGTCACAATTCTCAGTGGACTATTAATTGAACAATAGGGAAAGAGATTATCTTATTTTTTAACCATTAGAATACAATTAAATGCAATTTCAATGATTTTGAAATGAGGAAATTATGCTACTTACAATCCCTCGCTTTGTTAATCTGCTAGTATAACTACATTAAAAAGTGTTTTTTCTTTGTTTTAGTGGTATCATGCCCTAAAAAGTATAATACATGTAGGCAAAGAACTTGTGGTCTACATCATTTTTTTTTATAATTTTAATTTTTTTATATATGACAACAGAATGCATTACAATTTATATTACACATATAGAGCACAATTTTTTATATCTCTGGTCATATACAAAGTAGAGTCACCTCATTCGTATCTTCATACATGTACTTAGGGTAATGATGACCATCACATTTCACCATCTTTTCTACCCATATGTCCCCTCCCTTTTCCTCCCTCCCCTTTTCCCTTTGCCCTATCTAGAGTTCATCTAATCCTCCTACCCCCCCCCCCCAGCATATTATGAATTAACCAAAATACTTTTAAAAAATCTCCGGTTTCTTTGTATTATCTGAGTCTAAAATAAATACTAAAGTTGAGATTCATTTGCTTGAAATATGGATTCAGTGCAAGATATTGGAACATGCTGTAGGAAAAAAAATCATTAAGAAATGTACATGAAGGATCTATTGCGTATTTCTCTTTGAGGAGAGCAAAAGGAAATCTGCTGCTGCTGATACCACTTGAAAGCTTCTTCAGCCAAGTGGTGTGAACACTTATTTCTTAACAGAAAACTGATTTTAAATGTTGGGGTTAGAAAACCTACTCAACATTTTTTTTAACTGC
The DNA here is from genome assembly GCA_025594165.1 of Tamias sibiricus. Classification (NCBI taxonomy): domain Eukaryota; kingdom Metazoa; phylum Chordata; class Mammalia; order Rodentia; family Sciuridae; genus Tamias; species Tamias sibiricus. Next base: position 9,735,968 of record CM046666.1, read on the forward strand.
TCTAGCTTTAATTCATAATTACAAGCTTATTCCAATCTCTGCATAATGAAACCACATTTTTAGACCAACAGCTGTTATCTACTTTTGCTGGTAGCCTTGGGGTATGAATATTTTAATATTCATTTTCTATGTGCAGATAAACTAAATACTTCCTACTGGAAGCCTATCAAATTAATCACAAAAGAATCTTAGTTGCTGTCCTTTCTTCCATGCAACTCATGTTTTAAAAACTGCTCACTCTCTGTGCTATTTTCCACAACTCTGAAAGTGGGTTTAATAGAAGTTACAAAGGAGAATATGGTGAAATGCATGAATAGATAAAACAGCATGGAAAAGATTAGAGATATGGTGTTTTAAGGATGAGTCCTTCTGTCCCCTTCTATTTTGTGGAAAATCAGGTTGAGACTCAGTATTTTGCTTACGGCAATGTTTTAACAGCTGGTTTTGTTGGAAGGCTGTGAGTTTCACTTATTTCAATGGTATTAGGTCCTCATATGCAAATGATGTGTCCTAAAGGTAGATTTCTCTTTCACCTTTCCGGGCATCATCTCACAAACACCAAGGTGATCATAAAGCATGTGATAGCTTTTGTTTGTGGATGACCCATGAATGAATAGAGCATAAAAGTTCTGTAGTCAAATCTGAAAGTGTTTACTGTGAAGCAGTTGGTCCAAGCCTGGTAGAAGATCTCTCAAGTGAAAGCAGTAGTTGCATTTGTAGTTAAGGTTGGTGGATGTTGAGATTGGGGATGGACTGGGTGTGGTGGTGCCTGCCTGTGATTCCAGTGGCTTAGGAGGCTGAGGCAGGAGGATTGTGAGTTCAAAGGCAGCCTCAGCAACTTAGTGAGGACCTAAGCCACTTAGTGAGACCCTATCTCTACATAAAAATATAAAAGGACTGGGGATGTGATTCAGTGGTTAAGTGTCTCTGAGTTTAATCCCTGGTACCAAAGGAAAAAAAAATTGAGAATGGTCCACATGCATTCTTCATATGTTCATGCATTCTGTTGGAAGCTATTTAGCCCATTTCTGCATTTACATATAATAAAATAATCAACATCTTTATAATCAATATGAAAGATCATAATACAATACAATAACCAATCATTTTAAAATCAGTAATCAATATAATGATCTGTATCATTGGCTGATCCAGATCAAATCTCATGAATGTAAAGCCATAACTAATTAAACATGGTTGAGAGGCCTAGGCATGGGAATGGAAAAAGTAAAGATGGGGCAGGGGAGCACATAAAATGGTCTGCATGTTGTTTGTCTAGTTAGGAGGAGCAGGATTCTTCCGTGAAAGCTTATTTGGCCTCAGTGAGCACACTTGTGACCATGTCTTATGTTATCTTTCTTTTGGAACCTACATTCTTGACTCTTGGGAGAGCAGAATACAAACACTCAGGCTCTGAATTTTCCAGAAACAGATGGCTTCCCCATTTTGTTAAGGGGATGCATTTCATGGGTCTCGATGGTGAGAGGAGATAGAAGCATCTAACCCTTTGCAGTGCCTGAGACAGCTAACATTGTCATGCCCATATTTTCCTTGGGCATTTCCCTCCTTGGGCATTCCCCTGTGCCTTTTGATGTTGACTTGTGAAGTCCCTGAGTGATGCTGGGGGGAAATCTCTTTATCTTACCACTATTTCTCATTTTCCCTTCTCCTTTCTCTCAAGTCTTAATAACACTTGCCGTTCCCTCCGCGCTATCTTCAGTGGGATTCCAGCCTTCTCTGAGATCTTGCAAACCTGGGCCTGTCCCAGATCTCACACTGTTAGTATATTTGATTCATATTCTTCCTTTTCCACCATTGTTCTCGGTGACATTGACTTTGAACTCATAGTTACAACATTTTCAGCATCTACTTCACTGCTGACCGCCATGCTCTAGAATGTTCCATTGTATGCCATCTTTCAACCTCTGAAGTTTCAGTATGGGTGGGCTCCTTTTAAGCCCAATGGCTATGCCCTCCATCTCTCCCTTTCTTTCCCGTCATACCTGCTTCTCAGTGACTCCTCCTGACCCACCCACATCTTCTTCCGTTTTGCCCAGTCTTCTTCCTTCTTATGACTGTGTCCCATCCCCCAACAACAAGACCATCTCTGGTTTTAGTGGCTTCTACATGTCATCCAGACTCCTTCACTCTCTTGATTTCAGACAAACCATCAATATCAGCCCATTGAAAATCATTTCTGAATCTACTTTATCCACACCACTCTTCATGTCACAGATTACCACCAGGAAATAAAAAGGTGGGGGGAATGATTTCTAGCCAGGCATGGGGTAGCACGTGCCTGTAATTCCAGCCACTCAACAGGCTGAAGCAGGAGAATTGCAAGTTTGAGACCAACCTGGGCAACTTTGGGAGACCCTATCTCAAAATAAAAAAATAAAATTGCCTGAGGGTGTTGTGGCTCAGTGGTTAAGTGCCTCTGGGTTCAATCTCTAGTGCAAAAAGAAGGAGGAGGAGGAGGAGAAAGAAGAGGAAGAGGGAGGATGGAGGAGGAGGAGGGAGGGATGATGAGGAGGAGGGCAGAGGAGGAGGAGAAATGATTTCTGGAATACCTTTTAGCTTTAAATTCTGTTTCTAAGAAGGTGGAGGCTTGAATGGCAGACATTGCTTCCAGCTGCACAGTGGCACTTGCTACTTCTTGGAAGTTCATCTATTTATCCCCTCTGATTCCTTGTTGCTCCACCTGAGGCCTTGTTCCAAACCAACTTGCACTTCCTCCTTTGTCACAATCGAGCTTCAGCCTCGGCAGACCTGTCCACTTCAGTCCCTGTCCCCTGTACCTCTCCCCTCTAACCGGCTCCCGTACCCAGTCCTATGGTCATTCCCACCTGTGTTCAGGGTTTTACCCAGTTTTTCAGTTGAGAATCTCACTCTGAGGTTTGCTCCTTTCCTTTAGCATGACATAAGTCTTTGTTATTGCAGGAATGCCTTTCTTCTTGCCTTCAGACACCCTTAGTGCTTCCTTTTCTTACAAAGCTCTTTCCTTCATAATGTGCCTTTTTTGGTTATCATTTTGGTTTACCTGCCTACTGTTTTTTGTGTCTTAAATGAATGTTGTCCACCCAGTTTATTCATTATTTAATGTTCTAAAATTTCACTCTATCACTCAGCATTTTGCTGGAATTGCAGTCACCAATAATGGTTTTATTTCTAGATCTTTCTTTTGTCCCATTGTTCTTGATTTTTTCCATGGACTGTGGTTTTTTTTTTTTGTTTGTTTGTTTGTTTTTTTTGGTACTGGGGATTAAACTCAGGGGCACTCGACCACTGGGCCACATCCCCAGCCCTTTTTTTTTTTTGTATTTTATTAGAGACAGGGTCTCACTGAGTTACTAAGTGCCTCACCACTGCTGAGGCTGGCTTTGAACTCACAATCCTCCTGCCTCAGCCTCCCAAGTGCTGGGATTACAGGCGTGCGCCACCGTGCCCAGCTTTGGACTGTCAAGAACTCCCCTCAATTTTGCTCATTTCTGTTTTCATTTAGAACTTTTTAAAGAGTTAATCCTGGGAGTTCTGATCTTCTCTTTTTGTTGTAACTCTCTTGTAGGCCAGTTCTAACCTCTGCGACATTGACCTTGAATCAAGGCTTTGTGCCCTGATTCTCCAGTCACATGGTGTGGATCTCCAGCTGGTTTTCAAACCACCATCTCTTTCAGGCCTGGAACTGAAATCATTCAGAAAGCATTCCTTTTCAGTGATTTCTTTTTTTTTTTTTTTTAATATTTATTTATTTGCTTTAGTTGTACACAATGCATGTATTTTTACGTGGTGCTGAGGATCGAACCCGGGTCGTGCACGTGCTAGGCGAGCGCCCTACCACTGAGCCACATCCCAGCCCTCAGTGATTTCTTTTCAGCATAGATCAACTGCCTGCCACTGGGAGGCACCCATATATTTTGGTATAGGACTGGATTAAAAGCTGTTTGTTGAGTGGCTATTGAAGTGCCCTGTAGACAATGGGATAGGTCCCTCCGATGAACTATGTAACCAGTCTCTGTGACAACTGTGTTCCCTGTTCAACCCAACCTTATTTCAAAATTTCTTTCTCTTTAGTCACATTCTAGTCAAGGATGGCCAAGAGATATAACTCTGGATAATAAAGTATGACTGAAAGATTAAGGGGAGAATCTTCCAGAAAAGACCTTCCTTATGAAAAGAGGCATGCTTAACTCATATTCCCGTTCACCCTTTATCCTTCCTCTGTGTGCTTGCCTGGAACACAGATGTGATACCTGGAGATGCTGCAGCCATCTGGGACTTATAAGGACCCAAGCTGGAGTCCAAAGCATCAACTAAGGACAGTGAAGCAGAAAGGCACAGAAGGCTGGGTCTCTGTCAGCATTTATCAGTGCCTCCAACATCCTGGGTGCCTGCCCTTCAATGTCTTGTGATATGAGATAAATGAAATTCTATTTGTTTAATTCTGTGGCTGTCAGGTTTAGTGTTTCTTGTGGTTCAAGCTTTTTCCAAAGATATCTATTAATTAAGTCAGCCATAACACTCAGTTGAATTAAATAGTCTTCCCTCTTCTCTCTAATGGTACCTTTTAGTCAGTAGGATCATCTTTTTTCCAGGAAATTATGCCCATGCTTTGCATTTTGCTTGTGAGACTGCCTCAGCATCTCGTATTTGGATTTCCATTTTAATCCCTTAGCTGATATGACTTTAGTCTTTCCCTACATCATTGTGGATACCACTTCCAGGCTAACCTGAATGAAAGAGCCCTGTTGTGATGCCAACAGTACTCCTTTATATACTTTAAACTTATGAAGAGTTCCTATATAAACTTATATAGATCTCACCTAGAGAACTTATATAGAACTTACCCAAAATTTACTCATTCATTAATTATGCCATTTAATCTTCATCCATCAGTATCTTTTATTTTCATCATTGATGATTGGGGAATTTAGACTTGCAAATTGTCAAACCCATAGTCACCACCAGTAAGTGGCCAAATTAGAATTAGGATCCAGGTCCTTTGAGTCAGAATTTGATGCTTTTAAAAACTATATTATTGTTTCCATATATTGTTGCTTTTTTAGTTTATTTTTCTGTTCAGTAGCCTACTGCAGTTACCAACAAATTCTTACATCAAGTCTATTTTGTGCATTTAAAATACATTTCCCTAAGCCAATCCCACAAAACCAAAGGCCAGATGTTTTCTCTGATATGTGGATGCTAAGTCACAATAAGGTGGGGGCACTAGAGAAGAATAGTGTTACCTTAGATTAGGTAGAGGGAAGTGATGAAAAGGGAGGGAGGGGATGTAGGGATAGGAAAGATAGTGGAATGAAACAGACATTATTGCTGTATGTATATATGTGACTACATGACCAATATGATTCTGCAACATGTACACTCAGAAAAATGAAAAATTATATTCCATCTATGTATAATATATCAAAGTACATAAATGCATTCTACTGTCATGTATAACTAATTAAAACAAATAAAAAATAAAATAAAAATACATTTCCCCATGAACTTCCCCATCCTACAAAAGTAGCTATTTTCATTAACTCCTCAACATAACTTCCTCACTTTAGTCAGATCAATCTAATACAGATTTCTAAGTCGTCTTATGACATTTATCCTGCTTGGACTTAATGGTTAAAGACCTGGCTCAAATTACAACTCAATCAGTCTTTTTTTTTTAACCTAATTTACTTTTTATATTTGCATAAAACTTCTTCACAATTGATTTTATACTCTCTTATATTGCTTTCTAATAACTTTATGTACAAATGTTCTTTGACTTATGATGGAAGTACAAACCAGATAAACCCATCTTGAGTTGAAAATATCATAAGCAAAACATGTCCTCAGTCTTCCTAACTACCCAACATCCTGGCTGAGCAACACAGTCCCCTGTAGGGTTGGGTGTTCATCCTCATGATCTTGGGGCTGACTGGGAGCTATGGCTTGCTACCTCTGCACAGCCCAGCATTGAGGGAGGTGAACCAAGTAAGTAAGGACCATCTATGTTACAAACTTTGCTTAGATTTAAACTTATCAATGGGGTCTGCAAATACTTCATTCTACCCTAACATAATTACAAACCTATATTATGGACTGAAGATTTATGTCCTCCCCAGATTCACACATTGAACTCCAGATTTGGGAGGTGCCAAGTCATGAGAATGGAGTGTCATGAACAGGAATAGTGATCTTATAGCAAGAGCCAAGGAGCTCATGCTCCTTCTACCATGTGAGGACACAGCAAGAAGACACCCATGTGAATACCAGGAAGTGAGTTCTTACCAAGAGATTGACCATACCAACACCCTGATCGTGGACTCTGCAGCTTCTGGAACTATGAGAAATAGATGTTTGTTATTTGTTGTTTGGCATTTAATCCCCACAGTCTGTACCATACTTTCATTGCAGCTTAGATTGACTTGGACAGAGCACCCGTCAGGAACTCCTGTAAAACACCATTTCTAGATTCTTCCTCCCTATCTCCCCTTTTTCTCTTTCTCTCTACCGCTTTCTTTTCCATTGTTCAAATTGCTGCATGATGAATGCATTAGGGAGATGCCACCTTTTATTACAGTTGTCACGTAGCCTGATAAATTACCAGCCTCATCAGTTGACTCCAGCCTCTGTGATCTGTGTCTTGTCCCTCTTGCTCCATTATCTGAATACATCAGCCCACATTTTACTGCTATAAAGACTTTCATAATAAATAAATAAAAATACCAGAAAAGAAACAAATAGAATAAGACTCTTCTAGTATTTTATTCTTTTCTTCTGCTTATTCTTCTTTTTCTTGTGGTGCTAGGGATTGAACCCAGGGCCTTGTACATGTGAGGCGAGCACTCTACCAACTGAGCTATATCCCCAGCCCTCTCCCGGTGTTTTTTATGTATGGACATCTATATCTCCACCTGTGGGCTGTGGAGTCAACTATCTGAAATTCAAAAATGTAGAAAGAAGAGAAGCAGAATCAGTTACAGAATGCTGTCATAAAAAAGTCACATACACCCTAGATGTAAACTTCAAAAGTAGTATTGAAGGCTGAGTGGGGCATCTCCTATGTGAGTACTTCAAGCCCTGGCACACATGTGTAGCATGATGCATGGAAAACTGGGTTGGATCAAGACTCGTGTTTTGCATTCCATCTCTGCCTCTGGTGACTATCTTTTATTTTAATATTAGATTTAATAAGCATTCTTCAAGCATTAATTATGTGTTAGATGAGGTGGTGTGAGATGAGCAAGCACAAGCATAAGGTTTCCACAAAGGCAATCAGTAAAAGGTTTGTGAAAGAGATGCCAGGCATGCTATCATTGTCCTAAGACTGAGAGACAACACTTAAGAGCAGATTAAAGTTGATCCTGGACTGATGTGAATATTTGCTAATTTGCATAACCATGGGAGGATCCTATGGTGGAAGTAACATAGCTTTTTTCAATGTCAGTGACTTCTTTGTCACATGAAGTCTAGTTCTTGCTTACTTCTACATCATCATGACAGCTCCCATGTCCCTCTCTCTTCATGGCAATGGTGCACATGTCTTCAGTTAAGTACTCTCTCATTAAGGCTGTGTCCTCTGCAAGTACGGAGATGACCATCTTTGTTTTCTGTCTTAGTCTGCTTGATGCACATGTTAGTGAAATGCATCAACCCAGTCTAGCAATTTTAAGAGGCACTTTAATTTGTATGGTGAATATCCAAACCCTGTACATGTGCATTTTCCTGGGAAAAATAGCTACTATTTTTTAAAAAATATCTTTCTTCAAAGTGTGTGTTTCAACAAGCATGTTAAGATTTTCATTTCTACTGGCCATTTTCTGTGATTCTCTAGCAGTGACTAGGATATTTCTCAGTTTTACTGGTTATTCAGTACTGCTCCACCATTGATAGTAGCCAAACTCACTCATAGACACTCCTGTGATAATTCATTGCACAATTTTTGTGATGACTATCCCATTTCCCATGGTATCCCTTGAATTGTTTGTGTTCGTAGAGGGTGTGGTCAACACACCAGTCATCTTTATCACGTATAAAGGAGATGTGGCTGTGTCTTTTCCATTTCCCAATCCTGGGTGGTCTAGAGCTCTGTCGTTCAAGCACAACTGGAAGCAGTCACAGTGCCTCAACTGTAGCCAGTCCTGATGTCTAGGAGTGAACCTGAGGGCACAGTTTTCAAATGCTATGTTGGTTTAGACGACTTCAATTGGAGGCGAGGAACCTATTTATCCTCAACCAGTGGTATTTTATATTTTAGGGCTCTGATCTCAGAAGAAGGAGATACCACCACATTGTTTGGCAGTGTTGATTTCAGGGTTCATACTAAGCATCTAACAGAGAAGTTGATCGGGCAACTATATCAAATCAGAACATAATGAACGGTCTGGAGAGGTGATGTAACACTGAGAGTGTCTGTGTTCTAAATCCCATGGAATAAATGAGATCAATTACTACTAAACCCTAATAAATAGGAGAACAAGTCAGAAGGTCTTCTTTGAAGGAACTTAGGCCTTCAGAACGATCCAATTTGAATGATCCTGTAGTCATTCAACATGAGATCTCAAGAAATGATGATTGTGGAGCCCAAGAGTTCCTGGACAGCTTGCTACTCCCCCTACCCCCATTTAGCTACAGTTACAGAATGCAATCCTGACTCATCTTTGTGATGACATTTAAAATGTTGTCATATGACCATATGGTGTGCTGATCCTATGTGCTGTCCCCATCTCCTGTGGCCAGTGACAGAATGACCTTTACCTAGACCCTATACGTTCAAGAAATTATTTGCTCATTATTCTCTCTACCATGGGTTTTATCTAGGACAGTGGAGTAATCCACTACGAAGGATAGACTTTCAGGCTTCAAGTGCATGAACAATTCCTAATGTTGGCATTTGTCTACCTCCAAGACTTTCCAAACATTTCTGTGGCATGCGTGAACTCAAAGATGGATGCATATCAGGGTTTAATCATCCCTGGAATAACCAGCTTCTATATCCTGCAGAAGTTTTAAAACCATGGTGATAGACAAATTTCCTGGTTGTCATGTTTGCTGATTCATCAGTACAAAGGACTCCAAGCAGCCTAGGTTTATCTGCTACTAAGCTTGTCTTCCCATCCAGAGAGAACTCAACTTCTCCAGTTGCTAGATGTCTGAGAAGTGTTGGTTAAAACTAGTGTTTATTTTATAATGTTTATAGGGGATGGTTAAACTTTCTCTATAGAGTGAACTCACACTGCAAAGTGGATTTTTGGCTCCTATTTGGCTCATCCACTCAATTGATCACAGCCCTTGTTGGGTTGATTCACTCACTGTCTTGTGTGCTACAGACTTAACAGATGCTACTAGAACGTCTCCTTAAATCCAAACTCGTAGCCTTTAGCCTCAAACTACAACCCGTGCAAAGCTAAGCTGCATCTTAAGTCACCTGTGCATTACCACATTCAAAAGAAATGCCAGGCTGGCATCCAAAAGGGAACGGGAAAAGCAATTTAAATCTAGATTATAGAATATGTATTAAATGGGGATTATATTGCATAATGCAGAGTAAATCGGCTTAAAATCCTATATCCATTCTTCTCAAAGGTTTCAAGTATTTTCTTGATAGTTTGCAAAAACAAGGATAACTGATGCCCTAACTGGAAAAATAAAAGTGGAAACTAACAAACGCCAATAAAATATCACAGGCAAGGTAGATGCGGCTGTCTGGAATTTCCAATTGTTAATTTTATTTCTGAAAAGTAGTCTGATTGTTCTCACTGATTAATAGTAAACAAATGGGCATGGTGCACACCTATAAAACCAGCAGCTCAGGAGGCTGAGGCAGGAAGATCACGAGCTCAAAGCTAGCCTCAGCAAAAGCAAGGCGCTAAACAACCTAGTGAGACCTTGTCTCTAAATAAAATACAAAATAAGGCTAGGGATGTGGCTCAGTTGTCGAGTGCCCCTGAGTTCAATCCCTGGTACCTAATATAAAATAGTTATACTTGCAAGCAAATTAATGTGTGCAATTTTAGTCACAACACTTGCAATTTTAGCACTCTTTGTGTCGGTTGTGGAAAATTCCACTTGCAAATATTTGAAAATTATATCTTTAGGGTTTTTTTTTTTCTATTTCTAGGGGGATTATCATTAAAGTTGTAATTATTTTCATTACATGAAAATAGATGAAGGCAATGTATTTGGGCTGGTTAGCACAGGTTTATAATAAATCATCATGAAAAGATGAACAAGACTTGTGCTGGTTTCTTTTCAGAAGTCTGCAGAATGATTAACTTTATTGTATCTAGTGATTCTGGAAACCTCTGTCCTGCTCCCTGAGTATGGAGATCTCCCTGAGTATAGCTCATTTTCTTTCTTCCCATACAATATGCACCATCTCCTTCCTGCTTAACGACAGGTCCCAGTGGGTAAGAGCAGAGGACTGGAGAACATGGCATTAGTTTGTGAACTGATCCCATCAGAAATAAACAGAATAGTGGTGAGGGCAGGGCAGGTGGTAAGAGATAGGTGTTTACAGAATGTTGTGGGCGAGGAGATCTAACATAGAAATTGGAGAGTCAAAATTAATTGGAATGGACGGAAGGAGTGGAAGTAAGTACCAACAATTGCATCTTTGATGAGGGCATGAGTACATTATGAAGGTCTGTAAATTCTTGACTTGCCTTTAGCTGAGAGATGTGGGATATATCACCTCAAATCTGGACTCTGGGCCTGCTTGATCACTAGTGGAACTGATGCTATACGGGTTTGTGGCCATTTCCATTTCCTGTCTCTTGGGATGTCTACTTAAACCCAGCCACCACGTGGGAACAAGTCCAAGAAGTCAATGGAAAGGCCACATGTAGGCATTTTGGTCCAAGGTCCCAGTTGAGGTTCTAGCACACAGCCAGTATAAAGCACTAGATATGTGTGTGAATGAGCCTCCATCAGACTCTACTCTCTAGCTGGCCATTGTCTGTTGCTATAGTTTAGATCTTGAGCAGCCTCTGAAAGTTGCATGTGTGAAAGTCTTGGTCCCCAGAGAGGTGCTATTGGGAGTTGGTAGAACTTTTAAGAGGTGGGACTTAGAGGGAGATCTTTATGATACTGGGGGCATAACCTTGAAAGGGGTTGTAGGATCTTAGCTCTCTCCTCTCCCTCTTTTTCTTTCTAGCCAAGAGGTGAGTGGTTTTGTTCCATCACATCCATGATGTGCTGTCTAACCATAGGCTCAAAAGCAATGGAGTCAATCAGTCATGGATTGGAACCTCTAAAACTGTGAATCAAAACAAACCTTTTCTCTTTTTACATTGTTTATCTCAGGTATTTTGTTATAGTGTCAAAAAGCTGATTAACACACCTATAGTATTTAGTCTTCCCAGCTGGGTACCCAGATATCATGGACAGAGGCACGTCATCCCTATCACATCCTTTCTGAAAATGTTGACTCACAAAATTCATGAACATAACAAATGGTGGTGTTTATATTACATTAAGTGTGGAGTGGTTTTTCTGTGCAGAACAGTAACTAGGAAACCATTATTGGGCCCAAGCATACCACTAATGAACAACATTCATCTTTCCTTAATTGATATAAATCATGACAATCCTATGAATATAGAACTGTGTATCAAAAATGAATGATTTGAGCCCTTAAATATAGAAACTCGTAAATGTTTGACTCTCGGTAGGTAAAATTCCCTTTGAATCAGAAAAACTTTTCTAGAAATAATGATTTTTTTTTTTTTTGCCAGAAAAACTGACTGATTTGTAAACAGACCTCCAAGCATGAGCATACCTCTTTGATAGTACCTTGATATTTGCTATTCCCCCTGTTTATGTCTTATACTTTGGTTCTCTAAGCACTTTTGATAAGGGGAACTATCAAAATCAGTAGATTGCAGCTTGTGGCTGAGGCATCCAGATAGTCGAGGTGGCCAGCTTTGAACTCCTTTACTATTGCAAAGTTGAAAGAAATTGCTTTGCTTCTACCAGTAAGTTCTTCTGCCAAATTTAACGTGTGCATTTCCAAATCACTTACATATTTTAAAGGATTAAAATTAAAGATGAGATTAAAAACTTTCCTCTTGGCTTCAAAGAGAGAATCAAAATCTCCACAGCCTGACAACCTCCTTCACTGTTTAGAAAAGGGGAGGAAAAAGAAAAAAGAATCGCTTGAAGTATTTCTTTACCTCTTAATCTTTGTTTTTTCTACCATGCTCTGGAGTAAATATTGAAACACTGTGGTAAATTGGGACGTTTGTCTCGGCTTTACTTGTACCTAGAGTGACATGTAAGCAACTGATACTGAACATTTGTCCATTTCTGAATTTGGCCCTGACTCCAGTCCTTAGGAGGGTGGTTAATTTGACATGTTGTGGCAGAATTAATTTTGTTGCCACAACAGTAACTTTTCCCTAATAAATTTTTTCTCTCTGGAGATTTCAACACTTCAGAAGATGATCTAGCATAACTTTTGCAAAACAGTGGATGATAAGGTTTCATGCCGGCAATGGAGCCAATGAACCCCAACATGTAATTACGGAGGCAGGACGAGGGAGCTTTCAACACGCTTGCTAGTGGCAGAGCTGAAGGTGGAGAGAAATGTCAGGTTGGGGTTGAGGTTCAAAGCTAGGAGTTGGTTTCCAGCTCTGCAGCTGCTATAATTACACAATTCTGTACATTGGAACCATTTATCTTCTGCCAACTCTGGTAATTAATTTTGTCTTCGGTCAATGCGAGGGGGGATTGATCTTCTCTTTATGAAAAAGTTTCTCACGCAAACGTTTTCCAGTGTTGAAATGTGGAATGGCTTTTCTCCTGTTTTACAGGTATTTACTGGAATCTGAGCTCACCGTTCTGAATCCATGACTAATGCAAGTCAGGACCAAGTTTATTGGTGACTTCCATTTTTCTCCACAGAGATCAAAGTTTTCCAAAGTATACACTGATTAGAGGTCTTAAATTATCTCTAAGCCTATTTGCATGTAATGCAAGTATAGCCACCTATGTAGGTATTAGTTGCATAAACAAGGAATACAATCTTGTGCAGGCATATGCTTTATTTTTAGATTTTTCAATGAACTTATAGTCTGTCTGTCTATCATAGTTCTTTAATTCAAACACATCCCAGTGGCCTTGCAGATTTAAGTTACTATTTTATAAGAATGCTTGTTGCTGGGCCCCTCTATGTCAATTTCCAGAAAACTTGGTCCATACCTTCAAATATTCTAACTCTCAAAGTGAGTTACCTTAATTTACTATGAATGCCTTTTGATGTAATTTCCCTCCAAAGTTTGGAAACATTAATATAAAAAAAAAAAAATTTTAAAGAGGATAGTTTCAAAGGACATGAGAAAATTTCAATGAACTGAATTATAATCTGTGTTTTGGTTTTTATAGAATATCTCTGTGAATTAAAGACAACATGTAATTTTCATTTGATTTATCTCTTGAGCCTTCAAAGCCTTTGAACTTGCACCCATGTCAGTCTATTTGGGCCACTATAACAGAATAGCATGGTCTGGGTTGTTTATGAACAATGGGAAGTTCTTTCTCACAGTTTTGGAGGCTGGGAAGTTGGGGGTCAAGGTGTAGCAGACTTGGTGTCAGGTGAGGGCTGCTCTCTGGTTTTTAATGGTACCTTCTTGCTGTGTCCTAGGGAAAGCAAGTTCCCTTGGGGTTATTTTATAAGGTCCCTAATCTCACTAACAAGTCTCTGCCTTTGTACCCTAATCTCCTCTCAGAGGCTCTTCATCCTAATACCATCACATTGGGGACTAGGATTTCAACATATAAATTGGGGGGTAGGGATGGGGTGGATACAAACATTCAAACTATAGCAACCCAGAAATAATCACAATGGTTGAACAAAATAGAAACTCACCAGTGAATTTATTCCAAGAAATTAGATAAATCAAGAATATGTGTTTGATAGGCAAAATGTGATTGAGTTTGAGGATGAAAGGAAAATTTGGGGGTGGCTGGGGTTGAGAGATAGTGAGGAGAAGCTACAATTGAGCTAAAGCTTAATTTTGCATTTTTCCCTACAGATTTCAATTAATTCATGTGTATGCTTCTACCCATGCCAATATGGGGGATTTTAGACCAGGAAGGGGCTTTAGAGATGACCGTTCTTGCATTTGCATTTCTCAAACTTCAAGGTGAATTCCAGTCTCTGGGAAGATCTGTTACAATGCTGAGATCGTTTGGGAGGTCTGGGGTGGAGCTTGAGGGTCTGCCTTTCCTTACCTTGGACCTCCATTCAGGTGCCAAGGAGTTGGTTCACTCTTTGCTCCTCTGTCTTCTTTAGATGAGCACAGTGGGAGCTGGAGAGAGGGACCTTCCCAAGACTATGCAGCTCCTTAGTGCAGAGCACCAGGTGTTCTGATGTCCCAGTTCAGCATTTTCTGCGTGGACCAGAGTCTCCCAGTCTTGTTCTGCCAGCATAAAGCCACAAAAACTCATGATGCTCTTTGCAGAATACCTTTAGATCCTTACATATTTAACTACATTCAGTGACTTTGTGCCCAGACAAATGGAGTCTGGTAATGGAATTTCCTTATTTCATTTCAGCAATGAACACATTGCTTAGCTCAAGAGGAGGTCTAGATTTTATGTGCACTAAAGCTTGCATAATTTGGAGAGTTCTCTCTTTAAGAAGGCATTCAAAGTCACACATACAAATTAATACAAAAGTCAATATTTATGTACAATGCAAGAAGAAATTCCAACATGGAAGTGGAGAACTGGAAGTACATGCCCCTGTCTCCCAAGACCCCTCGAGGCAATCTGCCACAAGGACTTAGAAAGTGCGCTTCCTAACTTCCCCACCTGATACTCACTCCCCAGACTTACAAGAGCCCTGTCAGTTTGGAGTCCTAAGTATTAAGCTTTCTTAGCATTGTGTTCTGGCCTGCAACAAAGTTTGAGAACCAATGGAGATGGAGTGGGCTTTCTGTATGCTCTTATTTCCCGGGGTAGAGTGATAAGTAGTTCCTTAGGCACTTCATATCCAATTCAAACCAATTTGCTTTTCTTCCACAGGGTTAGATCTCTTGAGATCCTAATCCAGACACACTTGATGACAGTGTAATAAGGGGCATTGCATTAATGTTCACTCAGCTTCATCACCCACTTGGAGGGCAGAAAAAGAAGCCAACCAAGAGAGCAAAATACCTTCACCAGCCTCCAAGACAGCAGAGCCATAGTTAGAACTTCCTTTATTGGAATTCTATCATTTCCACTGTGTTTTCTTACCCTCACCTGAACCATCCCAATTACGGCCCAACTTTTGAACCTTTGCTGAGTTCAACATATTAACTTAATGGGAGATTCATGAAAGTAGTCGAAACTATCAAAGTGAGCCATAAAATATATATCTAAAATGTAGCGGACAACTCTATGCTTGTGTTCCAATTCTCTGGAATGGTCTTAGATCTTGACACTCTGAATTGAAACTACTTTAAGTTCACTTTATAAAAATACGAAAGATTTTTTTTCCAAATTACCCTTGCTATGCTTTATTTTGATATGCTAGATAACCGCCTTGTATTGCAGTTTCTTATAGTCTCAACACAACAAAAATGATTAAGCTAAGTTTAGTTGAAAGCATAATGGATATTAAAGACCTTCTGAGAGCCAAAGTTAAGAACATTACACATTTATTTGGTATTGACTTTATGTGATGAATCATAGCACATCTCAAGTAATTAATCTTGTCCATTTGTATTTATTTAACTGGGATGTATGGTGTCGTTATAGTCAGTGTTTATGCCAGTTATAGTGGATGCTATTTTGTATATATCTAAAATTGGCTTACATATCAGGATGATTTATTTAAACTAGACAGAAACCCACATTCATTTATGCTATGGAAATCAGATTTGATTTTCTTTGTAGCCATGTTAGAAAAAAAAATCTGGTGGAATCATTTAGTCTCAGAGCTTGCTTTAAGAGTGATTTTTTTTTCTCTGGGAAAAGAAGGGGGGACCTTCTGCTAAATTGGGGATCTGGGTAACCAAGCATCTCTGGGAGGAACAAAGGAAAAGAACAGAGGGGCTAATTGTTTAATTAGTAAATGTCTGCTTGGTTAATGACATATTAATGAGTTTTTAAGACCGTCATATCATTTACCATAAAAGACCCATGTGCCTATCCCTGGATGTACTGTATAATTAAGTAATGTGGCCCAGAGGAGTTAATCATTTAAAACCCTGTCATCTTTTTCAAGTTTGCAGATAGAAAAGCCAGCACAGAAGGCACCTGCCAGGTAGAGTCAGGGTGGCACATAATTCTGAACTAAATTGTCTCTCTGCAACGGTTGTATAGTCAGATGTGTGCCTAGAAGCCGATTTTTTTCTTTTTTTCTTTTGACAACTGAAGAGCTAAGACATTGCTGTTTGCTTCTTGGCATTCAGTTAGTGGGAGTGCAAGAATGAGTTTGCAGAATAGAGGTCATGTGGGCTGCTTTTGAGTACTTAAAAGAGTGTGGTGGCTCAGAGGTCTCTGTGATTCTAGAATTGTTGTATTCAATATGGCAGCCACTAGCCACATGTAGCTATTTAAGTTTAAGTTAATTAAAATGAAACACAATTAAAAATTCATTTTTTTCATTTTCACTAACCACATGTCAAGGGCTCAATAGCCACATGTGGCTAGTGGCCATTTTCTTGGCAGCTTAGACATAGAACATTTCCATTACCACAAAGAGCTCTCTTGGAACAGGTCCTTGTTGAATGCCATTGGTGGAGGCTGAAAGGACATCAGCAAATAGTCACCCTGCTTACTTCTACTTCCACCCCTGAAGAACTGAACAGAGAAGGTACACTTCAGACCCTACAAGGTCAGCCCAGCCCTATAGGACTAGTTATGCCCCTTTTTTCTTGGGCCGCTAATCCACACCAGAACATTTGCCCCCATGTGTTTAGAATGGAGAGTGAAAATTTGCCTTACCACTGAATACACAATTTGGGGGAGACAAATTATTCTTCTATTGGTAAATTATAGAGATTAGAACCACAATTAGCACTATGGAATTTTCCAACCAGCTCCTTGTTTTACCTTGTTTCACCCAGACCCTTTAGATCTGCTTCTTGTGGACCCGTGGAACTGAATTAAAGTTAGAAAGTGCAGCTCATCTGCTCCTGCACATGACAGTGTGGTTTTCTCATTGAGGTAAATTCTGTATCCAGAAACTTTTAAATGCACTACTTTACTTTTGCGTAAGTGAGAGTTCTCCAAATGGGTCATTCTAAACAATTTACTTATCATCCCACTTTTCAGATCTGTGCCTTACAGTCAGGTTTGCATTAATATTTTCTTGTGGCAGCTCTCTTTCCTCTCTCCCTGGCCCCTATTCCTCTTGCTTTTTTTTTTTTTTTTTTTTTTTGTACCAGGGATTGAACCCAGGTGCCCTTAACTACTGTGCCACATCCTTTTTCACATTTTGGTTAGAGACAGGGACTCAGATCTCATTAAGTTGCTGAGGCTAGCTTTGAATTTGAGATCCTCCTGCCTCAGCCTCCTGAGTTGTTGGGATTACAGGCGCACACCTGGCATTTCTGCCTGTTTTATATCAGGTGAGACAGGTTAGAGAACTGCTCATAAAATTCACTCTCCTCTACTAAACCCGTGGGGAGAGCATACTTTTGTTCCCTTTGGTCCCATGACTTGCTTTGCCTGGATCGAGGGCTTGGATCTGTCCTTCACTTTGCTCAAATGGATGTTCTTAGATAAGAGTCAAACAGAGGTATAGCTCAGTTGCCTGTGGGAGCTTGCCTGCCTGCCTTTTATCACATGAAGAGTGGGTCTCAAGTAGGTATTTCAAGAGGATGAGAGACACGTGGAACAAGCCCAGCTCAGGCCAACCTCGCTCCGCCAGTCAGCAGCTGGCCTGCAGATGTGTAAGTGAGAAATACGCTTATTTTTATATACCACTGAGATTTTCAATCTGTCCGTAGCTGAGATGTCAGCCAAAACCTTCCTTTTAATTATCAGCAGGGCAATGCTGGTCATGTGTGTCGCAAAGGAATTTAGCAGAGTTGCGCTGGCACCAATGCCTGGCCTTTCTGGCTTTATACATCAGTGATTATGTGACAGAGCGGTGAGCACTGGCCTCCCAAGTTCTGCCTTTACACACCACCCTTGGCAGACAAGAGGAAGGTTGCCCTTGTGATCCTGTCTGGAATGCAGAAGGTGGAGGCCTGTAAGAGCCCTAATAAGGAGATAGCTAAGATGGCGGCTAGCTGAGAGCCATAAGAGGTGTTTCAGTATTTTCACCTGATATTCATGCATTTTATCTAAGAATCTTTCTATGCCCGTGAACACTATGTGACGCACCTGTAAGTTTGAGCTGTTGACACGTGTATACTTGTTGAGGCAAAAAGTATTTAACCGGGTGAGGTTGGCTAGAGGGGGTGGTTGGAGTTGGAGAGGTTGTTGGAGCCGGAGAGAGAAGTTAGAAGAAGGAAGAATAAAGAACCTATTCAAGCAGGGCGCGGTGGCGCACACCTGTATTGCGAGTTCAAAGCCAGCCTCAGCAATGGCAAGGCACTTAGCAACTCAGTGAGACCCTGTCTCTAATAAAATACAAAAAAAAGGGCTGGGGAGGTGACCCAGTGGTCGAGTGCCCCTGAGTTCAATCCCTGGTACCACAAAAAAAAAAAAAAAAAAAAAAAAAAAAGAACCTATTCATTTCCAGTCTGCCTCCGAATTCTTTCCCGCAGTATCGTTGCTGCAGGCGGCAACAAAGGCCTTTGTTCTCACAGTGCCTGTCGTTGCCAAGGTGGCGAGAGGTGGTCACTAAGTAATTTTATGAATATCCTGTTTCTCTTTTTTTCAGAATCATGGTGCATTTGAATGTCTCCATTCTTCTTGAAGATATCCTTAGCCAATTATTTGATTTGGACAATAAGGTCTGAACAGATGCCACATGTGTTATGTGTCACTTTTGGGTAGAAGTCCTAAGTACTTGTGCTCAGTTCACCTTCTCTTTGCTCTTGCTCTTGTAGCTTGCCACATTCTAGATGGCTGTGAATTGTGCTGTGAAAACCACATTCATAACTGACAGACAGGTGGCATGAAAAACAAAATCTACATTTATTATTCTAACCCATAGAGATTTTTTGTTATGGCAGCATAATCTAACCTATCCTGACTTGCAATTCCCTATATGCAAGATGACTGAAATCTAGCAAAGGAGATTAGACAGATTATTATCCAAGGCAACATGAGGATGGCACCAAATATAGTGTTCAAATTACATTTTATCTGAATGATGAAAAAGAGAGAAATTGCTTTTGACCAAGGTGATCAGAAAAGATGGGATCAGAGATAAATAACAGGAGCAGTCACTTGAATTTGAAAGGTTCTGGGTTGACAAATGATGGGGAAAGGATTCAAGAGAGATGAAATAGGAACGATGTTGAAGAGCCCAAGGGATGCTTCCAAAAGGGAGAGTAGACAGATGGGCTGGCAGTCAGCTTTTCAAACCAGGGTCACTGCACAGAACAGAGCATGCATTCCGTGCAGAGCAGGATGCTGTGACTTTAGTGTAAGGGCTAAGGCGAGATGACCACGACGTGGAAGAAGGCAAAGAGGCTTCAATCAGACAAAGGCGTTTGAGCTATGTTCCATGGGCAACCAGAGTCATCAGTGTTTAGTGTGTACGGCAGGCGTCACATCACAATCCTGTTTCAAGAGGGTGTTCCAGCATGGTCTACAGGATTAGGAACAACAACAAAGACAGTGATTTCTAGAACTTTCTCTCCCTGTTGTTTTGGCTAGAAGGTGTGGTGCAATCGTTCAAGAATCAGATGCCAAAGGACTAAAATAAGACTTGGGAGATGGGAATATAAAAATCAATAGGCACTGGGAGAGGGAAAGGTGTATGTGGCGGGCCCATGGCCATTAGCCTCCAGGCTCAGTGACCGCAGGCAAATGACTAGGAAACCGCTCTGAGACTCAGATTCATTATCTGCAACCGGGTGATGATGCTAGGACACATTTCAGACACCCTGAGGGGGAAAAGATGATAATTCACTCGTCTCAGGGCCAGTTTAGCTTATATAACAAATACCAGGAAACCAAGGTTCCATTAAATAATGGCCATTTTGTTTTCTTTCAAAGAATATTATGGTATATATATTTTTTCCTATTAAGCATTCCTTTTGCTGTTTTTATGTGATACTTTAAAGAGGAAGACAAACTTCCTCAAAATGTTTAAACTGTTTTTTATCCAAATAAAAAAATTTCAAAAAATGTACCTTTTTGTCAATTCAACTTCACTCTTCCGTTAGACCAGAAACACCAAGAAAGTGAACATCAAAAGGGTTCTTTGTGCAGTCTGGTAATTCCTTCTTGGCCCCCAGGGAGATTGGTAGGAAAGGAATACTGAATAAGATCAGAAGCCAGCCTGCCCTGGGGGGGATTCACACAGCCATTTTGTTTGCATAAGCAAAGCTTTTGCAAAAAGTTTGGTTTCTTTCTCCTGAATGCAAAGTTGTCTCCCTATCCCTTGGTTATTATTTTGAAAGATAAAGCAAATATTCAGAAAAGCAAAGTGGCATTGTAAATATGAAGTGGGAAATTTTGTTTTTAGAAGGTAGGGAGCGTCAGCACGAAGGATAAAGCCTTGTTTAGCTGTACACGCTGAGCCTTGGTGAACTTGTCTGTGTGTCTTCGCTGCCCTGACTGATCTTGGACATGTGTATTCACATCATCAAAATCAGTAAGAAAGTTATTATCCAATTTCACAGACGAGGACAGAGTGATTGAGTAAATGCAAGAGGCTGAAATAAAATATGACTTCAGTCATTCATTAGGCACAGATTTATGAGCACTGCTCTGAGAGCAGATGCTGTTCAAAACACAAGGCTATAACCTTGACCAAGACGCATGCTCTGATTTCAAGCAGCCAGGAGCCTGGGGGACAGTGACAAGTGAATGATGACAGCATCGTGTGATGAGGGCTTTGGGAGCCACCCTCCCAGCTCAACTTGAGTCCTCCTGGGTGACAAAGGTTGGCTTCTCTAGGGAGACAGGGCAGGGCACCAGGGAATGGTTGGCAGGTCACAGGTGGGTGTCTGGGGCTTCAAGTTCCTTGCCACATTGTGGTCTGGGCTTTATCAGAATCTGGCAAATTCTTAAACCTTCTGCTGCTACCACTGGATCCAAACCATCCTTGTTCCTTGCTGGGATTATTGTCAATCTCTTGCTGGACCCCCCTGTTTCTGCCCTGATCTCAGGTCTTCCCTTGTATTGCCAGAACAATTCTGTTAAAATGCAAATCCGACTGTGTCACTGTGCATAAAACCATTTTCTACTCATTCTGCAAGAAAAAAAAAAAAAAAAAAAAAGAAAGAAAGTGCTGGAATCTACATATCACCAATGACTTTCCTGGATTTGCCACCCGCCCCTCCCTTCCCCATTGCGTATTCTTCCCCTCTTCACTCTGGTCCATGGGAGCAGGCGTCCCTGCTGCAACTAGAGAATGCTCGCAACTCAGGACCTTTGCACCTGCTAGTATCTGCTGACCCTGTTCTTCTCTCTGACCTCAAATGTCTGTATCTAAATGTCTGCTTCACAGGGAGGTTTCACTTGTCCCCTTATGCTAAGCTAAAACCATTCTCCCACCAACCTCAATCATCCCTAGATTCCTCTCAGCTCACTGGCCATTTAACACACTAAGATTTTTTTTTTTTTTTTTTTTTTTTTTTTTTTTTGTACTCACCTTGTTCACTGTCTTTTTCCTTCCTCCAGTGTGTGCGTTTCAGGAGGAAGCCACATTGGTCTGTCCACTTCTGTGTTTCAGGTACCGTCATCAGTGCCAGGCATCGAGTGGCTTCCCACTGAGTATTTCCTGACTTCATGAATGAGCACAGATAGGGACAGCTGGGGCAGTTGCATAAGACCCCCGAGGTGAGCTTTCGTTTCTTTGTGAGCTCAAGAGAAATGGAAAACTCTGGGCTCCTGGTGTCATTCTGTGGATTAACGTTACCCTAAAAGGTAAACACTAATACAGACTAATACTAAATGTTATAATCTAGAGAGAAAATTTCAGCAGCTCAGGTCTCATTGTTACTCTGAAGTTCAGAAATAGGAGTGAAATAGTAATATTACCATCCATATGGGTGAAAAGTTTCAATACATACAAAATGCCTGGCTCATGCTAGTTCTTTGTTCTAGGGAGTTTCTTTGCTTCCTTCTACAACAATATAAGATTCCTTCAAGCAGTTCTTTCAGACTTGTGCTAAAACACCACTGGGGCTCTGATGCTGAATTTTTTGGTTACCCTACCAGCTAGAACTCTGTCATTTACCTAAAGTGGCTTAAGAAAAAGCATAATTTATTGGGTCATATTAATCAAAAGTTTCTGATAGAGTTAGATCTAACCATAGTCTGGTTCACATTCTTAAATGATTTCATCAGAATTGAATTTCTCTTCTTCTCTCAGCTTTGTTTTACCCTTGGACTGACGTAAGTCTCTGACAGCCTCCTTCCTCATTGTGGCAAAATGGCTGCAATAGAACAAGCCTTCACTACATTTACGTTTGCAGCAAATTATTAACTTTTTCTGTTGCTTACCATGAGAATCACTGTGATTTAAGTAGCTTGAGTTACTTGCCACTTTGATCCCTAGCCAGGGGAAATACCACATGGTAACTGGATTACCCATGAGGGGTAGGTAAGTGTCTCCATCAGGAGAAGGCCATTGGGATGCCTGAGGGCAATCCCTACAACTCACCTTCTGTTTTATTATAGAGTTTTCTGAAGATCATTTTCTTTAGAAATCTTAGCAACCAGTCCTTGACATTTATATGATAATGAATAAAATGATAGCGTCTATAATGATACCTTTTATATCAAGTTCTGCTATATTTTCAGAAAATTAATTAAAACACATAGATATTAGAAATTACCACATAGATCACTTAGAATTTTTACTTCATGGGAATTTGGATCATTATTTTTCTTAATGGAAATCACTCTAATGATGACAATGATCATGACATCGATGACAATAACAGGTAACACAGACAATGGGGGCAGGAAGTAGGTCTGAATACAGTTTTACCACCATTCACAGAAAGATTGGGATGAAGGCTTCCTAAGCACATGAAGGGAAGGGAATTAGAATACTAACGTATGTAGCAAAACAACAAAAAGTGCCAAGCACTTAGGTACACCATTCAACAAACTGATCTCTTTTTGTTCTTGGTGGAATGTTTTATTATCCTGCTTCCTGACTTATCACTTCTCTCCATTATGTAAAATCACGAAGAGAAGATTTTAGGAGTATTACCAGACTGTAGAAATTGGTGAGACAGTTCTACCAGCCTCGATGCCTGTCCCTTCCACGAGCCGATTCGGTGACTTTGAGGCATTCACACAAAGGGAGCATGCTCAGCATAACTTGTCTTCCAAGCAGTGATTATCCTTTGCAGACTGCGTGTTTTTCCAAGTGGTCCTGCCGATTAGAGTTCTGAGTGAAATCTGTGCTGGTTGATAACCTGGCTGCCTTGGCATTCTGCTACAAATAAACCCTTTTCGTCTGTTTTTATTTAAATGTTTAGCGATCATGTCGGTAGATTTTCCCTGCTTTTGGAAGCCATGTGTTTTGCCAAGAATTTTGTTCTTGCAGGTCATCATCAAAAGGTATACAATATGTGCTGGCAATGTTAATATCAGAGTACAACTTTTGAGATTGCCAGTTGTCAGCAACATATCACATATTGCATGCTTTCGTGGTTTAATTTCCAAGTATCTTGGACTGACTTGAGCGAATATTTAATGAATGTATTCATCACCCCTATCTTCACGTAATCGAACTCTCATTCCCCACATTCTACTTCGAGGCACGATATTCCTATTTGTGGCCCAATATTAGAGAGTAGGGTGGAGCAGAAAAATACATCAGGGTAGAACATGTTTGAGAAATGTTTGTAGATGCCTAGTTTTACATTAGGATGTTGATGTCTGAAACCATCACTCAACATCTCAGAGTTATTATTTGCCCACAGAACCTCTTTTGACCATATGACAGCTTTTAACATTCCTTGAACTTGACTTTCATGGAGTGAACGTTATAAAATGTTAATTCGATGAACGCTTACATGTGCCATGTGCGGGTCTTTTTTGCAGGATGCTCATTTCTCTCTCATTGTAGTCCATAAGGTTTCAGTGTTCATAAAAAGACAATAAAAATCTCCGTCTTTGATCTGTTCTAAGCCAGAGGTCAAAAAACCCTTTCTCTGTAAAGGGCCAGATAGTAAATATTTTTGGCTTCGTGGGCCATGAGGTCTTTGTCACAGTTACTCAATTCTGTTCTTGCAGCGTGAGAGCATCCACAGACAAGGTGGGAATGAAAATAAGTATGACCATGTTCCAATAAAACTGATGGAGAACAAAAATTGGGTCTCATGTAATTTTCACATGTCAAGAATTAGTCAATCTCAAAAATCCAAATACCGAATGTTTTCTCTGATATAAGGAGGTTAGTTCACAGTGTGATTGGATGGGGGTACATAGGATTAGAGGAACACTAGAATAGTCAAAGGGAGGGCAAGGGAGGGAGCGGGGGGGGGGGGAAGAGAAAAATATGGAGGTTGAATGAGATGGATATCACTATCCTAAATGCATGATTAAAGATCTGAATGGTACTTATATACTTTGTATACAAGCATTTGTATGTAAAAAATGCTATACTTGTGCACTATGAATAAGTAAATAAATAATAAAAAAAAGAATTCTTCTTTTGGAATTTTTGCACCATTTAAAAATAGAAAAATCTTTCTTAACTTGTGGGTGATACAAAAACATCAGTGGGTTGGATTGGGCCCCAGACCTTGGTTGCCGACTCCTGCTATCAATCAAAATTGGTACACTGGTGCTACCTCTGGTTCTTTCTGCACTAGCCAGCATAGCTTTCTAGAGCAATGTCTTCTTGCTTTTTTTTTTTCCTCGTACTTTTATAAAAATTCCAGAAAAGACAGACCTTGTAAATCTACTTTGATGCTCAGTGGGTTAGTTGACCAAATTTTCCTTTACTGTTTATTTATATTGAAGTCTTTTTACCTTGACCACTTTTTGTTTGTTTGTTTGTTTTTTGGTACAGGGGATTGAACTCAGGGGCACTCAACTACTGGGCCACATCCCCAGTCCTTTTTTGTATTTAATTTAGAGACAGGGTCTCACTGAGTTGCTAAGTGCCTTTCCATTGCTGAGGCTGGCTTTGAACTCGCGATCCTCCTGCCTCAGCCTCCCAAGTGCTGGGATTACAGGTGTGTGCTACTGTGCCTGGCTTACCTTGACCACTTTGCCATACATAATGTATGTCTAGGCCACATCAGCATTACTTCCTTCTTATATTTTCTAAAGCTTTTATTCCCCCACATACATTTAAAGAATAAAATATTTCATAGTTTCCAGATGTGTTTAAAGATTTTTAAAGCCTTCGTAGGGTACAAATCTAGTCTATGATATTATTATGTAATAAGAATACTGAACCAAAGTAGCACTTGACTGTGTTTCTACTGAGCAGTGGATTGACATTTGTTATAGGAAAATGGGTACTCTGTAATTGTACAAGATTGGGTGGCTGCAGTACATGTATATTTAGAGTCAACACTCGATTGCCTGCAAATTTAGTATATTGCAAGTTGTAATTAGTGAGGGGTGGTGGTATGAATGTCATTATGTTTGAGGTAGTATAATTTAGTCTCTGATGTACATAGAATGAGGAGGATAATTGGCTTATCTTTTCCTTCCTTCCTTCCTTCAAGGCTTATCAAGTTCCTACATTACAAGTTGAGACTCTGCAGCAGGCAAAGGGCCATTCTCGTTTGTAAAACATGATGCCCCCTCTGGATGGGCTTCAGCGGAACCTCTGAAACATCTCCATTTCACCCCTCTCCTCTCCTCCAACTGTCCCCCGTGAGGCTCTCCCTCTCCCTCAGATCAGCTATTGATTTTTCCTCCCCCAGCATTTCCACGCCCTCCTTCTTGTACACAATTGTTAGAGTGGTATTTTTATAAACTTATAACATATCTCAAGATATTGCTGATTTCCTACTTACAACTGTTTAAAGATTCCCAGAGCCTGCAGGATGTGCAGACTTCCCAGGCTGCACAAGGCCTCCCGTGAAAAGGCCCCGTCAAGGTCAAGGGGCCAACAGGGTTGCTTTCTCCTGAGGTCTGTCACCTTGGCTTGAAGACAGCTGCCCTCTTGCTACTTCTTCACATGGTCAGCCCTGTGCGCCGTGGGCCCCAGTAGCTCTCTGTATGTTTTGAGTCTCCTCTTCTTATAAAGACACCATTCATATGGGATTAGGTCCCACTATAATGGCCTCATTTTCTTTAGTCACCTCTTTAACGACTTTATCTCCAAATGTAGTCACTTTTTGAGGTACTGAGGGCTAAGCTTTCAATGCTTGAATTTTGGGGAACACAGTTTAGCCCACATCAAATCGCTTTGTTTGCTCAGACAGTCTTCAGGCATACCTCAAGTGTGCTCAGCCTGTTTCCTTTGTGAGAGAGAACTTTTTTTATCCTAGACATTCTATTGTTTTTGTCTTGTGAATACTGAGTATGAATGATACGTCAGGACTTAATTTCAATATGGCTTTTTTTCTTATTGTCTTTCCTGACATCTTGGTGTTTATGGAGATGTTCAATTCTAACTTCGATGACAGGCATTGTACTAACGCAGGTGCTTGTGTCTGTCGAGTTTAAACTTCAAACCACAGTCCCTGTTTTGTTTCTGCTCATTGAAGCTTTGTCAAATGATTAAATGACTTACAAAATTTTTTGAGCTTTTCTAATTTTAATTGGTCCAATACATGGTTAGATAATAAGGTGAGAGGCATGCTCCATCACCTGGGTTACAAAGCCCTCTCGGTGGGTTCCTTATACTTAGCAAGATAAACTTAAGAAATAGAATGGGTAGCCAAGGACAGCCCTGTCAAAAGTAAAATTATAGATTTTGCATACTTTACATAGAATTGGACATGTATCAAACCAGGAAATTTTACTTGATGCTAAACTAGTATTCTCTTAGATGTATTTATAGAAAAAAATTTTTATTAAGTTTTGCTTTTGAAAATCACTTTAAAATTTTTCTTGAGCCTCTTTTCTTTTTTCTTCTCAAACGAAAAGAACCAGCATTTCCCTAAAGAAGTTTTATCCTGATGATTTACTAAGTTTATATATAAGACAATCATTCTTACACTAATGTTTTCTTGGTTCCTTGGTACTTAATAATAGGGCTTTCTTGGGAGGGGGTGAATTCTTTGGAAACATAAAACTTCCAAGACAAAACTATACCCGTTTCCTAGGGACAAGTAGAGCAATTTCTTCTACAAACTCAAAGACAGAAGGAAATTGAAAGAAGTCTTGCAAAATGCTCCTCCGGGGCTGGGGTTGTGGCTCAAATGGGAGAGTGCTCGCCCTAGCACCGGTGAGGCACTGGGTTCCATCCTCAGCACCACATAAAAATAAAATAAAGATATCGTGATCACCTAAAACTAAAAAAATAAATATTTTTAAAAATGTTCCTATATTTAGTGCTGTGGTTTAGGTACATATTCCTCAAAGGCCTGGTGTTAAAGGCTTGGTCTCCAGGGTGGCCCTATTGGGAGGTGGTGTGGCCTTTAAGATGTGGATCCTAGTGGGAGGGCCTCAGGTCATTGGGGATGCAGGGGGCTGTGGGACCCTGGTCCATTCCTCCTTTTCTCTTTTGCTTCCATGTGCAATGTTTATTACCATGGACTCCCGCCATGATGCACTGCTTCACCACAGGCCCAGAAGCAATGGGACCAACTGATCATGGCCCAAACTGTGAGCTAAAATAACCCTTTTCCTTTATAAGTTGATTATCACAGGTATTTTTCTTATAGTGACAGAAATTTGACTAATACTGTAATATTAGAAAAGTATTTAAGACATTACTGCTGGCTCTTCTTTCATAGAAGTTAGACAAGAAAATACAACCTGTATCTAGTCTGACAATCATTCCTTGAACATGCTGTTCCACTAGTGATTCTGTGGTTTCTCTATTTTTTGAAATATAAATAAAACTTATTTTGTATATACATTATAGTTCATTATAAGCTATAGCTTATAACAGACTCTATAAACAAGAACAATATAACAAATGCAATTTGAAGAAGAGAAATCCCCTGCTTTTTTGGTGGAACTACGTCAAGGCTGATAATTATCTATGTTTCTCTGGAAGATTCTCAAAGTGATGTCATTACAAATGGCAGTACTATACATATACCTGATGGCTTTTTCCTTTGGTTAGGTTTTTTTCATTAGTAAATGCACCAGTTTACTCCCTCAGTCATTCAACCCATGATATTTGGGAACTTACAAAGTGCTGGGTAATTTACTCTATTAACTATGTAGTGCCTTCTTCAATCCAGTTATTTCAGGTATGTGTCCCATTTATTTTCGTAAGTTTTCAAAAGAAAACTCTTCGCACATCTGGTGAGGGCCTTTCCACTTGAAAACATGCCGAACATTTAACCTGACTGAAAATGTATCACCAAAGTGCTTGGCTCCTGGCATAAAGCAGGGACTATGTATAAACACATCATAAAAATAGATAAAACAAGAGCAGAGAGCCCAGAAGGGGAAAGTTGTCTCTTAGATACAGTCGTGGTGACAACCCCAGCAGCGCCAGAGGATAAAGCAAACTGAACCAGACTTCAAGTCAACAGACATTTATCGAACTCCAGTTCTGCATCAGGCACTGCGATAGTTGCTTGTGGGGATACAAAGATGAGTGAGACATCGCTTCCGCCCTGGAGGGATTTATGGGGGGAGACAGAGATATACAGAACTGCCACACAAGGCAGGATGCATTAAGTGCTCGAAGAGAGTTACAACAAAGTGCCTAGGGAGGCTGTGGGAGAGAGTGGCTGATTTTTACCATAAATATCAGGGAAGGCGTCATGCAAAGAGTAGGACTCAAACTGTTCCTGCAAGTTGAGGTGATTTCGAGAGGTAGAGATAAGGAAAATAGCAAAATAAACAGCACCTAAGAAGAGTCATGAAGAAAATTTCAGTGCATAGAGTATTCAGAGCTTGGGTCAGAAAAAGAGACCCACCAGGAGTAGGAGCTGGTTGCCTTGGACAGAATGTTTACATCCCACAAAATCCATAGATTGAAGCCCTAATCCCCTAATGCAGTTGTGTGGGGAAGTGGAGTTTGAGGGGATAACTGTGTTTGGTTGGAGCCATGGAGATAGAGGCCTCATGATGGGATTGGTACCTTTTAGGGGATGAGAGGAGCTAAGCTCTCTCTTTCTGCCTTGTAAAGATGCAAGAAGAAAGCCACATCTATAAGCCAGAAAGAGGGCTCTCATCGAAAATGGACTTTGTGGGTCACCTTGATCTTGGACTTTTCAACTTCCAGAACTGTGAGAAAATAACTGTCTACTACTGTTCAGGCCTCTTGGTCCAGGGTATTTGTTATAGCAGCATGAACAGACTAATGCATTCAACAGTCCATGTGAGGTTGGGTGGCTGAGCCTGACATCCCCAGGACAGGTAGTTAGGAAGAGAAGAGGGTTTGAAATAGAACAGAGTGTGGACAGACTTGGACTCCTTACAGGGACCAAATGGAACTCACTTACCTTTCTCACCTCCTCTCAACCTCTGTCTTCAATGAGTAGTGACTTCCAGGAGAAGGTGGAGTCCTTCCATATGGAGCTAAAGATGCTTCTGCTGGATACCTGGAAAAAGCTGAAGGTGGAGAGCAGGCAGGAGCTGAGGAGCTGCACCAGGTTATGAACTCAGCTAACCAGCTGAGCTGTGTCAAAGTCAAGTGAAAACATACAGATTGATTGTCAATAGAGGAACCTTTATTTGGGACTGAAGAACAGCACTTTTCACTTTTCCTCACAATTACATTCCTTTCAAAGAAAAAGGCTGGAAAACATCAGTAAAACAGCTTCGAAACTAAAACTAGAATTAAAAGAAATAAAGTTAAAATAGACAATACCTACTAATTAATCCTTGCAAGTGGGTCACCACTTTTATGCATTTAGCAGCCAGAATTTGTCTCTGGGTCATGAACTGTGTCTTGGCTAACTCAGAGAGAAAATGGTAAAGGAAGTAACTTTAAAGGTGATCCAAATGTGACCATTCAGAAGATGGAATCAAATGTGTACTTCAAGGTCAAAGATGAAATGTGAAAGGAGCTGACATGTTTAAAAATGTGAGGAATTCAAAGTTGATTTTTTGTTGTTGTGGTACTTGAAGCAAGAATTAAATTCAGCCACTCCATAGCAGAAATCATAATTCCATTGTTTTTTTTTTTTTAATTTTAGAATTCAATGTACTATTTCCAGAAACTTTGCAAAACAGCACAAGAGTTTGACCCAGAGTCCTGACGCACTAGTCCTGTGATAGGCTACAGTAACTACGAATACCTAGGTTCAAATAGCACTTTACACAGTGATTTCACATAAAAGATCTTTTTTGATATAACTGTTTATGGCATATCTTCCACTTTTTGGACAGTGCGAGGTTTTTGATGTGTAAGATGAGCTGAAATAGGAAAAGTGACAGAAAATTTATAGACCTATGGAATAATATTCCACAATGGGGTATTCTTTATAATTATCCGAGCTGAATAGCACCATCCAAAGTTCTTAAATCATCAACAATGCCATTTTTACTGTAGAGGATAAGAGTTATGATCCTTTGACTCTTTAAATTTTCTTCCTTGACAAAAGTGATCTACCTTCTAGCCAGCCTGTCTCGATGATCCATAATGTTGCTACCCTGGTGCCAGATGGAGATGATAGAGGGCTCCTAAAAGGCTCTTGGTATGAGGAAAGTGTTGCTTACATATAACAGGAATCTTGTGGGATTTGAAAGTGGGAAGATGCTAGTTTGAGTCATGACAACCTAATACAACTGAGTTTTCCTTTTACATTGATAGCATTGCTATTTTGCCATGTAAAACCTTTGCTTAAGGTATTTTAAAAATGGGGAACGTGATATGCATGTATTTACAGCATGGCTTACTTTTTAATATTGTCCCATGTCAACAGGACATTGTCCTAATCTAATTCCATTGAGAATCTGAAATGGGCATTACAGCTGAACATCCATAACAGAGAAGTTACTTCTGCCCCATGGTCTAATCAACCATGAAATCTGGTCATGTCTTCTTATTCCAGTGATCACTTATTGCCTAGAGCTGATACTCACCCAAAACAGTCTATTACCAGATGAACTATTTTATTTAAAGCAAATTCCTTTCCACTGCCTACTAGGATTTTCATCTTAGATGCCTCATGGATTCATCAAAATTAGGATATCCAGAACTGAAGCTATTATCTTCTCCCACAAACTGTTCATCCCCCCCCCCCCCCCACTAAAGTTACTCCTTCTATCTGTTAATAGCACCATTATCCACTGAATATTCCAAGTAGCCACTTCGGAGTCATCCTTGACTCCATACCTTATCCATCACATTGTCCTGTCAAATCACAAATCTATTGTCAAACCAGCTTCTCCCCAACTTAGCCCTACTGATTGTGTGTGTTTCTGGGTTCTCCTAATTACCTGGATTTTTTGAAAACTAGTGTCTTTGTCAACATTGTCTTTTTATCCTGGTCCATTGCAGACAATTACCTTCCTGTGATTTCATTGGGGGTAGTTTTAGGGGGATTGAGGTTGCTGTGCTTCCCTATTAAGCTAGAATGACACATGAAGTGTTTAGCAGAGGGAAAAGGGCACTTCACATTCTAGCCCAGTGTAGATCCTGCCCACGAGGTGAGCTCAGTGATGTAGAGCATTGATCCTGGAGGTGATGAGCAGGGGGGGGGGGGGGAATGAAATTGAGGCACTGTCAAAGCTGGGAAGACTTGATACTCAGTAATGAGGAGAAGCAATGTGTCTCAACTATTGTGAAATCCAAGAGAAGCTGGGTTTGGCTTAATGGGGCATATTTGCTGGGAATGAGGCTGGCATATAGAAAATCAAGAAAGAGGTGATTGCAGAGGGACGTGGTTTGTAGCTTTGGTGTGTGGCAATCATGTCAATTCTTCCTTGTCACATATGTCCTTTCGTTTATTCATACAATTTCCCTTTATTTTCATTACTTAGCTTTTAAATTGACGAGTGAAACTTGTCGGTATTTGTCATGCACAGTGTGTTTCCCCAGATGGACACGATGAGGTAAGGCTAAATGAAGCTAGTGAGCATATGCATTATCTCACATGCATAGCATTTATTCTCTACTCTATTGGCCATTATCAAGTATACACAACATTGTCATTAATGATGGTCACTATGTTGGACAAGTGCTCTCTTGAACTTGTTCTTCCTGTCCAGCTGAAATGTTGTGTCTCTGACAAATATCTATGCAACTCTCCTACCTCCCAGTTCCTGGTAACCACAATTCCACATTTGCCTGCAGGCTTTCGACTGCCTTATATACATCGTAGGCGGAACCCTGCAGTCTTTGTCCTTGTTTTACTTAGCATAACATCCTCAAAGTTCATCCACGTTCCTGATGAATAACATTCCACTGCATATACAACATACAACAGTTCTTTATCCATTTTTTTCCCTCGATAGACACTTAGATGATTCTATATATTTAGCCACAATTTCTTTATTTATTTGAGCACATTGTGCATGAGGTACGATAGAAAACTCTAGAATTACAAAGGTAACTAAAGACTGTCTTCCTGTCATTAACCAAGGGGAACTATTTGAAACATAAAAGCTGAAGGTTGTTCTATTTCCTATCATTTATATTAATCAATATTAAATTACATTTTTAGTCCAATTTAATGTTTGTCTTACTAATAAGTAGCCACTAATCTATTAACAAATATTTCTAGAATTCTGATTATACTGCAGAAGATGCTGGGATAGGATCCAATACATAAGATTCACTGTCCCTGCTGTCATGGAACTTACAGGGAAGGTAGTCATCATTAGAACAAATACCAACAAACCATATTTACCCCATTTTGGGGGGGGGGAGGGTGATTGAATTCTAAAGACTTGTGTATGATAGTTGATTGTGTTAAAACAATTTGTGTAGGGAACAACATGTCAGATTGTTGTTTTCAATCATTTCTGAGAGCATAGGCCTTGTAAATTGTGCATTTAGATCCTCACTTTCATTTTTCTTTATTTTTGCTCAACCTAACCCATTCTGGTTTATACTTTTTTTTTTTAATATATAATTTCTCTTGCCTTTTATTTTTCTCAGTGATTCAAAAGGCATTCACTTTTCTTTTCACTACCAGTTAACTGTTTAAATCTTTTCCAAGAAAATGCTAAAATTCTATGTCCATGTGAGGAAAAAAAGTGACAGCCTTTAATTCCCCTTTGAAAAGATGAAGAATTGAGTGTTTTTATTTTCCTCTTTGCCCTCCATTTAGGATCTGATTAACATACCCTGGAGCCTGCAGGGGGCAGGTGGTGTATGTGTGCACAATATAGTCTGAATGTACTGGAGTAAAAGACCAAAGTAGGTGTTTAGACTAGGTCCAGAGTGGCCAAGCTTGTTAGTAAAAACTGAACCAGGGTCTGTGTTGTCAAATATCAGACTTAGGCTTCTTTCTATTGCTTCCAGCTGCCTCTCATTTTATTTTTTTATTTTTTTAAATTTTCTTTTTTGGTACCAGGGATTGAACCCATGGGGGCTTAACCATTGAGCTACATCCCAGCCCTTTTTTATATTTTTATTTAGAGACAAGATCTCATTAAGTTGCTGAGGGCCTCACTAAGTCATTGAGGCTTGCTTGGAGCTTGTGATCCTTCTGCCTCAGCCTCTGGAGCCACTGGGATTACAGGCATGTGCCACCATGCCCATCATTGCCTCTCATCTTGGTCTTTTGCGTTTGTGATTGAATAGCAAATGTATTAAGAGAGTTCACTTAAAATCTAGATCCATTCAATGTGGATCAACTTGTGCAAAACACTTTGACATCTCCTCAATTAATACACCAGTCTGATGAATTTAGCCTCTTCTCACATTAGCTAACTAAAACATTTCTGACTTATTGAAAGTACACACACTTTCCAAAAGTAGTCCACAACGATCACATATCCTAAGCAATCTGTTTATCCATTTAAGCAAAATCATGCAAGTTATCATTTCAGTGATAACTTGCCTGCATGAAGCATAATTCTTGTTGGCCCTGATTTGATATATTGGGTACATTAGGTTTTTCTTCCCTACATAGCATTTCCCTTCTATGGAATAATAATA
Source organism: Tamias sibiricus (assembly GCA_025594165.1). Classification (NCBI taxonomy): domain Eukaryota; kingdom Metazoa; phylum Chordata; class Mammalia; order Rodentia; family Sciuridae; genus Tamias; species Tamias sibiricus. The sequence goes on from CM046666.1 coordinate 9,770,190, forward strand.
CTGTGCATTAACATTAAACCTCCAAAATGTTCATGGAAAGGCATTTTCACTTACGTTAGCAGCATCTCGAGATAGCCATAAAGCTTTTACTTTTCCCCTCCAAGATAAATAATCAAAAGGGTGGAGGCTCAGCAGTGCTACTAAAATAAATGGTGACATAAACGATCGGATCTGTCTTTTTCAAATATATATGCAAGTCATGTTATCTAATAGAGTCCCTTTCCCAACGAAAACAGAGAAGTCTTAAGTAGACCTGTATCATATGAAAAATCCTCTTAACAAATCTCAGCTCTTAGAAAAGCAAACTTTTGTGATTGGCTCTCAGCCAATGATCACTGTAGCAATTTGCAGAGGCACACACATGTCAAGATGATATTTCTGTTTCTGCAGGGATGCCTGGATTATTAAGTATTAGATATCATTAGGGTAATTACTTGTGTTCCTCAGTAGAAGGGAACCCAGTGAGTAGAATTTTGTGAAACAACTTGTTTGGTATATAATGGATTCAATTACATTTATTAAATTGTTCAGAAATACGCCTGTGACACTATAAATTAACAGTGATGAAGTGAACCAGCTCTGAGTTAGAGAATTCCCATAACAAGGTACAGGCCAGCTGTCAGGGAGGGAGCAGAGTTGTGGCTGAATCAGCACCTCACCAGGGAATCCACGTCCAGGCGCAGAACTCAGAAGGGACAGTACAATCCTTACAGAGCTACCAGTAGAGAAATGAAAGCTGGAAGGCCCATTTTTAGAAATAATGGCTTTAATGAGCTAAAAGAAAGAAAATCCCAGGAGCCCTAGGAGTTTTGTAAATAAAAAGACCAGCCTTCCCGTGGGAGTAAGTCTGGAAGAAAGCTTCCCAGTTGTGATAAAGTTTTACGCACAAAATTGGTTGTTTATTTTTTTCCCCCCCCAAAGTGTGAAAGACAGCACTGGACATCTCTCCTCCACCTTGGCCAGAATGTGATCCACTTGAGAGTTATTTGGATTTCTGAGCAAATGTGCTACAGAAGACTAAGGATGGGCAATCAGTCATTTACCATAATGGGGGACGAGTTGGGCACTTTCCTGATTCTATCTAACTGAGCTGCAAGGAAGCGACAGAAGTTTTGGGAAGGGAGAGAGAGCGCAGAGTGAGGCAGCATGAGAACTCCTGCTCCCCTGACTCCAAGATCATGGATGGGCAACTAGAAAGAGAAAAATGAAGTTGGAGGGACAGAGGTAGGAAGGGGAGGTGGGAGGGACCTGTGTTAACAACGAGACTGCATCAAGTTGGTCCACCTTGACTTTGAATCATCAAAGCCTACAATGCCTGTCGTAACCCCAGAATTCAGATGAAGAAGGCTAAATACCAAATGCAGGGGAGGATTTAGGTCTTGAGGGTGGAACCCTCATGAATGGAATTAGTGTCCTTTTAAGAAGACGCAGGAGCAAAATGATCTTCCTCTCTCCACCATGATATTCTGTTCTAGCAACATGGATAGACTTGGTCTCTGTCCAGTGTAACTGTCATTAAACTTTTGCTTTGTTCTTTGGTCCATCTTCCCTAATCTACCTATTTTCTTTCCTGTGGTGATGACGATATTCCATATTGATAAATATTTCAGAGTCATGAAGCTTTTCATATTTAGCCATGACAAATATAATAATCAAGAGCAATGTGCTGAGATATTTTATATTATTATAATGAAATGCCTGAAGCAGACTACTTTTTAAATAAAAGAGGAAATATTTATCTTACAGTTTTAGGGAGTGAAAGTCCCAGCTCACGTGGTCCCATCAATTTAGCCCTGGAGAGGGCCTAATGGCAGATGGCATCATGGTGAGAGCACAAGTGGGAAGGAGAAGTCATACTACAAGATAGAAAGCTAACAAAAGACTGGGATCCCACAATCTCTTCCAAGGCCATGTCCCCAGTTGACCTAAAGACCTCCTGAAAGACCCTGACACTTAAAGGTTCCACATCACCACCTAAAACCACCTCTTTGGGGTCCAAGCTTCCAAGACATAAACCCATGGGGGGGGGGGGGGACAAACCACATCCAAACCATAGCAGACCCTTGTTCCTGTTCCCTGGAGATGCTTCATCCTCTCCTTTAGATGCTCAGCTGTCCAAAGTAGGAACCAAATCCATGTTCAATGTTGAAAGATTCTTTCTCCCTTGATGTATATGGCCTGACATAAAGACACCTTGAAACAAACACAGTCAGCTACTCCAGGCGTGGGATGACGTCTGACACCATGGCTTCAGGCCTGGTGATGTTTGCTTAGGCCATTCTCTTCCCAGCTCTTAAAGGGTAGGGTGAATTAGATAATGATACCAATGCTAAACACCAGCCCTGTGACTTTAATTCTTACTAAAATAGGTATAAGTTCTTTGTTCATCTCTATATAGAAAAGGAAGTCAAGACTCAAAGGAGTGAAGCAACTTGTCCAAGATCTAACATTTGTTGAGAGGCTCTAAGAGATTCAAACCCATTATATTGCTCCAGAATCCACATCACATTCCTTCTGACTGTTCTCTCACCGATCTTATAATCTTTATAGCACAAGTTATTGTAAAACAAAATGCAATGTATAGAGTTTTAAGGGACTTAATATAGATTGAAGGTCAACAGAAAAAGTATAATACAATAAAATATTGTAGTTAAAATTCATGGGAAATACAGATCTAACAAAATACCCCATTAATGCCTCTAAGAAATTATACTTCATCATTTTGGGTGATTTCTCAATTTTTTCACTTATTTTATTTACAGTACACTTACATCAGAATGAAAGAGAACCCCCCTTTTGCAGAATAATGTCAAAATCAAATACACTTTCCTCTTTCCCTTTGTTTCAAGATGAATAAAGTATAGTGCTCAATAAACTCTGATTTTATTTGCTTTAAATACAGTACATCAAGCATTATTGGCGGGAACAATACCAGCCTAGACTGTTAAGTTTTAAATCTTAAGTTTAAAATATCCAATTATCCAGGAATCATTTTATTTTTTCTTAACTCTCCAGTTACTTTTTAGGGAAGTCTAAGATGTGGGGATTTAGAATAAGCATTACTTAAATAACTTAAGAACCATGAATGATTGCTTATAGGCTTGCCATATAGTCCCACCTTTAAGTTCCACATGACTCAATTTAATCACAAAGTCAAATATATAAAATTAAGCTTATGTTTTGTTGTTTGGGCCATTACAATGAGCAGAACATAAAAGGAAAAATAGAGATCTATTGAAGAAGGCAAATCCCAACAACATCCTATTTATGATTTCCTTTGTCCTCTGGATACTGGCAGTTGGGCCTTCCTGATATGGTATTTGATGTTAAAATTGGTGGGGAAAACCCCATATTTTGCTGCCAATAACTTGTTTTCTTTGGAAAGTTTTTTCTTTTAATAGCACAGCAGTACTATTAAAATACAGTGTGTCTGTCTTTTTGCATTCTTAGATTAATTCTTAAAGGAATATTGAGTTTTTGACTGTTGCCCAATGGTGTATCATACTGCTTAAAACAAAAATGTCTTTATTCTTTACAAGTTAGACGATCGCTAAAGCAATGGAATCTAATGAATACTCTCTTTGTTTTTCCTAAAGATGTTTGAGAAACATTGACTTGTAAGAAATGCACAGCCTTGAGGTGTTCTGCCAACACTGACCATGGAATGATCTGGGGTCCAGGAAGCAGGGTCCTGGGCCCTTGATCAGCTCATGACTTTGGATGGGGCTGTCCCCAGACTCATCATCTCCCTACCTAATTTCTTTTCCATAAACAAAGCGAGAAGCTGAAGTTATTCTTTCTGGTTCTAAAGATCTGGGATTCTCAGTAGATGAAGTCAGCAAAGTGATTTTTATTTTTTAATCCAATTTTAAAAACCACGTAGCAAAACTTGTGAGCAGAGATATAAGGAACTGTAATTACCTTTTCATGATGGGTGTGGCGATTGCTTTTTAATTATTAATTATTCAGAACTGAAAATCACATTTCCTCCACTATGCAGATGGAGAAGTTGGCCTTTTAATGGACAGGCATTGTGTGTGCTGCAAAGTGTCAGCTTAATAAGTAACTTTGAGGGTGTCAGCATCCCAGCTTCATTGGTCCTCTGTAATGGGTCATCTTCTGAACAGATTCCCTAACGTTATCACCTCAGACTTGTGCATTGCAGAGAGGATATTTCCTGGCCCTGAAGGTCATCATCGGTAGACAGAGTAGAAATAGTCAAATTAAATGAACAAGAATCCAGTTTATTCCAGCTTCTGCATCAAAGGGGGACCTGCTCTTCTGCTCCATTAAGTCTTGATTATAATTTTGGTATTTAGCCAATTATTTTGTCTCAAAGAAGAGATATCCTTTTTTTTTTGTGGTTCTAATTAGTTATACATGACAGTAGAATGCATTTTGACAAATCATACATAAATGGAGTATAACTTCTCATTCTTCTGGTTGCACATGATGTAGAATCACACTGCTCTTGTAATCATATATGCACATAGGGACATGATGTCTGAATCATTCATGTCTGATGTAGAATCACACTGCTCTTGTAATCATATATGCACATAGGGACATGATGTCTGATTCATTCTATTATCCTACTTACCTCCATACCCCCTCCCCTCCCTTCACTATCCTCTGTCTAATCCGAAGTACCTCTGTTCTTCCCTCCCTAGTTTTATTGTGAATTAGCATCTGCACATCAGAGAAAACATTTGACCTTTGTTTCTCTGGGATTGCTTTATTTTGCTTACCTTGACAATTGTCCTGCTGTATCCATTTACCTGAAAATGCCATCATTTGATTCTTCTTTAAGGCTGAGTAATATTCCATTGTGTATATACATCACATTTTCTTTATCCATTCATCTATTGAAGGGCACCTACGTTGGTTCCATAGTTTAGCTATTGAGAATTGAGCTATTATAAACTTGATGTGGTTGATGTAGTATGCTGCTTTTAAGTCCTTTAGGTATAAACCAAGAAGTGGGATAGCTGGGTCAAATAGTGGTTAGATATCCTTTTTTATTGTTGTTATATTACCACTTAGGACATGTCATTTAGCAATATCAATAATGAGAACATAATATGTAATCTGAAGATAAATATGTGCACTCTGAAGTAGCTGTCCTCCTGTTTGCATACCTTCCCAGGGTTTATATTTCTTTCCTGGCTCTGTGTTTTTGTGTATCAACACTGTAGAACTAAGTTCACAGTAGCAATGCAATTAGCAAGCTCTCTGAAAAACTACCTCCGTTTGTGGCCGCTAATGTATTTGCTATAGATTTTAGTGACAGAAATAGTGATATTAATGTTGTCAACATCTATGTCACTGCTTGCAGGCATCATGTAAACCAAAAGGTTACATTTTAAATTATGAAAGGCTGGGGTAGAAACAAAAAAGTCCTTCATTTTTCTGACTTGTCACATTAGAGTTTAAGATTGTTATAGGTGCTCAGAATTAATCATAACATGTTAGTCTAGGTGGAAATAAAATATAATCTGAAAGTCTATATGGCTGATTTAAAGTATTTTAAATGTTATGTTATCATCTTGATAATAAGATAAAATTCTCTTTTATGAATAGTCTCAACATTTAGCCAGATAATTTGTTCTACTATCAGATATGTAAACTTATTTCTCTGTACATTGTTTTTGCTTTGAAATTAAAAAAATATATATAACATTAAAAGTGCAGATTTTATGAGGAAAACTATGATTCTTAAATTTCACAGACACTCACATGCAGGAAGTGTATAAATTTTGCACTTTCTAGGTGCCTGGCTATTGATGGAGTTGGTATTACTCTGCTCACTTAAAGTGAGGAAATCAAGTCTTAAGAGATTAAGTAACTTACTCAAGATCGTGTGACTCTAATGTAGCACACTGGAGTAAAGTGAAGGATTATCAGTTTCCAAAGTCAATATTCTTATCTATGATTTATATCTACACTCATGACTGTATTTATAGTTGTAGTTTATAACTATTATTTCTATGGTTTTTGATACCAATTTCTGCTTATGAGAGTATACAGGCTTTTGTTGTTTTATTTGCTCCAGGATAAGGTTGAAAAGCAGTAAAGACAGATCCTTTCAGTGTTACCTGTGTGTGTGGTGGAAGAGGCAATAAAAATCTACAGTGGATACTAAAACTCCTCTCTGTGCAGTTGCTGTCCATGGCCTTTGTCATATGAAGATTGTGCTTTGAAAGCAAGAGCATAGTGACTTTCAGCTTCTCCCTTTTGGTAAATCTCTCCTAAAACTATAGGGTACTAAAATAATTGGTTGGTGAGATTATGATGCCCAGAAAGATCAAAAATTGGACCTAAATACAATATTAAGTAGGAGAAATTAAAAAATCAGTGTTTGTAGTTCTGCTATGTGTAGTTAGATTTCTGTTTTGCTCTTAAACTTCTCTCTCTATCATGGATTGGTGTAAGTAAACCACTTTCCCATTCCCACATTGAATAGGGAGATCATATCCTCTGCATTTGTTAGAACTTCTTTTCAAGGATGTGACTTTTGAAAAATCTGTCCATCACTTAATAATGACCAAGGTTAAAAACAATGTTTACTCATTTACTTATATGCTTATTCATTTATCAAGTACATACCAAGTACCAGTTGCAAGTCAGACATCCTCCTACATCCCAAGAATACATAGCATTAAAGCAAAAACGATCAGAGAAAGCTGGTTGGATGCATTTTGTTACTAAGAACTATATAGTTCTTTAAAACATAAGTCCTATTTACTGAAATGGAGGGGAATTTCTTCAGCTTTGTACCCAAACTATTGAAAGACATGTTTTAACTGCAACTCAATGTCATCTCCCGTAGGAAGGCTCATTCCCACATCATTAGGGAATCTGGAAGGACTTATATTATTAGAGAGTGAGATCTGCATATATTTACCTTTAAAATTGATGCTAAGTTCTGTTTTGGTTTTTAAACTTAGAATATACACATGAGAAAACAGGAGTGCTTTTGGTTTTGGGGGAAATTACTTTTAACTCATGTTTCAAGTCAAACTTTAGGGAGTGATGAAGATAGTTCACTATCCAGTTTGGATTCTTGCAGTGGATCCTACTTATTTTTAGTAAGATTAGTTTCAAATGAGGTGATCATAGACTGCAGACAATGAGATTTTTTTTTTTTTTACTCTGTTGTTTTATTAAGTAACTAGGCTATAAAAAGGATGCATGAATTTTTGTGACTGTAATCACTCCATATTGACAGCAAAATCATTTGTGGAACCATTCAAATGCCATTGATTTTAGTATTTTCCACTTCTAAAATAAATAAGAAACAAATGCGATTAAGTCACTTTCTAGGATCTTTATAAAATTCCCAGGTACTTAACAAGTGATCAAGGATTTTTTATGGGTTACTTTTGGAAGTCAAACAGTAATGGAGATCATATCATTTGGTACCTCAATGGTTAATACTTTTGACTGTGACATTGATTTTACTAAATTCAATGAGATTTTTGTTATGTAGAACTTGCTAAAAAAAATAGCATGGAATTTATTCATTAGTTTTTGTCTTCTCCCCTATGCTAAAATTTACAAATGCAAAGGTTGATTCTGGATGAAGTTGATTTGGGTACATTCCTTGGGATGGCATCTGCATTGCAGAATGCCTAAATTTGGAAGAATTCAGCCTTATTGATTTTGTCTGTTGCTGACTTAACCGGAACATGGTGGTCTATAAGGCCAGACATACAAAAAAAATTTCATTTCAAGGCCTACTGAAGGGCTACAACTTCTGATTAAGCCTAATACATGGGCAAGTTACCAGAGAAATAGTTTTATAAATACTATTTTTGTTGTTGTTGTTTGTTTTTACCATTTACATGTACTGTTTTCTCAATCTTTGCACTTCACACCTAATTAAATCCCTCGCCTCACTGCTGATGCCAAGAGTTAAAAATGATAAGGTTCACTTTTTTTTTTTAAGTTATATCGGTTGACCCTTAAAAATTATTATTTTTGAAAATGCTTTCTTCTTTCTGATGATTTCAGAAGTAGCCTGGGCAGGGGGAAGGAGGGGACCTAATGATATTCTTGATGTTTGTGGTTAAATGGAGGCTGATATCTATCAGTCCCTAATTTACCAAATTTAGTTTAGACTATTACATCCTTCCTTTTCTGGACTAACATCAATTCAGTAAAACCCTCTTTTTTTTTTTTTTTTTTTTTTTTTTGTGATAGTATGTTAAGTTTAGGAATGCTACATCTTTCTGGGGGAAAAAAGAGCACTGTTATTAGATTTGTCTTTATACCTCAGTCTTATTGAGGGTGAAGGAGGGAAACATCAATAATTATAGCCTATTTTATTTTATTAAATTTTTTTTTTTTCTGCTGGATATTGAATCCAGGGCCTTGTGCATGCTGAGTACATGCCCTACCACTGAATTTTACTTCCAGATCAATTTCATTTCAGACAAATAGAAAGAGGAAGCCATGCCCAGTCCAACTCAGTTGTTAGATTCAGAAAATAGACTAGAGAGAATTAATCCCCAAAGGAGGCTGAGTTAACTGGTATCTTGTGTGCTAAGGCTTTATAATAGAAGACGGAAGTACAATGCAGAGAAACTGGCAGCCTTCGGAATGCAGCTAAATTCAGATTTCCATCCACCAGATGGAGTCAAAGACAGAAGAAAATGGACCACGAGGTTCACCTCCTTCAGGGTTGGATCCTGGAACCCCTGGCTGTTTTCTGACCTCAGCATACCCAGTTACCAGGAACCAGAGAAGAAAAAAATGGTAAAGGTAATTAGGTGGTTCTGCAACTCCATCAAATACAGTAGAGTAGTCAGGATTGCAAAATCCTAGTTTTGAATTAAATTGAATAACAAAGAATTATTTTTCTTTGTACTTCTGTAACTGAAAATAACTGTGTTTATTTGAGCAAGAGTTGGTATGGGAGAACTTCCAAGGTCCTGTATCTTCTTGAGAATATTGGTGTGCTGTGGATTTCGGTGAGTCAGAAATACAGTGTACTGCTCTCAGCCCCCTGTCTTCAATTTGTCTGCAGATAATAAATAATGCAAATAATGCTAAAATTAATTGAAAGCCCATTTCACAAGAAAACAAACAAACCCCTAAACATTAAAATGACAGAAGAGTCCCCAAACAGAGTGGAAAGCCCCGGAGTGGTGGCTTCACCATGCTAAAACTAAATCATTGGTACCAGCAGGTTCTAATAAACCATTCAGCGTGATAAAGGGACACTATTATGTTACAAAGCCCAGAAGGCTCAGCCACTGCTACTACCATGAAGTGAATAGGTTAAAAGACTTTAAATGGGATTGCCATGGCTTTCTACAGCAAAAATGCCAAGCTACCGGCAGATAATATGCCTTTATTAATGTGTACAATGGGACACTAATACAAATTACGAGTATCTATGATGTTAGACAATCTGGTTTGCTTCATCTGAAAAATCAAGGAGCCATGGCCAGAAAGAAAACAAGTTTTACAGAAAGGATTCCAATAAAAGTCTTTTGGGATAATGGAATTAAATTTTCTTATTGAATAGAAGCATTGAAAAGAAAAGCCACTGGTCAATTAATGTTCATTTAATAACTTTTTTTTTTTTTTTTGGGTTACTTGTGATAGATACTGCTCATTACTCTTGTCCTTGAAAAAGTCACTGTGTTTGTTTTCCATGCAGTCTGCTAGACACCACACAGTTATTCTGTTTCACATTGTTGGTGTAAGAACCAAGAAAAGTTTCTAAGTAAAAAGGCCACTCTTTAGAAAAAGTTTTGCATTCACTATTTTGGTGTTACCCTCATATTTTAAAATCTGTATGATTCTAAGCAGTTTCTGACCTGTGGCTCAGGAAGGTTAAATAAAAAAGAAATGAAGTTCAAGAAATCATAACCCTGGTAAATCTGAGATGCTATTCTTGCCAGCATAATGTGAGAAACTGGCTTCTCTTAGCTGATTACTGAAATGAGTTATGTTTTAAATATTAACTGATGAATGGACGTGAGATTTAGTAACAACATTTAAAAATGTAAATTTAAAAGGATGTTAAATATTCTATTATTTTTATATAATCTCTTGGCATTATATCCTAGATACTGTGTTCCTGTCATGCTTTCAATTATATTAATTTAAGTCTAATGGAAAATGAACCTTTTTTCCCAGGGTGCCCTGTTCTATTGTTTCCTAAATGGGATTCAAGAATAAAGATGCAAACTTGAATGGAAAAATATAATTTATGGTATTATACTCTTCTTGTGCTTTCTCACATAAAGATAAATGCTGTTGTTTTTATGACTTTTTAATTTGGGCATGCTTTATTTTAATAGTTGAAATGCACTTCATCATAATGACACTTTCCTGGTGTGACTCATAATATTGTCAAGCTTCTCTTAGGGCAAAAGTTGGTGCAACTTACCATTACCCCTGAAGGCAGTTGTACATTTATTTTCTTGGGGCATCCTAATGAGATTGGGTTTTGCAATGGATTGAATGTGTTAATAATCCTGGCTTTGTTGGATGAATTCGTAATTAACTCTAAAACTTGTTTTCCCAACTAATGGTGTTTATGTGTGCCCATGTATGCTTATGTTTCGTTTTGTGTGTGTACGAAAGAGAGAGAGAGAGAGAGAGAGAGAGAGAGAGAGAGAAAAGATACACCAGATCTTTCTTGAATCTTAATCTTTTCTCAGAACTGGTATGAGGTTAAAATGGCAACCACATGTTATAAAGTGATATAGTCAAAGAGTCTTTTCAAAAGCACACAAAGGTACAATCTATTTTTTATTACTTTAATCATAAGCCTTTAGCTTTGTAGGTTTGGGTGATCATTGGATAGCAAGTTGCCTCCTGTGCTTAGATCTGATTGTGGATGGCTTTTAGAATGAGCTCTGTTCACACAATTTTAAACTAATTTATATGTTAGCTTATAGTTAATAGGCCTTTTTTTTCAATCACTAGAGTCAGTGATGTTATTCTATATATGTGTATCTAAATTTTTTTTGTTTGTTTGTTTTTTCAGGTTTAAAATAGCACCTGGCTCACAGCCCTTAACATAGCCCTTTATAAATCCATGTTAAGGTATTGAAACATCAAAATTCCCAACAGAAAAATAAATATTACATACACACACACACACACACACACACACACACACACACACACACACACCACACAAAAACAACAAAAAACAAACACACAAAAAACAAGCAATCAACATATCAGTAATGCACTTGCAGTATCTGGAATGATGTCCTAATAGCTATAAGGATGATAGAACTATACTGAAAAAAGCCACCATGGCTCAACCTTTATAGAAACTGTTCTCTTCAAGATGGGAAGATCTGTTTTCCAGCAGTGGCTACATCCTTGTTTGTGAGATGATTGTTCTGAAGGACTGGGACTCTTTCAGGAAGAGTATTGGCCACCTGTCTTGTTCATCCACTAGTCAAAAATATGGAGCCCCCTAAAACAATCAGGTGAAAAGAAGTCTGGGGTCTGGAGGACTGGTGGCAGTACGTTGTGTTCTGGGTGGTATGGTTTCCTAAGAAAATATTGGGTGTATTGTGTGGATGACAATTTGTACTGACATTTACAGCTTTCTATAACCTTCATCTATCCACCGTGCAAAGAATCAGGCAGTGGATGTGAACATTAGAAAGGCCCCACCGGAAAGCCATCCACTGGAAAGCAGCAGTTGGGCCTCATTTATTCAAGAGGGGTACACACCAGTCCCTGAGTGCACAGAGTTGGTTGGCAGGTAGAATACCTATGCTGTTCACTGGCACACAGTGAATGAGTCTACCCAGATTTCTCCCAATTCTTGGATGAATCAACAGAAAGCAACAATGAGAAAACTTGTAAGGTCAGCATGAAAATGATTTGTGAGGAACTAAAAAAAATAAAAACGATTTAGGCATCAATAATAAGATGCATAGTAATTCAGCTTCTCTGGAATAGTCCATGAAAATTAAAAGACAAGATTCATTGAAAGGAAAGCAATGCAGGTAGGAGATGGAAAATGTAGTGATGAATTTTGGTGCCATGATAAATTCAAGAGGAGAGTTACAATCTGTACTGGAAGCTGTGAAGAGCAGAGATAATACTCAGAAAATCACCTGTGAGATAAGCAAAAATTTATAAAGAACTTCCAGAAAGCAGGTGAACAAGCAATGACAATTTTAATATTTGAGAAGAAGATAACCCATCTGTACAATAGAGAATGGATAGTTGAATCTTAGAACCATACTGGTAAAGCAAACAGATATTCAGTCATTGTTGAAAACCTTACTAGCAGAAAAATAATCTCAACAGGCAGGTCTAAGAGCCCTGTTTGTCTCAGTTAATGTCAATAAAGGAGATCACAGATAAGAATAGAGACTGGTCAAACTTTATCCCAGATATATCAAGGCAAGTAAATAAACTTCTAACAAGAAAAGTTGTACTTATTCAAGGTGTACAGCATGACAATTGGGTATGCACAAATAAATTGAAAATAAATCTTTAGAGCATCCAGGAAGAACAGCAACAACTAAACAAAACAACAACAAAAAGAGGACAAAAATCAAGCTGATTTTGACATATCAGCAAGGCAACGTAACTGAACATAGAGGCATATCTTCCATTGATCATTAACCAGAAAATGTTTGGCCTCAGCAATTGTACACCTGGCCATTATTGTCTTTTTGTGTGTGTGTGTGAAATAAAGGTGTTTTTTCATTACACAAGCGTTTGAATATATTATCTTTACAAGAGTTTAAAATAGATAATCTTATGTTGATTAACAATTACTTCCATTGATGGTAGAATGAATCTATAATGAAATCTAAAAAACAGGACATTTCTACACTCCATCCAAGGAAGTAATAGAACATGTGAACAATGCTGTGTGTCATATCTACCTCATCATCATAAAAATCATAAATGTTCATCGTTAGGAAAAAATTCTCAATTTTGAGAAACACCGAGATAAAACTATCATCACAAACCTCTTCCTATGGCTTAGGAAAATGCTTGCTATACAATGAATAGACAGTGAACTTCTCGAGGACAGCACCATGTTTGTTCTGGTCATGTTTGTATCGTCAGCACTTGGCATGATTTCTTTTTTTTTATTTATTTATTTATTATTTTTTAAATTCTAATTTGTTATACATGTTTGCAGAGTACATTTCATTTCATGTTACATATAACGAGCACAATTACTCAAGTTGCTGGTTTTATATAAAGTATTTTTACAACAATTGTATCTTCATACATGTATTTAGGGTAATCATGGATAACTCACTTGGTATGATTTCTGACATGATATTTGAGCATTGTAAACGGAAAATGATTAAATGTGGCTGAATACAAAAGTGTATGTAGTATATCATCTTAATTATACTTATCACTGGAAGAAAAGCCTGGGCAAGTTACCCTCCTTTTGTCCCTGGTTTGGGTGGACATAACAGCAGCTGAGGAACATCTATGTGTGGCTAATGGAAGAGCAGGAATCACAGCCTTGGTCTTGCTCCTACAGTAACATTGTAATGGGTTTCCACAAAGCATGTTGCATGCCTATCATTGCACTTAGCACATTTTTGCAGTTATATGTACGTCGTTCTAGAATGTATAGCTCCTCAAGTGCTTCTGGAACTAAGAAGGCAATCAAATGTCTTTAGAATTAAACAGAGCTGAGTAGTTCTGCGTTCAATCAACTCTAATGAGACCCTGCAAACAGAAGACAATAGCAAATCAGCTATAGATCCTTGACAAGAAAATATTTTGTTTCAACAATTGTGCATCTACTTATGTTATCCTTGTTTTGCAAAAAACATTCTCCATCATGTGTTTAAAATATATTATCTCATGTAGATTAAAAATGATGTGCTTCCATTGATTGCAAGATTTTCAGGGTGAAGAAGAGATTATTAGGCATTACTTTTGTAATCTAAATGTGTTTGATATCTGGATTAGTGTTATGGATTGAATGTGAGTGTCTTTGCACAATTTGAATGTTGAATCCTTAACTCCCAATGTGGCTGTATTTGGGGGAGGGTCCTATGGGAAGGAGCTAAAGTTAAAATGAATTCATATGGATGGAGTCTGTAATTAGAGCTGGTACTCTTATAAGAAGAGGAAGAGAATATTTTAAAACAGCATGTCTTAATTTGTCAATTAAAGAATAAATAAGCACCCAATGGTTGTTACAGGACTATTCCCAATAGCCAAGAAGTGAAAACAACTTAAGTGTCCATCAAATGATGAATGGATAAAGAAATCATAGTACATACACACAATGGAATGCTAAGCCACCATAAGACAACATGCAAAGTGAAATAAGCCAGGCACAGAAAGAGCGGTTCTGCATGATCCCACTCATGTGTAGAATCTAAAACTCTCTACTCATAGAAGTTGAGGGCAGACTGGTAGTTACCAGAGACTGGGAAAGTAGTGGGAAAGGTTGACCCACGGGTGCTAAATTACAGTTAGATAGTAGCAAGAAGTTCTAGCCAGGTGACTATAGAAAACAGTAATGCACTATATATTTTAAAAAGCTAGGTTAAAAGAGCTTGAATGCCTTCATCATATAGGAGTGATACATGTTTGAGGAGAGAGATATATTTAACCCAATGTAAACATTACATAAGGTAGACATGTATGAAAACATCACATGGTACCCCACTAATCTGTATAAGTTTTTGTTAATGTGTCAGTTACAATAAATTGATTTTAAAATTAAAAACAAAATACATTTTAAAAAGTTTCTTAAAATACAGAAGAATGATCCACACTGAAGTTTGTTCTTCCTCCATATGAACACATTGAGGAAAAGTCAGATGAACTCACAGAGAGAAAGTAGCCACCTGCAAGCCAGGTTTCAGAGCCCTCATCATAACTGATTTGGTCAGCACCTTGGTCTTGGATGTCCATCCTCCATAACTGTGAGTAAATAGTTTGGTTTTTTTTTTTAAGGCACAGTCTATGATGTTGTGTTCTGGCAGTCTGAGCAGGCTAAGATAATTCATTAGTGGTCATTACTGGGGTATGTGGAATCTTAACTTCATTCACCTCAAACATTTCCAAAAGTCCTGAAGTCGTGTAGTTTGGATGAGGCCTCAACCTGGGCCCTGGGTTTTGTTTGTGCATGAGTGTGGCGTCTCACCCCACACGGTGGCTTAGAGTTTAGTTATGGAATGGTGGAGACAGATACAGGTGGAGGAAATAGATACAGAATGGAGGTAGCGAGTGTGAAACTCAGGCTCCACATCTGCCTTGGGACTCTGAGTCCCTTATCTTGGATCCTTAGCGTCCTTGGCGACTCCTCTATGTCTTTCTCATGGGTCTCCTGGGAGAATCCAATGAGATCATGTGTGTGAAACTGCTTTGCTGATAGTTCTACATAAATGGGAGGGATTTGTAGAAAGTGCTACTCTTAGACCCGGGAAAGGAAGACTCCAACAAAGCGAATGTTTTTCAGAGGACCTGTAGTGCCTATTCTAGCTGTGAACCTTATCGTGGTGGGAAGAATCTGTGGGACCAAGTGCAAATGCTCCCCAAGACCCAAGTGCCAGCTTCTGCACCATGATTTGGGTACCTGAAAGAATCTAAGCCCCCTTCCAGGTCCTGCCTTGGCCTGCTCCCTGCCCATCCCCCCAGCTGTACCACTGAGTTTCTGACTTTAGAGGAAAAAGAAGGAAAGCAGAAGAGGACTGGGGACCTGTGTGTGGTATGTAGCCTAAGATATGAGAACCTCTCTGACCTCTTGGCTCCTCCTCTTCAAGGACAATTTGAAAACAGAGGATATGATTTGAAAATCTGTCCATAGATTTAAGGTACATAAAACTTGTGGTATTTTTAAAGTTCTGTCTCAATTATATTTCTGCTTAAATGTTGGCTTGGTATTAATTTCTAAACTCTTATCTGTAATATTAATCTATATGCCAATGATATTGACTTTCCACATCCAGCACATTGCTGATATAAAAATCACCCTTTTGGGCCTTCATGGATGATCTTCTTCCCACCTTAACTGACATAAGCCTTCTCTCTCATTTTCTTTTCCAAATTGCGTAATTTGTATTGAGAATATTTTCTTTTGTATATCTCTTCATTTTTATTAGTTGTCATTACGTCTGATTCTTTTGCTACTTTATAAGTAAAATAACTCTTTTGCTATTCTCTCCTTAATTTCTATTTTACCTTTTATTTCATGTTTTCACAAGATCTATGTCCACATTTCAACTGACTTTAAAAGATTGTGGCGCAGATCATCGTAACTCATTCGAAATTGAATTTTTTAGTTTAATTTGGCTACTATAATTGGGGATATTTTATGAATAAAATTACCACATAATCAAAAAATGTTTTAAGTGGGTAACTTTGTTTTAACTTAAATTGACATAAGGGAGCCTAGGAGCTGGCCTAAGATTCATAGCATTTTTTTTCTCCAAAAGAATCCCAAGAGGTCAGTTCATAAACAAGTAATTATTGAACATACCCAAGAGAATCTGGCTCTTATTCCCAGATCTGCCATTAAGCAAATTGCTTAATACCCTTGTCTTCATTTGTACAAGGTTGCACTGAGGATAAAGTTAAAGACAATAGATGAGAGAATACCTTAGAAAGCTAGAGCACTCTGTGATTTTAATTTGTCATTATTGTTAATAATAAAAGTGTTATATAATGTTCACAATGCATAATTTACACAATGTAAAACTAAATTATGTTTTCATTGTGAAAAATCTGTACAAATCTAAGGGCCCTATTGCTGCATATTTAATGGAGATTTTATGATTTCGTGAACAGTTTTTATAGTATAGTCAGCATGTATAAGGTGTGCTTTGGTTTAAAGGGAATCACTTTATCCACCCTTTTTACATTGTTACAGAAACTGTAATTTTTTAGATCTACTTTTGTTATAACTACAAATCAGGGGATAAATGTATAAATGAAATGATACTTACCATGTGAGTGATCTTAGGTAAAGATGGAAAAGTTACACTTGTCTCATCAGTTGCTGTCCTTCTTGCAGTCCTGGGACCCAGAATTGTGGATTTACCCCTGCAGTCTAGATCATTCATGCCTGGGTTCTCCTGATACCTCCTCTCTCTCTCTGTCTCCCGATAAGCACATTCTTCTCAGAGAGAGAGAGAGAGAGAGAGAGAGAGAGAGAGAGAGCACTGCCTGTGGTTCTCCCACAGTCTTTGCTTATCCTCATCCTGTACCATTTCTATGAGGTGTAAAACATCACCAAGCAAAACCTGGATTCCAGGGGAACCACTCTGTGGTCAATGGGTGAACAGAGATTTTTCAGATTTTGGGAATGAAAGCCTGTTGGAAGTGATGTGAGATGTGGCTCATTGAATTTGGTCATTGTGTTCAACATTTTCTTCAGCAAAAAACTTTAGTCATTAAACCTAACAAACTTATTTAATGTGTGTGTATATACAAATGTATGCACACAACTCACATGCACATGCATGTGCATACACACACACACACACACACACACACACACACACACACACATAAAACATAGTGCTTAAGAAGTTTCAGCGGTCAATTCTGGGACCAAATCACTCAGCTTTGCAAAACCTGTGCAGAGCAATACAAACATACTTCCAAAATGTGGGGAGATCCGAATGTATAGATCTATTTTCCCAAGGGTTTGTCAAATATACATAAGCCACAGTAGGCAGTTGCACAAATATGTCTGAAAATCAGCCTTAATCTGTAAGTCTTCAGCTTATCTGCTTAGAATTTGCTGAGCCCAGCCTTTACATTGAATAAGCAGCTGAAAAGTGCAAAGAGCATATGTCTCATGGAACACTTTAGGGTATAGATAATGTATAGGACAGAATGAATGGCTTGATTAGTTACAAGGTAACATGATAAAAATAATTTCTATTTATTTTTCCCCAACGGGTCACTATTCATGTTTTTTTTTTTTTTTTTTTTAATTCACATCAGAAGGTGACTAATCCAGCAGTTCCTTTGTTCCTTCATTCATTCATCCCACAAATATTTACTGACTGCCAATCATGTGCCAGGCACTGTGACAGATTCTTTAATGAAAGGATCCCTACTATATTTTCACATCCCTTGTAGTTTAAGAGAGAAGTACAAGTTAGTGCTATGGTAGGGTAAATTTGAGTGATGTGGAAATGTTTAGAAAGAGAAACTAATTCGGATTTGTATGAGTCCATAAAGACTATCTAGAGTTAGTTGCATATAATCTCAGACCAGAAAAGTGAATAAAAGAGCAGAAAAGAATGTTTATATCAAAGATAATAGCTTTCTCAAAACTAACAGAGGAGGAAAGAAAAGGCACAACACATACAGAAACTTTAAAAACTTCCTTATTACCAAAGAATGAAATTCCCAGAAAGAAATGGCAAAAGACAAAGATAGGACAGGGAGCACAGTATGTATTTGGAGTATTATATACAACCAGGGTCTGGAGTTAGATTCAGAGCAATGAGGGATTCCTGGAAAACCTTAAGTGAGTATGTAACACAGGTGCTATTGTGCTAGAAAGTTTACTCCTGTGATTGCACTGGGAATGTAGAGGATGGGGCAATAGGAGTCAGGGACAGAAGCCCGATGCAATAACCCAGAGTAATATGCCTGAACTAGGGAGGGAGAGAGAGAATAGGGGACAGGAAGATGTGAGAAGGATCAGAAAGCAGAGTCTGAGCCTGTTCTTTTAACTGTAAATAGGTAAGTAAATGAAAAGAAAGACTCAATAACGATGATAGGGTTCCAGCTAGAGCAAATTTGGTTGGATATTAGTGCTTCTTCTGAGAATAAGAAATAGAGCCAGTTGAGGTGGAAGGATCGTGAGCTAATGAACTCCGTTTTGCATCTGTTGAGTCTGAGTTGCTTGTGTGGGAGGCTCGACAGAGATTTACCACCGGCTGGTTGAAAAGCAGGTCAAAAGTTAAGATGAAAGATTTGAGTTGGAGTAATATCCATACGTTTCTGCAGCTTGGTAAATAAAGTCTCGGAAATGAGAAGATAGCTCAAGGAGAATTGCTAAAGTACAAAGAGAAGATGGTGCAGGGAGAGATCTGGGTCGTTGGAGGAGAGGAGAAAACAAGAGTAGAGCATCGTAGGAAATCTGTAACAATTTGAGTTCTAAAAAGCAGAAGAAATAAAACAACACAGAGAATAAAATATTCTTGACTCAGAGACAATAGTGAGTTATTTTTTCCTGTGTGCACCATGATGTATAAAGACATTTTTATAATAGAATGATCACGCATCGTATTTCTTAAAGCCAGAACACTGAACATATTGCTGTGGTTTGGATATGATTTGAGTGTGTCCTTCCAGGTGTGTCATCATGTGTTGGATGCTTCGTCGTCGTCAGTGTGGATGAGAGATGGTGGACCTCTAAGAGGTGGAACCTGGTGGGAGGTTGTGAGACCATTGGAGGTGTGTCCTCAGAAGAGCCTGGAAGAAACTCTTTGGGAACCCAAACCCTCTGGCTTCTTGTCTTGAGATGTGATTTCTTTTGCCCACACATAGTCCCACCATTGCCATCACCATGAGATGATGTAGCCAAGGGGAAGCCCTTGCTGGAAACTGCACCATGCAATTTAGACTTTCCCCATCAAAAACCGGGAGCTAAATAAACTTTTATTTATAAAGTTAGCCTGCCTCAGGCATTTCATTATAGTAATGAAAATTGGACTAATATATATGCATTGAATAATAACCAACATATTGCACATTCATTCAGTTTTTAGTAAATCATGTCTGACCATTTCTGATTGGAGTAGACGTGGATTAAACATAATTTCTGCTTTCAGTAAGTTACTTTCTGGTGGGGAGAATAGACTCATAGAGAAAAGACCCATGCAGTGTAGAATGGGCTCCAACACCATTGAGGAGGGCTGTGGTATTATTTTTATAAAGCAGCCCTGATGTTGACAAATAAGAAAGACTTGTAGGTTACACAAATGAGTGATGATGTTGATGATGTTGGAGAAGAGTCACTGAAGCCTCACTCCATTTCTCCTTCAAGTGTTTGTTCATCTTTTCTGCATCAAGGGTGTATCCTTTATTCCCACATTCAGCCCTGACATGTGTGTGTGTGTGTGTGTGTGTGTGTGTGTGTGTGTGTGTGTGTATGTGTGTGACCTATTAGTAGGAGCGTGGTCCTACTAATGTAAACTTGATTTCTAATGGAATTGAGTTAATTCCAGATTTCACTGGAGGTGTAATAATTATACCCATGTGGCTGCATATTTATCCCAAGGTAAAATGGCTCTGAAATAAAACAGAAATTTTGTCTTTGTTCTCTTGTCTAAGTCAATTTTTCATTTTGAAAAGACAAGGGAGCTCCCTGGGGGCTCTCTAATTATCATTAATAATATTCCTGGGCTCATAACTTTGAGTGATGGTTTAGTGGAGGGAGGTCTAGATTTAGGGAAACTGTTAAAAGTATAGTGTGAATAGAGGATATCAATCCTTCAAATGATAGACCAATTATAGCTGGTTTTCAGTATCCATAGTTCTGTATCTGTGGATCCAAACTGCAGATCAAAACCATTTGGAAAAAAAAAAATGCATGTGTACTGAATCTGTAGATTTTTTTTCTTGTCATTTTTCTCTCAAAAATATAGTGTAGCCAGGCATTGTGGCACATACCTGTAATCCCAGCAGCTCAGGAGGCTGAGGCAGGAGGATCCCAAGTTCAAAGCCAGCCTCAGCAACTTAGTAAGACCCTAAGCAACTTAGCAAGACCTGGTCTCAAAATAAAATAATAAAAAGGGCTGGAGATGTGGCTAAGTGGTTAAGTGCCCCTGGATATGGAAGTATGTGTGTAGGTTAGATAAAATGCTAGTCTTTTTAGATACTGCACTTGAGAATCTGTGAGTTTGGGTATCCTTATAGTTCTAGAACCAATCTCCTCAAGATTTGGGGATCCCACTTTTTCTTGAGTAGTGTCTTTTTTTTTTTTTTTTTTTAGGTGATTGAGATTCTTTCTATCATCTCCATGGTTGATTTGGATGTTTAGCATTTTTTAGAAAATGTTTTTATTAGTTGTTGATGAAAATATATATATATATATATATATATATATATATATATATATATATATATATATTTATATTTGGTGCTGAGAATCAAACCCAGTGTTAGGCAAGCACTCTACCATTGAGCTACAATCCCAGCCCATGTTTAGCATTTTTTAAGTTATACATTTTATTTTTTAAAATACTTAAAAAAAAAGTGAAGAATATGTTGTTGGGTTGGCCAAGCCCTCTGTTATTGGTGATGGTGAGTGGACGCTTTTCCTCTCTTTATGTTGCAGACTATTTAGGGAGGTAGAGAAACACAAACAGTAGGTCTGTGCTTTCATGGGCTCTTTCCATTCAAATTTTCAGGATAGAAAAAAAACTGATCTTCACTGACTTTAAAATCTTTTATTATATTCTATCAGTTGCCATAAAAACACAAATAATTTTTTTAAAAATTTTTCTTTGGAGTCAGTTGGTGTAAAATCTCGCAAAACATCACTAGAGTGGAGTGATAGTTCATGATACACATTCCTTTTAAATGCTTCCCAGTCATGAAATGTACTTCCAAGAATCTTTGGGTCCTTTAGGATGAAAGAAAAATTCTCCATTTTCTTCATTATACACTTTCTAAATTCCTTTCTGAAATTCTTCATGAACTGCCTTTACAGAGATGTTGAAGATGTGGTCAACATGCTAGGAACACAGTCTCTTTGGTGGACAATGACTCAATTTCCATTAGCAATTAAACTTACATCATTTCTGTCCCAATGTGCATTATGGATGTAAAATCCTTCTCCAAATTCATTGTCTTCGTCATTGAGAATTATTTGCAAACTGGGAAAACAGGACTAACTTCTTTTAAAGCCTTACAACAAGGACATTTGATCTAAAAGATTCTTGTTCCCAGATGGACTTCATTGTGTCAAAACATCTTCTATCAAGTGATTTCCTCCTGATTCTTAATTAAAGGTGGGCCAATTCCTGCCAACCTCATTCAAGCTCTAGTTTTTTTTTTTTTTTTCTTCTTCTTTTTCTGTCTTTAAAAAAAGTGAGTCTTCATAGAGAAGTTCAATTTTTATATAATATTAAAGATGAATGGAAAGGGACTGCAGGTAGTTCCCTGAACTGCTGATGTGCTTTCCTTTCCCTTTCTGCCATAATTCCCCTCTGGCTGGGCTTCCATTTGTAAATATCCCTTCCAAGAATACTACCTAAAAATGAGACATGGTGCCCACTCAGTGATCTGCCCACTGAAGACTCCCCGTGCTGGGCAATGTGACTTCTGCAACCCATGCTTACATAAAAGATAACATAGGGAGCTGGTCTTTGTCCTATAAAAATTTTGATGACATCCTTACTGTAGTAAATGCCTACAATATAACTGGCTGTTCTTCAATAAAATGAACAAAACAGTCTCCAGTCTCTTGGATCATACTTTCTTGTAGATGACAAAATCGGAAAAAAAAATAGTGTACTACATGTGGAGGTGATAAAAACAAATCTCAAGAAAATAAAGGTGGATGAGCCACAGAGAGTGATGTGGGGCAGATGAATATTTGAAATAGTGTAGCCCTTGTGTAGAAGGATGGAAGGAGAAGAAAAGGAATTCTGCTTGGATGCAACCATTTCTGGGTTTCTGGATAAACACCCCATGCCCTTCTTCCTCAATAGAGATAACTCTGAGATAGTTTCAGGGAGCATCTTTCAGGATTCCTCAGCAAGATTAAGTCCAAATGTCTACAGTCCCATCTGCTTGACTGTAATCACCTCCTACCAATCCACATCTCATTTCTCCACCTCCTAAATAAGGTATTTACTGTTGAATCCTTGTTTCTAGGTTTCTGGGGGCAATCTAAGGTAAAATAGTAAGGGAGAAATCTGAGGAGATTAATGAAATTCTCAGTTTATTTTCCTAAATGTTTCAAGTGTTCTCTAGGCCCTCAGTATAATTGTTGGTGAGAGGAACAACTGGATCACAGAGTAGCTTAATTGGTGGTAGAATGTCAGCCTTGTATCTGGGCTCCTTGGCCTTTCTTTGCCTTTGGCCCTACACGATCTGGTTACATGGAAATGCAGGAAGAGCAATCAGTTGTGCCTCACATCCTGTCTGCCTCCCTCATCTGGAGCCAGGCTATGACATATAAAATCTTTTCCTTGACATGTAAGATTAAGTCTGTCCAGCTACTAACTCTGAATTTAAGAAATTGAAAGAATAGTTTTACTACTTTGTATCCACCCCATTGGTGAAGGAGGAATCTCCCCAACCCTAAATTTTACAAAATGACCAAACATATGACAACCAACACTGGACAGATGAGATTGATAGCAGCTTTCTAGGAGCATCTACTCACAGTTCAGGAGAGGGGGCTGTGCAGAGGCTCATGAGATTGAGCTCAGGAACCCAGTAAACCAGAAGGGGTAGTAGCAACAGGCTGAGGGGACTCCTGGCTCCTTTGGGAGTATGTGGTTGACTTGAGTAGTTTAGAGATGGCCAGACATGCAAAAGCTGTTAACTGAGGACCAAGAGGGGTACCAATGGTTCAGTTGGTGGGAGACCTGGTCAGGCTCACCCCTGGGGGGAAGGGATAAAAGATAAAAAAACTCACATGAAGACTTTGGGGCCTTGTGAACCTCAAAGATGTCTAGGTAGCATGGGAAATTTTCAGACTTACAATACCAAAAGCTATTAAAACTTTGGCTAAATTATACATAAATGGAAAACAACAATGCCTATTTGAATACTGTAGCTTGCAAGTAGTGAGGTGTGACTCTACAAAGTTCATGTGGAAAATTTAAATTTTTTCCCCATCTGTTCGTTTTTTTAAAGCAAGTCACCATGCAGAGGTGTTGATTGTGCACTTTAATCTAAAGTGTTTCTTTATCTGAAGAAAATGGGTTTAACATACACTTGTAAATATTTGATATTGTAGGTAATCGCGACTCTATGTTTTCTAATTTTAGGCTTAAGATCCATAGAGATTAGACTTTATGACATTGAGAAATTGTTAGGGCCTCCAGGGATGTTTCAGATATAAGAAAGTGCAGTGAGCTTGTCCATATAACTGATCACACCTCAACTTGGCTGCTTATTCAGAAATCAATGCCACACGCAGATATAACAGCACAATTTCTGACAAGAAGGGGACGGGATGTAACATATGCTGTGGGTATTACTGGCATTAAGTGTTCAGATCACATGTGAGAATGGAAATGGATGTTTTCATATTCCACAGTGAGAAAGCGAAAGGAAGTCTATGTCCCCTTTGCATGAAACGGTTTATTTGCATAGATACACTCATGCATAGAAAGGAAGATTTTTAAGCAAAAATAATAATAATCCCTTCAAAGTCTTTACCACAATACTACAATCACATAAATGGAGCTCTCTGAAGAGAGCCTATTTAATCACCTAAGTCTACTTTTTCCCTGATAGAGTGATCACTAATGTGTTAGAAACCTTGGAGCATTCGGGGCACTCAATTGTCAATAAATGTTAAACATCTAGTCCCTTCCAATTCTTCTTAATTCCAGTAGATTCCAACTCCAGAGCCTTTACTGTCTTTGCTGATATTGTCAAGTGCAGATTTGTATCCATTTCATTTTCCAAAGATTGCATGGGACCTAACATTCCATGTGCATATGCAAACCTTGCTTTGCATAACAAATGTGTTTCTGGGAAGTTATGAATTCAATGATATTTTAAATGCAATCAGGAAACCAATTATTTGAAAGCCCACTGTGGTGAATTCTTTTGTAATCCAAGTGTTGTGTAATTTTTTGTTCCTGTGGATTGAATTTTATTAAATAGGGCTCTTCTTAGTACTAGCACTGATGAGACAAATCCTTCCCACAGACTATCAATGTTCAATGCAAGTAATTGAGTGCAAATTATTTAAATAGGAAAATGGAACTTTCACCTTTAAAGCATACTTAAACACCTTCTTGTATCATAAAGAAACTTAAAAGTTGAGTTCAGGTCGGTATTTATTCTTCCTGATTTCAAAAATATCTCTCTCTTTAGTTGGGCTTAGTATAATCCTCCCAAGACACAGGGATTGCCTAAGTGACTTTATTCTAAGTCTTTTCGTAATCCTATTAACCATAGTTCAGACAAAGAAATGTTTAAAAAGCTTTATTTTTTTTCTACACAAGGTGAAAAGCCATGCACCAACCTCTGAAATGGCATTTAAAATAGAAAATAGAAACAATAAAAGAACCCTTTAAATATCATTGTTCCCATAATTCTTATTTTCATCCCTATTTTATTGACTAAATTTATGTTTTGTTGCAACGAGATTGCAAAATCCTTTAAAAAAATAACAACGTGTTTGGTTCAAAACTTTTCTCACCAAAGGACTGAAAAACATTAACTAATTTGTACACCACCACCACCACGAAGGACAATGGCTTTCGGGAAGATGTCTTAAAAATTATTAGTAGATCTTCCCAGATTTATCTTACCCACAAAATGTAAGAAATGTGAACACATTATAATAGCAACCCAGGGGATCATTTTACTTGCAAGCTTTTCAGCTGAAAATTTCTTTCTAAGGGAGATCATGGCAATCCATCTAACGAAGATTTATTTATGTCCACCCTGCTATTTGTAAAGTGTTGTCAGTCACACAATGATACTATGGTGGTCCCTACTTTCAGAGAGTGTATCAAGAAAAAAAGAAAACAAATAGCAAGTGTGCAAATAAGGGAGTGTTGCTGTTATCAGAAGATTCAATAGAATGCCAGAGAAAGGAGAAATGATCTACACCTGTAGAACATGGGAAGCCATTCCCAAGCCTATGGTGCAACACAGTGACTGTGGAAAAAGGCCTGAGAGTAGATACTCGAGGTAGACAGGCAGAGTCCTTCTGGAGACAGTCAGTGTGTTCCTCTGGGAAAATGGGAGAATACCCAGACCAGGCGGGGCCTTGGATGCCAGGCTGAACAATTTGACTTGAATTTCTGTGTAGTGAGAAGTTAGACAGGGCTTTTGAGCCAGGCTTTGTAGCTTGTGACTGTTAGCCCAGTGATTTGTGAGGCTGGGGTGGGAGGATCACAAATTCTAGGCCATCCTGAGCAACTTAGGGAGAACGTATCTAAAAATAACAAAAAAGTCGGGGGATAGAGCTGAGTGGCAGAGCGCCCCTGGGTTCAATCCCCAGTGCTGCAATAAATACATAAATGAATACACAAATAAATAACAAACAAAAAGTTTTTGAGCAGGGAAGGATTATGGAACAATTTGTTTAAAAATAATAATCTTACACTGGTGTGTAACATGGACTGGGAGAAGCAAAAGGGAGGCTCAGAGGTGAGGAGACAGTGCAGGAGTATCTAAATCATGGCAATTAAACTTTTAAGATAGAGAAAATCTTACAACGAGTGTGCATCACTTTCTTCTCTTTGAAATTTTATAATTAGATGTGCTATGATCTCTCACTTTAGAGTTATTTAAAAGGTATGCCTAAGACTTACACTAAAGAAGCTTCTTACATGTGAGTGTGGGTATATTTCAGGGGAATTTTTCTGAAACGGGACTAATTTTGACTTTGAAAATTTTGATGAGTGGAGAATAGGATACAAGGTTGATGGTTTTGATTACAAATGCAATATTGGGTTGCAGTATAATTATCAATTAATTGGATGATCACTGATGCTACTGTGGTTGGTCTGAGCCCTGGACATGAATTTACACATTACTTTGTACAAAACTAGTAAAGAAAATAGTATGCATCTTTCAGCAAAAGCCCAAAGAGCTATTTAAAATGGTTGGCTGAACCTATTTGTAAGGACAAATTAATGCTTTTAAATGCCCCTGTGAATAACTTCAGTATAATTAAGTAAATCGGAAGTATTGGGATAATGTTTATTCATTTAAATTTGTCTACTAAATCTCAGATCAATCAATAGTCTTCATTCATCTGATGGGCTGTCAGTCCTGTTTTTTAATCTTTTCTTTTTTTCCTCTTATCATTTTTTAAAACATTTTTCTTTTAATGATCATGTATTGACTTCAAAGGACTAGATGCTAACTGTGGCTCCTTTGCAGGAAATAGATGTAGATTATGAGACTTTTCCTAATCTGATCCCTGATCATGACCGTGAACTACAGCTAAAGGGTCTACTGTGAACCATTAGATAACACAATCTGAGCCACATGACTGGAATTTACAGGATTCCCTTAGTAATCTTGCAGTGTTAAGACAGTACCTGACTGAGCAATGGTTAAGTTGTGACAGCTAATTCAATCTCCTCTATGTACAGCTGGGCCTGGCACATCTTTGCTTGGATTTGTTGAAAAGTTACAGCTATTTCACAATTAACTTCATGGGGAGAATATGGAAACATGACAGTATATTTTACAAGTATCCTTTAGGTAACTAGGATCATTGAATCACTTTGGATAGATTCTTTCTCTTTATTAAGAAAAAGCCCCACATTATAGTGCTTAATTTTGTTGAGTGTTAACTATGAACAAACTAAACAATAACAACAAAACTCACCTCAAGCTGAAAAGTTTAGACCTACTTTAGTATTGAGCATAGTCCAATGTGTTCCTCAGATGATGTATTTCCTTGCTGAAACACAGTTGATCTTACTGAGAATAATCCAATGAATTTAATGCCATTTTTCTACTGCTTCAATTATATTTTAATATTGAGAGGAAAGTATGAGACTTAGTCAATTCTGCCCTGAGTAAAATTTAATTCCAAATATTAATAGCCATTGCGTTCTATTAAATCTGGTAGAAAAGATTTATGCCATCATTTGTTTTCATTTTTTATCATTAGAAAAAAATTAGTGTACTTCTTAAGATAGCCTTAGATAAGGAGTTAAATAGAAAATTGTGACTTTACAGTAGGATGTTCTTAAATAATTTACTATAAAACCAACAAGTATGAAGAAGTGATGGACTGAGGTTTGATTGTTTTTATTTTTTTCTTTCTTTCCCTGAAAATCATTTCAAACCATTTCACAATGTGATATAGTGCATTTTGGAAGTAATGAACATTATATTATTTAGCTATTACTTAACCAACATGCAAAAATAATTGTACATGTATTTAGACACACACTGAACAATAAAATAATGAGATTCTTGAGGGCACATACACTTTCTTTAACTTTTCTTTTGAGAGAATTACAGGTTTGCATACAACCTAAGATGCAATATGCA
Organism: Tamias sibiricus; assembly: GCA_025594165.1. Taxonomy (NCBI): domain Eukaryota; kingdom Metazoa; phylum Chordata; class Mammalia; order Rodentia; family Sciuridae; genus Tamias; species Tamias sibiricus. The sequence goes on from CM046666.1 coordinate 9,798,360, forward strand.
GAGATCCTTCACACTCTTTGCCCCATTTCCCCCAATGGCAATGCCTTATAAAATCATAGGACTGCCTCACATCCAGGATATTGACATCAACGCAGTGAAAATAGAGAACAATGCCACCACCATGAAGTTTCCTCCTATGTGGTACTGTCACCTCCAACCCCTACTTCATTCCAGGCTATCATTATAATGTGTCCACTTCTGTTCTATTTTCATTTCAACCATGTTAGGTAAAAAGAATTATATAGGGAATTACCTCTTTCAATTGGCTTTTCTGTATCAGCATAATTTTCCGGAGATTCATCCAGGTTGTTGCATGAAATAATAATTTACATTTTTATTGCAAATATGCCATATGTGGTCTGGGTGTGCTATAATTCGATCACCATCTCCTTTGAAGAACATCTGGGTTGTTTCCAGGCTACTTGTATAAAGCTGTATGAACAATTCATGCTCTGATGTAAATATGTTTTCACGTCTCCTAGGTAAAGCTCCCAGAGTAAAACTGCTTGCTCATAGGGGAGTTGAATGTTTAGATCTCTAAGGGCCTACAAACTGTTGTCCTGGCTAGAGGTACCATTTTACCTTCCTACCTACAAGTACGTGTGACCTGGTGGCTCCACATTCCTGCCAGAAATTTGTCTTGTCACTGTATTTCATTTAAACCATTTTGATAAATTTGATATCTAATTTTGATTTCAATTTGAGTATTTTGAATTAATGGTGACAGGCATCTGAATTCTCTTCAGTGAAATGTCTGTTCATGTCATTGGCTCATTTTTTAAATTGTATTGCTTGGTTATGCTTCCTATTGTTGAATTTTGAGAGATTTTAATACATTCTAGATAGTGGTCCTTTGTCAGAGATGTGGTTCTCAAATATTTTTACCCAGTCTGTAATTTGTTTTTTCATCTTCTTAACAGGATATTCTGTAAAGCATAAGTTTCTACTTTATTTTGGCATAATTTTTTAAAAATGTTTTTGTTTGAAGTTTTTACTTTTGATGAAGTCCACCTTATCAATTTTTCCTTTTATGGATTGTGCTTTTAATATCACGTATAACAACACTTGGCCTAGCCCTGAATCCTGAAGATTTTCTCCTATTCTTTTCTAAAAGTGTTACAGTTTCATATTTTACATTGAAGTTCATGATCCAATGCATGCTGAGTTTTTGGATACGAGGCTTGGGTTGAGGTTCTTTGAGTCTGTTTTTGTCTTCTCTCATTTTGCTTATGGATGCCCGGTACCCCTTGTTGAAAAGGTTATCTTTACTCCTTGAATTGCTCTTGCATCTTTGCAAGACTCAGCTGGGCAAATACATGTGTATCTATATCTGGGATCTCTGTTCTATTCCAATGATCTGTGTGTCATATCTGCCAGTGTCACCGTCTTTTTTTTTTTTTTTTTTTTTCATACCAGGGAGTGAACCCAGGGGTGCTTAACTATGAGCCATATCCCCAGCCTTTTTTTTTTTTTTTTTTTTTTTTGAGACAGGGTCTCTCACTAAGTTGCTTAGAGCCTCATTGAGTTTATAAAGTGGGCTGTGAACTTGTGATCCTCCTGCTTCAGCCTCCTGAGCCGCTGGGAGTACAGGTGTGCATCACCGTGGCTTGCTGGTCTTAATTACTATAGCTATTAAAATGAGTTTTGAAGTCCAGCAAAATAATTTTTTCTCACTTGATTCTTTTTCCAAAATTGTTTTAGCTTCTTTGGTTTATTTCCCCTCCCTGTATATATGTGAAAATTATCTTGTCTATGCCTACAAAAATTTTTGTGAGGATTTGGATAGGATTGCATCTCAGTTTGGGGAAAATTGGCTCCTTTGCTATATTTTATCTTCCATTCCTAAATATGGTAAGTTTATTCATTTACTTATCCCTTTTGATTTCTGTCATTAATTTTCTGTAGTTTTCAACATACAATTCCTATACATGTTTTATTACATTGATATCTAAATATTTACTTTGATCAATGATAAATTGTATCATAAATTTTATTGTTTTTAAAAATATTTGTGTTCATTGCATAAAAGTACTATTGGTTTTTTTTTTGAATATTTATCTTATATCCCGAAACCCTACTTAAATTCATTAGTTCTAGAAAGGTTGTTTACTGTTGGCTTGTGAGTTTCTATTTGCCCCAGGTTTTTCTGGTTTTAACAGTAATACTGGTTTCCTACGATGAGTTAGGGCAGGTTCTCTTCTATTATTTCTGAAAGATCTTATATATAATTGCTATTAAATTTCTTTAAACATTTAATGGACTTCTCAAGTAAAACTAAATAAGCCCGGAGATTTCCATTTTAGAATTTTTTCAAATGAAATATTCAATTTTCTTAGTTACAGGACTACTCCAATTCTTTATTTTATATTGGGTTAGTATTGGCAGTTTGTGTTTATTCAGGAAATTGTTCCATTTCATCTAAGTGATTAAACCTGTGTATGTAGAGTTGTTCATGGCAATCCCTTATTAGCCTTTTTCTGTCTGCAATAGTCTTTGATTTCCTAATATTAATAATTTGTGTTTTTTCTCTTTTTCTCCTTGTTATTCCTTCTATAAGTCTTTAAATTTTATTGATCATTGCAAATAACAATTTCTCTGGAAATCATTGTGTGAATTTCTTAGATCCCATTTGGGCCCCTGTTGCCCAGTTTCTCTTTGACACTTCATCAGTAATGTGATGGGCCCAGAAACAAGTGTGCAGACTGTCGTATCTCATCACATTAATGTCTAGGAAAGATTATTTACCACAGAGGAGATACTGAAAGGACACCCAACAGGACGCTTTGTCCTGTGCATGCCACACAGTTTCTCTTCTGCAATGGACCCACTATCAAGATAGCTGTCATTGTAGGGATGGCATGGACTCTCTCTCACAAAGTGGATTCTCTGTCTGTCACTCCTTGCAAGTAGCAAGGAGGAGGTTGACACTAAGGCCTCAACCTGACACCAACTTCAGAATACTGGTCACTTTGTTGTTTGTTGGTTATTTCAAATCCCTTTTACCCTGGAAGAATAGCAACCTTATCCTTCCTGGATTGGTATAAATTCTTGACGTGACTTTTCTTTCACGTTCCACAGTGCCCAGAAAGAACAATAAGATCAATGAGCCAATGGGTGCTGTGGTGGATTACAGACGGGGTTGCAACTCTCTCCCATCCTGGTATGAACATCCTTTACCATTTATTTTTGTGCTTCCTTTATCAAGAAGGGTCTGTTTCTCCCACCTGCGTATTTGGTCTAGGCTTGTGATTTGCTTTGTTGAAGACAATGTTGAATGAATCTCGGCAGTGCCAAGACCAGGCCTTAGGGGGCCTTGCTCTGTTGAAATTCTGGGCAAGCCACTTTGTGAACAGGCTTATGAGAGACTGCCAGAGGATGAGGGGCAATGTGGAGGTGAGTGGAACCAATAAGCAGCTATTCCCCTTCCGTAGGAGATGCGTCACAAGACCCTCAGTGGATGCCTGCAACCAGGGACAGCACCAACCTAATGTACTGTGTGTTTTCCCTACAGAAACAGACCTACGATGACGTTTTAGATGATCTATCTATATATGCATACGCCTACAGAAAATAAACATCTCACAGAAAACAACCTCGATCAACAATAAACAGAACAATTACAATGATATATTGGAATAAAATTATGTGAATGTGATCTTCCTTTTTTCTCAAAATATGGAATTTTCCACTTAGTATTGATGTCATCTTAACTATTATTCTTTCAGTTACAGAAGGTAACACATCCATGTTTTAGGGGGCAGGTACCGGGGATTGAGCTCAGGGCACTCAACCACTGATCCACATCCCCAGCCCTATTTTGCATTTTATTTAGAGACAGGGTCCCATTGAGTTGCTTAGTGCCTCACTGTTGCTGAGGCTGGCTTTGAACTTGAATTTTCCTGCCTCACCCTCTGAACTTCTGGGATTACAGGCGTGCACCACTGCGCCTGACTCCATTTTTTAAACAACATAATTATACCTGACTTTGACTTTTGTGATGAGGAATATATCAGTTTGAATTAAGTTTCACTGTGTACAAAAGTAAAAACAACACAAATGGGCAAAACAATAAACAAAGATCTAAAGGTATAAGTTTTTTTTTTTTTTTTCCTCATCCCTTCCTGCCTTGCCGTTCTTTACATGTGACTTCAATTTTCAAGGTTGCATTTAAGTTCTAAGTGATGGCTGGAGATCAGCTGCTGCATGCACATTGAAGGCACCTGGAAGGGAAAGAAAGAAGGGGGGAAAAACAAAAACCAAAGCAAACAGGAAATAAAACAAGCAAAAACCACCTTCTGAGTAAGCTCCCTTGATAATGAGACTTTTCAGCAGTTTCACGTGTCACATGATCCATAACCCGTGCTGAGACTTGGAGTTAGTCATTTGCCCGCGTGTAGCTGCAAAATGTACATCGAAGGCAAAACATCCACAGTTCAATCACTTAGGTGAAAGGGGTAACTAGCATTCTCTGACAATGAATACGTGCAAGTGATTCACATGCATATTTTTGCTTATATCTAGAAATATCCACGGGTACTGATGGGCACATATATTATAAATACAGTTTAGAGAGCAATATAGATTTATATTTCAAGATTCATCTAGTTTCTACATGTTCTGATTTGACCTTTGACAAAGATAACACTAATAAGTTACAGCAACTCAGCGAGACCCTGTCTCTAAATAAAACATAAAAATGGGCTGGGGATGTGGTTTAACGGTTAAGTGTCCCTGGGTTCAATCCCTGGCACACACACACACACACACACAAAAAAAAAAAAAAAAAAAAAAAAAAAAAAAACTATGGAAAATTAAAGTCTTTTGTGTGTTTGTGGTTTGCCTTTAGTGAGCTAAAATATATTTTTCCATTAGTTATTGGCCATTGTTAAAGCAATTAAATTGGTACAAATTTAACCATCATGTGACATATTTGGATTTATAAGAGAGTATAGGCAATCAGATGATAGTTGAATACAAATTTAAAAAAAAACAAAATCTTATCTTCAAATAAGAAAAATAACAATCACCTGATTGCTATTGGCTACCTGAATATAGTTTTCTACAAACTGTTCACTGTGATCAGACAAAAAAAAAAAAAATAAAATAAAATGACTCCTACTGGGTAAGAAAAAAAAATTAAATCTTAAGTGTTTTTCAAATCTCTGTAACTAGAGACTGCCTTTACAGGAACATTTAGGTGTTCTTGTTTTTTCTTCCAGTTCTCAAATGATGCCTTAAAGACCTCATGAAAGATGCAGTTGCACTCAATAATTTCATATTGTTCAACTAGAAATTCAAAGATAGCAGCAAATATTTTTTTGTCTTCTTTCCAAAGAAGGAATAATATCTCCATCGGCTGACAAAAGGGATTCTTTTGAGCAGGGACAATGCCTCTAGGCTCCAGGATGATGCCTTTTTAGTGTCTATACACAAACTTTAGTTGAAATTATGACCCTAATTGACAAGATTTTTAAATTGAGAACCCACAGGCCACATTGCTACATAGTACATCGTCATTTTCTTCTCCATTGAATTAATTTCCAATCAACATTGTTAGAAAAAAATGAGCCAGAATAGAAACTGGCTACCAATACTCTGAAGCTATTTCAAATCCCGGAGCACAAAGATTAATTAAGAACCAATTAATACAGAGAGTATACGTCAAAAGATGATAAAGAAGATCTGATGAGGTCAGGGTAAAAGTCGTTACTGTTTTCTTCTTTAGATGCTTAAAAATACCAAATGGTGAAATAGAGGAGAAAATAAAACATATTAAGTTGTCAAGTCTGTATTGTTTTAAAGAAAAACATATGTTTGAGGTTACCAACCCATAACCTTGTTACATAAGAGAAAGCATCAGAAAGCATTCAAAAAATAGCTCCTGTAATTTCTGAGGGAATCAGCATAGTAGATAAGAGTGTAGGCCTTTTGAAGCTGCCTCAAAAACTGGCTCTGTCCGTGTGATCTGAAGCAAGTACCTTAACCTCTCTGTGCCTTGGCTTCTTTACTGCAAAACGTAATTATAGCAATACTTAACCAAATAAAAGTTTTGTGAAAATTCAGAAAGTGTTTCATGTCATATGTTTAAAAAATAATCTAGAATATAGTAAAAATCAGTAAATATTATTCTTGTTATTAAGTAATTTTAAAATGTCGACTGAATGAGAACCATATAAAGACATTACATGGAACTGAAGCAATTGTATAAATTTAACACTAAGAGTATAAATTTAATACTATTTTATTGAAGTTTGAGTGTAAAATATCAGGTTATCTAATGTCTTCTGTCACATTTAGGCAAATGAATAAGCAAATGGTCAAGTGTATTAGCAAATGCACTTATTTTTTTATTGTTTATAAAAGTCAGTCATTCACACTAAACTGCAAAACTGAGTAATTGAGTCTCAGATAAGGATATCATGCACGAGTACAATGTGAAATGTACCTTTGACTGAAAAAAGGTATGACAAAGTTACCATTTTAAAAGAAGGAAACAAAAATAGAGCACAGTGAGGCAATATTAATAAAACTTGTCTTGTGAAAGAAAACTTCATGTGGGTATTTAGTTTTGAGCAAAAATGGCAAAAACTTTCAATGTTAATTGACTGTAGAAAGCAAACTAGTTGATATTCTGTCTCCATGAGATGAACATTGTACTAAACAGCCTGGGGATCTGATATTTTATTATTTAGCTGTGAATCTGTTGATAATTCTGCTCTCTGAACCTGTGATTTTTTTTTATCTATAAAGCAAAATTATTTCATTTGATAATGTCCAGGGGTTTAATATTTAACTAGAAGACAAATAGCAGAAACATGGATGTGTGATCGTATTCTTATTTCTCTTTTTTTCTTGAAGGTGTGCATCTTGAAGATGATCGTCCAGATTTACAGTTTCATGAATGGCCTGTAAAGGGCAAAGGCTACCACCCTTACTGGGACCCATAGGAGTAGTGGTAGGAGGTGGGGTCAGAGGTTGCAGAGAAATGCCAAGAATCAGGAGGTGCCATATTCAATCACTGTACGGATTCTCTACTGTTGGGCAGCAGTGGCTCTGGGTCCAGTCTGTATGAGACCTTTGTGCTGAAATAGGCTTAAATTGACTTCAACAGACAACACATATTCAATGCATGTCTACATACGCTTACGTGGTATCAGCCAGGGAGAGTTTTACTCCCTCAGTTACTTTTACTTCGTACTGCATGGATGCCTGATTAGAAATCATGCAATGATATTGCAGAAAAGCCGTCTCTCAGCTACATTTGCTTCTGCATCTGCCATGACCTTGGCTTATGCCCTTCTCTCTTCCCATCTTCCTTATGCCTCAGTGCTGTCCAGCTCCCACTTTTTATACTTTCCTTTTCTAAGTTGCATGTTGTCTACGGCAGTCGTAGCAATACAACCTGCAGAGTGCAGCAGCTGTAAAAAAAAAGCTGTAGAGATGGCAAAGCCTAGAGTATGTGATCCTTTTCAGAAAACTTTTTGCCAATCCCTGCATTAAATTGATGACTTCAAGATACGATCAGACCTTTAATACGCCCAGCTATCAAACCAAATCCCCCATCCTAGTCCATTTATTCTCAGACTTTCCTAGACAACTCTTTCAGACCTTCTCTAGGATCTTTAGCCCTCACTACATCTTCATGTTACTCATGATCTGACCTTTGTTTCCCTCTCCAGGTTGTTTTTCTTAGTCAACAACCACTTCCTACTCCCATCAGCCTTGTTTCAGGACTATATTCATTTCTTGAGCACATCATGCTCTTTCCGACTTTATAAGCCTCTGTGGTTTTGCCTGCACCTTAAATGCTACCTCCACACCCCAGTGGCTAACCAAGAGCCTTGTTCTAACAGGTGTTCAATGAATGCTTGCTCAAGAAATTGGGGTCAGAAATTGATTCTTGCTCATGTCATTCCATAAAGAAGTTTAAAGTACTTCAGTTCAATTTTATACAGTATCATATGGGAATATTGCTAAAATTCTGAGAAGATAATACAAGCAGAAATAGAAATGTACAGTCATTTTTAACATCATGGATATATATTTTTGTTCTTTTTAATAAGCTTGAACTTAACCAGGTGCAAACTAGCTGCTATTTTTACTTGGAAACAATGGAACATCCAGCTGTTGGAAAAATAAATGTGTTTGAATCACGTGATTTTTCTTTAATATGCCAATATAAACTTAAGATTTTCTTTTTGCAATAAGTTGAGTTCTTTTTATGGTGGATTATCACATTATTCTTTTTAATATAGCATTTTTGCCCAAATAGTTCCTTGAAAGTAGTATTTGTTTGGTTTTAAATGAACTTTCACGTTGCACCAGCAAGACACAAAGAGGTGATAGCATTAGACTCATTATGCTTTTATTTTACTATAATACTCTTTGTATGAGATGATAAAGCTCATCTGAACATATAATTAGAGCGTTTGAGGTAATCCATGCTTTAATATGATTTGAAATGATAAGTACCAGTTACAACATGCATGTCACTGTTCCTTTCACTCTTAAGCGTTTCTTTTTTCCATGATGTTTTAATTTTGATACCAATCGGCAAAAATCCAGAGTTCCTACAGACCTGTAATATCTATGGGCCTGAACACATTTGGAAGAACAGGTGGTCTTCTTGCTTCAGGGCTAAAATCTACTAGTGACGTGACTTATACTACAAATTCACATATTTCATATATAAATGATTTTTATTTTCATATTCACATTATTACAACTTAGGTCTGGAATAATTCCCACTCATTGTCTTGAACTCAGAAATTTTCCATGGTTACTCATACTGTATCTTGCTTGAGTTTCCATGCGCAATTCATTTTAGACAATGGGAATTATGTCTTTAATTTATCTCTTCTTCGCTTAGCCACAAGATGAAGATCCAAACTGCTCTTATTTTTTTTTTTTCCACCATTATATACTTGTCTTTTTGGCACAGCATCGATGTAGTAAAAAAATGTTCAAACCTTTCTCTAAGACACATCTGTTTAGCTTTCCACATGGAACTTTACTTGATCACTTCATTTACTTATATTTTTATACATTTAATTTCTTTTAAACATTTGTTCCTTCCATAAATGTTTTTTGACCTCCTGGTATGTGCTGGTGGATATTAGACCTGATACAGTTGCTTTAGAAATAAAGGACTGTAGTCGCAGGACAACAGTCTTTCTTTAAAAAAGTAGGTAGAAAGGTTAAAAAATTAACATATAATACAGTCAGTAGGGAAATGAAGATACATATAAAAATTACCTGACCTGACCTTCTCATTTATCTTATCTTCTAGGTCTCCTATAGAGGTTGAATTTATTTATTATGTTCAGCATGGTTTATGGTTCAACATAGATAATAGTGATTAATAGCTACACATGGTTGAAATAGGAAAGGGAAGGGGTACATTGCTGAGATATTTCAGAAATGCTTGGAATTGTGTTGGCAGAGTACTGCCTCCCTTTGGGACCCAGGGTCTCCTTATCCTATGTCAGTGGTACTCCAAGTGTGTGCTGGGGACCACCACCTGGGAAGTTGTTAGAAATGCAAATACCAGGCCCCTCCCTAGACCTATGGAGCCAGAAACTGAGCCAGACTGAACAACTAGTGTCTAAAAGGCCCTCCCTGGGGTTCAGAGGCCCACACTCTGACCTCGGTGATCACTGGTATAAATGTTGCTCCAACATCTTCCCCAGTGCACGTCTCCTCCATCTGAAAAATCCAGAGTCAGACCTGCCTTAGCTATAGTTCCTGAGGCCCGAGATCGAGCCTGCAGCCACACAGCAACTTGAGTAGTGTGAGTTTAGGTCACTAGCTGACCCCTTTAGGGAGAGCCTGTCCAACCGCCCCCTGGCTTCCTGTGTGTTCCTATTTTATGTCACCGAAATCTCATAGGTAAACAAACCTACTTAAGTTCTATCATATTCAGTCCCATCTTTAGTCCTAATTAGTGGTAAGGAGAGTAGAATGCATGAGTTCAAGGAGAGCAATAGGAATTAAGAATAAATTTAGTTTTAGATATTTTCATTGAGAAGCATGGTGGTGATGTCAGTGACATGACTTTGAATCCATTAGAGGCCATTTCTGTGCTTAGTGAATTCCAAGGCTATGGACTAATGCTTGTGTCTAATGCTTGTGTCCTGAAAGTATGTCACCATCATCACATACACCCACTTGATTTTTTTTACTTCCTAGAATGTTTGGCATGTACACATATCCACACAACTATTTTGTTAGCATAGAGTTTACTTTTAAAATGGATTTCTAAGTCATTTTTGAAATTTTAAAAATTCGTTTGCTTTGTAACAGAAGGACTATACCCCTTAGCTTTATAAATCAAGAAATTCTGGCTTTTCCCTTGTTGCTTAATTGTTTTTCTGAGAGGTAGGCTTGCTATTTTCCAACTCAAAGTAAATACACTGATCTTGTTGTTTTATTTTGTACGCCTTCTCAAAAACACCTTTGATCACAGTGCAAATATTTCTCGAAAATTAAAATAGTAAAAAGTACCAGGGAGGTTTTGTGAGCCTTTTTCTATTTATTAGGATGTTACTTAAAGTTGAAAAAAAAATAATGTAAATGGTCCCTGGAGAATATAAATGCTACCATGGAGATAGTTGGCATTTCCTAGGAAATTCCAAAGACAATCTATCAATCCATCTTTCAACAAATGTTTTAGAAATGCCAATTGCATGAAAGATGTGGGTCTAGATTCTAGGTGGATCGAGGTGACATATTGATAAATACATATGAGAAGTTAGATGATGGGATTAATGATAATTTGCTGTTGTATAGCTTATTTTTAAGTTTAATTTTATTTACACATATTTGATGATTAAAACCATATGTATCTAAGGTGTACATTTGGATGACCTCATGTACATGTACACTTTGAAATAATCACAACAACCTAGCTAATCATGTCTCCATCATCTCTTTCTTTTCTTCCCTTCCATCTTTCCTTCCTTCCTTCTCTCCTTTCTTCCTTTTTTTTTCCTTTTATGTTTTCTGATGGAGGGATGGTTAAGTCATAGATGCTCTTAGCAAACTAAAAATTGTATAGCCTGCAATTTGATACACTTTCAACCTGATGCAGGAGTGGAAAGAATCATCACCCTCATTTTCAAACAGTGAAACCGAGACCGAGGTTTCCTGTCCTAAGTTGGCACGATCATGTTGAAGACAGACCCTTGGGACTCCTGAGATAGAACTTCTTTAGAATGATTTCACATAGCCCCTTATAAAACAAAACAACCACTAAAAGATGGTGTTTGATGGATCTGTGAGCAATATAACTATACAGCAGAATGCTGCTTTGTGGCAGTGAGAGTTGGAAATTCCCTTATGAAGGAGAAAATGATGCATCTGGTTTGGAACCAACTTATCTACACTTGAAAGAGCCCGCTGTTGGGGAAATGATCTCACCAGTGATAAAAGGAGGAAGTGGGTGGGGGGAGGCCCACAGTGGATCAATCATCCCCACCCTTGGACTTGGACAGCCTCCCTGACACTGTCTAGCCCTGACCACTTATTTGCCTAGATTCTTCTTAGCTGTCAGCACATTGATGCTAAGGAAGTTCAGTTAGTTCAAGACAGCTTTGTTTTTTCATCTTTTAAAATTTTTTCTTTTTTCTGTTTAGAGACAACGATTCTCAGTCAAGATCTTCTTGAGTCTATTTTCCTTGGATGTGTTTGCTGGTTCTCATTTTTTTAAAACAAGGATATTACCTATTTATTTATGCATGGGGTTAAATATTCTGGTTTTTGTCTACACAGTGAAAAATAGCATGATTGCTGGACGTCAAAACAATCAGACCTGATTACCATTAAAGTCTTATTGTGAAAGGCAGCTCCTTACTATTGCCGGGACTCCTGAAGATCTTGGTGTCTTGCTCCTTCCTGTTTTTCTTCAGAGCACTGGGCCTTAGACAGTAGATGGCAGTGTGAGATGGGGAATTTAAGCCTTGGCAGCTGTTTGCTTGAAAGTAGCCCAGGAAAAATGGCTTTTTGACTTGGAAGCATTTATGAAATGAACTTTCAGGCAGAGTTTTGTCTGGTCGCCAGGATCTCGCCCTGGAAGGTGCTGGCAACTCACAGGTGAGCCTGTGGAAGGGCTTTGTTTGAACTGGAGCGTTTGCCCTACTCAGAAGCAAGGTGGGGAGCATCTGGGCACAATTCATTGTCACTGAGCCAAGCAAACTGTTGCTTCACCGTCCAGGCAAGCCTGCGCCCCAACCCGCCCCTTCCTGAGGAGGTAGCACCTCCTCCTTTTCCTTTCTGGGGAATTCATGGTGTTTAAATCTATGAAATAGAGACTTTGATATATCCAAAGTATTAATGCTGCTTCAGGTTTTTACTTAATCTTCACTTTCCTTTCTATCCTAAACCTGTTAAAAATCAGAGGCTTTTCAAACTGAAAAGCAAATTAAATTATTTATGGGAGAATTGCTCAGTGAGTTTGAAAGGACACCCTTCCCCATGGCTTATCAGATCACGGATTCTGTTTAGAATCTTGAAGAAATTATGGAAAAGAGAACACAGCACTGAAGCTGGTTTGTGTTTCTCTTCTGTAATGGACTCTTAGCGATTGCAGTATTTTATATCTGTAGTTACCCAAACTTGTTTCCCTCTAAAACATTTTATAACAAAGTGTGTTTAAAGAAGGGAAAAAAATAGCTTAAAACATTTGACTTACTCAATATTTCATTTAATAGAGAGGGGATTAATAATTCTAAGAGGATGCTTGTATTGCAGGCAGTAACTATAGAATTTAAATCGGGTACATAATCTGTGTATCCTAAGGTTGATGATTCTTTTTCTTCTTAGACCTAGGTAAAAACTATATTTCCTTACTTTTAGGTATGATTTCTAGATCTGTTAAATCTCAGCTCTTGTATAATGCAATCCACATATTTAACGGTGCTAAGCTCTAGGTTTTCCAGCTGTAAAAGGGGAAAAGGAAAACTATTTGATTGATATAGCCTGACGTACAGTAAGTCAGTAAGTGTTGGCCATTTATAATTTATCCAGATATGCAAAATTATTAGCTATGATTGTTATTACATAGAAATAAGTGTAGGCATATTATCAAACAAAATTGCTTTTCCCACTTTCCAAAATAATTCAAAAAGATAATGAATATTAACATTACTCTAAATCAAGCAAAATTAGGCAGGTAAATTTTCTGTTTAAAACATAAAATATAGAAAAATGCAGAAAAATTTGGCACAATCATTTTCATAAAGATGCTCAAAATGAGAAAAATAAGATGTTACATAAGTATGTGTGTGTGTGTGTGTGTGTGTGTATGTGTGCACACATGTATTTTAATACATCACTTCAACAAACACTTTGGTTAATGAGGGGCATTTTCAGGATATAGGGCAAATAGAAGGAGGAAAACAAAGGATGAGCATAAGTCACACTGATCTCCTTCTTTAAATAAGCAGACCTTCCTTTTATCACATAAGGCTGGGACAGAGTGTAAAAGGGTAGAAGGGAGTTTGGGCTTGAAAAAAGTAATCACCTTCATCAATCCAAAACCTTCCCTTGAGAAAAGCGTTTAGTGAGCCGCACATATGTGGATTTGGTAAATGTGAACTGAGAGCAGTTGCCCCACGGTGTTGTGGTGAATTATCAAGAAATTATTTTCTGTCATGAGTGAACTTGTCATTGTGTGGTGGTGCCCACATTTAATCCCAGTGACTTGGGAGACTGAGGCAGAGAGATTGCTATTTGGAAGATAGCTTTGGCAAATTAGCAAGACCCTATCTCTAGTAATAATAATAATAATAACAATAATGATAATCTTTAAAGGAATGGGGCTGTGGCTCAGTGGAGAGCCCCTGGGTTCAATTTCAGTATACACACACACACACACACACACACACACACACCAAAAAATAACAAAAACAGAAATTATTGTCCAACAGTGACCACTTTTACTTTTTCACATTTTCTTCAAGTTGTTCATTTATTTTGCTTTTGTTAAAAATTAACTTTGCTAAGGTCCAGTTTCTTTTCCTGGTTCTTCCAAGATCTGAGATCTTGGGCAAATTGTTGAATGTCTGTGCTCTTGCCTGCAAAACGAAGAATGGTAACATCTCGGGTGACTGTGAGATGAAAGTAGTTAATACATATAACAGCCTTTAGCTCAGTGTTGGGCACAGAGTAAGTTTTCATTCAATAGACAACCAGGGATAAAAAGGATGCTTTGACTACACAGTTAGAGAATTAGATAACTATTGCATATTATGACTAAAAGCAGCTCCGAATTCATCATTCCCCTCCTCACTTTTTACACACGAAGAAACTAAAGCTAGAAGATTTAAGTAAAGCTTGGTAACATGGAATGTATTAGTCAGAGGCCTTTAATGATACAGTCTGACTCACACAATTATGGACACTGAGAAATCTCAAGATCTGTAGTTAGCAAGCTGGAGTCCATGATTGCTGATGGGTAGCTCTGGTAAGAAGGTTGGCAGGCTCAGGACCCAGGGAGAGCCAATGTTTCATTTGAACCTGAAGGCAAGAGAGGACTGACAGTGCTGCTGAAAGCAGTCAGGCAGGAGGAGTGCCTATTACTAACAGGAGGACTAGCCTATTCAGGCCTTCCACTGATTGGATGAGGCCCACCCACATGGGGGGTGACCTGATTCACTCAGTCTATAAATTCAAAAGTTAATATCATCTAAAAATACTCTCACAGGAACACTCAGAATTATATTTGTTCAAATGTTGGGACACCCTTAACTCTGTCAGGTTGACAAACAAAATTGATCATCACATTGATATTTATGTTGACATTTAAGTTTCCAAAAAAGTCAAAGAAAATTTGACAGGACTCGTTGTCCTATTTGTTTAAGTATAACATTTGTATTTTATCTTAAACAAGTTTAGGCTTTTCTCTTACTTAAGATAAATTCACATTCTCCGGGTATGACAATGAATGCTGTTCTGTCAATACCTTCCTAGGATTTTGTTTGGGTAATGTGGACTTGAAGCCAAGTAGATCCACCTTGTAGAAGGGTTTCCTTAAAGAACTCTATTTGTGGCAGGGCATGGTGGTGCACGCCTGTAATCTCAGTGGCTGGGAAGCTGAGGCAGGTGAATCATGAGTTCAAAGCCAGCCTCAGCAATTTAATGAGGCTCTAAGCAACTTAGCAAGATCCTGTCTATAAATATATATATATATATATATATATATATATATATATATATATATATATATATATATATCGTGGCTGGGGATGTGGCTCACTCCTCACTCAGTGGTTAAGGACCCCTGAGTTCAATCTCCTGTACCAAACTCTCCCCCCCACCAAAAACAAAACAAAACAAAACAAACAAACAAAAAAAAACCCCTGGTATTGGAGTAAGGAGAGCACAGCCTTTACCTTTTTCTCTGCCTTAAGGTAAACTAGAAATTGTTACCTGTGTTGAGTGAACTCTGGAATGAGAGCTCAGGGAAACCATAAATCTCATCTCCTGAATTTGAGAGCCTGTTTGACAGTGGGGAATGGGGGAGAAGAAGTGTGTTCAGCTCTGCCAGAGGAAATGCACTGTGGTGACATTGGGCTTTAGGAGCCTAAGTTGGGGACAAAAATCGGTGGGGGAGTGTATGCTGTCTTGCCAGAGATAGCAGGTGATCAATGGTATTCATCACAAGACCAGAGAACATAAGCCAGGATCCTTGGTCACATCTCAGGGCAGTGAACAGAGCTCTAGAATCTTCAGGAGGAAGGAATCCCATGTCCTAACAGAGGGTGACTTGCTTGGCAAGAGTGGAGGCCAAGTTCTACACCAGGCCTTTCTGAATATCTTCTTCTGAACCCTGTGGTTGTTGGGCTACATTCTGTCAGTATCTTCAGACTGGAATAATTTTTAATTATTTATTCTTTTTCCATGTTACCATTCCTACTGGTAATAAAAATGAATCATATATCTACATGAACACATTTATTGGCATTTTGGGGTTTTGATTATGTTTCTGCTTAGTAGGAAGACTTATTGTCATAAAGAATATTATCCTTTTTAAAAAAATTCTAACTTATTATATATGACAGCAGACTGCATTACAATTCATATTATACACATAGAAGAAAAAGTAGGCCCTAATCTCCAAGATGTCAGATTAGGCCCCAACTTCCTTAATAAGACTCCTATAGTACAAGAACTAAAATCAAGAATAAATAAATGGGATGGATTCAAACTAAAAAGTTTCTTCTCAGCAAAAAAAAAAAAAAAAAAAAAATCATCGAGATGAATAGAGAGAGCTTACATAATGAGAGCAAATTTTTACACCTCACACATCAGGTAGAGCACTAATCTCTAGGGTATATAAAGAACTCAATAAACTAAACACCAAAGAAACAAATAACCCAATCAATAAATCAATAAATGGGCCAAAGAACTGAACAGACGCTTTTCGGAAGAGGATATGCAATCAATCAACAAATATATGAAAAATTGTTCAACATCTCTAACAATTAGAGAAATGTAAATCAGAGCTCCGAGTCCAGTCAGAATGGCAGCTATTAAGAATACAAGCAATAAATGTTGGCGAGGATGTGGGAAAAAGGCACACTCAGACATTGCTGGTGGGACTGCAAATTGGTGCAGCCAATATGGAAAGAATATTACCTAAACAAATTTCTTTAAAATGTTTAAATACTTTTATCTAACATGAGTGATAGTTCTTTAAACCTATTGGGAGTATTTTTGGTGTATTTTCTGCTACTCACTTTATTTTTTATCCTTGTTCATTTGACTGATATTGATTGTTTTTATCTTATGAGTCTCACTAACAATACATAGTCAAAATTAGAATTCTTTTTAAAAATGAACAGAGACAGGAAATTCTTAGATTGCTAAAACACTTTAGAAATTGTTTTAATTGTATCAAATACTTTTAAAGTACAATTATTTAAACTGAGGTAATGATAAAGTAATGATACCATTGTGAATGATTCTTATAAAATACAGTTGAGTGTTTTATCAATATCTATTCAGGTACTTAAATTAATTCCATCAGTTAAATATATACATATAAACATGTTTGAACATATAGAATGAAATGGTAAATTTAAGATATTATATAAACATTTATTAAAATGCACTGCTTTAGGATTTTCATAGTGTTTAAATACTCTGGCATATAGTATTGCATGCTTGTGATAAGAGTCATTTATTTTTCCAAACTCTACACTACGAAACTGAAGAAGACATTGCTTCTGCCTTTAAGGAGCTTACATTCCACTACTGCAGACAGAGGAGTAAGGAAATAATTGTGATGTAAGAAGACTGGTATGATAATAGATGCAGAAATAAAGTTCTTCATAAGCAGAGGAGGAAACCATAAATTCTATGTGGTGCATGGGTGGTGAGTCAAGGAATCCTCTGAAGGCAATTTTGTATTCTGAGCTGAAGTAGAAAAACTGAGGAGTTACCCAAGAGGAAAAATTGGGGGAAAATTCCAGGGAGAGGAATCAGAAGGGATGTAGAGGTATTGGAAAAAATTAAAAAAGTTGGAAACAAAAGGGGAATCAAGATTCAAATCTGGAAAACAAGTATCAGAGCCAGATAGTAGAAGGCCTTAGTCAAGATATTGATAAATTTCCTATGGGGAATAGGCAGCCAGGGGAATCTTAATCTCAAGAATCATCTTGCTACTCAAAGAAGGTAAGAAATGCAAACCATCTCAAGTTTATAAAAGGTCACCCAGTTTAAAAAAAATATCCAACTCAGCGCTGGTCTTCTTGTTCACCATTCTGTGTAGATCCATTCATTATCTAACAAACAATGCTGGGCTTACTTGAATCAGTGTTCCAATAAGTCAAATAGTGAACAGGAGTGAGATGCAAAGACCATATTTTTGCTGCTGTATCTTCAGTTTCTAAAACAGCACCTAGTTCTATACTGTTGTAACTAACAAATAGCAAACGTTTATTAGGCAATTCCCAAGTATCAAGCAGTATTTTTAAATTCTTTTACATGGATTAAAGGATTAAAGTGCACACTCTTAGAGGATCACGTTACATTTTTGATGCAGTATTTTAAAAATTATTGCTAGCCAAGGAAAAGGTAATATGATCTTGAAGGTTCTGGAGAATTTCATCAAATGTGCTCAAATGACACATTTTGATGAGAAGAGATTTAGAGAATGAGGGAATGAGGTTTGTCTTCAAATATTTGAAAACCTATCAGGTAAAAGAATGGACCTATTTTTGAGAATAACTTCCAGAGGGTTTACCTGGGGTAAGTGTGAGTGTATCATGAAGAGTTCTAATTTGATTCATATATATATAAAAACATTTTCTGACAATTTGATTTTTTAAAATATTTATTTATTTGCTTTAGCTGTACACAATGGGTTTATTTGTACGTGGTGCTGAGGATCAAACCTGGGCCACGCATGTGCCAGGCGAGCGCTCTACTGCTGAGCCACAACCCTAGCCCTGACAATTTGATTTTACCAACAATAAAACAGGTTGATTTGGGATGAGATAAGCTCCCATTTACTCATGATATTTACCCAACAGCTATAGGGTCATGAATCCTATAGGATAGGATCCTTCCTTCCTTCCTCCATTCCTTTCTCCATCCATTTCTTCCTCCCATCCATTTCTTTCTTTCTTTACCCATTTGGTATTGGGACTGAAGCCAAGAGCACTCTATCACCGAGGTATACTCCAGCCCCTTTTATTTTATTTTTAGACACAGTCCAGCTAAGTTGCTGAGGCTGTCTTCGAACTTGTGATGCTCCTGCCTCCACCTCCCGAGTACCTAGGATTACAGGTGTGTGCCACCCTGACCAGCCATATTTTTTCTTTGAAAGACAAATGGAATGACATAATACCAACGGCTCTGTGAGACTAGGAGAAGTTAGTAGACCAGTTGGAATTATTCTGATTCGAAAGAGGCATACACCCATGCATTAGCCACATTCAACCACTGCACTGTTGAACGTAGAACTGAGGAGTTCTAATCAGCCCTGCTAAAGCTCAAATACTGGTATTTTCGTTCTCTTACTGGTAGAAAGTGGAAGAGAATTTAATACACCCATGTTTGAAAGCACTAGGCCTGTTTCAAATCAGTTGGAATATCCATTAAAGGGGGAAAAAAGGCTCTTCATCCTCTTCTCGATGTCCTTTCTAAGTCAAAGCAGATTATTCATAGTTTCCCATACTGTCTGTTCTTTTGTTTATGAGGAATGACTCAAGGGAAGTTTTGCCTTAATTCAAAACAAGCAGATTGCTGTGTGTGGAACGATCTGCCCATGCTTAGATGTGGCCCAGGAGTGCTCACTGCTTATCAGTGATGCTCATCAGGTGTTGCTTTACCTGAATGCCTGGTGATCTGGGCCAGGAACTCTGGCTACAGACTTTCAGATCACTCTATGGAGGGATTATAAATTTTCCAGGAAAAAAAAAAAAAAGTCTTTATAAGGCACCGGAAGCAACTGATAGTTTAGCAAATCATTAAATTGCAGGGTGGACTCTGTGGCTTGGGATACTCATCATAGGACAATTACACCTCGTAAGTGGGAGCCCCTCTTGGGGGAGGCTCTGCCTCTGGATAACATGGCCCTGTTTTACTGAGGAGATATATGGACTAAGGGTTATGAAATATTAAGTTTTGAGAATGCCTTTGTTCTATTTCCTCTTTCCTCATTTGAAATATTATGGACGTTCCTGACCTGCTCCCATTCCTGGATGAAGGGAATAAAGCTAGAAAACCCCGTGTCGTTAAATGATGTGGATGCTTGAGAGGGTGACCTGGACACCTGTTCTTCTGTCCTCCACTGCACTGTTGAACGTAGAACTGAGGAGTTCTAATCAGCCCTGCTAAAGCTCAAATACTGGTATTTTCGTTCTCTTACTGGTAGAAAGTGGAAGAGAATTTAATTGTCTTAGAGCCGGAGTTTAAAGCCATCTGACATAGTGAAGGTCCCCATCTTCTTGGGTACACTGGGACAAGCTGTGCTAGAACATCATTCATGGTTTGTTTGACGTGGGAATTAAATTGTTAGGTGAGAAAATGTTTAATTCTTGAATATCTTCCTTCTAATATTCTAATCAGGGTTTACAGAGGGAAAAATAGGCTTCCAATATTTGGAATTTACAAAAATATGAACAAGATTTTTATCTGAATTCATTTATATTGAAAACTGGAGACTAAAGCGCTATATCTTTAAAGCAATGGGTTTATTAGGCACTGGATTACATTAAAGGTTTGTAGGTGGGGTTGTAAAAAGACTTATCTTTGGCAACTATGTTACAAAATCAGCAATCTTTTAAAACATGTTTCCTGAGCAGTGCTTCTATATATATAATCTTCACTCATTTGTTCCTACAAATAATCTGCTTCATTTAAAAATATTATGTGGTAAATTCCTAGCTTTCTATTCTAGAACGGGTCTGGTAATAAGTTTATCCTCTCCTTTTGGGGAACAAAAGAATATTCTTTCCTGAGTCCAATTTCGCTGAAGTTCAAGATTATTAGCAAATAGTGTAGTGGCTACAGCCTTGGGCATGAATTCCGTAGACATGGGTTCCAGTGTCCTCTCTGCCACTAACAGCCGGGTAACAGGATACAAATCACTACCTTGATGGGCTAGGATTTTTGTTTTGTTTTTCATCAGTAAGAATTCAAAAGTGGTTTTTAATCTCCCTGATAGCCCTAACATCTATGTTTTTATATTGACAATGTCTTCAGAATTTTACTGCTTGAATAGAATATATTATATGACATTTAGGAGAAAAAAAGAATAAAAGAATATACCTATCCTTAGGCCATATTTAAATAAATACTGCCTCTCCAAAAGTAATAACAAAAATAAAGTAATAACAAAATAATTTAAATATGGAAATATATTTTCACAAGATTTTTGTTTCGTGGTTTTTTTCTCAAAACCATTTTTAGCAAAAATGCTGGTTAAAAAGAAATGGAGACAGAGCAAGAGGTAGACTCCCGCCCGCTGGAAGGGAGAGACCCAGCCGCCAGTGTCCCTGGCCGCCTGGGCCCAGAGTAGCAGCTCCCTGCTGCTGCACGCAGGGCCAGACCTGGGGAAGGGCTTCCTCCATTATCGGGAAGAGTGCGACCTGCCCATTTGCGACCAGAGCAAGAGGTAGACTCCCGCCCGCTGGAAGGAGAGACCCAGCCGCCAGTGTCCCTGACCGCCTGGGCCCAGAGTAGCAGCTCCCTGCTGCTGCACACAGGGCCAGACCTGGGGAAGGGCTTCCTTCATTCCCGGGAAGAGTGGGACCTGCCCAGCTGCGACCAGAACAAGAGGTAGGCACCCGCCCGCTGGAAGGAGAGACCCAGCCGCCAGTGTCCCTGGCCGCCTGGGCCCAGAGTAGCAGCTCCCTGCTGCTGCACGCAGGGCCAGACCTGGGGAAGGGCTTCCTCCATTATCGGGAAGAGTGCGACCTGCCCATTTGCGACCAGAGCAAGAGGTAGACTCCTGCCCGCTGGAAGGAGAAACCCAGCCACCAGTTTGCCTGGTCTTCAGGGCCCAGAACAGCATCTCCCGGCTGCTGCACGCGGGGCCAGACCTGGCGAAGTGCTTCCTCCACTCCCTGGGGGAGTGCGACCTGCCCAGCTGCAACCAGAGCAAGAGGTAGGCACCTGCCCGCTGGAAGGAGAGAACCCGCCGCCAGTTTGCCTGGCTTCCAAGGCCCATAGTAGCATCTCCCTGCTGCTGTAAGCAGGGCCCAGCCTGAGGATAAGCCCCTTCCACTATTCCACTGTGCCACTCTGCAAGGACCAAAGGTGCAGCCTTGACTCCACTAACAGGGTTGCTGACTGTACATGATCTGGGTCAGGTGGCTTAAACTGGAAGGGAAAAAAGAAGGGCTTCCAAGGGTCCATTTTGTTTGAGACTTGTTCTTGGGTTCAACGTTTTTGTTTTTATTTGCTTGTTTGTTTGTTTTGTTGTTTCTTGGGAGTTTTTTGTTTTTGTTTTGATTGACAGTGTGTTTGTGTGCTTCTGCTCCTCTTTTCTTTCTTTTCTTCCTTCTCACTTTTATATTTTTTTTTCTTCCTTCATCTTCCCTATTTACACCCTGCCATTGCATTCTCAACAGAGGCAAAAACAAGTTATACGCACAAATTGAGATTTCTAGAACGTGTACAGTTGAAATATATAGCAAAGTGGTGTTATATATGGTTTATTCTCTATTTTCTAGACTTATTCTCTCTCTCCTCTCTCTTACACTAATTAGTACTCCTTGGTTATTTTTTTTCTCTTCTTTTTTTTTTTCTTTTCCATCTTTCTTTATTTCTCCTCTCAACCACCGCATAAGTTAGGTTTATATGTAAATCAGTCTTTCCATCTATTCATTCACTCCATTCTCTTTCCTCTCTCGTCGGCTGATACTAAACCACTTCCATAGAACTCTCTTTTCATACTTTCTAAGAAAGAACAAGTCAATACACTCACTTCCTTCTTCCTAAACATATTACCTCTCTGTCCATTACTTGAAACTTTAAAACCCCATCAGAAGCATACAGAGTAAATTGGAAACAACATCTGGGTTAACTAAATCTGTACATTGTGATCAAACTGGGATTCTCTGAATAGTAAGTGTTTGATTTTAAAGTGTAAAGGAAATATAAGGGGATCTGATAGCATTGTACTACAGGAGCAACATAAGGTTTTAAGGTAAAATCAAAGTAGACAAGGTCCCACAGTGCAGGTAGAATAGACGCACAAGCAATATGAAGAAACAAGGGAAGAAAGTGACACAAACAAATCAATATACCTCCTCAGTAGATTCCATACCATCCACAGTTGGTGCAATGCCAGAGATGGAATTCAGAAATTACATATTCCAAATGTTAGCGGAACTTAAGAATGAACTCAAAAATGAGATGAGGGAGCAAATACAGGAGGTGAAAGATCATTTTGACAAAGAACTCCATAAACAAATACAGGAAGTAAAAGATTACTTCAATAGGGAGATAGAGGCTCTAAAGAGAAACCAAACAGAAATTCCAGAAATGAAAGAAGCAATAAATCAAAATAAAAGCTCAATCGAAAGTATCACCAACAGAGTAGATCACTTGGAAGAAAGAACCTCAGACAATGAAGACAAAATATATATCCTAGAGAAAAATCTAGATTACACAGCAAAAATGGTAAGAAACCAAGAACAGAACATTCAAGAATTATGGGACAACATAAAAAGACCAAACATAAGAGTGATTGGGGTAGAGGAGGGGGCAGAGTTTCAAGCCAAAGGAATGAGTAATTTATTTAATGAAATAATTACAGAAAATTTTCCAAACTTGAGGAATGAAGGGGAAAACCAAGTTCAAGAGGCCTACCGAACACCAAACATACAAAATCACAACAGATCCACACCAAGACACATTATAATGAAAATGCCTAATATACTGAGCAAGGAGAGAATATTAAAAGCCACAAGAGAAAGGAAGCAGATTACATATAGGGGGAAACCAATCAGACTATGTTCAGATTTTTCTACCCAGACCTTAAAAGCAAGAAGATCCTGGAATAGCATATTTCAAGCTCTGAAGGAAAAGGGATGTCAACCAAGAATCTTATATCCAGCAAAATTGAGCTTTAGATTTGAAGATGAAATAAAAACCTTCCACGACAAGCAAAAGTTAAAAGATTTCACATCTCGAAAGCCAGCACTTCTGAACATCCTGGGCAAAATTTTTCATGAAGAAGAAGAGAAAAATAACAATGAAAATCAACAAAGGGAGATATTAAACTAAGGGAAATACCAACCAGAAGAGAAACCAAATCAAGCTAAAGATCATCATACAAATAAAAATGGATGGGAATAAAAATCACATCTCAATAATAACCCTGAATGTTAATGGCCTAAACTCGCCATTCAAAAGACACAGATTATCTGAATGGATTAAAAGAAATGACCCAACAATCTGCTGTCTCCAAGAAACACACCTCATAGAAAAAGACATCAATAGACTGAAGGTAAAAGGCTGGGAAAAGTCTTATCACTCACATGGCCTGCGGAAGCAAGCAGGGGTTTCCATTCTCATTTCAAATAAGGTAGACTTCAAGCCAAAGTTAATCAAAAGGGACAAAGATGGATATTTCTTACTACTTAAGGGAACCATTCATCAAGAGGATATAACAATCATAAATCTATATGCCCCAAATAATGGAGCACCTACATTCATCAAACAAACCCTTCTCAAGTTCAAGAGTAAAATTGACCACAACACAGTTATTCTAGGGGATTTCAACACACCTCTCTCACCAATGGATAGATCATCCAAACAAAAACTAAACAAAGAAATCTTAGGCCTCCTTAAAACAATTAATAACTTAGATCTAACGGACATATATAGAATATTTCATCCCTCAGTAAATGAATACACTTTTTTCTCAGCAGCACATGGCTCCTTCTCCAAAATAGATCATATACTATGTCACAAGGCAAATCTCAGCAAATATAAAAAAAATAGAAATACTACCCTGCATGCTATCAGACCATAAAGGGATGAAATTGGAAATCAACGACAAAACAAGGAATAAGAAAAACTACTCCAACAACTGGAAGCTAAGCAACATGCTACTGAATGAACAAGGGGTTGAAGAAGACATCAAAGAGGAGATTAAAAAATTCCTAGAGGTAAATGAGAACACAGATACATCGTATAGAAATCTCTGGGACACTATGAAGGCAGTAGTAAGAGGAAAATTCATTGCACTGAGTTCATTCTTTAAAAGGAAAAAAAACCAACAAATAAACGACTTAACATCACACCTCCAAGCACTAGAAAAAGAAGAACAGATCAACACCAAGAGCAGCAGAAGACAGGAAATAATTAAAATCAGAGCAGAAATTAATGAAATTGAGACTAAGGAAACAATTCAAAGAATTGACAAAACTAAAAGTTGGTTCTTTGAAAAAATAAACAAAATTGACAGACCCTTAGCAATGCTAACGAAAAGAAGAAGAGAAAAAACTCAAATCACTAATATTTGTGATGAAAAAGGGAATATCACAACAAACACCTCAGATATACAGAAAATAATTAGAAATTACTTTGAAAACTTGTACTCTAATAAAACAGAAAATGCTGAATGCATTGACAGATTTCTAGAGTCATATGATTTGCCTAAACTGGATCTGGAGGCAATACACAATTTAAACAGATCGATTACAAGCAAAGAAATAGAAGATGTCATCAAAAAGCTACCAACAAGGAAAAGTCCAGGACCTGATGGGTTTACAGCAGAGTTCTACAAGACTTTCAAAGAAGAACTAATACCAATGCTCTTCAAACTATTTCAAGAAATAGAAAAAGAGGGAGCTCTTCCAGACTCTTTCTATGAGGCCAATATTACATTAATTCCAAAGCCAGGCAAAGACACATCCAAAAAAGAAAACTTTAGGCCAATATCTTTAATGAACATAGATGCAAAAATCCTCAACAAAATTCTGGCAAATCGGATACAAAAACATATCAAAAAGATAGTGCACCACGATCAAGTGGGGTTTATTCCAGGGATGCAAGGCTGGTTCAACATTCGGAAATCAATAAACATAATACATCACATCAATAGACTTAAAGATAAAAATCATATGATTATCTCAATAGATGCAGAAAAAGCATTTGACAAAATACAGCACCCCTTTATGTTCAAAACACTGGAAAAACTAGGAATATCAGGGACATATCTCAACATTATAAAAGCTATTTATGCAAGGCCCAGAGCTAACATTATCTTAAATGGAGAAAAATTGAAAGCATTCCCTCTAAAAACTGGAACAAGACAGGGATGCCCCCTCTCACCACTGCTATTTAACATAGTACTGGAAACTCTGGCAAGAGCAATTAGACAGACGAAAGAAATTAAAGGGATCAAGATAGGAAAAGAAGAGCTCAAATTAGCACTATTTGCTGATGACATGATAATTTACCTAGAAGACCCAAAAAACTCTACCAGAAAACTTTTACAACTAGTAAATGAATTTGGCAAAGTAGCAGGATACAAAATCAATACCCATAAGTCAAAGGCATTTTTGTACATCAGTGACAAAGCCTCTGAAAGGGAAATGATGAAAACTACCCCATTTACAATAGCATCAAAAAAAATAAAATACCTGGGAATCAACTTAACGAAAGAGGTGAAAGAGCTCTATAAGGAAAATTATAGAACACTAAAGAAAGAAATCATAGAAGAACTCAGAAGATGGAAAGACCTACCTTGCTCTTGGATAGGTAGAATCAATATTGTCAAAATGTCCATACTACCAAAAACATTATACAGATTTAATGCAATTCCAATCAAAATCCCAATGTCATTCTTCAAAGAAATAGAAAAAGCAGTCATGAAATTCATCTGGAGAAATAAGAGACCCAGAATAGCCAAAGCAATCCTGAGCAAGAAAAGTGAAGCAGGGGGCATCACCATACCGGACTTTAAATTATACTATAGAGCAATAGTAACAAAAACAGCATGGTATTGGCACCAAAATAGACTGGTGGACCAATGGTACAGAATTGAGGACACAGAGACTAATACATATAATTTCAGCTATCTTATATTAGACAAAGGTGCCAAAAATGTACAGTGGAGAAAGGATAGCCTCTTCAATAAATGGTGCTGGGAAAACTGGAAATCCATATGCAACAAAATGAAATTAAACCCTTGTCTCTCACCATGCACAAAATTCAATTCAAAGTGGATCAAGGACCTAGGAATTAGACCAGAGACAATACACCTAATAGAAGAAAAAGTAAGCTCCAATTTCCAACATGTCGGATTAGGCCCCAAGTTCCTTAATAAGAATCCTGTAGCACAAGAACTATTACCAAGAATTAATGAATGGGATAGATTTAAACTGAAAAGCTTCTTCTCAGCAAAAGAAACAATCAGTGAGGTGAATAGAGAGCCAACTAATTGGGAACAAATATTTAATACATGCACATCAGATAGAGCACTAATTTCTAGAATGTATATAGAACTAAAAAAACTTAACACCAAAAAAAGCAAATAACCCAATCAATAAATGGGCTAAGGAATTGAAAAGACACTTCTCAGAAGAAGATACACGATTAATCAACAAATACATGAAAAAATGCTCAACATCACTGGCAATTAGAGAAATGCAAATCAAAAACTACTCTAAGATTTCATTTCACTCTAGTCAGAATGGCAGCTATCAAGAACACAAACAACAGTAAATGTTGGAGAGGATGTGGGGAAAAAGGCACACTCATACATTGCTGGTGGGACTGCAAAATGGTGCAACCGCTATGGAAAGCAGTATGGAGATTTCTTGGGAAAATGGGAATGGAACCACCCTATGACCCAGCCATCCCACTCCTGGGTCTATTCCCAAAAGACTTAAAAACAGCATATTACAGTGACACAGCCACTTCAATGTTTATAGCAGCACAATTCACAATAGCTAGGTTATGGAACCAACCTAGATGCCCCTCAGTAGATGAGTGGATAAAGAAAATATGGTATATATACAAAATGGAATTTTACTCAGCAATAAGAGAGAATAAAATAATGGCATTTGCAGGTAAATGGATGAAGTTGGAGAATATAATGCTAAGTGAAATTAGTCAATCTCAAAAATCCAAGTACCGAATGTTTTCTCTGATATAAGGAGGCTGGTTCACAGAGTTGTTGGAAGGGGATACATAGGATCAGAGGAACACTAGAATGGTCAACGGAAAGGGAGGGGAGGGAGGGAGTAAGGGGGGGGGTTGGAAAAAAATTGGTGATTGAATGAGATGGATATCATTATCCTAAATGCATGATTGAAGATCTGAATGGTACTTATATACTTTGTATACAAGCAGTTGTATGTAAAAAGATACTATACTTGTGCATGATGAATAAGTAAATAAATAATAAAAAAAATTAAAAAAAAAAAAAAAAAAAAAAAAAAAAAGAAATGGAGAAAAGTCAATGTCCTTTTAGAACATGTCATTTATCGACGTTGTGACCAAGAGTTGATGATTTCTTGAGGTTTTCTGCTTTTGCTGCTTTTAGAGAGTTTTGTTTACTTATTTATTTTAGTTTTATTCTCCTAGGCTCTTCTTCCTGGAGAAAAAAAAAAAAATCAAAAGGAATAGATGATTATCTATATAAAAATTCCTGTTCTTCTAAATGCTGTAATAGGTTATCTTGCATCCTTCACTTTCTCAAATATACCTTTGGTTTTCATAGCAAGGATCTATCCTGAACCTCTTTGTTTCTTCTGCTTTTTTTTCTGAAATTATCTTTTTTTTATTCAAAGTTGTTGTATTTATAATAGTAGTATGCATTATAATTCATAATAAACATATAGAGCATCTTTTTACAAAACACTGTTTGTATACAATGTATATTCGTACCATTCAAACTTCAATCATGCATTTAGGATAAATACATCCATCTTATTCAACCACCTTTTCTTTTTTGAAATTATCTTTTGATACATGCATTTCTTCAATTAGATTTCAAGCTTCTTCTAAGTTCCTAAAGGCCAGATGCAGTTCTAATGGGTACTTATTAAATTTTGAACAGATTCCATTCAACCCTCTTGAGTCAGAGAGGGAAATTTACTCAAAATCACTGATATAAATCAGTTTTCCATAGACAAGTCTTTGAATTTACCCCTAAAATTTCTGGTGTTCATGTGAATGATAAAAGAGGCAAATCTGACATATGTCTGAATATTTTTTATTGTACTCCAAAATAAGGTCATGAGTTAATGTTTAAAAACATATATTTCCTCTAACTTTTTTTGTTCTAGTTTTATTTTTTCTCTTTTTTTATTTATAATAGTAGTATGTATTACAATTCATAATGCACATATATAGCATCTTTTTACATACAACTGTTTGTATACAAAGTATGTAAGTACCATTCAGATCTTCAATCATGCATTTAGGATAAGGATATCCATCTCATTCAACCACCAATTTTTTTTTTCCTTCCCCCCCCCCCTCCCTCCCCCTTGCTCCCTCCCTTCCCTTCCCTTTCCTTTGACCATTTTAGTGTTCCTCTAATCCTCCTATGTACCCCCATCCAACAACACTGTGAACTAGCCTCCTTATATCAGAGAAAACATTCTGTATTTGGATTTTTGGGATTGGCTAACTTCACTTAGCATTATATTCTCCAACTTCATCCATTTACCTGCAAATGTCATTATTTTATTCTCTTTTATTGCTGAGTAAAATTCCATTTTGTATATATACCACATTTTCTTTATCCTGGTTTCTTCTGCTTTGAGCCAAAATTGTCATTTGGTGTCAATGGCAAAGCCCCACCAGCCCCACCCCTTGGAGGAAGTCGCTGTGTAAGGGTTGTGGCAATCACATGCATTAAGCTGTAGATGCTTAACCTGAGAAGCAGCTAATAAGTTCTAGCCCTGCAGTTTTCCTTGGGGACTTTCTGGCCTTCCTCTGTGACTTTGTTTCCTCTTAAACTTAAGTCATGCTCTTTCTATTTCCATATCCTGATTCCTTTTTGATAGTCAATTGACACTCACGGGCTTATGCTTATTTGCAAACCCAAGGATCACCTGTGCGATGTGACATGTCTGCATCACTTGGCATTCTGTCATCCTCACCAGGTATTGCCACCAACACCCTGTTCCTCTGCCTTTGCTCTCCCTAATTCACTCGGAGTTCACATTCCTGCTCACTGCATCTGTTTTCACTACTTGGAAAAGAACAAAGTAATAGTTCTGATCCCCACAGGGGTCAATTACCTTCCCCTGGTTCACCATTACATATTTCATCTCCAACTCAAGCTGCCATTGTGCACGTGGCTTGTTCAATTGCAAAAGGGAAAGGGTGGGTGGACCGGCGTCAGAGGGGAAGCAAATATTTTGAATAGATTTATACAAATCCATCAGTGCACCTGGAAAAACTACATAGCAGAATAGACACAGCATAGGTATTAGAAACCAGCATTTGAATGTAGGCTTTGAAACATATTAACTGTTTGCCCTTAGGAAATTGTATAACTACTATTAAGAACTTGTTTTTTTTTTTTTTTTTTATGTATACAATGTAGACAGTAATAAAAATCTTATTGGATTATTGTGTTAAACAAAGAAAATAGATAATATACTCAAAGTTCCTAGAACTTAAGAGAAAAGGGCACTAAATAAATCAGATCAATTAGTATTGCTGATACTGTAAATAAGTTAGTCATATTCCTTTATTCAGGAGAAAAATAGTTTCATCCACAAAGCAATTTGACAATCATTCATAAACACCATGCAGATTCTCTAGTCTGGGTAGAAAATATAAAAGTGGTATGAATTGTAACTTTTAATCTCTTCTACATTTTCAGCTCTGTAAAACCCAATACTTTAGCAAGATATTCAAAAGTTTGTTAATTTGTCCTCAGCCAGTTTTCCAGCGTCCTTTTCCCCGCCCCCTGCTAACATAGTTTGCTTTCAAAGGGGGATTCTCATACACATGTGATTCCTTGTGTTTTTCGGGGGCTGAAGATGGGTCCGAATGAGGCAAATCCTACTCACTGTGAGACCTAACATAAATGGAACTTTCCCTCTGCATTCTTTCTTGACTTGCCCTTCTGCGCCATCCTCACAAGAATGGTTTACATCAAATACACAGCATTGCAAACCCTTCATAAAGTTTGTTCCCCTGCTTTGTGTCTCTCTAATCTGTCCCTGCTGTAAATTTCAGCAAGCAAGATCTCTATCTCAAAAAAAAAAAAAAAAAAAAAAAAAAAAACTTACCTACAAGAAGCAAGAAGAGAATTTAAAGCTCCATTACTGATATTCCTGTATTTACACAGGGTTATATCTAGATAAACAGATCGTTAGTTTAAAACATAATTATAAGTTGAACACGCATTGAGTACACTTCATCTACCAAACACCCTGGCTTAGTAGAAGCACTTTGTAGGGCTCCAGTTGTTTCTCTGGTGACCACAGGGCCAGCTGCTGGGGAGCTGCAGCTCACTGCCATCGCTCAGTGTCGCCAAAGAGAATCGAAAGTGCGTTTCGCTAGCCCGGGAAGAGATCCAAGTTAAAATTCTGAGTGCAAATTCTACTACGTGTGTTGTTTTAACACCACTATAAGACTTCTGAAGTGGAGCCACAGTTGAGTCAGGGATGGTCAGAACTTATTTTCTCTGACTTGGACAAGTTCAGAATCTGTCTTTCTGTCTGTAAATGGAAGTTGTGAATGACGGATATAACTGAGCAGGTCTTTTGTATAAAGCCCTTGGCATATAATGGGAGATGGCTTTTTTATAAACATGATCATAGTGGCACCTCTACCCTGACCAATACATGGTGGCATAGGGGCTCATCACTGGGTTTGAACTTACCAAGGGCAACACCTCATATATGACTGTATCTCCATTCCAATCACAGTGCCTACTGGGTAGTGGCTGAGCTCATGCATGCCTTCAAGTCTTTTATTCTTCTCTGGAAATACTGCTTGACATAGGGCTTTCCTGGACTGAGGGAGCTCCAGCTGACATCAAATTGTACCTCTTCTAAGATCAGAAAACGCTCCACTGCTTTTACATTATTGGTGGCATTTGATGGTTTCTTAAAGTGAGAAGTCTAAACGTTTCCCATATCTTACTTTCTTTTGCTCCATTTCCTCCTATGAAAGGGGTCTGCTTTTTGACTCTCTAAGTGGGATTTGTAGCTCTAATCATATACCTTCCATTTCTTGGAAACCTAAAGCTACAGGCTGCAGTGAAGAGATATAATAAAGGATAACAAAATAAAGGATAAAGCAGACCCATTGATTATTCCAATTCATTATGACAGAAATTTCAGGACAAAGTTCCAACAAAACAAGAAAGGAACACAGCGTTCTTCTTCCTGGCTGGTGAGTTTTATGGTTCTGTTTAGCTTTTGAAGAGCTGAGCTGCTAATCTAATGAGAGAATGAGTCCAAATGGAGAAATGAGGAAAATATTTGTTACTAAAAAAAAAAAAAAAAAAACAGTGAATTTTAGTAAAGATGTTAAATACAGAGTTTGTGTCAAGGTCTGAGGTGCCTGGTTCATGCATTTGAATGGGGTCGTGCATTTTTAGGAGGTCAGACGTCTTTCTTGTAAATGGAATGAACTGGGAGGCGTGGGACTCTAAAAACCTCTGGTAGTTTTCACTTGCATGCTTTTCATCAAAGGACTGGAGTTGATTCAATTAATTATGGCCCCCCACTGAGTTCCATTTTCATCTGAACCCACGTGGCAAAGCTGTAAATGATACGTGCAAATAAGGATTTATCTCTAGGGAAAGGCTTCTTAACAGCAACTCCTGCTCTCACCCTGTGAGCTGCGAACCCTGTGCTGGGCTGGGTGTCAGGGCTACGACCCCAAGAAGGGTGCTCGTCTTGTCTTTTTCGATGTTAGTGTCAAAATGTTCTACTTTCCAAATATTTGAAGAACAAGATGAGACAGTGAGTGATGTACTTCTGTTAAAATCAAAGGACAGATTGTCTATTTTAGGAATTCTGCAGAAAGCAGAAAGAAATATTCTCTTAATATTTTTTGGGGAGGATGCATCAGAATGTCTGTGTTGACTCAGGTGCCATCAAACTCAAGCAAACATCCTCTGCTCAAATTGTTCTAGCTATTGTATTTCGATTAAAATTAAATTTCACAAAAATGAAGCTAGAGTGGATTTAACTTCAAAATGATTCATTTCTCTCTATGGAAAATTATTTGTCAAGACTCGGATAAGATTTTACATTAGTTTTGTAAACAAAGAAAATGTAACGCCAAATGAATATTTTTTTATACGGTTCATGAGTCTTTAATTTCTTTGGTTTTAGGCAGTACATCTAATCATGACATAGAGCCTCCTGAGAGTCAGTGTGCTTTTGATTTTATTTTATTTTATTTTTTTGCATTTGCAAACCGAAATATCACAGTCATGTAGAAATTTCACTGGGGGCCAATGGCTGTCTAGGGCATCAATTCAGATTTGCCACTGAATTTAAGGTGAGAAAGCATTTTGACACACAGTATATATGATAATGGGCTCTAGGACAGGCAAATTGAGGCTCAAGCTCAACTCTGTTTCTAGGGAAATTTGCTATCTTGATCAAGTTCCTTATCTTCTCTGGGCTTCACCTTGACCATCATAAACGGGCATTCTGATGCCTACTTTGCTGAGTGATTTTGAGAATTACATGTCTTACGATGCTCAAGGATCCTTATACCTTACCTGGCACATAGTAGGAAGCAACTGCTGTGTTATACGGTGGTCTTTGAACCAGCAGCATGAGCTTCACTTGAAAAATTGTTACAAGTGCCAATTCTCCACCCTACACCAGACCTATCAAATCAGAAATCTGGGGGCAGGGTGCAAATATTTTCATTTTATCAAACCTTCCAGATGATTATGATGCATACTCAAGTTTGATAAACTTACAGTGTGTAGTGAACTATATAAAGACATTTATGTTTGTCTTCAGCAGTGATGTTGAATTGTCCCAGGAACTTGATATATGAGGTGGTTCATATTTTTAGCATGTCAAAATGGGAAGAACAATGTTCCTTATACAATCTTTGGTGATGGATAAATGTAACTTATGATTATTTATAGTTTATTACTTTCAGAGGTGTCATACATTACATATCTTGTTTAATCCTTATAATAACTTCAAAAGAGAGGTGCTTGTTCCAAGCAAGTAATTAGGATTAGTGAAACTGTCTCCATAAATATTATGACCTTGACCATCACAATATTTTATTTAATTTATTTTTTATTATTCTAATTTGTTGTACACACTTGCAGAGTACATTTCATTTCATATTACATACAAAGAGCACAATTTTTCAAGTTGCTGGTTTTATATAAAGTGTTTCTACAACAATTGTGTCTTCATATATGTATTTAGGGTGATCATAGATAACTCAATAGGATTGATGAACAGACATTCACAACTGTATTCCCATAACACACACACACAAACACACACACATGCAGATATGTATCACTTCTACAAATGGTCTTCTGTGAACGTTCTCCCTGTCTTCTTCCCTATTCTGGGCCACAAAGACCTTTCTCACCTTCCCTCTGGAATTGATCACTCTTTGTATTGTAGATGAGTGTTTACACACACTCACAAATACACAGGTATATATGGGTATCATTTTCATGTGGGCAGAAATCACATCTGTCTTGGTCATCTTTTGTATCCCTGTGCTTACAACAGTCCCTGGCACATCATTTGAAAATTGAATGAATGAATGAATGAATGAATATTTATCAGTGCTAGGAAAAATTTCATCCTCACAGTCTTAGAAACTAAAATCTTTTTTTTTTTTCTAGTTCTATTGAGAAGAAGGAATGATGGGTAACCCTCTATTTAGAA
The DNA here is from genome assembly GCA_025594165.1 of Tamias sibiricus. Taxonomy (NCBI): domain Eukaryota; kingdom Metazoa; phylum Chordata; class Mammalia; order Rodentia; family Sciuridae; genus Tamias; species Tamias sibiricus. The sequence continues at coordinate 9,832,691 of CM046666.1, forward strand.
GGCAGATGCATTCACTTTTGTAGTTTTCTTAACTTTAATTTGGTCAACACATGTAGAAGTCATGGGATCAATGTGACATTTCATTTAACTGTCAATCACAGAGACATAAATTTTTAAGTTGAAGAAGACCTTGGAGGACATCTAATCGCTGTTTACATTGGGAATTTGGGCCCAGGAGTTAAGTGATCGTTCACAGTTAAATGCTGGTTAGAGACTGGGCAGGAACTGAGGCGGGAAATCAAGTTAGGCTGATATCTGGGCAACTTTTTTCTTACCCAAGAGAAAGTGTACCAGCTGTGCCTGAGAAGGACATGCAGCATCTGCAAGTCCCCATGCTCTCTCCCCTCCTGTACTCCCATGCTGAATATTCTGGAAAAAATTTACATTTCTTCCACACTGACTTTGCCACTAACAAATGCACAATCTTCAGCAAGTTACTTTAACATTGTGCCTCAGTGTACTCATCTCTAAGTTTTGGGGAAAACTACTATCTGCTTCTCAAGCTAATTATGAGGATTGAAAGAGATAAAATGTGCAAAGGGTTCAAAATAGTGCCTGACAGATAATAAGTGACTTGTAAGGGTCAGCAATTCTCCTACTCATGGGATTTTGGGGACATTTTCTTTAGAGTGGAGTGATAAATGGCTAAAGCGAAAGGCCAGCTGAATGGTGGAGTTTGCATAGAATTCAGGTAAACAATATCTTTATTCAGATAATCAACGTCTTCCCAGTTCTCATCTATGACTACATGAGAAGGTAATATTTTTATGACTTACCTCCTCTTGACTTTCATGAGTTGGGAGTATTAGTTCATATTGTTTATTGAACATTTCTGGCCTAGGCAAATTGGACTAAGCCCAATTTGAAGAAATGGAGAGACAAAAGTTCTTTCCAAAAGTTTTGGGTTATAACTACAGATTCCATTTAAAATAATCAGACCACATTAAAGGAAGCCAAATGGCTGACATTAAGTACTTGATACCTGGGGAAGAGAAGTTCAATGTCTTTTTAGATAAGTACATTGTCTATGATGAGGAACACAAATGAAGGTGAAAGTTTTTTGAGAAAGTAGGTACGTTTCTGAAAATTTATGTAAATATAATCTCTACAAAATATTTAAATCTAATATTCCTGTGAAGCTATTTACTTACTAAAAATCAGTAAAAATACATGCTGCTGTTTTCTCTTCATTCTAGAGATAACTCTAATTTTAGAGACTATGAAAGTACCTTATATAGAGTATGCCTAACCTATACATGCAGTAGACATATTATGTACTTAGCTGTTTATGCAAACACTCATACATATTTACATATATGCATTTGATGCATTTGTATCATATTTAAAAAATGTATCATGTCCATTGCAAAATAAATTGCTAAACTGACCTGAAGCGATGGGTTTATGTTATTCACTGATCACTAAGTAGTTAGATTTACAGCAGACATAACAGATTGATCAGGTTGAATTGGCAGGAAACAGGCTAAGCACTCCGGTGGCATTTGCCACTGCCATTATATTCTCCTAATTAGAGGATTTTAACTATTTAGGCCATTTGCAGGATGGTCAATAAAGGCATTCACATCAGGACTTATTCAAAAATGGGAAGTGTATTTGGAGCATAGAATGGTTGGTCAGAATCTCACATGATTTTATTCTTTTAAAAACAAAAAAATAGGGTTGAGGTTGTGGATCAGTTGGTAGAGTGCTTGCCTAGCATGTATGAGGCACTGGGTTCGATTCTCAGTACCACATATAAGTAAATAAATAAAGGTCAATCAACAACTAAAAACATTAAAGAACAAACAAACAAAGAGACAAATCAGGTTTGTTTGTTTGTTTATGTTTTGATTCTGGGTAGACACTTGATTTTCTTTTGAGGACCCAGGAAAATGCACACTCATTTTTTATAGGCAAGTCAACTTTACTTTCAAGATAAAGAGAAAAGACCTTTGTTGAAGCTTGGCTGTCAAGGCACAAAACAAGAACTTGAGAATTGATTCTCAGCTTTTTATTTTTATTTTTTAGCAGAAATTGTCAATTACCCATAATTAATATTTACTGAGGATACAGGGGTTGCATGAGGTCTGAGGGAATGTCAAACACACCCACAAAAAGTTATGTTATTTCAAGTTAAATATAGATTTGACTGCAATGTTTTCCCACTAGTACCATATTTTTTCATTCCTTTAGAAATCTTGTTATATATTTTTAAAGAAGGGTCGACCATATATTCTTTAACTTGTTTCTTTTTTTACTTCTCCCTGAGGCAAAAAGAAGCAGCAGCAACAAAAATAAAAGTTTTTATGATCCTGCTGAATCAAGATACTAAAACATGAGTTAAATGAAGAGGCGTGGTGGTTTTAATGAAGAAAAATAAAACAATTTAAGCGTTGCCAGGTGGAAAATGAGACAATCTCTTTACATGGAATGTGTAGAAGGGGAGGAGGCTCATGGATGCTGGGAAGGCAGTTTCCAATGTCAGGAATTTTTTTTGCCATGGTCTTTGATCTGCAGTCCAATTTCTGTCTTGGTCTAAAAGGAAAAAAAAAAAATGAAGAGGAAAACTATTACTTGCTTTAATGAAAAAAGTCTCAGTGAACCAAAACTGACTATGGGAAAACAAGCCAGGAAAAAGGGTGTTGATTCACAAAAGCAAGCAAATCTTAAAAACAAAAATCAAAGCAATACAAAAATCCACTTCCCCCACCCCACTGCTACAAACCAATCCTTGAACAGCTTCACCATTAAATACTCCACGTGTTGTCCCTCCAATATCACACGATTTTGGCTTTATCCGAACGTCTTTTCAGTGAGTAAGACTTTCTGTGTTTTGGAGGAGTAGCTATTGGTTCTATCTGAAACCTTTATTAGTCCCCAACTTCAATTTCTACAATCATGGATGCAATCTTCTGCCCCATTCAAGAATGCATTACTTTTAACATTCTATGGATATTGGTTGATAGAAGATTTTGTTCTGACACAAAAGATGTGTTAGAACTGGAAATGAAATCTAAGGTTTCTGACTCCTGTGTAGGTAGTAGATAAACATTGCTACCATAGCAGATCCAGTAAGGGAAAGAGATCAAATATTTTTTAAACATGCTAATACAATCAATGAGGTCAAAGGTGCAAAGAACAGACTCATAATAGTTAAAAATAGAAAGTAAATGGGCTTCGGATGCAGCTGTGTGATAGAGCAGTTGCCTGACATTCGTGAGACCTTGAGTTCAATCTCCACCAAAGCAAAAAAAAAAAAAAAAAAAAAAAAAAAAAGAAAGAAAGAAAAAGAAAAGGAAATAAAAAATATGTTTATTTTAGCAATGATTGTTATTTGAAAGTATATACTTTGATAAATGACTAATACTATTAAATATTATTTTCTTTGAGACCTAAAGACATACTTATTGCTTTGATGACTTTATTTTGCTTATATGAACAAACAGAATAGATATTGTAATGCTAGTTTTATCCAGTGATTTTTTTTTTGGGGGGGGGGCTTTTTATGTGTGACTTGTGCAATTTGTTTCTTTACAATTTGTGGGGCTGGAGGTCTCTACTGCCATCTTTTGTAACCTTGTTGCCACTTCCCATCACTGCAGTTACCATGACCCAGGAAGGCCATGTGCCTTGAGAAGAGAATTTTGTTTCTCCCATATTCAACACACAAATCCTATTTCACCATTCAGCATCTAAGTTTTTCTCCTGGCCTCCAGCGGGGCAGTTCAGGAGGACCTATGTCACGATGAGAAATTCCTCCAGGTCTAAAGGGGTCCCTTTGTTTTGGTTTTATCTGAGAGCTGGTTATAGTTTCTCCTTTCAGTCTGCTGTAGAAATGTGCTCAAGAGCCTATTAATCATAAATTCTTCAGGTATTATTTTTCTGTTCTTTTGTAAAAAACAAGGCCATTGAAAACAACAAATTTCCTGACTCTGCATATCCAAGTTCTGTTATGCCCATTTGTATAGAAAAGGTTCCCACCTTACCCACATTTGGATCTATACTGCAATCAAAGTGCAAAACCTCCCTCTAACATAGCTACATGGCTTGCAGTCTCTTTTTTTCATGCTATTTTTTGTGGTTGTAGTTGTTTTTCTTAAGGCAGATACCAGAGTCTGCTTTCACTTCTTTGAATACTCATAGGTTCACTCTAAACAACATAATGTCATTTTCCCTGGATATCAATAAATCTGATATATTTTGACTACTTATCTCACAGGCAATAAAGATCCTTTGACAAAGTGCATTTCATGAATTAGCTCAAATTACATTTGGGCTCCTTTAGAGATGCAGAGAAAGGTGCCAAACATTTGATACAACACAACATTCTATTTAACTTCAGGCGAGAATAGAACTTCTGATTCTCTCATTAAAAGAAAAGATTTTAAAAAGTCTGTTTTGTTAAAAAAAAATCTTCAGGCCATTTATTTTAATTTATCTGTCACTTTTATTAAAGTGTTTCAAGGTGATGTATGTTTCCTAAAGTTTAGGTATGAATCAAAATGAGTCAATATGTCTAAAATGTACATAGTTCATTTTTGAGATCATTCATTGTCCACTATTGATTGTGAAGTATTAAAATAAACATGGAAAAATCATGAAAATACTGCTACAAGTCCTGGCTGCAGCACATTTTACCTTACTTTATTTTATCTGTCTTCTTTTCCACTTACTGGATGTTTTCTGTTCCCCACAAAACATTTTAGTTCATAGTATGGATAAGTTACCTGTCATTTGGAAAATTCAAACTTGATCTCATTATGATTTGTTTCAGTACAGAAGAGTTGTGTTAGTAAGCTTCTACTACTGTACCAAAATACCTAAGCTAATCAACTTGTAAAGATGAAAGGTTTATTTTTGGCTCAGTTTGGGAAGCTGTGGTCCACGGGGGCTGTTGACCTTGTTGCTTTTGGACTTGTGGTGGCATATTATGGAAGACCAAAGTTGCTTATGTCCTGGCTGGGATCTGAAAAAAGAGGAAGATCAAGCCCCAAATCCTGAAGACCCCTGACTATCACAACCTTTTAAAGGTTCCTCCACCACCCCACAATGCCAGGCTGGTGACTAAGGATTTAAAACATGGGCATTTGGGGGACATTGCAGATCCAAACTATAGCAAGGGCTTAATAATTTCTCCCACTCAACTTTTCCTGTATCTGACTGCTAAGGTTGTGTTACAAGAAGTTCTCTTATGAGTGAAGCTCAGCCTCTGAATCTGGGGGAGGTATGCATTGTTCAGCCAATTTACTGAGTTTTCTTGTGTATTTTCCCTAAAAACTAGAGCCCTCAAACCAAAACAGTAGCCAATGGCATTTTTGGGGAAAGAGGAATTAAAAAATGTGTTCTCTTGTGATGTTTGTCTGCACTCTTTAGAGTTCACAGGACTTTTATAATCAGTACTTTCCTTTCTCTGTCATCATGATCCTCAAATATATTGACAGTAATGGACCAGTAAACTTGGATATGAGTTAGCCTGTCCTAAACTTTGCAAAAAGTAAGCATAAAAATTTTCACTGGTTTTATTACAGTTTACTCAAATGGCACGCTGTTTTTCTTTTCCTCAAGAAGCTAAAGAAAATGTGTTGGGCATCTACCCTGTGGAAATCACTGTGCTTGTTACTGCAGAGGAATTTGGGTTGACATAATCCCTGGTTCCACCTGTCATCCACTTTTCTGCATATGGGGGGTCTCTGCATTTTACACTGTGATCATGATTGAGGACAATCATTCTGTGCTGGGTAGAATAAGTCAGTCATTTGGGCACAGGACTTTATCAGGATTAAGAACTCTGTTTAAGAAAACACATTCCATGGTGGAAATAGCTAGATATTCTGACCACCTTTACATCCTTGCATGCCATTTTTATGAAAACCACCATTAGCAAAGCCTGCATTCAGGGGCATTTTCCAGGTCACTAGTAAGATTGAATGCTATATGAGGGAGTCTTTGGGGACCTTTGCCACAGCTTCTTTCTGATTTCTTTCTGGTATAAATATTATTGAACAAATTGGTTAGCTGTTTTCTTTTCCTGTTATCTAGAAGAGTTTACACAGAAAAGGCTTATTTCTTTCTTAAATGTTGGAATGAATTCACAGGTGAAGACCTCTCAGCTTGGATACTTCCTTTGGGAAAGTATTTTAGTAGGAGCCTCAAGTTTTTATTTTTACCAAATATAGGACTGTTCACAAAACATGTCACTTATTCTTATGTTATTTTCAGGAATCTATTTTATCAAAAAATTTAAATTTAGTGGCACACGGGATACTGACACATATCCTACAATATATTTTTAATATTCATAGGATTGTTGTGATATCCTCTTTTTTTATTCTGGCATTGGTAATATGTTATTTAAATTTGTTTTCTTTGACTTTCTTTGAATTGGTATATACTTTTCTATTTTTTCATATGAATATGCAGATTAATTATTTTGATCCTCTCTTTGGATACCACATTAAAATTATTTATAGATTTCATAATATATAAAACAGAATATTTATACTTATGTATTTAGTCTATGTTCATATGATGATATGTAATGGCATAAATACATGATTATGTATTATGTTTTTTTATACTTGTTAAGTATCCATATTATTTTTACAATATGAAAGTATTTAAATATACAAAATAATTATAAGCTTATAGTATATTTTTATTGCATTTATTTTATATTTACATATTTAGTATTTTTTATGTATTAGGTTTATATTTATAGCATGTTTTTATATTTTATTTTACATATTTTACATATACATTAGCAGAGCAAAGAAAAATTAAATTATCTAAATATCTATATTAATAATCCTTACAAAGTATATACATATGTAAATATATGTAGTTAATACATATATACATATAAACTATATACATGTAAATATATGTAATATAACTACTTATATACACATATGTACATATGTGTATCAATACATATGTATTTATTAGTATTTACATTTTTATTTTTTTCTTTTATTCTAAGTTGTTACATGTGACAGTAGAATGCATTACAATTCACATTACACATATAGAGCACATTTTTACACATTTCTGGTTGTATACAAAGTATATCCACACCATTCATGTCTTCATACATGCACTTAGGGTAATGATATCCATCTCATTCCACCATCTTTTCTTTTTTAACCCTCTTGCCCCCTCCCTTCCCTCCCTCCCCATTGGCCTTTCTAGTGTTCCTCTAATCCTCCTATGCTCCCTGTCCCAACCCCACTGTGAATCAGCCTCCTCATATCAGAGAAAACATTTGGCATTTGGATTTTTAGGACTGGCTAATTTCACTTAGCATTATATTCTCCAACTTCAACCATTTACCTGTGAATGTCATTATTTTATTCTCTTTTATTGCTGAATAATATTCCATATATATATATACCACATTTTCTTTGTCCATTCATCTACTGAAGGGCATTTAGGTTGGTCCACAGTTTAGCTATTGTGAATTGTGCTGCTATAAACATTGATGTGGCTGTGTCCCTGTGGTATATATGTACACACACACACACACACACACACACATACCCATAGAGAGAGAGTGTGTGCACTTGTGCAAGGGGAACTTTTACTGGTTCCAGTCAAGGATTGCACTGCCTTGAGTATAACTTCAGTTTTTCTCAGGCTCCGTCTAAGTCTGGTCCTCTGTCTCCAAGGAGAAGTCCCCAGAGATTGCGGGACTAACAAAGGTCCCAACCCATTGGTGGGTTCTGAACTATAACATTCAGTTTTTAAGTGCTACAAAATTGCTGAGATTTCAGATTTGATTCTTTGCTTCTTTGCCTCTTGTCTCACAGCTGAAGAATTGGTTAAAGGCCTTGAGGAGAAAACCCCAGGAGTCAGGCTCACTGCATTATATGCTTTGTTCTTTGGGGTCTCAGCTGCTTCGAAGACTTTGAATTCCAACATTTGTCCCTTCATTGCTGGGAGAAGGACAGAAGCTCAGCTGGCCTTTCCGCCTCCTGCCGTAGGTCTTGCACTCAGATTTTTAACATTTTACCTAATGCCCCAAATCAACAAATGGCTCAAAGAAATTTCTAGTCCCCGGTTCCCTTCTCTACAACAGCATGGCTCCCCATTTCCTGGCTGTCTCAGCCATGTTGTGATGTCTTCATATTCACAGCTCTGCATTTTATCTAACTTTTCTAACTGTTCTTAGCAAGGGCATTGTTGACTTGCCGCGTGTTCAACACAGCCAATTGTAAAAATGATGGCATGAGATGAGGTGTTCCCCCAGAAGCTCAGGTGTGAGACAATGCAGAAGATTTGGAGGAGAAATGACTGGGTTATAGCCTTAATCTAATCAGTGGATTAATCCCTGGAGGGATTAACTGAGTGGTAACTGGAAGCAGGTGGGGTGTGGCTGGAGGAAGCTGTCATTGGGGGGTGTGGCTGTGGGGGCGTGGCTTTTGGGTATATATTTTGTATCTGGAGAGTGGAGACTCTCTCTCTCTCTCTCTCTCTCTCTCTCTCTCTCTCTCTCTCCCCTCTCTCCTCTCTCTCTCTCTCTCTCTCTCCTCTCTCTCTCTCTCTCTCTCTCTCTTTCTCTCTCTCTCTCTTCCCCCTTCCTGATCACCATGTGAGCTGCTTCCCTCTGCTACACTCTTCCAGCACAGTGTTCTACCTCATCTCCAGCCTTGAGGAATGGAGCCAGCTCTCTGTGAACTGGGACCTCTGAACCTGTGAGTTCTCAAATAAACTTTTCCTCCTCTACAGTTGTTCTGGTCAGGCCTTTTAGTCACAGCAGCAAAATACCTGACTAAAATAATGACTAACAATTTTTTTTTTTTTTTTTTTAGGTACCGGGAACTGAACAAACTCAGGCTTTGCCACTAAGCCACATTCTTACACCTGCTTAAAATTTAAATTTTTAAAATTTTATTTTGTGGTCTTGCTAAGTTGCTTAGGGTCTCCCTAAGTTGCTGAGGCTGGCCTGGATGTTGTGGTCCTCCTGCCTCAGCCACTCATGTCACTGGGATTACAGACATGTGTGCACCTGGCATGACTGACATTTTTTATTCAGCTTTTCTGAATGTTGTTTTGTAATGTTAAGACCTCTTTTTAATTTACAAAAGGTGATTTTGTTGTCTGGCAATTATAATTTCAATGAGTATTGTATTATACATAATAATAGTGAACATAGATTGTTGAAGCAAACTTATTCACGGATAGGTTTCAAAAATACAAAATACAATATACTCTCACATTTGTAAGATCCAAATCTATATATTGAAACCATTCTAGTTACATAACTAATTTTATGAAAACTAATTTTTATTAACAATCCACATACATACTTTTTATATGGGGCTAATCTCGTTAAAATAATAATATTATTACCAAGCCTCTTCCTTTTCCAGTATCACTTTTGGTAAGTCATTTCACATCTAAATCAGTGCACATTTGTCTCATTGATGTACAAATTATTTATTCATGTTACTTTAAATAACTTGGAGGAATAGCAAACACTTCAGACCCTGATACTTGATATAGAAATTCGCTAACTACACTTTGCCTATATAAATGAGGTATCTTTCACAGGTTCACTGATAAATTTTGAGATCCTCAGAAAAGTGATAATGGAGGAGTCAATTGGATTTTCAAGCCAATTAGATATAAACCTAGAACCTGCAGATAAAACTGGTGGCAGAGATTAAACAGCCCCATGTTAATTCAGCCAGTAGCAAAATCTCTACTGCCTTTGTTTGAAAAATATTGATTAAATCTGATTGATGGGCTTCATGGATGGAAAGAGAAACCGATTATGGGAACTGGATAGATCAACTCACTAAGCTAGGCTCATTCATTAGGGAGATGTAAATAAAGTGCTGTCTATATGTGCCGCTTGGTTTGCTTCAAGTATGTTTTTATTTAGAATTTTCAGATTTTTTTCTATTTCCAGTATACTGGAGAAGTACTTGCTGAAATGTTACCTCTGTACAGAAAATAGAGGGGAAATGGCAATGACTGTTTATTCAATTGTTCATTTAAATCAGTTAAATACCACTGCAAGAGGTGTCCCCTTTGTGCTCCTGCATGCTTGCACTACATCTTCATTCATCAACATGTATCTCTTAATTTTGTTATTTAATTGACATAATTTCAGAAAATGCAAATAATTTATTGACAGAGCTGTTACCGCATTTTGAGTAAACACAACATGTTATTCTTATTATATGCACTGATGTGACCATTACTGATAGATTCTGGAGCATCTATGATATGCAGAATATCATGCAGACATTGGAAAATAAAATACAAATAAAAGCCAACTGTGTCCACCAGGAACCTGTGAATGCTCACCCTACATATAGAAACCCTATCTTTTTCCTTAAGGAAACTACAAGGAAAAAAAAATCCAGGTTTGAATGCTTATTTCTTCCTATTCTTTCTTCTCAGCATGTGGTGCCATTGTTATTGAGGAATAGCAGAGAACTGAGCCAAATAAATTCAATTGCATCAAAATCACAAGGCCTGTTTCTTTTGCTTCATTTGGAGATTGAGAGTCTGACCACAAGTGAGTGGATGATAAAAGAAGGGGCAGGAATGAGTTTCTGATAAAAGAGGGAAAAAAGATTTTCTAAGATCTTTCACTTGGTGAGTACCGTATCTCACCTTGTGAAGCAGTATGCATACAAGGCGGCTTCCCGGTCACTTCTTTGTCTACTCCACCTCGGCGACAGCTGCCCTGTCCACTTTCCACTCCATCATGAATGACTCCCCTGTAGAAAGCTACTTTAGTTGTTGCAAAATTGTGTTCTAATTGAGTATTTAGGCAAACACGAAAAACACCAGAGAACAAGTTTACTGGGAAGTAAGGAGACAAGTTTCTTCTTGCCCTCTGCATCTTATAGCACATTTAACTTCAGGAAAGCCTTAGATGAAACTCACTGCAAAGGTATAGGAAGTGAATCTCGTAACCATGTTTTCTTCCTAATACCTACACAAGGCCCACTTGACCCCAGAAAGCCTTCCTCCACCTTTATGTTCCCTTGATACCACTCCCAACCATGGTGGGAGTCTCCAGACACACCTGGAGAGGTTTCTGGCCTGGAGGACCACAGCTTGAAGGACTTGACTGATGCCATTTGTTAAACTGATGCTTAAGAAGAAGAAACAACAACCCATAGATGAGAGGCAGGAAATGCAAACCTGTCCAGGGTGCACTGATGTGTGGTGTAGTCTGCAGTGTTACATTTGGCAAAGGAAATTTGCATGAGATTAGATTTTTTTCCTATGGGCTTGGGTTGTCGGTGGATGGCCTTCAAATAAATGCAAGTCTAAGGAGCACAGAGGACAAACTACTTTGAGGAGTTTCTGGGGTAGATCAGAGTCTGCAGTGGACTGAATATTTGTGTGTCCCCTTCCCTCCAATTTGTGTGTTGTCTAGACTCCCAAGAGGAGGTCTAGGAGGTGGGGCCTTGGGCAGTGATTAGGTCATGAGGTCCCTTATGAATGGGAGGAGTGCCCTTATCATAGAGCCCCCAGAGACCTATCTTGTTTTCTAACAATTGTGGACCTAGCAAGAAGGTGCCACCTATGAGCCCCAAAGTGGGCTGTCACCAGACTCCAAATCTGCTGGCAGCTCCATCTTGGATTTCCAGCCTCCAGAACTGGAAAAATGATTGTTTTCTATTACAGCCACCTAGTCTGTGGTATTTTGTTACAGCATCCCAAACAAACTAACAGTCACATGGCATTTGGGTTCAAGTATAAACCTGCCATTTTATTTAATAAACACTTGAATAGAGCTATTGTTATTTCTGCTCTAAACACTCTATAGACACAAACTAATAATGAGTTTAGGAGATTGGTTCTCTTCCTGCTCCTATGTATTAATGGAGACTGGTGAATGTATGATAGTTCTAGTTATAATTTTATTTGTTTGAGAAACATGCACATGGTACCTATTATTATAGAGAGTTTTTATGAGTCCATGTAAGTTAAAAAGAAAACTTAATCCATTGAGTATGAAAGAGTTAATATCTGGCATTTGGATGAGTAAATAAGAACAATAACAACAAAACAAGAATGGTGTCTATATTGTCTTTCTTATTGTTGAAATTACTATTATTTAATAGCCACCTTTGTGAATTCTTACCAAAAAGTGTCAGACACTTCACAGCTACTCTTTACAATAACCCCAGTGTGAGGCACACTCCATGTATCCAATGAAGAGACTAAAGCTTAGAGTTTAAGTAACTTGCCGGGGTGGAAGTGGACGAGTCAGATTGGAATTTGGTATCAACTTAGTCCAAAGATGTTGGTCTCAACCATAGGTTAGTACCAATTCAGTTATGACTTTAAACTGGGAATCATAGGAATATATGAGACTTCTGTCTTAACGTGAAATTGTTAATTATTTCTATTAGTATGAATCTAGTTTTCATCTAACCTGGAACAACTAAACCAACTTGGAACAACTCCATTTATTACTAAATAGTTTTTTCTTTCCTCCAATTTATTAAAACAAAAATGGATGTTTCAACTTCAACTCAGAATCTGTATACTCATTGCTACATATTTATTTACTTATTGGAATTTAGAAGTCAAGAATTCAACCAGTGGAAGTAGAAAAGTAGAATCCAAAAGAAAAGTTCAATAAGAATAATTTGCATTTCATTCATATTTTTTTATTTTCCTGAGCAGAATTTGAAGTTTCTATTCAGCAGTTCTCAGAGATCTTACACCAAGGATTATTTCCCTGTGTCCAGCCCTGCTCCTTGGCTAGCGAATCACCCCCCAATCAACTCCTAAATGGAAGGCCATGAGGTATGGACTGTAGGCCATGGGAATCTGCAACCACATAGTCATGGATGTTGGTTCCTTTCAGTTTGCTAAATTGACCCAAATCCAGGAAAGCCCTTTATTTCCTGCTGAGCACTGTTTTCACTCCTCTCTCCCCTCTTTTGGGTGGTATGAAATGCCTTTCAAAGCAGAAGTTAGTTTTCAAGTTGTTTTCTGCAGAATCCAGTAAATCTAACAAATTTTGACTGATGCCTGCTATGGACAAATGGTATGAGCAGCATGTGAATTCCAAGATTTTCAAAAAGGGATTTTGCAATTAGCATGTGGTCCTGTGTTCTTCCAGCAGGTAGTAAAAAAAGAGAAACATCTAACAGTGGGGTTTATATCTCACCAAATGATCAAGCAGACCTAAATTACGCATTAGAAGTTTGGCTTCTCTTTAATTTTGGGGGAGATTTTTGTACATTTTCCTCCTGGGCATGGCAAAGAAATGCTCTCCTTCCCAGGGAGAAGCGAAGGCCCTGGTGACTGTGGCTTTGCCTGGGGCTGGCTGTGAGGCAGGCAGGAGCCAGCCCTCACTGGGTTCAGAGGATGCTCAGAAGCACGCAGCGTGTAGACAGAAAAGGACAGATTTGGAAGCCGCATGTGGAACTATATTCCTTGTAATTCTAAACCATGCTTCCTTGATTCTTAAAACCCCCTTCTGAAAATATAGTGAGTCATTGCCTCTGACCGTGGCTTGTCTGCTGTGACACTGTGAAACTGCTTGAATCTTGGAGGAGTAGAGGGGTAAGTGCCAGGTTGGTTTTAATTAAATTTTGAAAAAGATTCAACCATATCCTGCTTCTTCCTTCCATCAGGGATCCTACAATTATTAAATTAGGCTGGTGGTGTCTACTTTCAGAATCATGAATTTTTACCAGCAGTTAATTTCTCTTTTCTATTGTTGGCTATTTTCTTGGTGCATTTTACGGCTATCATCTTTGGCAGAGCTAATCTGGTTTCCTTCAGCCACAGTTCTGCTCGTTAATCCATTTAGGGATTTTTACATAGTTTCTCCTTGGATGGTAAGTGTATTACCTTCAAGGATTCCTTTCAAGCCACTTAGTAGAGCTTGTTCCTTTTTTTTTTTTTTTTTTTTTTTTTTCTTGTCCTTAGTCTGCATTCATACTACTGTGGCCATATTAACCTTCTGAAAATTCATTTCAGGTCCCAGCCTGGATGGTGATAGACATGAGTATATTCATGTAGTGGATGTATTTCCAAAATGTTTTCTATCTCTAAACCAATTTACATAAAAAATATTTAAATGGCTACAAATTTATCCATACTTTTTAAACTCTTTTTTTGCCTTGTTACCTTGCTAAGTACAGCGAACACGTATTTCATACAGATAGACACATACCCCAAAATTGAAAAATTATGAAAGAAGGATTAGAAGTTCAGTGGATTAGATAAAGGGGAAGAAAGGGAAGGGAGACGGGATAGGAATAGGAAAGAGAGTGGAATGAATCTAACAAGACTTTCCTATGTCCATATATGAATACCTCACAGTGAATCTCAGCATCTTATACATCCATAAGACTGGGATCCTAATCAGAAAAAGCTATACTCCATGTGTGTATAAATGTGTCAAAATGGGCTCTACTGTCATGTATAAATAAAAAGAACAGATAAAATTAAAAATAGGAATTATTTAAAAATTCTTGACAAAATGAATCAGAAGAAGAAGAAACACTTCTTATTCCTTAGTCCAGCAGTACCTTGATACCAAAGCCAGGGAAAAACATCATAGGAAAATAAACTATAGACCTATATTATTTTTTAATAGAAAGGCAAGAAACCTCAACAATGTACTACTAGATAGGTTCTAATAGTCTATTAAAAAGATCATACTATATGACCAAGTAGGATTCATCCCAGGAATACATGGTGGTTCAACTCATGAACATCCATCAGTGTGACACACTACCTTAATAGAATGAAGGGGGGAAAACACGATCATCTCAATTTTGCTGAAAAATATCTGACAAAATGCTGCTTCATGATTAAAAACAAAAACAAAAACAACAAACAAAAAAAAAAACCCTAAACTTTTATAAATAAAGGAACTTCCTGAATGTGATAAGGGGCACTTATGAAAAATCCATAGCCAACTTTATACTTAACAGTGAAAGAGCAAAAGCTTTCCCCTTAAGATCAGGAATGAGACAAGGATGTGCACTCTCACTCCTTGTATTCATCACAGTCTTGAAAGTTCTAGCCAGAGCAATTAGGCAAGAGAAGGAATACAGAAGATCCTAAAGAATCCACCAATAAAACTACTGGGACCAATAAACTAATAAAATTCATAAAAGCTTCAACATATAAAAACCAATTCTATTTCCTCACAGTAGCAAGAAACCATCCAAAAATATAATTAGGAAAACTATTGCATTTACAGTAGCATCAGAAAGAATTGTGCACTCAGAAGTGAATTTAACAAAAGATGTATAAAATCCACACAGTGAAAACTATAAACTGTTGTTGAAAGAAATTAAGAGCTAAGTAAATGGAAATCCATATTATGTTAATGGATTTGAAGACTTAATATTGTAAAGGTAGCAATACTACCCAAATTGGACTGTAGGTGTAATGCAATCCTTACCAAAATTCAGTGTCCCTTTCTTCCCCCAGGTATAGACAGCTAACCTTAAAATTCATATAAAATTACAAGAGACCCCAATTAGTCAACAAAGAAAAAAAAAATTGAAAAGTGAGAAAGACGGAGGACTCATGGCTTAATCTCAAAACTCACTACCAAGTTACAGTAGTTGAAGCCGTGTGGACAAGGATAAACACATAAATGGATTGAGAATTGAAATTTCTGAAATAAACCCATATATCTCTAGCCATTTGAATTTGAAAAGAGTGGCCAAAACCATTCAATGGTAAAGCATGGGTTCCTCAACATTTGTTGCTGGGATTAGTGAATATCCACATGCTAAAGAATGAATTTGTATCTTTCTCTTACACCATACACAAAAAGTAACTCAAACTAGATCAAAGACTTAAATATAAGAACTAAAATTATAAATCTCCTAGAAGGAAACATAGGGGTGCATGTTCCTTACTTTGGATTTGGCAATAGTTTCCTATGCATGATGCCAAAAACAGAAAGAAAACAATTTAAAATATATAAATTGAATCTCATCAAAGTTAAAACTGGTTGTGTTCCAAATGATATTCTCAAGCTAGTGAAAAGACAATTGATAGGATGGCAGAAAGAACTTTCAACTTATGTAATTGATATAGGTCACTCATTCACATTATTAAAAGAGCCCTTACAATTCAAGAGCAAAATGGAAATGACCTGATTAAAAGTAGGCAAAGAGCTGGAATAGATAATTATCCAGCAGTACAGAGAGCCACCAAGTACATGAAAAGATGTTTAACATCATTAGTCATTAGAGAAATGCAAATTTAGCATCAAAAGACTTGAAAGCAACAGTATGGTCAATTATATGGAGAAAGCAGACCCCTCAGACATTGCTGGTGGAGATGTAAAATGGTAGAGCTTCATTTGGTGTTTCCTCAAAAAGTTAAACATAGAATGACCCTATTACTCAATAATTCCTCTCTAGGTATCTATCCAAGATAATGGAAAACATACATTCAAACAAACACATGTACACAAATGTTTAACCCCTGTTAAAACATTAAGAATTCTTTTACCACTGGTTGCAAATGTAAAAACATTCACAAAAAACTGAAAAAAAAATAGTGAAACCAATATTTATTTAGTATAGCATAATTGAAAACATTAAGAGCATTAAGGATTAAAGCTTCCTTTCTTTACAAAAAAGCATATCAAGAGTAGTTTGAAGAGCACTCACCTTGTTCTTTGTATAACTTCTGCTATAGAAAACATCTTCTCTATGCATTGGCAAATATTCTGATCCTTTCTCAGTTTGATCAGCTTCTGACATTTTATCCTTTGCATATACAATGTTATGAAAAACCTATGAAGTTGTGTAGGATCTTTTCTTTTTGCATTTCCTTTCTTTCTTTTTCTTTGCTAGCACCTTCACCTTTTCCAATCCAACCACATTCTTCATTTACAACAATAAGTTCACCTTCTCTAAGTCCCTCTGGCTGCACCTGTTGAATCTCAAAAGTGGGGGAAGGATCACCACCCCCACAATCAGCTATTTCCTTTCTTAACTCCATGTACTTTCTCTTCCTGTATTACCACTTTTCATTTATTTGCTACCTTTCCATCTTTGTGGACTAATTCCCTTTGTTGATAATCCACTGTTGTAAAATGTTTCTGGGGTTCACTGCAAGAAGCCAAGGCAATTCTAAACTTTGCTATCTTGGTATGAGCCAACAGGCACAGTGACCAATCACCAGCACAGTTTGAAGGAAGTGACATGGATCATGGTGAACATCTTTACCTAAACTTGAACTGAAGAGTTAGCAGCACAGTTTTCCTTCATGCAATTATTCATGGTTAATATTCCATGGTAACCGAAATTGGAACCATGTTGTTGGGGAATTGATGTTATTTAACTAAACCATGATAATTGTAATTTGTGCAAATTGGAGCCTTTCAAAGCGAGGATTGTAAGTACTAAAATCATGCTGTATTGAGTAATGTTGAAATAGAATTTTAAAGTAAGATTAACTAGCTTTCAAATGATAACTTGGGTTTATTTAAGAATTAAGGCATTTCTCATAGGGCAATAATATGAATATAAGCATTCAAGAGGGAAGAAATTTGGTACATAGGTCATTGAGCAGGATGACCTGAATATAACAGAGAAACTACAGTCTTAAGAGTAGACAGGCAGAAAAGAGTGAAGTAGAGAATCAGAAAATATTCTACTAAATTATTTTCTTGAAAAGGAAACTGGAAAAATTCTACTAAAATAAAAAAAAAATCACAACTAATAGAGGCAGAAAGATCTAAATTTTCAATGTAGACTTTGTCTTTCATCCCATTTCTAAACTCAGGCAATTCATGAGCATGAGTTTCATCATTTGAAAAATGGCTGGGTCTGAAGTTTTTTGAAAACTGAAGGAATCTTAAAACTGTTCCCATTCTTCAACCAATATTTTCTAAGTGCCTACTTTGAGACAGGAACTAGCCATTGTTGCCACAGAGATGATGGGGCATGGTCTTACATGGTAAGGGTTGGAGGATGGGGGGAAGAAATCAATGTATGAACACAAAAATCACCGATTATCTGGTAGATACTGTAAAAGAGGACTAGTAAATAGTTAGAAAGGGAGCAATCATAGTAAAATATCATGACATTTCAGGAAGAAATATACAGTCGCTCTTTACAGGATGAATTAAAGCGGTGGGGGGGTGTCTCATTTTAGGGAAGAGTTTGTATCTCTGTCTCTCTCTATTAATCCCAGGTCTGGTGTCAAACCCTTAGAGTGAGGGATTGAAGTAGATTGTAAAAGACATGTGACATTAAAGAGATCAAGATCCTCAAAGTCTGGAGAGCGCCATGATCATAATATGCATGAAGTTCCCAGTAATTAATGGCAAAATTAATCCTCATTAAAAATTATAAATCACATATGGAAATAAATCCTTGTTAATTAAAGGGATTGCCTTCAATTCTTGAACAGTTACCATGGCCTTGAAGATAGGTTTCAGGAAGCAGAGTATTTATTACCTGTAGTGTGCTACATCCCTGCTTCTCAAACTCTAATGTCCATAAAAACCACTTGGAATCTTGTAAAAAATGCTGATTCTGATTCCATAATTCTGGAGTAGGACCTGGGAGTGTACATTTCTCAAACATCTCACAGGTAGTCTATTGGCTTAGCTGCAATTGAGTTGCCAGATACTACACTAGTCAGATATTTTCCAGTTTAACAACTTCTCCTCAAATCCAAGTGAAGGGTGTTCTCATCTCCATGCTGTTTCATTTTTTCAGTCACCAGAAACACGAGACAAACAGTTTTTTCTTTTACCTTACTCAGCCTCAGGTATTCTGTTAGAGCCACATAAAATGGGCTAAGACCATTTTAAATTCTAAAATTCTCCAGGGTTTTAGAGAATCTTAACTAGTTCTTATCATTTTTAGTGAAGTGAGACCTTGTGGAACTGCTAAAGGGGACAAAGAAAGAGACTTAGGAGAGTTGGAGGGATTCAAAATGGTTTAGTCATGTACGAAGGGAGGGACTCTCAAGGAAGAGGCAGTATTCAATTCAAAGAACAAATAAAAGAGGAAATAAGGGATAGTAATTTTATTTTGTAACTGTGTACTTGATCAACCCAGTGGAGGAAGTGGTATAGGTGGAATACCTCCAACACTGGGGTTGACTGGAGAGACAATTCATCTGGGATGACCTCTCATAGAAAAGCCAGTAACTAGTATGAGCAGTACTTTAGCACGAAGTTTTACAGTGACAGGAAGGAGGAGGTAGTGGCTTCCATATGAAGAAATTCTCTACCTTGTATTTGCAATGTCCCTCAAAGGCCCATGTGTTCAAGTCTTGGTTCCCAGCTTGGTGCTAATGGGAGATGGTGAGAACTTTAAAAGGCAGGGCATAATGGGAGACTTTATGTCAATTGGGGTGCAAGTTCTCAAAGGGGACTATGTGACCTTGGTCTCCTCCATTTAACTTCCCTACCTTGTAGTGAACAGCTGCTTCCACCACTCACTTCTGTCCTGATGTGCTGCCTTGTCAGAGACCTAAAAGCAACAGGGACGGCTGGTCATGGACAAAAACCTCTAAAACCATGAGTTAAAATAAAGCTTTTATCTTTGTAAGCTGATTACCTCAGGCATTTGATACAGTAGCAGAAAGCTGACTAACACAATAGGTCCAGGGAAAGACATTTCTGTTAAGTTACAGGGGAGTTAAACCTGTTTATAGGCAGAGGAGGATTCTGGACATGAAGATACAAGCAAGAGAAGATAATTTTGGAAAACATTAGGAGTAAAAAAACAGCAAACAAAAATAGAGTCAAAACCAAGCATTGGGACAATTTTCTCATTAGGTTTCCAAGATGTACTGCTGTTTATTATACCAAGGGCCCTGATCTGTGAGTGGACTCCAAGTTTTAGTAGAGTCTGCCAGCAACAGTTTCAGAATGAAGGTGAGATGCAGCAAAATATTTGTTTCCAAAGATGTCACAACATGCTCCTTTTCTTAGTAAAGGAATTAGGGCTGATTTTCTAGTGACAATGTGTATTTGCCATGAGGCAGCCACACTACCTTATTCAATTTCTTTTTAGATTATAAGCATGCATTTTCTCATATAATTTACAGAAAATTTTGGCATACTCCATGATCATGAAAAAGAGAAGAGGGCATTGTACATACACTGATCCCAGAAACATGATGTTGCATTACAAGAATGGTTACATTTTCAGGATCTCTCTTTAATAACTCTTGAATATGTCAGCCAGAATCATTATTTAACAGAAACATGCTTTTCAATTAAAATACCGAATTAAGTGCTTTACTCATTTTCTCTCAGTCAAATATGCTAAAGACAATCTCGCATTTCATCTTTCTTGACTCTAGATTTTAACTTAACCATGTGATGAATGGCTGATTCTGGTTGAAATATTTACCTATGCAGTTCAAAGGTACAATTCATGTACATTTGAAGAAAAAAATGTTATTGGAGAACATTTTCATAAACAGAACTATCTTTTTTTTCCCCTGAAACTTGACTTCCTACATATCAAATGTTTCTGTTCTGAGTTTGTGTGAGAGAAAAATTCTCCTTCATTGTGATTTTCCACTGGTTAAATTACATGTATTCCAAGAGAATTCCAGGATCAGAAATGACTCACTGGAAAGAAAATAGTCTTATACCTTCTCCCCAGCAGGGATATAAAACTCATTGAGAAGACAATGACCTCAGACACATTTTAAACCATCTAGTGATCTATAGGAATCACAGAGGATATAAAAATAAACTGTGAGTGGTGTGGTCTTCTTTTCCCACTCACTTTGCTCATTTCTCTTCAGTCAGTTTGAGCTGAAGCAGCTAGTGGGGTTAATTCCTTGACTGTTCTGTCAAATGTGAGGCTCCAGTACACCTACTTGTGTATATATGAACAACTGTTTTTTAATAACCTGCCAAGAAGCTATAATCTTCCATTGAAGTTCCCCTGGGATTTAATTAGAATGGTTTTCCACAGCCTGACATGTTTATGGGGCATAGGTAAGGAGACAGTTCATAAAACTGTCAATTTTCTGAGAAATTAAAGAAAAATTGGGCTGCTTAGTGCTTTGGCAATTCTGTGCTGCTGATACTAGCATTGCAAGCAATGAAATCAAAGGAAACATAACAAGATACTGATGCATTAGGTATGGGTGGGTTAAAAATAATGTACAAGGACATTTGTCAATTTGAATGCATAAAGAGGCAAGAGGAGAAAGCAAAACATAAACTGGAGTAGCCCAACTTTGGAGTGTTTATGAACAAGGAGGTGAACACTGAACAACAGATTATTTGCATCTTGAAGACTTATAATTTTGCTTTCTCATAGACAAGATCAAGAAACGCATGTTAAGGAAGATGTTGAGTCTCCCCAGGGCAATGGTAATGCGATGAGCTCTCCTTTCATTTGAGGATTCTTCATTTAAGCTCTCTTTCCTCCTTTGGCTATGTAAAAGTTATTAATTTCACATAGACTCTGTCTTAAGAGAACCCAAGTCTGTTGAAATTAATGAGCCAAACATAAACTGATCAGGTTCTTTTTACATGCTGTCTTTCACAAACTTGTCTTCTGTCTTTTACAAGGCCCTCTTGTGGCAAATAGTTATGATCATGGCACTTAATTTGAATAGGTATTACACTTGGTTTGCAATAAGAGAAAGAGCAATGTGATCATGGTACATGAGCTTAAGTACTAGGCACAGCTAAGGAGTGTTCTTAGGGTTACTAGGGTAGGACTGATATTCAAGGAAGACCAGCTTTATCTCAAGGAT
This sequence comes from Tamias sibiricus, assembly GCA_025594165.1. Classification (NCBI taxonomy): domain Eukaryota; kingdom Metazoa; phylum Chordata; class Mammalia; order Rodentia; family Sciuridae; genus Tamias; species Tamias sibiricus. The sequence goes on from CM046666.1 coordinate 9,854,402, forward strand.
GTATTGGACAATTTTCATGTATTTCTCCAAAGATCATTCCCAGGTACCTTCTAAAGTACATGTCATTAATCTCATTTTTAAAAATAAAAAAATTAAAAGTTTAAAAGGACACACAGACTTGTTAAACAATCTACCTGAACTCATTCAGCAAGGAAAAGCTAGGAAGAGCTAAGATATGGGAATCACTATCTATATTCTTTCTATAACATCATATTGCCTTATAGAAAAGCAACTAGAAAATGGTGTAAAAGTACTATATATATATATATATATATAATATATATATGTATATATATATGTATATATGTGTACTATATATATATAAAAGTACTATATATACATATATGTGTATATATATATATATATATATATATATATATATATGTTTTGAAGAAGAGAAAGTTCAAACATTGTATCCAAAATATAAATGACTTGAGCAACAAAAAACACCCTTGAGTAATGGTCCTCTGTGGTGGTGGATCTCAGAAGTGGGTCTCATGGAGGTGAGTGACATCATTATCTGTCACTCAGTGCACGGTGGGGGCTAGTGAAAGGTAGAGTTTGGAAGTTGGAGGTGACTATGGTGTTTTTCCTTATTCCTGGAATTTTCTACCCCTACCACATCTATGCAGTACAATTATGAGTTTTATTCATCCATGCATCTATTTGTTCATTAATTGTTATTTTTCTAGACATTGGGCAAAGGACTTGGGGTTCAAAATGAACTAAGACACAGTCTTGTTTGCACAGTGGAAAGTAACAGGATTTAGAGTTGGGTCCACTTGGTTTTGAGATTCTTACTCTCTCACTTGGCAATGGAATGACCTTGATTATTATTTTATTTCTGTGTAACCAATTCCATTACAGGGAAAGCAATGCTTATTTCAAAGTTAGATACCCAAAATATTACTTTTTATATTTTTTTTCTTGGTTTTCAAGACCCCTTATGTATGTATAAGTAGACACAGTCAAAATAAGAAAAATGAAACTTTAATATTAATTAATAAGCACTTATTTATTAAGGTGAAACCTGGACTCTAATTGTGCTATAGTGTTTGCATTCTGAGTATTCTCAAAAGGCCCATGTTGAGGATTTGTTCCCCAGCTTAGTGCTACTGGGAGGTGGTGGAAACTTGAGGAGATGAGGCCTAACTGGAGGTCTTTGGTCGTTGGGGGTGTGCCCTTGGAGGGAATCCTGGAACCCGAGACACTCCCTCTTCCTCTTCACTTTCTCACTGTGAGGTGCATGGCTCTGCTCGGCCATGTACTCCCCACCAAGGCATGCTGCCCTGCCACAGGCCCAAAGCAACAGGCCAGCTGACCTTGGACTGGAAACTCTAAAATGTTAAGCCAATAACCCTTTTCTTTTTATAATCTTCATTTTTGGTGTTTATTATAGTAATGGAGAGTTGACTAACACATAAGGGAAGGATGGATAGATTCTTCCTGGAATGTTTAGAAAGTCTTTGCAAAAGAGATGATATTTGAGCAGCACACAAAGATTTTCAGATGGAGACCAAGAAGGAAAGAAGTTTTTGGTGACCAAGGGAGCATGGGCCATCCCATGTTCGTGTGTGTGTGTGTGTGTGTACGTGCGTGCACTTGTATGTGTGTGTATATGCACTCGTGTGATGGATGTAGCAATGTGGTAAAATGGAAAAGATCAGAAGTTGAAGACAGGTTGGGGTCCTAAGGGTAAAATATCTTTTACACTATTGTTTTATTCTATTGGAATGGAAAGCCACTGAAGGATTTTAGTCAACAAAGTTAGGGAAAAAAATTTGTAGACCTTCAACAAGTATTTCTAATTGATGATAATAGCTTCATCCTAAGGCACTTAATTTGTATTTTGATGTCATTGACTCTCAAGGTAAAGAAAGCTGTGAATTTCCAGTGTGAGAATCATATAAGCAGTGTTAGCAAATGAAGTAAAACAAACTTGGTGATTTAATGAATCTGTGATTTACTCCTATGAAAGAACCCCGTAGAGTACTTTAGAGAAGAAATTTCAGGGAAATACGCTTGTATGCACCCTACAGAAAAACACACTCTTTGATTTCACAGAATTTAGGGATTTTTACCTAATCAAGGACACCACAGATTCATATAAATCCATAGCGTAGCATATTTCAGCAACACAATTTTACATAACTTCACCAATCAAGAGGCTGCAGACACTGGAAATTATTTCTAGAGTTAAATGCCTCATAATTATAGACCATGTAAAGCCATAATTAATGCCATGTTATAATTTTGTAATAATAATAATAATTTAGCATGCTGTAACTTCCTTCATCTAAGGGTCTAAAAGTGATTCATAATCATTAACTAATTAAGAATCTTACAGCATTTCAAGGATAAACTAAGTAGGATGTTTAAAACCCAATATTCCATGTTAGGTGAATTTAGTTTGTATGTGAAACTGTTGGGAAATACTTAAGTGGTCAAAAGGAGAAAATACAATGTTTGCTTCAGACTGATCAAGAGTATTGCTAACATACTTTTAAAAATATATATCAAATACATGGACCTATCTACGCTAATTCCAGTAAGTATACCAGAGCACATCAGAGTTGTGCTTGATTTTGAAAGACACAGGATCCTGGGGAGGTCATTCAGATGCATGGCAAAGAATCAAGTCCTTGAAGGAAATGTTTTGGTCTCACTAGGTTACATAAAGGTGCAGATGAAAACCTCACCGGTAATTACCCTGAAAAGAAGTTGAATTTGATTCTGGATGGGCAACTGTGTTATATGACCAATCTACAAATCCTCCTATATGTTATTATTATATTTTTATACACGACCAAGGAATAAATTGGGTTTCTACTGTTTGTAACTTATTCTGGCACACAGATAACATAGAAGCATATGTTTCAAAGATGTCAACTGTCTTAGTTCATTGCATACAGAAATTTATTCTCCCCTCCAGAAAAGTGGTTTAGGTAGTTAGAGTTATTTAAGAAAAAAATGAAAATCTGTTGAAAGTTTTAAAAGGTCCATATCTTTCAATGTGTTTTAAAAAGAAAATCGTTCTAAAGCAGAGTTCTCGCTGATTCTAATCTATGCTTTTGACTCAAGGTATTACTATAGGATATTAATGTATTCCCTGTTGCTTTATGTTACTTATGAGGAACTAGTTGAAGAAAGTTGTTATTGGCTGTTAGCAATAAAGTATTTTAATCTTTAATATGGGATTTCTAAGTTGTCTACATACCATAACTATTAAAGAGTTGAATTTTGTACATACCAAATAAATGATATTGTTCTTTTTATTCTGAAGCCATCATGCACAAATTAGGGAAGTATATTATTATGATAAACATATTAGCCAGGCGTGGTGGCACACGCCTGTAATCCCAGCAGCTTGGGAGGCTGAGACAGGAGGATCATGAGTTCAAGGCTGGCTTCAGCAAAAGTGAGGTGCTAAGCAACTCAGTGAGACCCTGTCTCTAAATAAAAATACAAAGTAGGCCTGGGTATGTGGCTTGGTGGTTGAGTGCCCCCAGGTTCAATGCCTGATACCCCCCCAAAAAATAAATAAACATATTAAACACTTAATCAACATATTCTAGTATAAGCAATTAACTTTTTGCTGGATTATTTTACTTCCTTTCTTAAAGATGAAATAGCAAAATCGACCTTATTTGTTATTACAATTTTCCCCTTTTCTGCTTTCTTCCATTTATAACCTTCCTATTTTTCTTTCCCATAGGTCAGGGCATTTACAGTCATTATCTACTGTCGCTACATACTCCTGTCTCCTTCTACATTTTGTTGAACTTTTCTTCCAACCTTTCACAATTAGTATTATCACTCCTAGAAAAAAAATATAAAAAGTCGTTAGACATAGATTTTGCGTGATTTGTCTTTTATAAGGCCTAAGTCATGGGATGGAGAATGTTTTGGCTCCTAGGACATTATGTTTTATTTCTTGCTAGATTATTTAGCTTCTTGCCTCTTTAGCATTTTTTTCAAGCTACTAAAACTCTTATTGGTTTCTTCATATTCATGAAATAAAGCCAACTAAGCACCCGATTTCCTCTCTGTCTATAAACACACACACACACACACACACACAGCAAACAGTGAAAATGAAGCAGTAGTGTTTATAGGCAGACACAGAACAAAAGAGCAAAGAATGGGAGTTAAGGAGAGATGTGCTAAAGGTCACCAAAGTAATATAGAAGAATTCATTCAGATCAAAGGAAGTCGGGAGTTATTTGACAGTGTTTAATATGAAGCAGCTGCACTGGAAAGTCTTCTGTAATAATTTATTCTTCTTTTGACTTGCAGAGTACTGAGCTGTCTCCAAAGAATTCCGATTATTGAGTGTGGCCACCCTTTTCTGATTTCCTTTGCCTATCCAATCCGCGAGACGTGATGCGATGTGACGTGTCAACGTCTGTACGATCGAATTGTCAGTCTCTATAAGTGCTCCGCGCCATGATCCCGGGTGAGAGTGCTACAAACCACATTTTTTGGTGGAGCAGAAATAGTGTTGCCTTCCCTGCACTTCCCACGGCTGCAGTAGATGGAAAGCAATGAATTCAGAATTCTCCAGTCAGCCAGGCCATCTTCTCAGCCAGCTTCGCCTCAGGCACCCTGGATATTGCCAAGCGAAAGCTATATTTCATTTGTTCTCCAATGTTTGCACGTTCGAAGGCTGAAATCTGCCACACAACCAACCTAACCAGCTTCTACGACCTCTAAAAAAAAAAAGAAAAAAAATATATATATACATCAGAATTTGCTAGAATTTACTGCAAGAACAGCCCCTCTGTATGAGGCACAAAGCTTGGTTCTATCAACTGTCCAAGCAAAGTAATAACTTCAAGTCTTTATCTAATAGTAAACAAAAATTATTAACAGGTCAAGTGAGGGCCTCTCAATTACTTAAAGCTGATTCCCAGAGCATATGTATGAGAGCTTTTGCTAGATATTGTGAAAAATGGGGAAAATGATGTAGTCAACAGCGAAAGTCCTTACTGGCTTTCAAAATTCATTATTAACAAAAGTCTGAAATTCAATAGGTTCTATTCTCTGTCAACGACATCAGAGAATATGGCAGAGTTTGAGGAAGAGATTGTAAATCATCTGGCCACCCTCCTCTTCATTTTTTTTTGTTTTGTTTTGTTTTGTTTTATGTTTTTTTTTTTTTTTTTTTTTTTTTTTTGGTGCTGGGACAGTGACCCAGGGGCTTATGCATGCTTCTCAAGGGCTCTGCTACTGAGCTACACTCTCTTTACCTCACTTCTTTTCAGAGGTAAAGTAGTTAAATGAATTATTCAAGACTTCTCCAGCAAACAGATGTGTTTGTATGCTTATGCATTCTTGCTTCCCTCTCTCCCATTTCAAGGAAGAGGTATCTTTCCTCAGATGCAAAGTGTGAGACCAAGGCTCCTACTGCGTCCAGGCTCTCTCCTTTCCTCCTTACTCTGGGGTCTTCACCCAACAACTTTTCTCTTTAACTCCTTTTCTGCTTCCCATATAAGGAAGTCAAGTTGCTCTCCATTCTTATTTCCCATCAGCTTTGTGATCTTTGGAAAACGTTTTCAGCATTTTCTTAGGGAAAATTTCATACATATAGAAAGTAGGAGGAGTAGAATCAGGAGCCCCACCTACAAAACACTCAGTTTCAATATTCACCAACTCTTGGCTAGACCCACTCCATCTACCCATTGCCTTTCCTATCAGATTATTTTGAAACAAATATCAGACATTGCATTGTCCCTATATCTATCACTAAAATGAAAGGACTCTTAAACATAATTGCAATGCCATTATCACATGGAAATAATTAGTAATTATTAATAAGTAATAATTTAATATCACCTTTTTAATACCATGCAGTGTTCAAATTTTCTCAAATTGGCTTAGATAATTTTTTAAAGAATTTTGTATTGAATCAAGTTCCAAAAAATATCATCCTTTGAAATGAGTTGATGTATCTCTTGTGTCTCCTCTCTCTGATTTGTTGAAATATTGATATCATTTCTTGTGTAGGGTCCCCATGGTATGGGTTTTGCTGGTTGTATTGTGTGAACTTTGAGTGGCTTCTGAATTCTTCCTGTAAGTTGGTAGTTGAATCTAAATGTTTGATAAAATTCAGGAAGTGTAATACATAGATGATGCTAATTCACAATGATTCCACTTAAAACCTTTCAACTTACAGTGGTGTAGAATGGTGCTTCAAAGTTTGAATTTGGATCTTTTCCAACATGATGGCAGTGGATCTCAGCCCCTGGCCAGGGAAAACCACCCAGACTCTGCAGTGTATGGGGTTGCTGAGCTAGGATGTTGGGAGCGCAGGTGCAATAAATGCACATTTGACTCATTCCGTTCTGAACTTTCAATGGGTTCATCAGGATATAACCCCAACATCCATCAAACAGCACCTGTATACCTATTAGAAGGTGGATAGTCTTTGTTTTCTTTCCTGTGATGTTGAAGCCAATTGACCAAATCCCAGGGCACACAATAATGAAACCAATCAATAGTTGGTAAACTTTTTATTGTTACTTAGGCTTCCAAATCTGAATAACATCTGTCAACAACAACAACAACAAACAATGTGGGATGCAATTCTAAGCAGTTGCTGTGGTTACAATTGAGTTTTAAAAATATAGATGTCAGATTCAAGTTTGCACATTTTGATTATTGATCCTTTCATAAACATTGTGGTGTACATGGAAGGATGTTCAGAAAGATCTAGTTCCACAGTTCACACACAAGTACCAGGCAAGTGTCTTAATTTTGAAAGTAAATTCCTAAGGATGGGAGCCATTAGCACTCAAATCAGGTACAGTCTGTCTTCAATTTCTGGTGCTACATGGTCCTGCATTTTATTCTAAATCAATAATGACAATCATAGTCATCAAAAAGAGGGCTGTGCAGAGGCACCACAAGTTGTGTCAGTTCTATCATTTTGTGAGACCACTTGGAGTTATTATTTTTTAATTTTAGAAGACTGACACAATGTGAATTGCAAGATGTAATAGCTTTGTTTGGTAAATGCAAACATTAGTTTCGATCATATAATATGACTGTATTTGATTTAAATGTTTAAAATGAATTCATTCAATTTACATTAATTTCTTTTAAAAATGAAGTGTGTGTTTTTACAAGAAGATATGATAGATGCTTGGTTCTTTATTTACTGGTTTTCAAATTAATGAGTTGGTTCCTAATCAATAACCTCCAAAGGTAACCAATTATTATATTTTTTCTCATTAGGAGCTCATTGATTTAAATATAGCTGATGTGTGTTGCAACACTTTCAATCAACTGCTGAGCAATTAAAATTATCGTCCTTATTGATGCCTCAAATGTCCAACTTTCACTACTGTAGAAGTCTCTTCAAGTTAGCTCCTGAGTTTTTAAAAGTAAAACTTTGTAAGTCTTGATAGCTTTTCTTGGCTTTTTTGGTATAACAAGATGTTTCTGGTTCATTTTGCACATTCCTTGTTCCAGACTTGGCATCAGTCATTTCTCCAAAGAGCATTGGTTTCTTATACTGTGCAATAGTGTTTAGACACAGTCATCTGAGCACTAATGGTGCTTATTGCTGTTGTATAGGTAATAGTTTCCAGGCATTTTCAGTGGACAAGACTAGGAAAGCAATTCTAAGGTGCAATGCACTGTAAGTTTGTAATGATCCTTCCAAGTATAATCATACTGTGTTTTAAAATCGCTTGAAAACATCTTTTTTTCCCCAAATTTTATCAACTTGATACATATATAGACTGATTTGTTTTATTTGTCTATGCATGTTACCTATTGCTTTCCCACATTTTCATTTTGGCCTATGATTTTGTTAACAGTTTATGTGATTTTCAAATATATTCTTCAGAACAAAGTATATTCAAAAAAGTTGATTCTGTTCTTGTACCTTTCTTACTTCACCTTTGACCTTTAAATGTCCTTTTAAAATATTCAGATTTATTCTTGCATTTTTATTATAGGGCAATACTGACTTGAAGTTCTATTTTTTAATGTATGCAAATGTAAATAATAGCATATGAAACATAGTTTTCTGTCTCCTGGGTAAGTTTCTTATGGTTTCTCAATATGATCATTGCTAACAAAGTGTAATAATACACACTTTAATGTTTCAACATGCATTAAATGCAATGATGTGTGTGAGATGCTTGCTGTAGCATACATGAATGGTTGGTTTCCCTTTGTCTCTGAAACCTAACAGTCCACATGCTCCCCACATCTAAGGACATTTTCTATGGAGCTAACTCTGCTCCAGATTTGGAGGAAATACACTACAAAATGAATCTTTCATCTTCAACTTTTCTTGCTAATGATGCCTTTTATGATTGATGAGAGAGAATCCAATTTTCCTCAAAACTGCAGGAGCCCTGTTTGGGGATTGACTTGAATTGCAGTTGACTATGAGCCGTGGAGATTTGGCCATTGTCGCCACCCGTAGTCTCACGGGATTTGTTGCGGGATCTCGAGTGACTTGGCCGAAATTGCTGATCGGGTCAGCGCCATTTTTTAGTGGTGTGTTTGGCGTGTGTTAGTTGTTGTTAGAACCAGAGAGAAAAGTTATCAGAATAAAAAGCTGTTTGTCTCCAGTTTGCTTCTGAAGTTCTTCCCGCGGCTCCGTTGCTCCAAGCGCTTCAGGCGGCAACAGGTGGTGGCCCGTACGGGGAACTTCAGAAGCAAACTGGAGACAAACAGCTTTTTATTCTGATAACTTTTCTCTCTGGTTCTAACTACAACTAACACATGCCAAACACACCACTAAAAAATGGCGCTGACCCGATCAGCAATTTCGGCCAAGTCACTCAAGATCCCACAACAAATCCCGTGAGACTACGGGTGGCGACAATGGCCAAATCTCCACGGCTCATAGTCAACTGCAATTCAAGTCAATCCCCAAACAGGGCTCCTGCACAAAACCTAGTTGAGAACCTGATAAAAACAAATATTAAACTCATCTTAGTGTATTCTTAAGCATATTTTGGTTCCTCTGAACAGATGTATGTATAAATCAGGATAAAACATCTTTGAGTACCAGATCCCGTTTTTAATTTATTCAAAGGAACAGGTATTCCAAACTTGAGCTTATCAAACTTCTTAAGTCCTAAAATTTTTTAAATTTAAAGTTAAAATGGGGCTATGACCTATTTTCATTATTTGTGCCTCATAGTACTACAGGTAAGATTTATTATTTTACACAGTTTGATTCATAAGTTCTTCCAAACCATGGGCTAAGCAGAGGAACAGATAATGCTTTTCAAATGTTTTGGTGGGTGGATTGAGACTGCTGTCAACCTCCTTTTTTGGCAGATACAATAAGACCTGACTCTTCTCAGCTCCTTTTCACTCAAGAGGGGAATGATATCACATGGTAATTGGCATGATATCTACTTACTATCTGATAGCCCATTGCTTCATAAAGAAGCATTACCATTCAACTCTAGGCCAGGGTTATCTGCCCTTGGCAATGACTATTGTCTAATTATTCAGCTGGTACCACCAACGCTCAGAGAGTACATGGAACAATGACATGATTCACATCCAAATGACTGCTTAGTGAGACATAAGTTTGTCAACACCTATGCAATGTGTTACAGGAGACAGGGCGAGGTAGTGACCCTGGGCTATTCCGCAATACTGGGCAGCTCATTTTCTCTCTCTGAAATGTACTTTTCTTGTCTATAAAGTGCAGCTGTTCTACAGGTAAATCGGATTTCTTCCATTCCTAAAATGATATGACTCTTGGTCTAGCATTAGCCTAATTAACATCAGTTAGTTATTTCTTTGGTGTAAATAGTCACATAATTCTCATCTTCTCAAATGATTAATTTTATTTCAGATTGATAAGTATTTTTTTCTGTGTGGAAAGGAAATAAGAAGGTATGGATGTACTGATAAATATTTATATTTATATATATAAAATTTTATTTATGTATAAAATTTATATGAATAATTATTAAGAAGGAGGTAAGTATGAGTAGGATAAATTAGATTTTTTTAAATTTAAGTTATGAGTTTGAAAACTCTGCTACTCTCAAATATTCAGAACCAAGAAGTTTCCTTTCTACGGAAGGCACTGAATTGTTCAGCAATAACATGAAAAATATAGAAATCTAAAAACCACAAACATTTATTGAGCACTTAACATGTTGTCTACTTTCTTTTTTACAAAATACTAAAACTTTTCTGATTAACATGTATTAATTACATGTCAGTAGGATTCAGCATGGTATTTCTGTACATGCCTACAAGGTACACTGATGGAGTCCAACCTTCCACCCTTCTGCTGCCCACACACCTTCCCAACCCTTACTAGTCACTATTCTGTATTCAGGTTGACTTCTTTTATCTTCCACATATAAGAGAGAGCATGCAGTACTTGTATTTCTGTCTTCTTTTACTTAAGTTAATGTCCTCTGGTTCTATCCATTTTGCTGCAAGTGAAAGAATTGAATCCCTCTATATAGTTGCATAATATGCCACTATATCTTATATGTATCACATTTTCTTTATCCTTTTGATGGGTACCTAGGCTGAGTCCATAGCTTAGCTATTGTTAATCACGTGGCAATAAACGTGGGTGTGTTGCTTCCTACCTTCAATGAGTTCTCTCATTTCAACATTACCCTAATTGTGTTATGTATTGTTATCCCTGCTTCTAATGTAAAACTCAGATATGTTCATTACTTTGCCCAAGATTAAACAGCTCATAGGAAAATTAAACAGCAGTTGAATGTCACAGGTTGATACAAGTTGATGTTATTAAGGAGCTTAGGTGAATACTGAGCTCAGAGTATGCACTATAACCATGACCAGCATTTCTCTTTCATCTTCTTTATCTTCTTTTTATGACCCAAAGCTCATTATCTTTACCTACTGGGATACAAAGTAGGTTTTGGCAGTAGGATGTTTGCATTTCAATTCACATGCTTTGTCATCAAGGTATGTGACTGAGGACAAACTGCTTTATCTCTGTGCTCCCCATACTGCAAATGTATTATCTGTAAAATAAGAATAAACAGAGCATAAATTTTGCTGTGAGTTCCTACATGTAAAACCTAGGACAACATTTGGCATATGCCACATGCACACAAAAAACAAACTCTCACTATTAATATATTTCTTCCTTTACACCTTGATTTTGCAGTTACAATTGTTCAAATGCTATCATTCATGGTGGTATTAGAAATAAGACAGATGGCCGGGCGCGGTGGCGCACGCCTGTAATCCCAGCACTTTGGGAGGCTGAGGCAAGGAGGATCACGAGTTCAAAGCCAGCCTCGGCAATGGCAAGGCACTTAGCAACTCAGTGAGACCCTGTCTCTAAATAAAATACAAAATAGTGCTGGGGATGTGGCCCAGTGGTCGAGTATCCCTGAGTTCAATCCCCAGTACCACAAAAAAAAAAAAAAAAAAAAAAAAAAGAAAAATAAGACAGATGGTAGAATAGAAAATAATTAGAAAAATAGGAGATACTTGTAACACCCATTAACATTATCATGGAGCACAAAATAACTTCTTTATCTATCCCTAGAAACTTTCAGGCTAGTTATGATGATAGCTAAAAAGTTAATTCTAGAACAAAGCCTAGTTCATTTTCTAAGTAAATGTCTATTTTACTACCTTGAAATGTGGAGATGGAATGTGATACTCTTAATTACTTAATTTCTGGGCATACATACATCTATTTATTCAATTGCTCCTCCATCAAGTGCAGAGAATTGCTTTACAAGTTGGAAGGAAAGTTAGCTCAAGTAACATTCTGTTTCTTGCTAGCTTGTGTTGTGTCAGGAAATTTTCTTAACCCCTCTGAGGCTCAATATTTTCATGTGAAAAATCAGATTGAGAAAACCTTTTTTTTTTTTTTTTTTTTTTTTTTTTTTTTTTAAGGTTGGCCCACCAATCCACAAATGTATGGAGGGAAATCAATTTACTTTCCTCCCAGAATAAGGCATGAGTATTGGCCAATATGAAATTTGTCTATAGTACTACTTAACTAATTTTATGGCCTGGCTCATGATTTTCTCCTACCTAGAACAGGTGCATATGAGACTGGAGAGTTTGAAATGGTCTTAGACGTAATCTTGTCCACGTTTCTTATTTAACAGATGAGGGAATTTTGGTCCAGACAGGGTAAAAGAGACTTGCTTTAAAATCAAATCTGCTAAATTGTAATTTATTATATTGTTTGTGCCTTTATTTCTCACTTTATACTTTCCTTCCTATTTCACAATAAAAATGAGAACCTTCACTATCTATCTTTAGAAAATTACCTTTCTTTGACATTCAATATTTGAGAAAGGTATATATTTTTGTAATCTACTTTTTTCTTATAGAATAACTTAGGATATTGAAAAGATTCCATTTTTGCAAATAAATCTATAAATTTAAAGAATTGTCAATCTAAATCTCTAAAATATACTTTATGGAACTTTATAAATCAATTATAAAGATTAAGTGAAGGAAGGAAAGCTTAGTATGAGGCAAGTGAAATTCTAACAGAGGAAGAAGATAGAACTTTTTCTACTGATAACAAAATATAAAACTGCAGTAAATAAAATTGTGTGGGTTTTGGCATGAAAGTGGACAAATAGATCAATAGTACAGGATAGATTCCAGAAAGACACTATGATGATAATCAAAATAGTATTTTAAACAGTGAAAAATGATTTAACAAATTTCATTGCGATAATCATATATACACAAGGTTAAAAATGTAGAACTCTATAGGCATAGTATACCTAAAAAAAACAACCAATATGACATTAAAAGTAATAGGAGAAAAATTGGTCCTGTACATATGTAATGAATATATGAATATGGAAATCTCATGTGTTTTTTCTTTCTTTCTTTCTTTCTTTCTTTCTTTCTTTTCTTCTCTCTCTCTCTCTCTCTCTCTCTCTCTTTTTTTTTTTTTTTTTGTGGGCTGGGAATTGAACCCAGGGGGCTTGTTCATGCAAGACAAGTACTCTACCAACTGAGCTGTATCCCCATCCCTCACATGATTTTAAAGAAGTGTGTGTGTGTGTGTGTGTGTGTGTGTGTGTGTGTGTGTGAGTGATGTCAGGTAAAGAACCCATCAGAATGAGGAGAAGAGGTTAAGAGAAAGTTTTATTTTCTGACTTTGTATATCTCTATTCAAAATTTTTAATTTTTTTCCATTTTTTGTGATTGTTTTTTTAAAAAGGCATTAGTACAACAAACTTCCCATTGAATTGTATATTTTCTGAAATTTTTAGCAAATTATGTGTGCGTGTGTGGTGCAATTCTTTGTATTTTAGTCCAAATTGTATTCTAATTAAGCAAAGGGATTACTACTAGTACCTATTGCAGAGAGAAGACTTCCTTTCACAGACAGGAGAATCATTCTTGATGTCTCTTCTTCTTAGGTCTGGAAATCAGTATACATGATTTTCTTTAATCATGTTTATTTCTGCTTCCCCTTGAAATCTTGATGACCTGATATAGATTAGCCATGTCATGCTGACTTCATATAGTTGACGGTTTTCATGGACTCTGTTACCTGCTTCTGTTTAAGATTGTGCTGAAGAAGGGTCTCTGCAACCAAAGCCAAGTTTGAAGACAGGTCTAGTGATTTCCGTGTGACCTCATGGAGTGAGGGATAATGCAGGTCTGATGTTTGAAGACATCTGTTCCCTGACATGACAGATGAGCAAACTAGCATCAGATAGATGCTAAATAAGTATTATTACTAAAAACAAGAGCAAACATTTATATGTGGAAGACTTCCTTGAATGCTTTATATGTATGAACTTAATCCTCCACTAGAGTCTCTTATTTTTTTGGTGTGTGTGTCAAGCAGAGTTTACTGATATGCTTATGTTAATGCTTACAAATGAATGAGGTATGGCACTTGAAGGATAAAACAGTCACTACATAAGATCATAAGAGTTGTGCCTCTGGGTATAAACCAAGGAGTGGGGTAGCTGGGTCAAATGGTGGTTCCATTCCCAGTTTTCTGAGGAATCTCCATACTGCTCTCCATAGTGGTTGTACCAATTTGCAGTCCCACCAGCAACGTATGAGTGTACCTTTCCTGCCACACCACTTCCTCATCAACATTTATTGTTGCCTATATTCTTGATGATTTCCATCTGATAGGAGTGAGATGAAATCTTAAAGAGTAGTTTTGATTTGCATTTCTCTAATTGCTAGAGATGTTGAACACTTTTTCATATATTTGTTGATCAATTGTATTTCTTCTTTTGTGAAGTGTCTGTTCAGTTCTTTAGCCCATTTATTGATTGGGGTTTTTTTTTTGTTTTGGTGTTAAGTTTTTCAGGTTCTTTATATATTCTAGAGATTAATGCTTTATTGGAGGTTCATGTGGTAAAGATTTTCTCCCAATCTGTAGGCTCTCTCCTCACATTATTCATTGTTTATAGCAGCTCAATTCACAATAGCTAGACTATGGAACCAACCTAGGTGTCCCTCGATAGATGAATGGATAAAGAAAATGTGGTATATATACTCAATGGAATATTACTCAGCTTTAAAGAAGAGTGAAATTATGGCATTTGCCAGTAAATGGTTGGAGTTAGAGAATATCATGCCAATCCCAATAAGCCAATTCCACAAAACCAAAGGTCAAATGTTTTCTCTAATATGTGGATGCTAATTCACAATAAGGCAGGGGACACTAGGGGAAAATAGTGTTACCTTAGATTAGGTAGAGGAACGTGATGGGAGGGGGAGGAAGGGATGTGGGGATGGAAAAGATAGTGGAATGAAACAGACATTATTATTGTATATATATATATGACTACATGACTAATATGATTCTGTAACATGTACACTTAGAAAAATGAGAAATTATATCCCATGTATGAGTGATATATCACAGTGCATATATGCATTCTACTGTCATGTGTAACTAATTAAAATAAATTAAAAAAGAGTTATGCCTCAATACTTTTTCCACATTGTTTACAATAGAGTTTCCAGTGTGAATTCTAGAATGAAGAATAAGACATGAAGGACAAAATAAACTTACTCCAAAGCCGTTTCATTCATAGACTTCCTGCCCTCTATGTATTCACTTGTGCATTATAAGGTTAGTGCTTCTTCTGAAGGCTTTTCCACACTGGATGCATTTATAGGGCTTCTCTCCAGTGTGTGTTCTCGCATATACTCTCAGGTAAGAGGAATTCCTGAAGGCCTTCCCACATTCTTTATACTCATGCACTAGAAGGCTCTTTTGCTCATGGGGAAACTACAGCACAGCGAAGTTAGTAACTTGTCCAAATTCATGGAGTTAATAGGTATTGGTATCAGGAATGAGCCCTGGAAATCTCCTTCCTGAGTCTGCTCTCAGATCCCAGCCAATGATGCGATGAATACTTTCATACGGATTCCCCACATCCACACATCTGAGGTTTCTCCAGATGTGGCGCTCTTGGCTCATGGTTACACCTGTCTAACTTTATCAGCTGATGCCACTCTCACATTTCTCTCCGCATCCTCTCTAATGCCTGTAATCAACCTTCAGTATTGGTCATTCAGATGACAACTAAAGGGTAGAACATTGCGTTTCAAATTTTCACTTCATTTACAAGAGGAGAGTTTGAAATAACTTTTTCCTATAGATGTGTAAGATTTCTGTTTATATTTTGAATATTAAATTATATATTTCACATAAACGTTCCTGGGTTATTTGTTCTGTTCTTTTGCTCTGTTTCCTTAGCCCTGCACCTCTTCCTATCTGATACAAAATGTCCTCACCCCTTTCACCTTCAAAATAGATGGAATCCACCGTTTGTGAACTTTTTTTTTTTTTTTTTTTTGAGTACCAGGGATTGAACTCAGGGGCACTTGACCACTGAGCCACATCTCCAGCGCTATTTTGTATTATATTTAGAGACAAGGTCTCACTGAGTTGCGTAGTGCCTCACTTTTTCTGAGGCTGGATTTGAATTCTCTATCCTCCTGCCTCAGATTCCTGAGCTGCTGGGATTACAGGGTTGTGCCACTAATCCTGTCCACCATTTGTGAACTTTTAACTCTTTTACAGAAACATTCATAATGTTACCAAGGTCTAGAAAAAAAAGAATCTGTTGCACTCAGTGTGTACATTAGGAGAATATGTAGGCTGGTTCTATTCAGCTTGAATTTTCTGAAAACGGTATAAGTTTGAATTAAATTAGTTGCTAAATCCTAATGGCTAGCAAATGTTACTGGCTTTCCAGTAGCTGTCACCAAAAGGCATTAACAAATTCTAAAGTAACTACTTCTGAGCATGACCTCTGTCAGATGTCAAGGTCTGGGATGACATATTGGAAATGTATGGTAGCTGTGGATTAATAAATATTGAGATCTTCCTGTATTGTGTATTTTATAGATGCTACTGTTGCTGTTTCTCTGCAATAATGCATATGTTACGGTTGATATGGAACCCTATTTAGATACCAAGGACCATCATTTTCTACCCAAGACTGCATGCTTAGGATTCTCTAATAACTAGTTATTTGGCATTGGTTTGTAAACCTTTGGGTGATTCTGAGTCAAGGGTCTGCTGACTAGGCCCAAGTACCAAAATGAATATTCCAACACTTGTTCATGTTGGATGATTCCAACTTAATTGTTAGGATTGAATTTTTGGTGTCTATATCTCAAATATCTTCAAGTTTAATCCACAATTCAAAATCATGACAATTCAAATAGATATTGTTTCAGATCAAAAGGCTAAAAAAATCAAATGAAAATTTCTGCAGAAGTTCATATAGCTTGGCTCAGCTGCCTTCAAAAATCCATATAGAGAAGAAGAAGCCAAAATTATAAGCATTGATACTTTTTTTTTTTTTTTTTTTTTTTTTGACTGTAGAGCACTTGGCTGTTTGAAGAACAATGGTTACTGTACATATTTCAATTATTTATGTTAACCATAATACCACTCTTCCTTGAGTTAATATTGGGCAATGGCTTCCAGAAACACTTTCTACTACATCTCAAATATTGTGTATGAGAATTTCATATCAATTATTTAACTTATTCTTCACCACAGCCTTACAGATTACATGTTTGTTTCCAATTTATGGATGCAGAAGCTGAGGCTTAGAGTAAGTTTCCCATGCATTTTAAGCACAGTTCTATCAAGTTCAGGTTCACATGGTTTCATTGGATCCTGTTTGTTCTTCCATTGGCTAGGAACTGAGAGAGGAAAAAAAAAATAAAATGAGAATAAAATGATGAATCTTGCAGGCTGTTTCTTGAATTATGTACTAACTCTTAAAGTTTGAAAGAGCACTTTCATTTTGTCAGTCCAGGATAATCCAACTCAATATTTGTCATTCTGCTGATCTTATTACTTAAATTGCTGAGAATCCTAAATGCTATTATGCTTATGAAAGCAATGTTATTACACAATTGCACCTTTCTAATGTTAGTAGCATTGTGAAGTAATCTTATTCTTCTAAACATGGCAGATTTTGCTGCATGTTTTGGGGGATTTAACAAAAATCCTAATTTTTATCTTCCTGGCCCTATATTCCTTACCACTATTCATAAATCGCAAATACAGAGATTAGCCAAGGCCAGGAACCTTCCCATTAGGTCTTTGTCTTTACATTTTATCTGAAATTTGGAAACTAAAGCAAGTCTATTTGAAAATAAGAAATCTTTGAGGTAGACTATTCCCAATTTCTGTTCTAAACGTTCAAAGGAATTAAAAGGATCAAGACTGTAGCTCAAGAGATATAAAAATGTTGTTTTAACTTCTAGTAATTGAAGAATATCATTAACAGATTAAAACTCATTTGAAAAATGAGATCATACATGAAAGAACAAGAAAAAAATTGGAAAGGATGGAATCAGTTCATGAGTGTTAAGGTGACTACACAGATAAGATGAATAAAAAATTATGATCCTGGCTTTCAGATTCAAATTTAAAGGACAACCTCTCTTTTCATATAGAAACTTTTGAGAGGTTGACTGTAAAGAAGAACAACAAAGGAACAAGAGAAAATACATCCAAGATGACATCGGCTGCTTCTGCATCCAGCAACAGGACCTAAGTAAGGGATTAGGGTCACTCTTATGCAAATCCAATTGTACAATTCCATTTCTACTAATGGTCTAAGAAATTTGCTTTAGACTCAGAAAAGAACTTTGCTAGAAATTGATGGCATTAGTGCTAGTTGTGACGTTCTGTGACTTGCTCTGTACCATGGGTGTGGTTTTTGTGCCTTGGTTCCTCTGCATTGTTCCAGTTGAAGGATACTTCTGCAATTCTGTATATTTCATACTGGGTCCATTTGCCCATCCATAAGGGTCTCTCCATCTCCAAGTCTCTGTGACTGAGTCTGACTGTGCACTAAGGCAGTGCTAATTTGGATGCTGAAAGTTCTCCAAAGCCCATAAGTGAAGGGCGTGGTCCCTGAAGGGGCACTATTGGGAGGTGGTGGAACCTTTAGGCAGTGGGACCTAGGGGGAGGTCTTAGGTCTTTGGGGTGTGTCCTCTGGGAGAAACTGGCCCCTTCCTCTCCCTCTCTCTTTTGCATCCTGGTCATGAGGTGAAGGGCTTTGCCCCACTACACATCCCACACCATTGCCATCCACACCCCGACCCCATACCAGCTGCCTGAAAGTCTGTGTCTGTCTGATCATGGACCAGAAACCCAAAAATGGTATGCCAAAATAAATCTTTTCTCTTTATAAGTTAATTACTTCAGATATTTGTTATGTGAGGGAAAGGTGACTACACAGATAAGATGAATAAAAAATTATGATCCTGGCTTCTAGATTCAAATTTAAAAAATTATCAATTATCTCTTTTAAGTTTACCTGACATGATAGTATATATCTCACAAAAATGCTTTCCTTTCCCAGAAACAAAGGGAAGATTTCAATGGACAATACAGATTTAGACACAAATACCAAATACTAAATATCCTGGTTCAAGTTCAAGTTCTGCTTTTATCACATACGTATTTTATGATGTTGTATGAATTATTCCATGTCTCTTAATTTGTTTTCCAACTTTAGGCTGCAAAGATATATAAACTCTTCAACATATAAAAAAATAAAATTTTAAAAATCTCTGTTATTTTGTATGAAGTGCTCATATATTTTGAGCGGAATATTACAGGTAGTTGCTAAAATAGGAAGAAAATCTAATTATATTGGAGGACACCAAGAAATACTTCATATTGTAACGAAAGCACGTTGTCAGATAATTTCCCACACATGTAGACATTAATTCTTCAAGCCATTCTCCGCTTTCGAAAATAATTCTTAAATTCTTAAGATTATAATAGATATCTATAAAATCAATTTGTTCAAGAGTCAATTTCATTGCTTAGATATGCTGGAATATTTTGGATATATACCTTGCTCATACGAAAATTGCTTAAAATCATACGGAAGGCTCTTTTCAGGTTGACAGAATTTATTTATAACCTGCTTGGAAGTTAGAATACGGATTCTATGACTTCTATAAGCCCCTGCCTGTCCTAGGAATATACGGGTAATTGGTTTTAGCAGTACTGAAACTACACATGTTTTCAGTATAGAGTAGGCAAACAGACATAACATTATTTTTTTAAATAACAGCACTTGAAGAAAGTCAGAAATAAATCCAGAGTTACTATAAACAAGGCAGGGGAAGGCTTACTCATCACAGGGAAAAGTCAGGCTCATTAAGGAAGGTAATTATTACCTCTGACATACAGAACTGTGTGCTGCTTTAAATTAAGGTTCTTAACGAGGCATTTCATTGTACGTCCTTAAGTGGGCGATTTCAGGAGGCAGGCTGCCTTCCAAAGTCAATGTGAATGAGACTTCTATGTCCAACGGTTTTACTGGTGGAGGATGTTTCAGGAATGAATCATTGAGGGATATTACATGCGCAAATGTAGATGCAATTTCAGAACAGATTGCTGGTGTGCGGGATGCTCATCCAGACCACATGTTTATAAGTGGAAAAATCTAAACTTTGCCACATGCTAATGATATGCTAATGCATTTTCATGTTGGACAGATGACAGGAGCACGGTCCTTGTCCTTTTTGTTGATGTAATGAATGAGCCTGAACAAGGAGTTTCAAGGGAACATTGTACCCAAGTTGTAAATGTTCATTTTCTTTCATTTTGATTTAGTTTCTGATTATTTCTCCTGTCTTGCTCAACAATTCCCACCCCTCTTTCTGTATTGCATTGCTTATAGAATTTAGGATAAACTTATTTTTATTTCAGACTTACACATACTCTCATACTCTGACAAGATAAGAGTTTTCTTGATCATCAAGAAGAAAGTTTTTATACCTGTCTCTAAGCAACCCAGTTATAAAAAAAGGTCCATATTGGATAGTCATATCAACTCCTTCTGATGTTCATATTCATAAGTGTGTTATGTTTTGAGCAAAATAAATTGCTTTCAGGTGAGTACATTTATTTCAAAAGGTATATTTTATGGCTCTGCTTTTCTACATTTAAAAATATCTCACCAAACCACAGTGCTATTATAAGAAGTGCAATGGGAGCCTTCCTCAAATCTAAAGTTTCCATTCTAACTCTTTCCCCTAGCACATAGCTAAATTCTGGAAAACCTAGAGCCCATTAGCATGATTTCCCCAAGGATTTACCTGTTCCATCTTAAGAGTAAGCGATAGTGTAGCAATTTTGTAGCCTCATTTTCTCTATCTATCGAAGAGTAGCAATGTCTACCAAGTACCCAGGAGACGCACAAGGCCAGGATAGAATCTCTGATCTGTACCTACCATAGAGAGAAAAGTCTAAATCTTTCTAAACTTCCACCAACGAGAGCATTTGAGTGTGACCCATAATATTACTATCTGGTTAAAATCCATTTCCAGTTAAATTATAAAGTCCTATTGTTATTCAGGAGTACCTCACCCAGGGACTTTCAGGGTTGGTTCATGTCCTTGGTAAGGGCTCCAAGTGTTCTCTAAGGTCAAATATCCTGTGACACTAGCCATTATGTCAGCACTGGATGCCGACCTAGCCTTAGTCAGTTTTCATCATGATGTCATGCTTCAAATAGATGTTTAGTCTGTTTTTAAAATGAACACATCATTTCTGATTCCTTTACATGCTATCTTTCCAATGTTGACAAGTGGTGGTCTTTATTCTCTGTTTTTCTGTCTGCCTTATTTACAGATCACCGGGGAGATGCCTTATCATTATCCATTTCATTTAATCCAATTTATTCCTATACATTCCCTGTAATTTAAAATTGAAATTAAGAAAAAGAGAGGTAACTGTGAAAGGCGATGGAATGTTGATTTGCTTACATGTAGTAATCATTTTGTATAACAGTATCAGTTTGTGTACCTTAGACATTTTCAATAAATGAAAACAGTAAGTAAAAATTTGAAAATTGAGGGCTAGGGTTGTGGCTCAGAGGTAGAGCACTCGCTTAGCATGCATGCGGCACTGGGTTTGATCCTCAGCACCACATAAAAATAAAGATATTGTGTCCACCTATAAGTAAAAAATAAATATTTTTTAAAAATTTGAAAATTGAAATTCAGGACATAACTTTGTATTAAATTTTAAAATTCTCAGGGGGGTCTGAGGCAAGGTGTTTATGTAAAAAACATTAGAATCATTTTTGGAATGCAAATGAAATGAACATATACGTAAATCGTATATGTTTGATATCTGATTTTACTTAAGAGTTTAATTCTGTGACCACATAATTCATTCATTTAAAAGAATTTGATACACTAATCAGGAACTTCATCTTCAGGACTCAATTCTACATAGATGCTTAGATACTACACAGCACAGAGAAAGCATGCTCAGATATATATCTTTAAGAATATTCCATTTAAATAATATTAATCATTATTTCAAAAATTGCAATATCTGGGCTGGGGATATAGCTCAGTTGTAGAGTGCTTGCTTCACATGCACAAGACCCTGGGTTCAAACCCCAGCACCACACACACACACACACACACACACAAAAAAAAAAAAAATTGCAATATCCAATCACTGAGAGATTTCGTTAAGCACTGATGTTCTCTCTGCTATTATTCATATCTATGTCATGAAGACTTTACAGAACACTTTTCTCACCTGTGAGTGAAAAGGATTGAAAAGGCCTTTACCATATTTGGAACCATTGAGAAGATTCCTTCCATGTATCCATGTGTATTTATAATCATATTACAGCTCTAAAAGCTAACAGCTCACATGACTCTAGACATATTTGAATACGGATCTTATGGACAAGAATGTGGAACTTCTAAAGAGTTTTAGCTCAATCCAAAGCTAATATCCAATTTCATCAATATTTCAAATGAAGGAGGAAAGGCATATTAGAATTTCATCATCTTTCATCTTCTGATTTGTTGTGATAAAATGGGTAAAATTATGAAAAATATCTAAATTATTTTATGCCATCTAATTTTTACTTTCCAAGCAGACAGTCCTGTAGTTATGAAATGCTCTAATGAGGGGGTCATTGTCCATATCTTTGATGCTTGCATTTGGATTTAGAGGCAAATATAATTCTTATGACTTTCAAGACTCTACATGTCCTGTTTGTAAGGACATTTTGGCAATTAAGCTTTAGAGGTATTCCAAGCATTAATTTTCAGTGGATTCTTTAAAATATTTCAGTTTACATTTTTGTCAGTCCCCAAGCACATGCTTGTAGCTACTATGTAAAGTTTGAGACAACGCAAAACAAACTCCACATCACCTCCAAAATCACCTTCTCCTGTAAATGTCCAGTTACCAAACTGCTGAATGCCTCCAGTCTCAGAAAAGTCAGCTGGAATAAATGCACGTTTCTGCAAATCTTACTTTTCATGTCCTTTCAGGACCTTGTATCACAGCTCTCTACAGAACTCCTGTCCTTCAACAAATTTCCATTATCCTGAAAACCAAATGAAATTTTGTTACTTAATATTGCAAATGTGCATGGCAATCACAGACACCATGATTTTTCTTTAGTTGCCAAATTTAAAAATGTCCTACACCTCATTGATTTATCCATTCATTAATTCCTAGATATGATCATTTATTAAGAATGTTTATTGGACATCTGATACTTTGCTATACCAGTGGAGGGAGACCTGTAAATGCCACTGTCCCTGCCACTAAGACACACAGACCAGTACTCTGCTTTTGTAAATAGTCAACAAATACCTGCTCTTCACCTGTTCCCCTCAATGTTCTCTCCACATCCATTGATTTCCTTCCTGTTTTATTTAATTTTATTAGAGCCCAAATCATTCTTTCTTTGTGCAAACTCTACATCTGTGACATCTTGTTTCATTGTTTTTTTTTTTTTTTAATCACTCATAACCACACCACCTTAATGACAGCCCATGAGGTTTTTATCATTCACATGGTCAGACTCATGTTGCAGTGTTATATGAAATCGTGGTAGCATTGTGCTGACCTATGCTGATTTTTGCTTTATCCTTTCTGCATATCCAGAAAATAGAGAATATATAGAGTAGGAAATGGAATAAAAGTGAAATTCCATCACACTGGGATGTCATCTCAACATGTAGTGACCATGATTTTATGTAGTTCTCTATGCACCTACACTTCATATGGATCAGATATAGTTTGTAATCCAATATTTATATTGTAACAACTGAAAACATTACAAGTATTAAATACATAATATTGGGGTAATAAAAACTATGCTGAATCAAGTCAAAGTTCCTTTCATTGAATTTCCAACCCTGTTTTAATGTTATTCCTGTGCAACACAATTTTATATTTGAGTAAACATATCATTTTAACAACATAACTGGGATAGCTTTAAATGTATATTTCTGTAGCTCATTTAATACAACTTAATATGATTTGAACTTAGTACCATTTTAAAAAAAATGTATCTCTATTTACTTCATTTAATGTGTCAATTTTACATTTTTAGCTACATAATATATGGAAATATTTTAAAAGCACCTACTACTATTTTCAAGCACCTCAACAGTTGATGGTTCCATTCCACTCAGAAGTTCTATAAAGTATTTTGTTTCACCTGAAAATCTGATTTCAAACTAACATATACACATACACATGTAAACTACATACATATAAAATAGATGTGTGTGTATGCTATTTCCAGATTTCCTTATTTGAAATGTTGTCTATTGATCTCTTATAAAACAAAACAAGCAATGTTCAAAACATCTAGTGGAAACACTATTTGGAATTTCAACTTGGGATCTTTCCCTGGGCTGAGGTTATGCAGAAGGTGCTTTCCCACTGTGCTGGGCTGTAGCAGTGAGCTGCAGCTCCCAGCTAGCCCACAATCAAAAGTGGGAAACTAGTGATAATCTCCACTGCACATGGGCAAGGCAGGGTTTCAGTAGGTTAGGCGCATTTTCAACTTATGATGAACTTAAGAATGAGCTTATTGGGATATAAACCAATTGTAAGTCAAGGGGTATTTCTAATTTACCTTCAGATTCATTGAGAGGGCTACATTATTCTTATCAATATGGCGAAGTTCAATATGCAGACATCCGTTTGTGAGCTCTCCTTCTTCCCTGGTACTCTCAGCTATTTTAATGGTGTGTTTTGGTGTGGTTCTATTTTCATTCATTGGGTTGAGTGATTTGTGGATGCTTCACTATCACAAGAAATGTTTGGAATTAATTTTAGGTTTGAGAAATTTATTTGCATTAGTAATGCAAATTTTTATTTGCATTTTGAAGAATTTTTCCTTCATATTTTGTTGTTCTTTTTGTAACTCCTAACCAAGTTGATTCTTTCATGTACAATTTTCATTCTCATATGTTTTGGTTGTAACTTCTAAAAGTTTTCTTAAATTTTATCTTCTAGTCAGTCTTTATATACAATTTTAAATTTTTGTTTTATTGGTCATTAATTTGCAAAGGCTATTATTTTTTGAATGTTAATGTAATAGTATCTACCGTTGCTTCATGATTCCTCATTTTATCACTATTTTTCTAGGTTATCAGTTCAAGATGTTTGGTTTTTTTTTTGAATTTTTTTTTTGGGGGGGATTTGGGTTTTTCTTCTCTTAATAATCTCATTTTCTCTGAGTTCTTTTTTGCCACTTCCTTTGATCTTCCTTTGATCTTTCTTTGTCTTTCAGATTGGAAAAATATTTTAGATTCTGGCTCACTGATCAGATTTTAAAATGATTCAGTGGAAGTTATGGGGGAGTCAGTGACTGAGATTAGCTGACTGTGTGGAAACTCACCACTTTGGTTTGGGGCTGCCAAATGCCAGTTGATAAAGATATTTTCTCTTGGATGGGACATTTTCCCAGAAGGAAACCCTCTATCTCTCACCTGTAAGCAAAGTGAGGATGCTGTACAGGAGAGAGTCTGAACTTAGCCTGACTGCTGGGACTCTGAGGGTCTAGCAGGGAATGGGTAGGTGGGAGTGAGAAGAGTCTAGGAAGAAAATCACAGAGGAGTCCCACAGGTTCAGAGCACAAGAAATGAAGCAGGGAGGCCTTCTTAAACCAGCTTTCGGGCATATTCAAAGCTAAATTTCTGAACTGGGCTATCTATCTGCACACACCTACCTGGGTACATGCTGACCTTGTGAACTGGGTCAAAGTATAGCTTTTGGAATGAAATTTGCTAGCCTTTGGAACAGTTTGGGAAACTTTCTTCCTGGTTTCCTGAGCCAGTACCCAATCCCTTTCTTATGAGACAGTTTGGCCTTTCCCACACCAATACTAATTCTTGACAAAGAAGAGATGAAATTAACAGCTCTGCTCACCATTTAAGCTGTAAAAATACCCGCCATCTTGTAAAACCTCAGAGCACATTTTCAAGATTGCTTGAAGTTTGGGTCTTCTGGATTACAATCTTAATAAGCCTCAAATAAAAGTAATTCTATGTTCTCAACTAGGTTGATTTACTCTTGGTTTACAGGGGGCTCTTGGTTTAATACTTCCCCTTAAACTCCTTCTGGGTTTGGAATGTTCTTTATATTTCTTAATGCTTCACTGTTGTGATCACCTATGTCTGATGTCTCTAAGATGACAGTTTCTCTGGTTTACGATTTCCAAATTAAAGCTCCTGTCTCCTGTAAAGCAGCTGAAATATGGTGGCCAGTCTGAATCAGAAAGGAGAGAGTACTTGGATGTAATGACTCCTGCAGATATTCAACTTGTCTCGTATTTCTCATCCCCATTCTATAATCTTTTTCCTGTAACTACTGCCTCAAGATATTTAGATATTCTGGGATTGTTCGGTGAACATTAACTTGCTTCCTGTTGGCCGTTAATAGAGTGGAGGGGATTAACACTCCAGTTTGTTATCACATGACTATCAACCTTTCCTCTTCCTGAGTACTCTTAAAATCTTTCATCTGCTATCATGTTTTTATCCAATGCTGTTGTATTCTGTGGTGTCTTTCTTAATAACGTTCTTTAACCTTTCTTTTTGATACAATTTCATAAGAATAAGATAAATATCTGTGTTCAACTTGGCAGGATTAATGAAATGTTTCATTTCCATTCTTTTCTCAAAGGTTAATAGGGGCTTTATGTTCTTTAAGTCATTGTTCATTCACCATGTTAATCCTTGATATTTTTTCATGGCACTTGGCATTAATTACTATTTACCTTTGAGTTACATGATACTGTATATTTCTTGTTCTTCTTCTTTGCCTATTCTCTAATGTATATCTCTCTTCAAATGTTTATTCCAACAAAGAAGTTTCCAAAGGCCCTGTTTATATCTTCTCACTTCCAAGGATTAAATTAGATAACACATGTCAGTCATTTATTGAACTATGTAACATATAATAAGAGCTTAATAAACAACCCTTGGGGATTACCTTGGGGATTGCCTCACATAACATTTTACTTATCCTTGTGGTATTTACCAAATTGGATTGTGATTTCTTTGAAGTCAAGACCTAAGTTAATTTTGCCTTTGTGTGTATGCATATATATATATATATATAAACATAGGATGTACCATGGGTGTTTAAGGAGGGAAGAGGCAGGAAAGGAAGAGACAAGGGAAGAAAGAAATTGGTGTCATTTGAAGAAATTTATAAGTTAACTATAACATTTGAAAATAATCATGATGGTGTGTTTGGTTTGTTATTTTAAAAAATGTTGGAAATAACCCAAAGTTTTGGGACCTGTATTTCAGAACAGGGGAAAATACCATCATGGTTTTTAATCTCGAATTATAGAAAGAAACTGAAACATTTATTTGAATCCACAGCTTCCACATTTTGTTGGTCTCTCGACTATGATTGGTTTTACCTTTTTAGATTGTGTAATATAATTTATGCCACCAACACACACCACCCACTTGTGGGTATACATACGATGTAAAGCAAACTCACCAGTTCAGTAATGTTTGAAAAGTAAAGTCCATGATAAATGAGTAGTTATGTAATACACATAAAGTTTATCAATTTTTTTAATGAATTTACATAGCCGGCAAATGAGGATACCAAGCAGGGTGTGGTGGCGCATACCTGTATTCCCAGTGGCTCAGGAGGCTGAGGCAGGAGAATCGCAAGTTCAATGACAGCCTCGGCAATGGTGAGGCGCTAAGCAACTCAGTGAGACCCTGTCTAAATAAAATATAAAATAGGGCTGGGGATGTGGCTTAGTGGTTGAGTGCCCCTGAGTTCAATCCCTGGTATTAAAAAATAAAATAAAATAAAATAACGATACCAAGAGCCTTTCCCAATTCCTCCACTGGCCCTCCAGGAAAGTCCTGGAATTATTCCTATAGAGTAGGAAAGTGTAAGAAGAGACCAGTGTAAGAAGAGACCAGATAAATTAAGGATTTTATGAGGGAAACTTCTATTTTTATGAAATGCATAAAGATGTCAATAAAATAAGACAAAAAAAAAAAAAATAGGGGCCTTTTCACATCCCATCTACACCTACCTCAAGAACTATTTTTTGGAATGTGCTTGGTATTTTCAGTTATTATTCACGCGTCTTGTCCTCTGATGTATTCCTCAAGGACAGAATGTTTCTTCAGGGCTTAACAAATACTTGAAAACCCAGTAAACTCACCATTCAGTATGTTTCCTGTGTCCTTATTACGGAACAGTCTGGATACCTCTGTATATTTCCTGGAATCAAACATCTGGGAAACGGTGGTTCACAATGTCTGTGGAAGCAAACAAATTGTGTGAAATGAGAGATTTACAAGAATACCTAAGATTCCTGCAACGTGAAGTGAAGTGTATTCCCAGAACCCAGTCAACCCACTCATCTCTCTCACTAACCAGCTTACCACGGCCCTGGTGATAGCTTTGGAAAGATGACATGATTGGGGTTTATCCAGTTGCTTTAAAACATGCAGAAAATATTTGGCAGCTTCAAAGGGTGGTCTTTTTTACTTTGGCCATATCATTTTATGATTTCTCAATTGAAACCAATCTTGGCATACATTATGCTTAGGATGTTATTTTTCTTAGTGACATCAAGGAATAGAGGGATTGGCTTTAGAATAGGTTGAATGAGATGGATATCATTATACTAAATGCATGATTGAAGACCAGAATGGTACGAATATACTTTGTATACAAACAGTTGTATGTAAAAAGATGCTATATATGTGCCCTATGAATTGTAATTATTATAAATAAAAAATAAATTTAAAAAAATTAATAATATCATCAATAATAGAAAATAAATCAGAAACTTAGGCATAAAAGAAAAAAAAAAAGAATAGGTCCTAAACAGTCTTGTGCTTTTCTGATGTAATATTGTAAATAAATTCTAACTAGTTTCCTCAAAAATAGAAATAAACAACTTTTTTGTTGTTGTTGTTCCAAGAGATTGAACCCAGGGGCACTCAGTCACTGAGGCACATCTCCAGCCCTTTTTATATTTTATTTAGAGACAGGGTCTCGCTAAGTTACTCAGGGCCTCACTAAGTTGCTGAGGCTGGCTTTGAACTTTCCTCCTGCCTTAGCCTCCCAAGCTGCTGGGATTACAGGCATGTGCCACTGTGTCCGGCTAGAAAGAAACTTCTTTTACCTCTGTTTTTCTCTGTCTATGGCACTTTTTGAGACATCAGTAGGTACCGAAGAGGGACATAAATAAAAGATAGACGTATTTATATTCATTTGCATGATTGTTAATTTGTCAAATAGCTTGATGACAAAGTTGTGGGCTCCAAGGTAGGTGTCCTCTGTGTGCACTGGGTATTCATGTAATTTTGGAGTTCTGTTAGCAACAACAGGTGGTGGCAGCATGTGAATTGGCGAGCATCCATGCAGAACACGCCCTAGAAGACCCATATTTCTGGGGAAGGGGCTCCGAGCACTGTCTCCTGAGGAATCCAACTTCATATCAGGAGGGGTAAAGTGGATACAAGAAAAATGCCGTGTGTGTGGACGGCATTAGGAAAGGTCATATATCTCCAAAAAGAATATTGTTTACAAGGAGTGTTAATAGGTTTCAGGGGAAATGTTAATTTTTTTTTCCTGGATGAAATAGCTACTGTAAGTTTTTAATGGTTAATCATTCATTCCTGAATTTTTATATTAAGCATTTCATATTACTTTATTGACTTAACTTTTATGCTCTTCTTCATTTTGACAGTAAAGAATGACCAGGCAATACTCTTTGAAAATTGGAGACCATTTGCTGCTGCTCTCTGTTGAGCGAGGTGAGTAATAGGGTGCCCTCAAGGAATTTCAAAGGTATCACTCAACAGAAACTTTCGTGTCTGAAGAAAACTAGATCATTTTATCATGGTAGGCATGCTGATATGTTTGCTTTAATAAAATGCCATATTTCTGCCTTTAATCTCTTGTCAACCCACTATTAAAAAGCCCCAAAGTGCTTGCGTGCCTCACATGTAAACACTTGTGGTTTTGAGGTTACCCCAGAACATACTAATAAAGCATGTAATTTGTGTTTCGTGCACAGACTGTAATAATTTATTGAGTGGTAAGAAAGAAGCTAGAAAAGGGTTTTCTCTAATGTTAGCCAGTGAGTCGATTTAATTTTAGTGCTGGGTGCGGAGGTTCATGTGCGCACATGTTCACACGATGAAATCATGTTTAAAAAGCATTAGGAAGCCTCTAGGACAAAAATGGGGTGAAATGTCAATTCGTGGCATGCAGACTGAGGACAGTCTATCAAGTGTGGCGATGTCAGTTCTTTACACTGATGGGCTGGCAGAGTATTCTGCCCCCAAGGGATGTGTGTGTGTGTGTGTGTGTGTGTGTGTGTGTATCAAACAGATGAGAAGCATTAATGAAATGCAGATGAGGCTAATTTAGCAAAAATCACAATAGCAATCACCTTTATAAACTTCATGAACACTATCTTCATAGCTTCTGGGGCAAGAGGGCAGAGAACAAAGGTGCTCCTCATTGCATGTGAAATAACAAAGAGCCCATTATCAGACTGCACCTTCCACCAGGCTTATCTGAGTAGCCAATTTATCTACTTAAGATCCCATGGGTCAGGGTGATCTGATGGTCCCCCCACTCATCTTTATCGTCTCCCTTTTCCTTCATCCTATACCTTGTGCACAACAAATCATCGACACAGATAATTTGAGTTGAAAGCCTTCACATCTATGGAAGAAATGACATCCTTACTGGGCATATGCCAATTCCTGGAAAATTCTCTGAAATTCTGTAGTTTGGGAATAAAGTCACATTTTATTTATTCTGACAAATAAAGATACTTTCAGTTCAGAGAAAATATCTTGCCCAAAGGAAATGAATGTTAGGACTCAAAATATGTTCATTCCAAAAAGATTCAAGATATTTTTTTTTTCCTTAGAGAACAATGTACCGTGCTCTGTGCATCTCTTCTTAAATGGCATATTTGTGTATCAGTTTTCAATGTGCAGAGAGACGTTTTGTGATGATCAGATTTTTGAACTTGAGGGCTAATTAAAATTCATCCTTTGTACCCCCTTTAAGCAACGATCCATTTTTTCATTTTGTGTATTTACCTGTCTCTAATCAACCAGTTCCAAATTGTAACTAGGAACTGAAGAACTTGCTGTGGCTGGTGGCTGTCATGGAGGCATTGGGACAATCGTCAGGAGGTAGGTAAACACTAGACAGTGACTAAGTCTTGTATCTGGAGCAGAATTCAGGTTCCACTTGGGGATGCAGACTGATTCAACCTAGAAAAGGGCTTTCTTCAGGGAAGCAAGCCAGTTGTCTAGACCCATGAGGAGGAAACCACAAAGTTTGTGGCCCTTCTATCATTGCTGTGGGCTGAACTGCCCAGTGTAAATGCCAGAAATCCATTGTCACTCCTGTGGTTGTCTTGTGCACATTGACCGGTAGTATTTTGTTCTGTAGTAACAGAGGTATTGGAATTAATGTTAATAAAAGCTAAGAAACAAATATTTTTGGATTGGTCAAAGTCCTCATTTGAAAGGCTTTTTTGATGGACATAAAATCTAACACACATAGCCCTGGGTTTGGTGGCGCACGCCTGTAATCCCAGCACTTGGGAGGCTGAGGCAGGAGGATCGAGAGTTCAAAGCCAGCCTCAGCAATGGTGAGGCACTTAGCAACTCAGTTAGACCTTGTCTCTAAATAAAATACCAAAAAGGGCTGGGGATGTGTCCTAGTGGAGTGCCCCTGAGTTCAATCTCTGGTACCAAAATAAAAAAAAAAAAAAAAAAAAAAAAAAAAAAAAATCTAACACACACAAAGTAGAGATCTGCTATTTAAATAGATAAGTTGAAACACTTACTGAGGGGCTCCTGGCTCTTACCCTTTTGGTGTTTGTGGGTTTCACTTTGCTTGAAGTCTTTTAACTGAGCCAATTTCTTTTAACACACACATACATAAAGGCAGGTGGAGTGGGAGGACATAGATATTAAAGGTTCAGAGTCAAAACAAAATTAGTGTCCAGAGTCACGTTCTAATCTATAATTCTCTAAGGTCACAGAAATTCATGCGTATCGAACTTACTTTATTTTATTTTAATGTGGTAATCAAAACAGCTATTGGAATGTCTTAGATGAAGATGGGCGGGTTTGAAGAATATTGACAAAAGGTGAATGGGTTTACAAAAACCGGGTCAATTATACTTGAAGTTAAAATTTATTTAAAAATTAAATAAGTATCTGCTGCCAGCTTTTGATTTTTAGGGTTTTCATCTTTTCTTAACAATATGTTGTACATAAAGGCGATAATTCCTATTTGAAGTGGTCAATGTGAAATATAATTCTCTAATTGCAAAAAAAGGCATAAGTAATATCAAAACACACATCACAAAAGTGTGACTAGGCACCTCAGTGGTTGACCCCATGCAAACTCCTCTTCATCCATGTGCAGGGACCTACAGGAGCCATGAGGTTTTTTGTGTTTGAGAGTAGTTTCAAGGTGGGGAAGGAGGAGAAAATGGATTTGGTCCATAGCATCACGTCTCTCTTATGTTTTTTGACACAGTAGTAGCAAGAACTCTGGCTGCTTGTTGAAATAGTTTGATTTTTCTTTTTCTTTTTCTTTCAATTTTTTTTTGGTGGTGCTGGGGATTGAACCCAGGACTCTGTGCTTGCAAGGCAAACACACTCCCGAATGAGGTATATCCCCAGCCCTAATTTGATTTTTCTAACAAGAAAACTGGGTCCCCAAAGCTCCTCTAAGCAATCCCCCTGACTCGCCTCACTAGGGGGAGGACGGTCAGAGAGCAGCATGGAGGAGTCTGGGAGTAGCCTCCTCTGCAGGAGGTCTTGAGGAATCCTCCTAGCAAAGCTCATCTTCACAACAGGAGACACCAAAGCACAGCAGATGGATTCAAGAGGAAACCCTCAAGATCAGAAAAGGAGATTCTGAGATGGGGGAGGATGTGTCACTCTTAGCCCTGAGTCCAGCCCTTTGGAATCACATCTGCGTGTGGGAAAGATTTGTGAAAAGTCACAAACAGAAACCAAAGACCTAGAAATAAATGTTTCCGTCTGGCAGAAAGGCAGCTGCATGGTGTAAGAGAGAGAGAGAGAGAGAGAGAGAGAGAGAGAGAGATGATAGGGTGTTGAATGGTGGCAGCAGCATGGCCATGGGCAGCTTCTTGGAGGTGCTAAGGAACTGGTCCTCAACCTCAGGTGTCACTGTCTATGTTCAGATTGGCTGTGGAGGGATTCAGTTTACACAGAGTTGGTGTTGGGGCAACAAGCTCAGCAGAGTCTACCATAAACCTGGTGCTGGCAGGCCGAGGAACCTGGAGTGGAACACTGACCACAGTAGTCAGTATTTGTGTGCTGACTGTGTGCCTGGAAATGTTCCAAGTGCTTTCCTTCGTTAACACTTATCATCCCTAAAACAACTCCAAGTTGAATTTTTCTGTTATTCCTATTTTATAGACAAAGCAGAGGAGGCACAGAGAGCTTAAGTAACTCACCTAGTGGAGGAGCCATGATTTTAAGCTGGGAGGCAGAGGAAAATGGAGAATTTATTTTTCTGTGATCCGAGGTACATTTAGGGTGAGAGGAAGGAGGAACTTGGCTGTAAGGTACATGTTGGGGAATCCTGCAGTAGTCCGGAGGAATGTGATACCTGGGTGGCTTTTTTTTTTTTTTTTTTTTTTTTTTCCAATCCCAGGTCAGTGTGGCCTGAAAACATCACTCTGGAAGCAGGAGAACAGCATTTGCTCTGATCTGATTTGGGACCCTCACCAAACACAATGGCTTCACCTCTTGGTGGGTGCCAAGCAGAAAAGCAGAACCAGGAGATAAAAGAGTGAAGACAGGTTTATTACTTAGCTAAGCAAGGAGAGCCTGGGGGTGTTATTGGTGAAATGTCTACATATTCGGCATCCCTAGTAGAGGAGGCATGTCCCTGGGCATGCTCGGTTGGAGCCATGCTTCTTCAATACACTGCATGTTAACAAGTGTTAGAAGGGAATACCTCCTGGGGGGAGAATTTAGCATTATAACCAGATTGCAATGAGCAAAGTTCTCTCTAAGTCGCTTAGAGAAGCCACTCTCTGATTTCCACTGGCTCTTTGTTGTGTTAGTCTGCTTCTTCTCCCTGTGACCAGAATACCTGACAAGAACAACTTAGCAGAGGAAAAGTTTATTTTGGCTCACAATCACAGAGGTGCTGGCCAACACCATTGCTCTGGGCTCAAGTGATATAGAACATCATGGGAGAGGGTGTAGGGGAGGAAAGCTGCTCTGCTCATGACAGCCAGGAAGCACAGAGAGAAGAGGAGGCTGCAGGGAAGATGCACCCTTCCAGGCACGCCCCCAGTGACCCACCTCCTCCAGCCATGCCCACCTGCCTACAGTTACCACCCAGTCAGTCCATTCAAAATAGGACGGACTGATGAGGTTACAGCTCTTAGAAACCAATCTCTGAGTGCTTCTGCATCAACACAGGAGCTTTGGGGGGACACCTCATATCCAAACCATAGCAATTGTGGTTTTGTCAGAAGAACCTTATCTGAAACCAACAACAACAACAAAATCAACTCAAGTAGTGTTAGTCACTTGGAGGGAAGCAGCTCCCTCCAATCCCCTGCAAACACAGGAGCTGTCCTCCCAGAGTTCCTGCCTGTCAGCTGATAGGACCTGCACTTCAATTTGTTCCAAGAGGAAAAGGAAAGAAGAACATGTCTGAAATGTCCATCCTAAGTCAGGCACTTGTGTCTCATCTCTTTTTTACAGTTCAGGAAATAGGCTCCGAGAAGCTAAGCAAATTTCCCAAGTTTCCACAGCTATGGTGCACAAATGAGATCCAAATATAGGCCTGAGACATTGAAAAGGTCATGGCTTCTGTTAGAATATTCTCTTTGCTTCTTCTCAGAGAAGATATATATATATCGGGGTGTATACCTGTGGTGCTGGGTTTCGCTTCAGGCGACTACAATATACCTGTGGGCTGGGAGGTGGACTTAAAGTATATTTTGTGTTTGAAACAAAAAGCAGATGTCCAATTGGTAGTTCACTCAAATGAAACATTGTGCAGGACACAATTGATGGAAACTCTATTCATCTATTTACAATTATAAAGAAAGAAAATCGTGAGAAGTATTTCAAAGTACTCAGCTGTCTACCAGGAGGTTGTAACTCAATGCATCTGTGCTGTCTTTGATTAGGACAGGGGCAAATGCTGCACAGGTTACCTTGCCTAAGTGCAGGGGAGGCACTTTGAAAACAGGACCATAACTATTTGGTAAAAACCGGTAGAGCCGAAACCTCTAATGCGCAAGGCATACTATCAGATTCACTCGTGCAGTATCTTCCAAAGGTTTATACTCATTAAATGGTCTGCTGTTGTTTCTCCCACAGCCCACAGAAACATCAGTTAAGGCAGTACAGAGAACACTCTTTGATTTTAATAAGTAGTATCCTGAACATTGTTTGGAAATTAAATCATTGTTTCAGAAGATATTTGTTCTACAATTGGTTAATTTTTGCATTAATCCACTTAACTTACCTGGAAAATTAAGAGAGCACAACAGAAACACTCTGGGGGAGTGGATGGAAGGTAAGTTTAGTGTCCTGAGAACAGGATTTTGAATCTTAGAATGAAGACACATCACCCTCCTCCCTAAATGTTATTTTCATTTGGGAGTGACAGTAGTACTAGCAACCATCCTCTAGTGCTTCCTATGTACTAGATGTAGATCTAACTACTTTCTTTATTTATTAATTGTTAGAACAGTTCTCTGGTGAAGTATTATAATTGTACCCCCTTGACCAAGGAGGAGACCCTGAGGGGTTAAGTAATTTGCCCAAGGTCACACAGCTGGTAAATAGGAGCAGAATTTGTAATCTGAGAAAAATTGTGCCTGTCCTTTCAAAATTGAAATTCATGTGAAAGTTACATATGAAAATATTTAATAAACTCTTAGGAGTGATACAACTTATTGGTTTTAAGTTCTGAGCCAAAGGAGAAAGAAGGATAAGGAACATTTGCTGCCCTTTGGTGATCACAGGAAGTGTCCTAAAGACAAAGTTGACATGAAGCTCATCTTTAGAAATCTCACTTCCTTCCTGGTGTTTTTTCTTCAGTCTCCTGAGCTTCTCTA
The DNA here is from genome assembly GCA_025594165.1 of Tamias sibiricus. Classification (NCBI taxonomy): domain Eukaryota; kingdom Metazoa; phylum Chordata; class Mammalia; order Rodentia; family Sciuridae; genus Tamias; species Tamias sibiricus. The sequence goes on from CM046666.1 coordinate 9,890,333, forward strand.
GCTCACTGCTGGATGGTCACCTTGAATTTTCAGGGCACATGTCAAGGGAGGGCTAGACCTTATGATTGTCTGATACTTTGACTTCAGTCAGAGAGAAAAGCAGAGAGAACACTAGATCCGTGGCTGGTCCTCACAGTCTATGGGGGTGGCTCCCACCACCTCCCACCACCCTCTTTTCCTGCAGCAAGATTCCAGCAAGAAGGTGCAGAGAGGTTGTTTGTGAGTTAGGATCCAGAAGTTCCATTTCCAGCTACTTTCCATAACCGAGGTTTAAAAAAATAAAATAAATAAAGCTCTTCTGATTACTCATGATGTCAAATATGAAAACTGGTTTAAAACAACATTATGAATAAAAAGTGCTCTTCATGTTTTCATCAATCCTAGTTCATTCTAAAACTTAATGCACCAAGACTCAGAAGGCCACATCTTTAATTCTCTAGAGTCACAGCACTGAGGAGGCATTGATTTCACCTCTTTCAAAGGCAAGTTCAACAGACAAGATAGACAACAGTTGTAGGTTTGGACTCTCACATCTCAACTACAGAAGTAGACAGTCCCATTGTGCAGCACAGTTGAAAGTGTGTTGGAGTAATTACCACTACATGTGGCTGATACTCTGAGAATAAGTTGGAATTTGTTTGTTTTCTTGGGTAGCCATGGATGAGCAAGAAAGCTCAAATGTGTTTTCCTTCTGTGTGATATTAATGAGATCTTTATCCAGGAAAATGCTCACTTATTACCAATGCCATCTAAAGTCTTTTTTTCCCCACAGGAAGGGAAATGAAATTCTATAAATTGCTTTTGGTCTTCTTTGAATCAGTGGTCAACAGTTGAATGCCTCATCTTTAGGAAAAATCAAGTAATCATTATAGATAAGGAAGGAGACATAGGTCTAGAAGTGCTTTCTTCCCCTTCACCCTTGCTTTATACTTTTTGACTAAAATTTTATTTCTTCTCATTCAGCTCAGTTGAGAATAAAAGAGAAATAAAAAAGTCCAAAAAAGGTTAAATGTTAGTAATAAATTTTCTTTTGAAAGCAATGAAAACTCAAAGGCTCACAAAGACTCTCACAACCAATTAAGATGTTTATGTAAACTCTGGTATGAAATGATGAGCAGCAAGAACTGGTACTGACAGATGAAAGGGGGCAAACGTGAAGACCTGTGGGAGTCGATGGGATTTTGTAGTGTGTTTTTGAAGAGAGACCTTTTTCAAGAATTAATAGACATTTAAAAACCAATTTTTGTTTGGCTACTAAAAATTCTTTGAAGATCTGGGTCTAGCTGCAGAAGAAAAATGTTGTGACCCAAGACACAATAATCTAGTGAACTTGACTAACATCAGGCAGCGGAGGTGTCTGACACCCAGATGTCCTCAGCTCTGCTTGTCATGCATTGTGACAGTCCTTGATGAAACGGCATCTGTTTGTGGCCTCCCGGAAGGCTGAGTAAGAAGACATGGAGGTGCAGCAAGCAGTACTGTCCAACACTGAGTTCCTGAGAGAAGGCAGATGCCTTGAGGACCAACCAACAAAGCCAAAGTCATCATGAGGTGCACTAGCCTACAAGATCCCGTCCACCTCGCCACAAACTGCTGGGCAAGATCTAGCATGCCATTACGAATTTGTAACATATCTGCAAACATATTTACATTTTTTTTTCTTTCCCCACAAGGACAGGGGGCATTATCATTTGGTTTGGTTTATGCTAAGGTGGGTGCTCACCTTTCATCTACAGCAGGGCCAGTCCTGTGATGTCCATGGTGCAGTGAAATGGGAGAAGCTGTTTTCTTTTTTCTTTTCTTTTCTTTCTTTTTTTTTTTTTTTTTTAGTTGTGAAGTATAAGCAAACCTAGTTTGCTTAATCACAAAAACATGATGATTCCAGGAACCTGATAAACTCATGAGATTGGAAATTGAGTGTCCGGTGTGTCTGCTCCCTCTGGTGCCTCCATTTCCACTGGAGGAACATGGATATGTAATCTGGAACGGCCTCCAGGCAAATCCAGTCCTTCTGTTAGTTTGTTCCAAACACCAGGATCAATTTATACCCACGGATTACTTGTGCAATACTTTTCCTTGGTAAGTTAGTTAATGAAAGTGAACCCTCTAGAGAAGCTACACTGATGTCTTGCTTCTGTACTGACCCCTCTAATATCTTTTCCCCTCTTCTTTTGGGAACTTAAGCCAGAGCGTTGTGTCTTTGTCTGGGATGGCTTGGTTAAAAGAAATCTCAGCATGGGAGGCACAGACAGTGACTGGACACAGCAGCCCTCCCTCATCCCCTCTGCACCAGGAACGAACGAATGCATGCTTTAGAGAGAGGCATCCAGTGGGCCACCCCTGATGCTGTGTTTGCATGTAGCTCATTCTTGTGGCTTAGTCTTAGGAAGGGGCAAATGCATGATGGGTGGATCATGAAAGGGGCTTGCTGTGTAACCCACTCACTTGTTCCTGCACTCATCACTTGTGCCTCTATTTGGTTCATTTATTCATTCTTTCCACAAATATTTTTGGTATTATAGTTAGGATCCAGTCCCTGTGTTATGACATTCAATTAGTCATAGAGTTTCCCATTTATCTTCCATAAGTGAAGAAATGGAAAACCAACAAGGTTAGAACATTAAGACTTGGCCTTTCTCACCCCTTATTATTATATTTTATTTTAGCCCAAGTTATTGTGTTCTCTGATATTTCTTTTTTTCCAGAGACAGAAGTAGAGGAACCATGGAATAAAGGAAGGTGTATTTTATCAAGGTAGATAAACTTTATCAGGCAACATAGGAATAATCATGAAGCAAATAGTAAAGTGTTAGATGCCTTTGTACAAAAATCACAGTGTACTTTAGGAGAACAAGACCAGCTCATCTAATCCTGTAGAGTGAGACATAAGGAGTCTTGGAAAGGAACATTTGAACAGGAAGCTAAAAGATAAGTAAGAGTTGGACAGTTAAAGGCAGAGGATGCCTCATACTGAAGGTGAGAGATCATGTTCAAGGAAGAACGATCCAGAAGAAATTTAAAAAGCCAGGATGGTAGAGGGTGCAGGAGAGAGTAGTAGAAGATGAGATTGGAGAAAATAGGAGCACCTATGGTAATGAGAGAGTCTTGAAGAGCTGAACTGGGAATGGAGGCTTCATCAGATGTAAGGGTCAGAATGCCACCGTTGGCCATAAAGTGGGAAATCGAGTGAAGGAGCCAGGTACCTTGAAGGTGCTCAATGACTGTGAGTGGAAAGAATTCTCTTCAAAGCTGAAGGACACCAAAATCCTACTAATCCCCACAGGAGAAGCATTTAAATGTATTATTGATCTACTTAATGTTGCTTCATCTTTATAGAAGTTGTATGTTTTATATGAGGATTTTTATCTTTTACCTGACACCAATAAAAGATGCTCACACAAGAAGCATACTTCCATGTACATATCCAGGTTTGTTAATTAATTTTTTATCATTATCACATCATCATCATTCATTATCCTTATCATCATTAGAGCACGTATGTATATTAGCATGTACATGAGTCAGTTTTCTATCACTGTGACAAAATATCTGAGATTATCTATTTAGAACAGGAAAGGTTTATTTTGGTTCAGTTTCAATCAATGTTTATTTCATCCCATGGGGGGAGTGCATGGTAGAGAAGGGTGCTCATCTCTGTGTAGCCAGGAAGCAAAGGGAGACGGGCAGGAAATACCCCCTTCAAGGTCATGACCCCAACAATCTAACTTCCTTCCACTGACTGGGTCCCACCTCTTAAAGGTTCCACTAACTCCCAATAATAGTTTCACAGGCTGAGGTCCAAGACTTCAATGCATGACCTTTGGGGACACTTATCCAAAGCCATAGTGCATACGTAGGACAGTTTCCTGTGGGGAAGATATGTTTTAAGTTTAGTAATATCTCCTTTCCTTTCCTTATTTTTTTTTTCCTTTTCTTTTCTTTTTGTGGTGCTGGGGATTGAACCCAGGGCCTTGTGCATGCAAGGCGAGCACTCTACCAACTGAGCTATATCCCCAGCCCAGCTCCTTTCCTTTTTCTCCTACCTATTTAAATGTGTGGACCAGGACTTTTGTTCTTGAGAAAAGCAATTTCAGAAGCTCACATCTGGAGAAACAACAGGGACAGCCCTCCTGGTTATCTCACTTTCTCCTTTCTCACTTTCTCCTGGCTTTACATTTACCACACCAGTTAGGATGTGCAGTGTGTTACTGATTATTGGGTATTCACTGTATAATCCATGTTTTCCATTTGTCTGTCTTCAATTTTAAACCTGGTCCCAATCAGATCACTGTATTTTACTTAGAGACTCTGGTCCCTTGAGGCCTTGCTCCTGACCATCCTCTAAAAATGAGGAAACAAAATCCTGCAGAGGTTGAAACAATCAGACTGGAAGAGAAGAGCCTTCCCCACCACCTACTTGTGCTTTTTTCGTATCAGCCTGAATTCCCTTTACAGAGACAGGATTGGAGGAAGCATGGAATCAATATGTGGGTGTTTAAAACAACACAAGCAAGGAAGATTCACATGGGAATTGAATGAAATAGAATTTAATGAAAATTAACTGTCTGAATTTTTCTAGAATTCATCATGAAAGACTTTGGTTATTAACAATAATATTTTCATTTAGGAAATAAAATGCTTAAATTTTATTTAGAAATGGGCATAAGCTTGTTTTATTTTAGGTTTTCTATGTGCTTCAGCAAAAATAATTTTGTAATTTAAAGCCATGTGAAGTAGAAGTTACAATCTTGACTTTTGTGTTTGATTCATTTATTTTCTTAGCCTGAGTAACTATGTATATAAAGGTAAATGTGTACATATGCATAACTGAATACCTATCTATCTCTGTCTAGCTGTCTGTCACATAATATATAGATAACTTATAAAATCTTGAGATTAAAGTAAGAAAGCTAAAAGAGTTTCATACACACTGCTAAAGGACTGAAGACTTTTCAAATCAAAGTACACCTTTAAGGCATTTAGAATGTTCAATTTCCTTGTTTTTACATAATAATCTTACACATGAGTTCAGATTCAGGAAACATTAAGATTATTGGTGTAACATTACCAAATGGGTATGGAACCTCTGTACCATCCACAAGTGGTCATTCCATTTTTCTGTATCTATCCAGTAACAGCAAATATACCATCTTCCAGGAACTCAGATTTTTTTTCAGGCAAAATAATTTTTAGAAAGCTCTTCTTTATGTTGAGCCAACAGAATCTTTTCTGCAGTTTTCACCTGCTTGTTTTTCATTATTTCTTCCAACAGTCTTACAGAGTGAATCTAATCTCCCTTCTACCCAACAATACTTCAAATATTTAGAGACAGTTATTATATGCCTTGTCTTTTCCCATTTCCTCTTAAACATCTTCAAAATTTTTAACTGTGATTCAGAGGTTTTTTTTTTTTTTTTTTTTTTTTTTTTTTTTTTTTGTCAAATACCTGTTGAATCTAGACATCCAGAGCCAAGCTGCTCAAGTGGTCCATAAGGACAGAATATAATCACTGGTCACTTTCGGCGGTTGTGAAATAACAAAAGAAATAACAAAAGAATTTTTTCCCCTCTTCTTCTCTTATACATAAGATGATGGGCATTGAATGGATAAATGTTGTTACAGCCTTTTGTGGCTTCCTCTTTAAAACTTTTTATTTGTTCTTTTTAGTTATATGACAGTTGAATTTATTTTGATATATTTATACAAGCATGGAATATATCTTCTTACTAATTAGAACTAATTAGAATCCCAGTCTTGTGGATGTATATGATGTTGAGATTGACAGTGTTATATTTATATATACTTCTGTTATTCCCCTTCCCACCCTTTTTGGGGTTAGCATCCACATATCAGAGAGAACATTTGATCTTTGGTGTTCTGGGACTGGCTTATTTCACTCAGCATGAGAGTCTCCAGATGCATCCATTTACTGGCAAATATTATAAAGCCATTCTTTATGGCTGAGTTCTGGAATATTCTCCATTGTCATCGATGTTTATAGCAGCATAATTCACAATAACTAAGCTATGGAACCAACCTAGGTGCCCTTCAACAGATGAATGGATAAAGAAAATGTGATTCCCTTTTGATCTTTTGCTCAGATTTACATTGAAAACGTGCACAAAAAAGAAAAGGAGAATCCAAAAGTTATTTTGTGTTTCATATTAAAAAATGCATAGGAACAATTGCTCAATTGAAGAACTTATTATGAGAGATTCATATTTTTAATTAAATTATTAAGAGGGAAACATGAAATGTACTTCGTGACAGAAGGATTTCAACATTAATTTTCTTTATGTTATTTCATATTTCACTTCTGTTTAAATACATTGTGTTAATCCTTTAATTTCATTTGTAGAGTGGGGGCACTTTTTTTTGTTGTTCTCTTTTATTCCTAAACCACAATTTGAGTTCTTTTTCTCTGTTAAGGTACATTTTAAAACTCCGAGTTGAAGAATTCTATCACAGTAAACCCGCATTACTAACTTTAAATGCCACAAAAAATCTTGCTGTTGCTAACCACAAACCTGAATGTTTTTTAAATTTTATTTTTCCATTCCTTCCTTGGTCTTATTTCTGGGAATTCCCTCATCCTCAGGATTTGTCAGCCTTTTGTTTTCCATTATCTTCTACTAGATACAGAACAAGTGAGCTTCTTCTTCTTCTTTTTTTTTTTCCCTCATCTTTGGGGATGTGATATTTTGGTCTACTTCAGTTTTTACCTAAATTTACATGACAGAATAAAGGAAGAGTAATCAGAGATGGAGGTTATCTATAATAAGATTTTTGAAAGGCAGAAAAATTTGTGCATAGAACATTGACAAATATTGAATAAATTATGAGAAAATAGTTTTATTAAATGGTACAATCATATATTTTAGGGATATTTTGAACAGAATGTGTGAAAACAATTATAAATAGACTTGCAGTAATGAAACATAAATATATAACACTATCTACATTGATGAAACATAAATATATAACACTATCTACATTATCTTTGAAATGTAAAATCATTAGAAGAGTGTTCTTTCACAGATATACTTAGGTAGCACATTTCCAAGTCTATAGTTGTAGCAAAATTATGGTAATGGGCCGAGGTTTTTAGCCCCACTCCGTGGGCCCAAGATGGACCTTTCTTTGTCCAGCAAAGAAAAAGTGGGGAGAGCGTACCTCGGCAGGGACAAAGCTGAGAAGATAGGAGTCGCTAACGCCTCCTCCACCGCCTTCCAAAGACTCAGAGCTGCGTCAGGGAGTTCAGTCAGATGGCTATGGTGCTGGAACTCGTTTATTGACTAAGGTGGACAAGGCTTTATAGTGGACAGCAGCCAATCAGTAAGCAGACAGAAAGCAGGTAAAGAGCACGGGCACACCTCATAGGGCAGAATCCTCTGCCCTATGCTTAGGGCGATTTCGGTTCTCACAATACATCACAGCCATGCCCCCTGCTTAGCCTCGGTCCGTAACAGGGCGTGGCAAGCAGCCAGAAAGCCAGAGCTTTTCATCTCCTGGGCTGACAGTGTTCAGAAGGCCCGACATATAGTTGCCCTTTGTTTTGTATTTTCACTAAGCTTTTTATGGACTGAAAATATGGTTACTCCCTTTGTGCAGAAAATTCATACTCATCCTGTGAGTTTGGAATAGCCTGCCCATTCCTTTTAAATTCCAATTTCCTTTTCCATATTGAGCATCCTTCTTAGAGTTAATAGCTTTTCTACATTTTGCACTTTCTCATTAAGAGATAGGAGTGGTGGAGTTTCATGTTTTTATTGTTAAATCAAAATCTAATAAAACTTTACTTACATCTAGGCATTAGAAATTATAGGGGGAGTATAATTGATAATTTTTAATGAATATATTCAAGGTTAACATCAGACAAAGCTAGGTAAAGAGCTTTAGTAACTGTAGTACTTTGGCAACAGTCTTGTAAGTCTAAATTATTTTAAAAGAAAACATTTCAGTTATTAGATGTTAAGCAGAATATATTTGAAATATATTCTGAAAGATAATGAAATAAAATATCTTAAAAATCTAGTCTTACCCCGTTCTGCATTTTCTATGGAGGACTGATAGTACACATTTATTTTTCTTTTTATTTCATTTTTGTCCTTATTTTTATTTTTAGCTTAGGTTTGTGTTTATTTCATATTAATAGGTGGTTGCATAGAATCCTAGCTTAGATCTGAAACTGAGCTTAAATTCTTGCAGTTCTTCCCTTTGTTTTATATATGAGGAAACTGCTATAAATGTTCCCCAAAGTTTCATGTGTAAAAAGTTTGCCTGCCATCCTGTGGAACCACAAGGAGGTGGTGGAACCTTTAAATTCTGCTCATCCTTGGAGGAAGTTGGGTCATTGGGAGTATGCCCTTGGAGGTGATATTGGAACTCTGGCTCCCCTTTTTCTCTCCTTTTTGCTCACCAGTTGCCATGACATGAGCAGCTTTGCTCTATCATGTGTTCCCTACTATGATGTGCTGCCTTGACACAGGCCTAAAAGAAATGGGCCCAATGGATTGTAGACTAAAACCCCAGAATCCATGAGACAAAATGAATTTTTATTCTTTTAAGTGATTTTTTTTTCCAGGTATTTTGTTACAGCCAGGAAAAGCTGACTAACACAGACACTCATCTGGTTATAACTCATGTAGATGAGGAAACATTTCACAGAGGACTGAGATTAGACAAGCACTTGGAAGCCCTGACTCTCAGTGTGGTTCTTTCCATACCACTCTGACTCCAGACTGAAGAGAGCCATTAACAGAACTTATGGTATAACTACTTTAGAATAACCAAAAAATAAAGATTGAAGTCTTACTTCCTACCTGTAATATACTCAGAGTCAGTTCCCTCTACTTCCCCTAAAAGTGTTCTTTGGGCCTTGTTTTAACAAAATGAAATTCAACATTTCTGATGTCCAAACACATTTCTAAAGGCAAGCAATTCAGTTATTAGTGGTCATTTATGGCCCATAATCAAGTATGCTCTATTGAATACAACAGATTGCTTTTTTGATTTTATTGACTTTTTCCTTGAAAATTTTGAAGATGATTTGCTACCAAATGCCTTTTTCCACTGTTACTTGTAATGCATGGTCTTACTCACATATTTTAATTTTGTTTAATGAGAAAATCAAACCAGTTTTCCAATATTTCTGCAATTCTTACCTGGTTCATGCTGAAGCAAATCTATGAATTAGCTATTTCTTTGTGTCTATCAATGGTACAGTACGTGTGTGCTTAGTTTCTTTCATATGAAGGGAAGAGGTTTTGTTTTTTTTTTTTTTTTTTTGTAAAAATGAAAGTAAAAATTTTAAAACTTTAGATACTTCCAATTTCAGTCTGAGTCATTTAATCAACTTGTTAAATTGCAAGCGTACTTATATTGTGGCAGTTTTGTATTAAATTTAAGCAGTTGGATGTGTGTGTTTTTTTTTTTTTTTTTTAATTGTTCTGGTAATGTAGTCATGTGTCTACAGTGTTGGAATGAAGTGGGCATTGGTTACTTATTAGTCATGATCATAAGTACAACACAATGGCATAATTGCTGTTAGCATTTTTATTGAAATATTATGAAATAGGTAAAAGAGTTTTGTGAATCATGTTTGATTTTCCTATTGAATGAAGCTTGCATGTTGAATACTAACCCCATGGAGACTGCTTGATGTGCAGCAGCTACTGGAGATACTGTTCTGTAGGAATGGAGTGAGGTCCACACCTAAGGTGGTTAGAAGAAGGTTTTGCTTGGAAGTAACAACAAAAATGAATGCTTGAGAAAGGATAGATGATGTAAGCCTCTATCCAGGGTTTGTAAAAATGATGCAGATTATTAATATCAGAAATGAAAGAGAAGTTTCTGTGGATCCCAAGAACATTAAAAGAATAATAAGTATAATGAGCAACTTTGTGCCCACCAATTTAATGATACTTATGAAATGCAGCATTTTTTTTTTTTGTAAGGCAAAATCTGGCAGAACTCACACAAAAATAAGTAAATAATTGGAATAGGTCTCTACATGTTAAGGAAATTGAGATGATAATTAACAACCTCTTAAAACAAAAAGGACCACACCCAGTTGAGTTCACTGGTAAATTCCCACAAGCATTTGAAGAAGAGATTAACCAATTCTTTACAATCTCTTCCAGAAGATAGAATTAGAGGAAATACTTCCTAAGTCATTATTTGAAGTTAGTGTTACCTTAATATAAAAAACAGATAAAGACATTATAGATTTATCTCTCTTGTTAATAGTATGCAAAATGTTTCAACTTAATCTTAGCAAGTTAAATTCAACATTGTAGAAAAATAATTACCATAACAAAGTGGGATTTATCCACTGATTCAACATTCACAAATCAGTTACTATGATCCACCATATCAACAAACTAAAGAAAAATATCACAATCATATCAATAGATGGAGAAAAAGCATTTGAAAAAATTCAACATTAGTTCATGAAGGAAAAAACTCAGCAAACTAAGAACAGAGAAAATTTTTCCTCAATTTGATAAGATCTTCAAAAATCTCTGGAGCTAACATCATATTTAATGATGAGAAATTGAGCTGTTTTCCATTAATATCAGGAAAAGGGCAAAGATATCTTCTCTCATCCTAGATAATGTAATATGACAAGAAAAGGGAACAATGGTTATATATAGCTGGGTACAGTGGCACTTGCCTATAATCCCAGTGGATGGGGGGAGGCTGAGGCAGGAGGATCACAAGTTTAAAGCCAGCCTCAGCAAAAGTGAAGCACTAAGCAACTCAGTGAGACCCTATCTCTACATAAAATACAAAATAGGGCTGGGGATGTGGCTCAGTGTTTAATTCTCTGAAGCTCCCCCCACAAATCTACAAATTGGGAAAGAACAATTAAAAGTCTTTTTACAGACAACATGATTATCTATGTAGAAAATCCTGAAGAATTGAACAAATAACACAAAAAACAACTACCACAACAAAAAGCTTTCTTGAAACTAATAAGCAAGTTTATCAATGTTCCAGGATATAAGGTAATTATGCAAAAGTAAGTTGCTTTCCTATAGCGCAGTAATGAACACATGAAATTCAAAATTGAAAATGAAATTCTCTTTATATCAGAAATATTCTATACATTAAAAATGAAATACTTTGTAAATCTAATGAATTATGTATAAGATCTCTATGAGGAAATCTATAAAATTCTGATTAAAGATACCAAAGGAAAACTAAATAGACAAAGAGTTAACTCCATGTTCATAGAGAGGGAGGTTCAATCTTTTCATGATGTTAGTTATTCCTAATTTTTTTCCCTAATTTTTTCTTAATTCCTTACAGAATCCATACAATTCCAATCAAAGTCTCATTGAATTACCTATTGATAGCAACAAACTGATTCTGAAGCTTAAATGTGGATGCAAAGACCTGGAATAGCTAACATGATATTCTAAAGGTGAACAAATTTAGGGATTGACACTCTTCAACATCAAGGCTTCTTATAAGATTAATGTCATCAAGACTTGTGGTATTCATGAAATAATGGAAAAATAGAACAATGGGTCAGAATACAAAGCCCACAGAACTCACAGATACCATCAACTATTGATCTTCAACAAAGGAGCAAAGCAAAACAGAGTCAACAGATTAAACAAATGGAAAAGCAACAACTGGCATCTATGAGCAAAAATCTGAATCTAGACCTTATATCCTTCACAAAAATTAAATCCAAAGTGATCACAGGCTGAAATGTAAAAAACATGTGAGCAAATATTTTCCAAAGCATATTATCCAAATACATGGAGAACTCTTATAACTCAGTAGTAAATGTCTTGATTAATGAAGTGGGCAAAAGATCTGAACGGACACCTTATTGAAGGATAGACACAGATGGCAAATGGACATATAACAGGATGCTTAATGTCAAATATCATTAGGTATATTTAAATTAAAATAACAGTGAAATGCCACTACACAAGTACCAGAATGGCTAAAATCCAAGACACTGATGGCATTAGGTGTTAATGAGGATATGAAGGAATGGGAACCATGATTCACCGCTAGTAGAAATGTAAAATGGAAGAGTAACTTTGGAAGACAGTTTGGCAGTTCCGTACAAAATTAAATTACTCCTACCATTCAGTCTAGCAATGAAGCTTCTTGGTATTCACCCTGACAAACTGAAAAATCATGTTCATGCAAAAACCTGCACAGGCATGTTTAGAAGAAGCTTTATTCCTAATTTCTGAAACTTGGAAGCAGCCAAGATGCTCTTCAGTAGGTGAATGAATAAACAAAGTACGGTAACCCAGACAATGGATTATTATTCAGTACTAAAAAGATGAGCTATCATCAATCAATGAAAAGAAGTAGAGAAATCTTAAATGCATGTTACAAAGTAAAATAAGCCAATATAATGTAGGCAGAGCTAGAGGATCTTCAGGGCTTAGAAGCCATTCTGTGTGATATACTTCAGAACTGGAGGCATGCCATTTCACATTTTTCCCCACCCATAGAATGCAAGACACCAAGGTTTAACTCTAAGGTAAACTATGGCTTGGGTAAGAATGACTTGTCAGGGGTTCATTGATTATAACAAATGTATGTCTCTGGTGGGGGATGTTGCAGTGGGGGAGGTTATGTCTGTGCAGGAGCATGAGGTATATATAGGAATATGCTCTGCACCTTCCACTCCATCATGAACATAAAACTACTCTAAAACATGAAGCTTATTTAAAAGGAGAAAAACATGGAAGTGAACTATTGATACACTGAAAACCTTGATGTATCTTGAGGGAATTATGCTGAGTGACAAAAGCAATTTCAAGAGGTCACATATGATAAGATTCCATTTAAATGACACTGAACAGAATTTGGAAGATGATAAAGTTATAGAGATAGACATTAGTGGTTGTCAGGGCTTAGAGATATTGGTGGTGAGAGAGTGAGGGCTGGGGAAGGGGCAGCTTTGTGATGATGGAAAGGTCTGTCCCTCATTTGCATGTTGGTTACCTGGATTAAGGTGTGCACAATGCTGGAGAACACAGGCACACATTGTATCAACCTCAGTTCCAGGTTTTGATACTGTGATTCTGTATTATGCTTATGCAAGAGGATACCATTGGGGATCGGAGTGAAGCGTACATATGGGACCTCCCTGTATTATTTTTGAAACTTCCTTGAATCTATAATCATTTCAAAATCAAAAGCTTAAAAAACAAAATAATACAAGAATACTCAGATTTGACTTGGAAGGGTTTGAGGCACCGAGTGGGATATTGGGAGGGATCTTCATGGAACCCCTGGCACCTCACTGTCTGTCCCTTGAGCAGTATGTCAGAGGAGCCCCAGAGGGCTGTCCAGTGGCCTCAGGATGATAGGTCTTTACTGAGAAGCACAGATACATCACAGTTGTACCCAGAAGTCTCAAGTTCTCAAAATGACCTGGCTGATTGATAGACTGCTACCTGGAACGGAGATCAGGTACAGTTCTCTAGCCAGCATTTTCTTTTGATCTAAAGAGAGGCCCTTTCTTTCTTTCTTTCTTTCTTTTTTTTTTTTCTTTCTTTCTTTTTTTTTTCCTTTCTTTCTTTCTTTTTTTTTTCTTCCTTGGAGAAACTGTTTTTCTCTCACTTTCAGAGATAATCAACTTATGACATTCAGTTTTCTGAACAATCTGATGATCTCCAGAGGGTAACTTGTTTTTCTGGTCAGGATTCCCAGAAGGCACAAATACAATTTCCTATTAAAATCTGAAGAAGTTAAAAATACACACACACACACACACACACACACACAATATATATATATGCATATATATATGTGTGTGTATATATATGTGTGTGTGTATATATATGTACATATATATGTGTATATATATATATATGTACATATATATATATATATATATATGAAATCCCAGAGCCCATTACCCAGAACACAAGTAAAGTCCTCTTAAAAACATAAACATAATTATTAACTAAACAAAGAAAAGCCAGAGCAGTACTCAAAGAATTTGTGTTTAAAGTAGCAGATAATCCTATAATTGCTACTTCTCAGCAAAAGTTCTTTGGATATGTGGGAGGAAACCATTATTTAAATCATGGAACATTACACTTCAAAGCTGCTTCTGTCAAGGGTGTTTAGTTACTTCAAAACATTTTAAAAATAAAAAAGAAAGACTTGGGACAGAGATTTCAGCTGAAGCTATGAAGGAAGGGAAAGAAAAAGAAACTTCTTTGGTATTTGCAAAGACTCTCTCTCTCACACACACACACATACAGACACACACAGACACACACACAAGTGTAGTTCTATTAGATGAGTTCAGATACAAAAAAAAAAAAAAAAAAAAAAAAAAAAAAAAAAGAAAAAAAAAAAAAGACATTTCCTAGCAGGAGGTAGGTAACTTCATTACAACTATCTGTTCATTATTTTCTGCTTCCAATGTGGCTCCTTTTTGTGGATCTGCCACAGGCCAGAGATATGAATGCAAAGTACAAAATCAATAATATTGTTTATCTTCCAATAGTCCCCCAAAAGACAAAACGACACCATATCATAATTTTTTTAACATGTTCAAATTTCTTTTTACTTTTTTTCTTTTTTTAAATTTTCAAACCAACATTATTTGCTTCTCACAGATTTGGCATTATACAAAATATATGTTCCATGAAATATATACAAGCATGCTTTCTTTTTTTTTTTATTATATACCCAATTTATTTATTTATTTATTTTTCAAATTTATTTTTTATTCTAAGTTGTTAGAAATGACAGCAGAATGTACTACATTTCATATTATACTTGTAGAGCACATTTTTAAATATCTCTGGTTGTATACAAAGTATATTCACACCATTCGTGACTTCATACATGAACTTAGGGTAATGATATCCATTTCATTCTACCATCTTTTTTTTTTTTTTTTCTTGACCTTTTTGCCCGCTCCCTTCCACTCCTTCCCCATTGGTCATTCTAGTGTTCCTCTAATCCTCCTTATGCTCCCCATCCCAACCCAACTGTGAATTGGCCTCCTTATATCAGAGAAAACATTTGGCATTTGGCTTTTTGGGATTGGCTAACTACACTTAGCATTATATTCTCTAACTCCATCCATTTACCTGCGAATGCCATGATTTTATTCTCTCTTATTGCTGAGTAATATTCCATTGTGTGTATGTACCACATTTTCTTTATCCACTCATCTACTGAAGGGCATCTGGGTTGGTTCCACAGTTTAGCTACTGTGAATTGTGCTGCTATAAACATTGATGTGGCTGTGTCCCTGTAGTATGGTGTTTTTAAGACCTTTGGGTAAAGACCAAGGAGTGGGATAGCTGGGTCCAAGTTTTCCAAGGTATCTCCATACTGCTTTCCATATTGGCTGCACTATTTTGCAGTCCCACCAACAATGTATGAGTGTGCCTTTCTCTCCACATCCTTGCCAACATTTATTGTTGTTTGTGTTCTTAATAGCTGCCATTCTGACAAGTGTGAGATGAAATCTTAGAGTGGTTTTGATTTGGATTTCTCTAATTGCCAGAGATGTTGAACATTTTTTCATGTATTTGTTCATTGATTGTATATCTTCTTCTGAGAAGTGTCTTTCAGTTTCTTGGCCCATTTATTGATTGGGTTATTTATTTTTTTGGTGTTAAGATTTTTGAGTTCTTCATATATTCTAGAGATTAGTGCTCTATCTGACATGCATGTGGTAAAAATTTGTTCCCAATTAGTAGGCTCTCTATTCACCTCACTGATTGTTTCTTTTGCTGAGAAGAAGCTTTGTAATTTAAATCTATCCCATTTACTGATTAATCATAATTTTTTAACATGTTCAAATTTCTTAATATGAAATATAAGCACTTGTCAAAATATCTCCTCTAACTTCCCACCTATTTTTTTTT
Organism: Tamias sibiricus; assembly: GCA_025594165.1. Lineage (NCBI taxonomy): Eukaryota > Metazoa > Chordata > Mammalia > Rodentia > Sciuridae > Tamias > Tamias sibiricus. The sequence goes on from CM046666.1 coordinate 9,906,214, forward strand.
TTTCCCCAATCCTGGTGCTTTACTAAGTAGGTCTGCATGTTTCTCTAGAATTCTGCCATGCTCTTTTCACAGTGCTGTGTCCTGGGAAGGCTCTTCCTTCTCTCTGGATTCCATTCCTCTCCCAACACATCCATACACTTGCATGGTTCAGATGTGGTTTGTTCCCCAAAGTTCATGTGCTGGAAGAGTAGTCCTTGGAGAAAGGGTATTGGGTGGTGTAATAGGTTAGAAGTGGGGCTTCGTGGGAAATGACAGGATCATTGGGGCCACGATTCTAGGAAGGGATTAATGCCTGTCATCGTCTCTCATGGCTTGAGAGTGAGCTAAATCTTTTGTGGCTGCCTTAGTTTTCTAAAGAGCAGATTTTTTATAAAGTGAGGCCACCTCATGTGCATGGTCATCTCCCTTTCTGCTTTTCTGCCATGTTGTGATGTAGTTAGGAGTTGAGAGGATTGGGACATTGCCAAGGACATACTACATGAGTTTTTCATCCACCAGAATCATAAGCCAAACAAAAATTCTTTTTTTTTTCATTAAATATCCAGCCTCAGATATTTTGTTATAGCAACACAAAATGGACCAGGACAATACTCCTCAGCTGCCTTTCCACCTGGGTAACTTATAACTGACACCTCAGGCCTAGTGAGTCAACCTGGAGTCTTCTGGGTGGGCCAGGGATCTAGTGCTTTTCTATTAAAGCCCTTATTAACAAGGAGCAAGAATTACCTGTGAACTTAGACTATTCCCTTGAGGCTGAGGGCCCCTCGAAGAGTAAAGGCATCTTCTCCACATTTCTCAACAACTCAGACACTGCAAACTCTCAGTGAATGAAATTAATCTTTCCAGTTATGACACCTCCTTTCTCATGGTTTGCTGACTTCAATCTCAATTATTTGGATCCCAGGAAATCTTAGAAACTAAAAAATATAATTTTCATTATGCTTTGTTCTAGGATTTTCCATAAAACTATTAAGATATTAGTCATGTGATGTCTGTAATGGTTTTTAAAGCAGTAATTGGACTTAGGAACTAACTTATGTGAGGTTTATCATCGTAGCAGACTTCAATCTTCCTGCTGAGAACAAAGATTTGTAGGACAAAAGATCATCTCTCAAAGATTCAAAAAAGTTTCTAAAACTCCCAGAGTTGCTCACAGAATTTTTGGGTATGTACATTTTCTGGGAAGAAAACCAATAGGTTTTTTGAGATCTATGAACTTATTTGGAGAGAAGAAAAACAAAAAATGTATGAAATTATTTAATAGGAGTGAGGGACATTTTAGAGATGCAGGAAAGAAAGAGCAAAGATGCTTATAAAGAATAAAACATTATTTTAAAAAATCACATAGGACCACAGACAAAGCTTCCACATCAGACTTTGTCCAGGGCTAACACAGATGCCTCTTCTCTTAGGCAGTATATTATATCTGACTACAAATAAATGCCCCATTTTCCCACAAGAGAAAAGCCAGTACAGGGTTTACAGGTCTGTGGCCCTCAGAAGTTCAAAGTCTGAGTCAATGCATATTTTTCTAAGTTACAATATTGACTAGGTATTGCTATCACTTGTATCTGAAATGTCCTGCAAAGGTCCATAGGCAAATGCTTGACCCCCAGGGTGGCATTGTTGGGGGAAGGGAAATTTATGAGGCTGGAGCTCAAGGGAAGAGTGTAGGTCATCAGGAAGATGCCCCTGAAGTGCACAGTGGGACCTTTCTCTTTTTCTTGCTCCTTAGTCTTGTGCTGACTGAGCAGGGTTGTTTTTTTTTTTTTTTTTTTTTTTTTTTCTCTCTCTTTTATTTCTTGGCCACACATTCTGTGCCATGCCATCTGGCACCCTCACCAGAGGTCTAAATGCCACGCCTCGCCTGATCATGGACTGGAGTCACCAAAACTGTGAGCCAAATGATCTTTTCCTCTTGGTAAGCTGATTATCTCAGGTATCTGTTATGGGGACAGAGGCTGAATCACATGGCTATTAACGTAGACAGGACATGTATTGCAGTATTTGTAACAAACTCACTTTGGTCAAAAGGGACATTGGAAAATGTTACCCAGGATAAAGATATTTCATGAAAAATGAGCTGAAATTAAAATATTGAATGCCTTGCCTTTTCTCTCAGGAAGCATTCACGATCAGGATTGGGATAAAATTCCATAGTTTGCCCATGAACTGCACTTGGGTTATCTCTGCGCCCATCCAAGAGTGGCCTGTCCAGATCCTTATTCTAGGAAACATGCTCAGACCTGACAGACGTCATTGCTACGGAGGAAATGGTTGCAGGATTGAAGTTCCAGTGACAAGGGGGCAAGTAAAATATAATAAATAAATAAAAAGTCTTAGAAGTCCAACTTCATTCAATGCCATCAACTACAAAATAAACCCAAACTAAATGAACGGTCAGTGTTAACTCACTTTTGAAAACAGTTCAATACATTTCCAAAATTCTGACTTTAAGAAGAAAAATCACTGCATTTCTAAATTAAAGCCAAGTCATTTATTCATCCCTAAAGCTGTATTACCCAGCTGCTCTGAGGATGCTCCCTGTACCTCCTGTTTGGTTACATGCAGGTTGAAGAGTCTGGCCACAGGATTTCATTTACTAGATTCACATATGTGTCAGTCATCCAAGTCAGGAGGCCATGTAAAATTATTTTTAGCAACATTCCTGGGGTAAGCACCTTCATTTGCTGTCTTGTAAAGGATCGGGAATGGCAGTGCATGTTTGCAAACATTCCAATTTTACACATGCATTTTTAATAATGTACGTTTCATGAAAATCTTACCGAGTGGTTACATCTTGTTAGTAATGGTCCTTTATCTGAAATCCCTGGAGGGTTCTTTATCCTGGGGAAAAAAAAGTATCTAGGCACCCCCTGGGTAGTCTTTAGGAGAAATGACTGCATGATCATCTACTCCTGTGTCAGTTCAAGTTAAAATATTTTATGGCACTGTCAAATTTTGGTCAATAGCAAATAACTTATTGTCATAGTCTATTGCAATAACAAGTACATATTTGTCAATAACAATGCAAAGGATAGCTTATCCATCCTGAGTTTCTGTGTGAGTGAAGCTAAATCAAATGTCTACAAAAAGAAGAAGAGAAGAGGGTATTCTATGATTAAATCTGGTTATGGAAGGCATTTGATATCTCTGTCAATGGGAAGATTCATGCTCTTGAATAACAGAGAAAGAGAGGTTTGAAGAATGAAGAAAAATAAGGATCTGAGTGAATATTTTCAGTAAAAAAGAGATTTTTTTGAAGTCCTAAAGTTGAGATTGTCTTTCAAATGCTTTCAAATGTTTTAGACAATGATTTAATACTTATTCTATGTATAGATGTTTCATCCTGAGGTTATCTTTTTTTTTTTTTTTTTTTTTTTTTTTTTTTTTTTGGTGGTACCAGGGATTGAACTCAGGGGTACTTGACCACTGGGCCACATCCCCAGCCTTTTTTGGTATTTTATTAGAGACAGGGTATTACTGAGTTGCTAAGTGCCTCACCATTGCTGAGGCTGGCTTTGAACTCGCAATCCTCCTGCCTCAGCCTCCCAAAGTGCTGGGACTACAGGCGTGCACCACCACGCCTGGCCCCGAGGTTATCTTTATGGTTCTAATTTTAATGAAGATCATAACATTTTAAAATTACTGGTTCCCAGAGATAGAGAAGCACTTGCAGACTGGGAAGCTCTTGTTATCTTCGTGCATGTGGCAGCCGCTGTGGACTCTTCACCTTGCTGTTGTCCAGCAAGAAAACTTCTGCACCTGAGTCACAGCAGGGGCTGTGGGAAATGGAGAGGATATGTGCATGCTCCTTGCTTGCGGAGGTCAAGTCCATTTGGCAGTACGAGCTGCTGGGACTCAACGAAGCACTCCAAGGCTCTAATTCCCTGAAGCATGATCAGATCATAAAGTCAGGGAGTTAGAATGACATTAGGGGCCATCTAATCCCACACCTCTACCTGAAATAAAACTCTTCATGCCAAGCCCTGTGCTGGCAGGGCACACAGCCCCCAGGAACGGGGCGTTCTCCTCTCATGGGGGCAGGTGCTTTCTGCTGATGCTGCTACACTAAGTGTTGTAAAGGTATTGTTGCTCTTGGTGTTGGTTCTGACCCTACTTACAACTATCTAACTTTCTGTTTCAAAGCCATTTAAAGAGCAATAATGGCTCCCAGAAACTTCCTTCTCATTCTGCTAACAGTGGCTCATTATGAAGTGAGTTTCCACCCTCTTCCCATCCTGGCAGAACTCCTCTGCTTATGATCCACTTGAGAATTTTCCTCCCAGTGACTTTTGATCATTGGTTGCTAGAATGATTCTCACTTTTATTCAAACACTATAATGCAGCCGGGTGCGGTGGCACACGCCTGTAATCCCAGCACTTGGGAGGCTGAGGCAGGAGGATCGCAAGTTCAAAGCCAGCCTCAGCAATGGCGAGGCACTTAGCAACTCAGTGAGACCCTGTCTCTAATAAAATACCAAAAAAAAGAAAAAAAAGAAAAGGGCTGGGGGTGTGGCCCAGTGGTCGAGTGCCCCTGAGTTCAATCCCCGGTAAAAAAAAAAACCAACCAAACAAACAAACAAAAAAAAAAAAAAACAACAACAACACTATAATGCTCTTAGCACAACATGAGTTTTGCCTTATTATTATTTATCAATGGCATAGACTCATGACGTGCTGATAATGTGGACTCCAGAAAGAGCAAGCTACATCTCTACTTGTTTTCTACTTGTTTCATTGGGCAAAGTCTCAGCACAGGAATTCTAGAATGTGGACACAGGCACAAACCCTCCTAGGAGAAGCAGACAATGTGGGTAAACTCAAACCCGGGGCCATGCAAAGACGTTATATTAGAAATGGACTATTGCTTCAATGTGACTAGAGAAAACTTTACTATTATTCACAACAATCAATTGCTAATGTTAATTTCCTGCTACAGTTTTCACATTACTTGATTGCTTTCAATCCTTACCAATATCCTAAGAGGTGATTATCACTTTTCTTATTTTGTAAATGAGAAAAGTGGAGCCCAGAGTAGGCAAATACATGGTCACGTGTACACAGTCCCCTTAGTGACATTGGGACCTAAGATGCAGGCAACCTGACTCCAGAGTACATGCTGGTAGCTGAAGTGCACCAAGTCCCTTACCTGTGGCTTCCTCACTCAGGGATCTGGGGAATGCCCTGAGAAGGAAGATAACGCTCAGTGGCCCAGAGGTAGTTAAAAGAACAGAATGGAAGGGGTTGGGAGTGGCGGAGCCTAAATTTACAAGTGACCTGCAAGGTAATTACTATCATACAAGTCAAGGTGACATAACTAGATGGAGGGGATGACATGAGGTGTTGTCTATACCATAAGCTATTATACCACTTTCCCCCCACTACCTGTCAGCAACCTAGAACACTGGATTCAGTGATAAATCTGAGCATCAAATGTAAATTGGAAAATGAAATTATGTCAAAGCAAAGTCTCCTTCACACAAAAGGAATTGGAAATAAAAGGGACCTTTTAAAAAAATACAGAAGACAGAAAACCCAGTTTTTATGAATAATGATGAGAATTACTAGTTTTATTATTCAAGCCAGTAGTTGATTATGTATGTCCCATGGCTCTAAGCGGTTTCTACATGTTAATTTATTTAATGCTCATAAGTCTATGAGGTGAGGATGACTGTTATTCCCATTTCAACTTTTGAAAGATGGAGGCACAGCTCGGTTAGGCAGCTTTGTTAACACCGCACAGGTGGTGAGTCATGGAGCTGGTGCTTGGCGCCAGGTGTCTGCTGTCTCCCCTTTTGCAACTCCTACACTGTAGCTCTCTCTTTTCTGCATGATTATACTTTTAAATATCCTGTGGTTTATTTGCTGGGTAAAGTGGTCCTGTGGGACACCAACGTAGGCCAGCAGTGAACTTTGGAGCAGAATCCACCCCATCACCAGACCTCACCTAGGTGTTTTGAGTCTCTGTGATAAGCATGAGGGTTCTAACAATGTGCCCTTTGCTGGTTTGAGCCAGGCTGCTCATGACTCTTGCAGGGATAGGACAACCTGGTTTGCTTGTTGTTTTAAATCCCAAATGCAATATGTTATTTTCCCTATTTAATAATATTTTAGAAGAAATAATAAATAATAATATTTTTTCACTTCTTATAATCATTTGATGCCCTAAAAGTCTTGCACATCTCTGAGAAATTTGTTCTACAGTAAAAAGAAGTACCATGGCATTATTTCCTATCACTACCTGACAATCACTTTTCTTAATTTCATTGAATACAATGTTCACTAAAGAACAAAACAAAAAACCAAAAAACAATACAAAAAACTAATGATGGGGATGTAACTCAGTGGCAGCGTGCTTGCCTAACACATTTGAGGCCACAGATTCTATCACCTATATGGCAAAAAAAAAAAATGTTCTAATGTTCTGAAAAATACTTCACCCCCTCCCTTTTTGAAACAGGATTATTCTGATAATGACGATGAAGAAGATGATGATGATATTTTCAGCAGAAACTGGCAGGAAGATACTTTTAACTTTGGTCCATTTGCTATTTTCTTTCCTCCTCATTCCTGCCTGGGCCTATGTTTATTGAACTCCATAGAATGCCGAGACAGCATTTGTAAAAGGGGATTTATTTAACTCTGGGTGAGTTGTACAAATACAATAATGTAGCCCAACTCTTGTTTAATTTTGAAGGCTCTCTCCTAGACAACATTGCTCATAATGGACGGTTCAAGCCAAATTATCCATTATTGTTCCCAAAGTTTACAATTAAACTATCGATCAAATCTGGCAGTGATTTCTCCAGCAGCCTGAGCTGAGAAGCAGCTGAATTACATCAGAACCCGAGTGTGCGGAGCCAGAAGAAGGTGGCGCAGACAGACAGATACCCGACAGACTGTCACCTTCCACCAGCCAGCCCGGGGTCCAGCCTTTGGTAATTTTCCTGCAGCCAAGAAACAGACTGCCACCATGGCTATGGAGGGGGGGGGGTGTGGTTTTAATAGCCAGAGGTGCCCGCAATTTGTGACCCCTATCCCTGGCTGTAAAAATTGGAGTTTAACAGGTTCGGCTCCGTGGGGAACCAACCTCAGCTTTTAGGCTCCTTCACACACTGCAGAATGCATCTTTTCTGGGGAATTCCACAATAAAATGACTGTTGTTATTTATCATTACAAACCTCTTTATCATTTAGTCAATAAAAGGCCTCTCTCTCTCTCTCACTTTTTTTCCTGTGGCGTGCTCAGAGTCAGAAATCGGTATTAGTCTCTCCTGGCCTGAAGGCAGGAGATGTCAAAAGCTAAATCATGATCTACCCTGGCTTCCTGGCTAAATTGTGTATGAAGGCCTGAGGCAAAAAGGTACACATGCTCATTATTTGAAACCGAGATTTTTTTTTTCACCCCACTTTTAGGTTTTCCTTCGTTTTCTCTTTCTTCTTTTTACATATCGGGACATATAATACGTATGTGGTTCAGAAGACTTCAGACATGAGACAAGGCAATGAGAACATAGCATGAACTTCCATAGGTTTACTGATCAAGAAATTTTTTAAAAAATTAGAGTGTTATTTTTTTTAAAGGATAATGGATTTTACCCCTTGAATTTTTTGATCATGATGTGAAAAAAAAAAAAAAAAAAAAAAAAAAAAGGATGGTTCTTGACTGGGCAATCAGACCTCAAGGAAGGCAGATTTTAAGCAGAGTGTGAATAGTGCTATATCTACTGGCACAGAGAAGCCGGGCGCGGTGGCGCACGCCTGTAATCCCAGCACTTTGGGAGGCTGAGACAGGAGGATCGCGAGTTCAAAGCCAGCCTCAGCAATGGCGAGGCACTTAGCAACTCAGTGAGACCCTGTCTCTAAATAAAATACAAAAAAGGGCTGGGGATGTGGCCCAGTGGTTGAGTGCCCCTGAGTTCAATCCCCAGTACCAAAAAAAAAAAAAAAAAAAAAAAAAAAAAATCTACTGGCACAGAGAAGTGGAAGTTGAGGCTCTGGTGTGCACAGGTGTGCACAGGTAAGAGAGATCCATTCCTTTGGATGCACAGGTAAGCTCTGCCTCCACAGCTTCTGCACCTCCTACAGTTCTTCAGTGGTGGCTGGATGGTTGAGGTGCCAGTCACCAAAGCTCAGTAGAGTGTTGTGATGAAGGAGTCTTAGGATAGAACATATTGGGGGCACTTTGTGCCAAGCCAACTGTCTTGAGTATGGTCTCAACTTTACATTTGGACATAAAGTAATTATTTCATTTTAATTCAATGGTCATAGATCTTTCAATTAAATTACTGTGGGTACAGGATCAGTCTCCCGATTTTCACCTGTGCTAATAAAGACAACACTCTCCAGGAACTCAGTTTTGGCTGTTAAGTCATTGTCTTATTTAATCAGTGCATCTTCCGAGCTCATCCCATGTTCCAGATAGGAAGCCAGCCGAGGGAACAGTGTGAATAAGTGGGGATGGTTGAGGCGCTGGGAAAATCTCAGTTTTTGGAAACTATACAGACCCACATCTAGTTGTTTCATTCCTAAGGGGCCAACCTACAAAACAAAAAAATAACATTTCACGGTATGTCTGTTGCTCAAAACTTGTGATTTCCCCCTGTATGTATAATTCCTGGGGAAATATAATTTAGACACATAGAAACCCATATTTTTAGAGCTAAACATACTTTAGAGAAAATCTTGTACAATACTTTAAGTTGCCAGGAAAAGAAATGAAGGATTAAAGTGAGAAGATAAACAGCAACAACAACAAATCAACAGAAGGTTGAATAAGTAATTGCATGTAGGAATTGATATTTAGATTCTTTTCCATATACCCAACTACTTTCTCTATGATATATTCAGTCTTAATTCTTTCATGTAACATTTACTAAAGATCCAACCAAAGGTTGCTTGGCAATCACTTGCAGACAGAGTTGCCTTGGTGGGATCAAACACTTGGCTGTGTTGTCATCATTTGCTCATCTGTGTTCTTCATGATGAGCTGAAGCCGGGCACGGTGGTGCACACCTGTAATCCCAGCACTTGGGAGGCTAAGGCAGGAGGATCGTGAGTTCAAAGCCAGTCTTAGCAATGGCGAGGCACTTAGCAACTCAGTGAGACCCTGTCTCTAAATAAAATACAAAAAAGGACTGGGGATGTGGCCCAGTGGTCAAATGCCCCTGAGTTCAATTCCTGGTACCATAAAAAAAAAAAAAAAAAAAAAGAAATAATAATAAAAAAAAAAAGAGCTGATATACTCAGCTGGGATGTATCAATTGGGGAGTTCACTTTAGCTATAGAACTAAATATAGTTGACATTTTCATCAGCATTTTTGCTGCTGTGGCTAAAAGACCTGACCAGAACAATTGTAGAAGAAAAAAAGTTTATTTGAGGGCTCATAGTTTCACGTGTTTTAGTCCATAGAAAGCCAGCTCCATTTCTTGGGGCTCGAGGTGAGGTAGAACATCATGGTGGAAGAGTGTGGCAGAGGGAAGCAGCGGACATTGTGATCAGGAAGTAGAGAGAGAGGCTCCAACCACCAGAAACACGATATATACCCCATAGCTATGCCCCCAATGAACTGTTTTTCTCCAGCCACACCCCACCTGCCTCCAGTTACCACTCAGTTAATCCCATCAGGGATTGATTTACTGATTAGGTTAATGATATGACCCAATCATTTTTCCTCCAAACCTTCTTGCATTGTCTTACATGTGAGATTTTGGGGAATACCACATTTAAACCATAACAGTTGATCTTCTGTCTTCATGAGGCATTGCCTCTAAGAGCTCTGTAGATGTCAAACATGTTCAAATCCCTTATATGAAACAGTGTAGTATTTCACATAACCTATGAACTCTCTCCAGTATACTTTATATCAACTCTAGTTACAGTACCTGATATAATGCAATATTGTGTTGTTTAAGGTATAATAATATAAAAACAATGTCTGTACCTGTTTAGTACAGATGTGACTTTTTTTCCCAAATAATTTTGATATGAGGTTTGCTGAATCCACGGATGCATGACACACGGATACAGAGGGCTGGCTGTATATATTTAGATCTAACTACATGTATTACCTTTTGTTTCTTTGCTCTTGCATTGGCTCCTTGCTTATTTATGATCCCTAACATAAGAGATTAAAAGTATTTGCCTTATTTCTGTCCTCTTAGCTTTGTTTAACGGGACAGCTATCGCTTTTCCATGTAATGTCAGGATGCTGCAATTGTATAAAATTCCCATCTGCAGGCAGAAGACCCAACAATCCCAAAGGAACTTGGTCACAACAGGCCTCTGGTAATCTTCAATGTTAATACAAATGAGTCTTTGGGAGGGGGTCAGATCACACTGAACTAGCCTGTGAGTTTGTAAAGCACCACCTTCTGTGTTGATGGGAAATTATTGGAAGAAACTCTCTCCCAGCTCTCATCCAGGCCACAGAACTGCCCAAAGAAATTCAGCTGCAGCTTGCCATCTTCCAGTTGCTAATTCACTTGCATTCAAAATGGCCCAGAATATTTTCAAAACATTTACAAAAAAAGATTGCTTCTAGACCGAAATTTTTTTTCTCATCTCAGAAAGAATTTTTTTTTGATAGATTATGAACCTCTGAAAAGCAAGAGAGTTTGTGTCAAAGGTACCAATGGAAGGCCTAGCACCACCTTCTTGCCGCTTATCGTTACTTAAATAAAGAAGGTAATGTCAGATTTGTGTATTCTTCTATCATGAACATGAAATTTAAAGTAAATGTTGTCTATAAAATATCCAGGATTTTAATAAAGAATATATTTTTTAAATTGCACATTCCTGTTGCTCTCATCTTCTTCTTCTTCTTCTTTTTTTTTTTTTTTTTTTTTTTTTTTTTGTCTTTTTCTTTTCTGTCTTTCTTGCTGCCTAGGAAAAGACCTTGTGTTAAGCCTTTAACTTGCAAACTGCAACGGCCTCTGAGTGCAAAATAGTTTGAGAATTATTCACATTGTTTCTCAGACTTATAATTATGCCTCCTTTATTATTCAGTCTTCAGTGCACAATTCCTAGTGATATCTGTAACATAGGATGCTCCATAAGTAACCCTTAAAAAAAATGGTAAGAGTGTGAATGGGTTTAATTCAGGTGCATCGCGAGTTACAACTTAAGTGTTGATTTCTTGCTTAAGTCAAACACCGGCTTCCTGGGCCTCATGTGACTAGGTGTTCACACACATATGGTCCTGTTTCCTACTGACGTGGGTAAATACCCATCTCAAGGTGCCAGAATGTGCAGTAGCCTTTGAGCACCCTCCTGATAGGGTCCTACAGTAGAGGACAGCAAACACTGCCCAGTGGCCTGCGTAGTGTGGGTACTGTCTATCTGCTGTGGTGGATGCCAGGGAACTTCTCATTAAGGCCTTGGAGCCCACCTCCATATCACCACCACATATCTTGATCCTCTTTTGAGAATGTGTCTCTAGAGTGCTTTTTTGTAGTAAATCAAGTTTGTGGTGCAAGGGTATGCTCTTCAGGCTGTGATACACTTGAACCTTGAACAGGAATGCTGTTATGTGTGTTTCATGTTCATATACTTTTCTATCTCAATATTTTACTCAGTAAAATTGTGGATGGACCCCATTTTTGAGATTGATGAACAGAGGTTGTTTGTGCTAAAGTTCCCAAAGATAGTAATAAATCTTAAATATTTACAAAATCCCTAGCAAGATTTCAGGTTTGTGTTCTGATTAGGTAGATTGTGCATTAATATGTATAAGATATCCATACATGTTTTATTTAAAATTCACTTTAGGTCAATAGACTTAGACTGGAAATTCTCTTAGAATGGAAGGCCTAGACTCTGTCATACATGGCTTTATTGGTCCCAGTCATCCCTAACTCTTCCAGTGAAAGGGCATGCATCCATGTGGGTTTTCACGATGTGGCTTTAATAGCCACGTGACTTGCCTCCTGACATTCTGTGGCTCTTGAAGCTGGGCTTGGTCATGAGACTGGCTTTGGCAATGAGCATTGAGCAGGTGGGCGTGGGACATTTGTGGTAGCAACCTGACAAGCGATCACAAGTTTTTGTTAATTCTCTCGTTCTCTCTGCCATGGGAATAAAAGGAAGCTGTTCCTCCAACCCAGAGTGTTATGTCACATGGAGAAGGACAAAACCCTCAGCCTCCCTTGTTTGAAATGACTGAGAAATAAACTTTGTTCTAGGCTACTACAATTGCAAGGTCATTTTTCTTATAGCAGAGATGATGAATACATAATTAATATTTATTTTTAGGGAGGGTAATTAGATTTTTTTCCAGTGAACAAAGAGACAAATAAGAAAACCAACAAAAAGTGATTATCTTTCAACAAAAATGACATTTGTTGATGTATTTTTACTGTTTAGAAATTTAAAATAGAATAGAAAAAGGGTATGTTTTCAATTCTACCTTAATTATGATAGGTCACACATACCTTTCCTTTTTTAACTGTCTTTCTTTAAATGTCTTATGTGACAGTTATGTTTCATTAGGCTTGCCCTCGTGTTTTAATACTTGGAAGAGATAAATGGTTACAAATGGATATTTTACTCTATTTATTATTTGCTTTTCATAACTGCATGTGCTGTCAATGTTTATATTATCTATATTAGGGAAGCAAGCTACCACCACAAAAAAAATTGAGACACTATTTGAAATCATTTTGATTTTTTTTTTCTTATGAAGTAAAATAAATTTCCATCCCATCAAGAAAGAAATGGCTTTGCCTGTTTTGGCTTTGTTTTTTTAAATTTTGTTTTGGCAAATACTCTTTTGATTGGCCTGATGGTTTATTCCAAAAGATGGATATCTTCAGGGACATTTCACTACAATTTCAAATATAACACATATAGATTTTGGTGATAATTCTGTAAAGCAATGCCAACAGAATATCTTCTTTTCACTGCTTTATTTTCTTTTTGACTTTTTTAAAATTCAAAGTTGTTGTATTTATAATAGTCATATGCATTACAATTCATAATGCACGTATTTTTTACTGTTTTTATCTTCCTTGTCAAGGGATATGTAATTAGTGAGGGCCTATTTTATATTATGGTTTCATGTTCTTTCTCTCAGTCCTTTTCCTCACTGATAAGAGGGCTTGGTATCAACTTTGGGGATGAAGTAGAGCAGTTGATATTATGCCCTCTGTTAGTGAAGAAACTGAGACCCAGAAAAAGAACAGTATTTGAAACCCAGAGAAAGAGTGACTCATTTCAGAGGGTGGAGGTCGGGCTAGCCCTGCAGCTTCATGCAGATCTGACCCACTCTGGCCTTGAAGTCTGTCATTGGATTCCATCCTCAGTTGGCTCCTATGCCACTTCAGGAACTCACTTCTTGTCTCAGGCTGGTAGGATTGGCACCTGAATTTCATTCCCTCTGTCACCACCACCGGACCTTGGATTCTCTACAACATTTCCCAAGCTGGTCTTCTGGATTTTACCTCCTTTGTATGTTTGTAGTAGCTTTGGATTCAGTCCTATAGAACCTAAATCCAGTCAAGTCACAAAGTCACATGGTTAGCATGAGATCAGGTTTAATTAAGCCACTCTGCTTGGTTTTACTTCACAGCTTAGGCAAAGCAAAGTCAGAAACTGAATTAGGAACTGCACTCCTAAATTCTAATATATATATATATATATATATATATATATATATATATATATGTATGAAATATAAATATATATATACTATATATATCATAGTCTTACTTTAATGTATATGTGTATATATATGTGTGTATGTGGTGTGTATGTATATGTATGTGCATGTATATATATGTGTGCGTGTGTGTGTGTGTGTGTGTGTGTGTGTATGTATTTTTTGGCCTTCCAGGTTTAAAGGGACAAATACCAATGAACAACTTTGCAGTTTGAAACTTTGACAGTTTGCATGGTCTTGGCTTCTTTGATACAGTGATACAAACAATTAACTGATCTTTCCTGCATTTACTTGGAACTTCCCATCTAAAGGTAAATCCTCTCAATCTGCTTGGACAGTGAGGCTGCTTTTATTTTGACTTGCTCACTCTTCACCTTCACTCTCTGACACCTTGGCAGGTATCCACTTTGTGCATTGCTCTGAAAGTACTTGAGTCAGGGTTAGTGTGGAAAACTCAGGCAGAAGTTCTAACCAACTCACATTACCTGGCATCCAAACTAATATCATTTAAAAATCTGTCACCTTTGGGGGTGTAGCTTAGTGACAGAGAGTGTACTTAGTATGTGATAGGTCCTATTTAATTCCTAGCACCAAAAATAAAGTCAGAAAGAAATCTGTCTTTACATCTCCTATGTGCCTAGGAACAGTCTGCTAAATTAAGTAGTATTGGCATAATACCCTATTTAGATACTATTTGTTTTTAGCAATGGTTATTTTGTTAATACCGTAGAAATATGCAAAGAAGAAAAGTCAAAAGATTATAGAGTTGAGTTCACAGCATCACTTCTTTGTTCAACATGAGTTATACCTGAATCCCAGAAGAGCTGGAACCAAGCAAGGATCAGTTAGAGAAAGAGGGACTGTAGACTTTTACAACTATTATAACAAAAACAGAGAGACTATAATTTTGCAGTTATCTGATATTATAAAGATGCAACGTATGATGTCTAATTTAAAACAGAAAATTTTCTCAGGCTTGCAGATGATATGTGAGTGTTAATGTACCTGAGTTTTATTCCAGTTGTTTTCTTTTGGCTGATCAGTCTCCAATTATATCATCCATCCAGAATGATAATTATTGTAATACGAATTCTAAAAATATGAAAAAAACCCCACTCTCCACTATAACAATTCAAATGTATGGTTACAAATAAAAGTTTATTATTTAACCCTTTGCCTATTCATATGAAGTTTTACATTTTAGATTTGAGTGTGCTCCAAATAATCTTATCTGTTTCTCAGTCACTTCTTGTTGCATTTCTCAGAAATGAGGACATAAACAAGATTAGATTGCCAAGTATACATCTTTATTTGAACAAATTTGTTAAAAAAAGAAAGAAAGAAAGAAAAAAAAGAAAAGAAGAAGTCAAAGTCATTATTTTTTTTCTAATTAGAAAACTTGGAAAATTTAGAAAGTTCTAAGAGCAAATGAAAAATTAATAATTGTATAAATATCACATTTTGAGTTAGTTTAGTTTAATCTTTCAGTATATCACTTTTAATTATTACCTAGTATTACATCAATGTATGATCTTCAATTTTTTTATACCATTTCATTATTGGTAACCTATTTAAGAATTTACCTTTGTAATTATTCTATAGTGAATTTCAGAATAAAATAATTTCCTGGTAGTCCTTTGCTTAATTACTTAGCATTAATTCCTACAAATATTGGAATACTTTTATAACACAATGGTTAAGATTTGGGGTTTTGAAGTCAAACAGACTTGGCCTAAATATCAGGTCTAACCCAAAACCCTTCAAAACATAATATTATGGGAAATCTACTCATCCTTAACTTCTCCAAGTGTTGGTTTCACCTTATATAATATAGACAGAAAATATATTATACTTACCTAATGGGATTATTGAGAGGAAAATGAGTACACTCTTGTGTTTATATACATATCTCAGATTTCTTGGATACTTGTTTTCATGTATTGCTCTAACTATATGTAAAATCTTAATAAATACTGTGACTCTGTGAGGTAGTATAGTTAAGGCTATTAGATGTTGTTTAAGTAATCTTTATTTAAGAACAGGAACTTGGATAAATCCCAAGTTTATCACTTCATAAATCAAAGATTCCTCCATAAGGGCTGGGGATGTGACTTAGTATGATGAGCTCTTTCCTGGTATGTGTGAGGCTTTGGGTTCAATTCCAGCATAACAAACAAACCAACAAACAAACCTCCTTAAAGTTGTTCTACCCATTTGATGAATTATACAGTTTTCTTGTTTGAGTACATATTTCCAAGTCCCTGGTCATGGGGCTGTTGGGTAGGATTGCTAAATTTAGCCTTTTAAGAATAAGGACTGTGCTGGGCATGATAGCATCCTCTTCAGCCACTGGGGAGGCTGAGGCAAGAGGATCACGAGTTCAAAGACAGCCTTAGCAAGTTAGCGAGGTGAGACACTGTCTCTGAATAAATGAATAATATGGTTGGTGATGTGGCTCATTGGTGTGTGAACCACCACATGAAGTACCCCTGGGTTCAACCCCTTGTATCAAAAAACAAAAACAAAAACAAGGTCTGCTCACTGCTCCCTTAATTTTGAATTTCAGATATGCAGCAAATACTTGTTCAAGCATATCTTTTGCAGGGTCTGAGAAATATTTTTGTACTGAAAATTTTCAGTATGAACTTTAAGCTTATCTGAACATTATTTAGCCTGGTAACTCTGCTGTGGAGGTTCCATACTTTTACTATGGCACATAGACTCCAGCTGGAAGTGCCCAATGTCTTTAGAAAAGCACGTATGGCCCAGGTAAGCCATGGGGATGGTAATTCCACAGCCTTGCAGAGGGTGACAGGTTGCCTCAGTTCTTCCCTCTGTTCCATTTTCATAAGTCTTATGCAATTCCCATTTCATAAGTCTCAATTTCCTATTTTCAAATATGTGTGTATAAATATGTATATATATATTTTTTATATATTTCAGGTGTTCACACACACACACACACACATATATATATGTATATGTAAATATATATATATGACATCTGTTTGTAGTCCCTGATCTAGAACTCTCCCCTTTTTTCCTCATTATCCTATATATCTATACATTTCCTTACACATTTTCTTTAGAAATGATAGTAATTTTTCTCTTTAATTTCTCTACAGTGTCTTCATGTAGAGAATTATTATTTTCACATGAAGAATTTCAACTCTGTGTCGAGTTTGTTCCAAATAAACCTGTGTTCTTTTGGAATTCTCCCTGCTTTTTTCTTTTAGTCTTGCTGGGTGTGTTTCAGGCAGGCCTCTTGAACTGCTGAATGAGGAATCCCATTTTCCACTCTTTTCTTACATTTGGTGCTGAAAAGGTATATGAATATCTAAATTGCGACTCCATCCTTTGGATGAGGCAACTTTTCAATCTCAGTCCTGTGCTTTCTTCAGTTATGTGAAAGACAACAAAGAAAGAGATTGGTCATTTTCACCTTAGAAGCTATATTTCCGGCACCAAAAGAACAGCAATAGAACAACAACAAAAAATAACATTAAAAAAAAAAAAAAAACAACCAGGCAAACACACAATAATTTATCAATAAATCTTTCCATCACATCTTTGCGTTGCTCTGGGCTTTTTTAGCCCGTGTGTGTGTGTGTGTGTGTGTGTGTGTGTGTGTGTATGTGTGTGTGTGTTTCCCTTGAAACTTTCCACACAGGTAGGCTTTTAGGCACTGTCGTATAGATCCTCTGAGCAGCCCATAGAGATGAATACAAGCTCTGGGAAGACCAGAATCCTCTCCTGTTTATTTTTGGGTCCCCATAGTACGTCTTAAGCACTCAGTGCTGAATGGATTAATAACTTAATAAGGAGCACGGTCATCTGCAGAATCACGGAGGACAGCCTCTGGGAGAGAGGAGACTGAAAAGAAGAACAGGACAGACTAGAGAGAGAGGCAGAAAGGTGATAAACAGAATCTTGACAATTTCGCCTAAAGCCAACTCTACTTTCAAGTTTTAACAAGATTTTCTTTCACTGCCCAAATTCCTGGGATTCTATTTCTAATATTTTTGTTTTGTGTAAATAGTTTCCACTTGGGAGAGGGATGAAATTCACTTGAATAACAATGAAGAGGCTTTAACAGAAGATAGTGTGGCTCAGGCTTTACTCTGTAATTTATTTACCATCCCAAGGGATTGTCCTTATAAATTATTCCATATCTCTCCTCTGTCCTTTTTATAATGTAACTTTTGTCAAAAATACACAGTTTTATAAACTTCACTGATTTCCATCTCCATCAATTTATTTTTATAAATCCATAGCAGATGCACAGATTCTATCGAGGGCTATACAACAGGCATCTGCCAACCAGCACCGGCAACAGGTAATGCCCAGTCTCACAGAAATCACCTTTCATGGAGGTCACCAGACATGGACAGAAGGAAGGAAACATGATTTATTTGCCTTAGAATTAAACAGTTCAGAATCATTCCTGGAAAGAAGACTTCTCCTTTATCTAGGAAAAAATACCTTGTTGGGCTGGAGGCTGGGAGAGAGAGGCAGCCTCCCCTTACACAATTCTATTCAAGCACCTTCCAATGAGAGAAGTTAAGTTGCTCTGGATTGCAAATAAGGGGACTCAGATTGAGGCTGGGAAGTCGGACTGGAACTGCTTTCAAAGGACTAGAGGGAACTCCACCAAGTCCTAGACCTCATGCTCCAAGGAGACAGGGAGAAAAGCAGCATGGGACCATCATAGCTAAGGTTCTCTAGATCTTTACGCTTTTCTGTATGCTCTGAATGTATTGTTAATCTATTATCTTTCTAATGCTATTAGAAGGCTAATATTATCCCTAATCTGCAAATAATAAAGCAGAGTTTATGCAATTTAATAGCTCTAAATGGCATATTATGGATTCAAACCCAGTCTGACTCTGAAACTAGCTTTTAAACCACTATGTTTAATGGCTCTGAACCATCCACAGTAATCTTGAGGAGAACATAGATGCTGTACTGTGAATGCTAACTCCAGTTACTTTAATTTTAAGAGTATGTGTAATTCTAAAATTGAGGAGGACTTGAGACCAACTAGAGAGTATAAGTAACTGGTTATACACAGACATACTTAGTTTTGAGTATGAATTAAGTGGGAACCTAGAACATTCTGCAAGTCCTCTCCCAGTTTTAAAATGCAATTTTTGTGACACAAACACAAGGACATTCAATTGTTTATTGTTGTCTTTAATGTCAGCATGAGCTCAGAGCAGATTTTGTTTTATGATCTCTGTTGTCTTATTAGTGATCTGTCATTCCCGCTCTGAAAAAGGAACTGAAGGGGAAATTCAGGGTCCCTGGAAGACATTCAGTTGTAACAGGATGAATAATAGATGGGGATTTGAGAACTCTTAAGTTTATCTGGGCTTCCCCACCAATGTTTGACCAATGCTCGCAAAACCAGTTGCCTACTTGGTGCATTTTTTGGGAAGACCTACATGCATGCAAAATTCAGGAAGTTCAAATGTCCACAACCAAGCTCTTGTTCTCCAAGATTGTTTTTCCCCCCATTCCCTCTTCTACACAAAGTTCCATTTTCTAGCTAATCGCTCATATGGACAATCTTGAATCCTATTAACATGAGCTCCCTGTACTTCTTGAAAGTGTCACCTCCTCTCCATTCCTGCTCTCACTACTGTCACTCTGTGGGTGACTGCATGAGGCTCTTACTTGGACATGATTTCTGTAGGCTGGCCCTCTTTGTATCTGACCTCCATTCCATGCCACTATGCCACCCTCTTTCATTTACTAAAGTCACAGACAAGGCTGAAAGATCTCCAGTGGCTGCCATTGCCAAGTCTAGGCATTTTGACTTGATATCCCAAACCTTTCATGTTTGGGTTTTGCAGTGGGCTCCACTGTTCATGTTCCACATCCTGTCCTAAGATGCCATTGTGCTTCCTTTCCTAATGCTCTCTGCATTTACTTGTATACAGGCTTGAACTTGCCTCACAGCTTGGATGGGATCTTCCTTCTCTTCTTCTCCTGGTTAAATGCTCCAGTGTCCCTTCTTTCTATCTCTATAGAAGGGTGGAAATTTTACACTGGTGCCACTTTTTAAATAAGCGGTCTGGATTGTCGCCGCCTGCAGCAATTGCCGCTTGCAGCAACGATACCACGGGAGAAAACTCGGAGGCAGACTGGAAATGAAAAAGTTCTTTTATTCTTCTTTCTTCTAACTTCTCTCTCCGGCTCCAACAACCTCTCCAACTCCAACCACTCCAACTCCAACCCACCTCTAACTAACCTCACCCGGTTAAATACATTTTGCCTTAACAAGGACAAGTGCTTACAGCTTGAGCTTACAGGTGCGTCACACAGTGTTCACGGGCATAAAAAGATTCTTAGATAAATGCATGAATATCAGGTGAAAATACTTGAACACCTTTTATGGCTCTCAGTTAACCTCCATCTTAGCTATCCTCAATTAGGGCTCTTACACTGCATTTATTCTTTCCCCATGATAGGTGACAAACTTTTTAAGACCAGGGACCATATCCTCTTGATCTTTCAGCCTCACAGCATAATACAATGTCCCTGACCAGGTAAGTCCTCAATAAATTCTTGTGAACCATTAAACTGACCACAGATGAGCCCTTTACCCTCTCATGTAAAAATCATGCATCCAAATGCAAGAATTGCCATTTTAAAGCATTATTAGGTTCCAAATTGTTTACTGTACCCAAATGTTTACTCTTCATATAATGAGTTCAAAGACTTTGGAATCAGATTGACTTGATTAAAATACACCATCTGACACACATCAGCTAACTGACCTAGGAAAGTTACAAAAATAGAATTATATTATCCTTGCTTTTGAGTTGAGCATGGTGATATTTTCCTTTCAAGATTACATTAAGCATTCGGGATACATCTTATAAAGTAATGGCATAATGCCTAGTAGCTTTACTCTAAATTGGAAATGGTGCTAGGGAGGATGGTGGTGATGATGTGGATGGAGGTGGTGGGGATGATGGTGGTGATGATGTGGATGCAGATGAGGGGATGATGGTGATGATGATGTGGATGGAGGTGGTGGGGATGATGGTGGGGATGATGTGGGGATGATGATGGGGATGATGGTGTGGATGATGATGGGGATGATGGTGTGGATGATGGTGGGGATGATGGTGGGGATGACAGTATCAGTGACAGTGGTGGTAGTTATTAGGATTCCATCACTATGACAATATATCTGATAATAATCAACTTAAAGGAGTAAAAGTTCATTTTAGTTCACAGGTTGAGAAGTTTTAGTCCATGGTCAGTTGGCCCTGTTTCTTTGGCCCTGTTCCGGTACATTATGACAGAGAGCCCATGGTGGAAGATACCTGTCTACCTCATGGTGGCCAGGAGGGAGAGAGAGAAAAAGACAAAGACACGGTAGGGGGTCCCAACATCCCCTGGGAGAACAGTGACCTAACTTCCTTGCACTAGGCCCCACATCCTGAAGGTTCCAGCACCTCCTGATGAGGTCATAGGCTAGCAACCAAGCCTGGGCATGTAGACCTTGGAGGACATTTAATATCCACATCATAACACTATGCCCTTCCTACCTCTGTGTCCATAGCCCTTCCTACCTCTGTGTCCTTGCACGCAGATTTATCTCTCTTAAGGAAAACCATTCCAAGGGCTGTAACTCCATCCTCCCTTATCTAGCTAAGTCCTATTCTTCAATCTTTAGGTTTCAATTTGACGTTACTTCTTGGGAAGCAGCCTCTCATTTCTCCAATGAAATGAAGTCCTCCTATTATAGTCTTTCTTGGCAAGCTCTCTGTTTTTGTTTTGTTTTGTTTTGTTTTTTTCATTTTTTCTTTTCCTCCCTAGCACAAATGCACGTGATTTGTTATTTGCAAATGCCATTATAAAATATCCCCAACCTGATGGTAATCCAGTGTGTTTACCTTTACTTCTGTACCCCCACCATCTAGTGCTGTGTCTGGCATAATTCCAGTCCCTCAATAAATATCAATTGAACGAGTAAAATGAGGGTAAGTAGCACAATCACTCCCTAACAGAAATGGTGCTGAAAGGATGATTTCTTTGGCTTCATTCAAACAGTTGAAATAAGTGGCTGTTTTGCCTGCAATTTAAGAGCATCCCCAATAAGAGAGAAATGTTAGATAAAAGATGGCCAATTTGGTAAAATAGATGAAACTACATACATGACTGATGGTATGTTGTTTAAAAAAAAAGAGAGAGAGAGAAAGGAAGGAAGAAGAAAGGGAAATAGTAAGAAAGGAAAATGTTGGTGGAGGAATGCAGAAAATTTAAGAGGTTCCCCTGATTGCTGCTCCTGTTGGCCTCCTTGGGAAGGAGGAAGGGGCTCTAGATAATGAGACTGACTGAGTGACAGAGGGGCATTCCTGAGCATCGATGAATGCCTCCATGTTTTCCTGTCTCAAGCCACAGTCGCTGTGCAGGACAAGAAAGGCCCATAAAGATGACATGTTTGCTTGGCGGCTCCCTGTTGGGGCTCCACTGTATTACCTGGATCTAATTATCTCATCTCCAGTTGACAGAGGGGTTTCCATGGAACCTCTCCATCACTCCTGCCTCAACCCAGCTTCCAGGGGGCTGTCTAATAGCTTGATATATTTTTGGATCCCCTGCTCATTGGATGAACAAGCTGAAGCAAATCATGTATTGACCTCAAAGCATTTATAAACTGTAGAACATTATATTCTCATCAGAGCCATAGGGGCAGTAAACTATAGTTTCTCTGCTGTGAAACATGGTTTTGGTTATGCACTGTGTTACCGGGGTTGTACCTAAACAATAATACATCATTTGTGGCACATGTCGCCTTCTTTATTGAAAGGCAAAACAAAGAGTTGAGGACAAAAATCATTACTTCTTTAGCAATTTTTCACAAAATGCTTTTCTTTTGTACTTGACACACAGATGGGACATTGTACTACGAGGGAAATGATGTATGGCAGCGTGACAAATTTCATTTCCTTTCTAAAACCAGAATCAGAAGGATGCACAAATTTGGGAAAGTTGGGTTTCTTAGGGGAAAAAAAATTAAAAAGAATAAAATATGCTTTAGAAAGGAGGAGACCTTCTAAAGTGACTCTAGTGGGTCTCGCCAAGAAAGTATTTGTGTGCTTTAATTGACTTGTCAGGTATTGATCAAAGTGCTTAAATGAGAATATTCATAACAATAAACCAGTTCATGTAGAGCTTTTGTGTCCTCTTGAAAATTATCAGCTGTGACTGAGGCTGGAATTAGCAAATGTGATGCAGCTCTGGAAGAACTGGAGGATGAGGGTCGAGGTGGAATCAGCTCCTCTGGGCCTAGGAAAGTGTGTGCATGAACTTTCTATGAGTTGGGAGGAATAATTCAACTGTTTTGGATTCTTGCTCCTTCATTCTCCATTCTTTCTCTTTGTCTTTGGCCCCATTATCAAAAGCAAACTTTCTCAAAGCTGATGCAGCCACTACTAAAAGACTCAACTTTGTTTTCTAGCACCCCAGCCCCCAGCAGGGTCCTTTTTCCTTAGACTGTGAATTTTTAAAAATCATTCATAGCTATGACGATTTATAACATCTCTCATCCAGATTATATACTTTATTACATACTTGCATTTCATCAGGATTTCTTGTTTCTTTCCTCATCATTTCCCATTTTGGGCTAGGCATTTTTTTTTTTGGGGGGGGGATTAAATGAAAGGTTTAAATATGCTGAAGAAATAATGGGTTAAACTTAGTTAGATTTAGTGAAATAGCTTGAATATGAGACTTGTCAGGGCCTTTAGTGGGTGTAAGTACACTGGGATTCTCCAAATAGAAGTTTCTTAAATATCCCTGATGGGGATGTCTCAATTCATGAGACTTAAGTTTCAAAGAACAAATTTGGGTTATACTTCCTAACTCAGGAGAAATAATATAAGGTAATTAGCAGTCCTGGAGGTGTGATGACATACAAACTGCAGCAGAAGAGACATTTCATGACTTTAAAAATGCTACCATATATGTGGCTATTTACTGTGCTCACAGAGTTCTGCATTTATGAAGGAAAGATTGTCAATACTGAGAAATGCAGGTTACATGTCAGAGAAGTTTATATTTACACCCAGGGATTTCACAGGACTAGAAAATATTCCCTGGGTAATGTTGCATTTGCAAAAACAAAACAATCAAGTTGGCATCATTTGTCTAGTTTTATATGCATAATCCTTAAGCTACTGTGACTTTCTTTTTGTCTTCAAATTTGTCATCAGTTACTTGGCTTATAAAAAACTCAGCAAACTTTCTAAGCAACAATATCAATACAGGGTGACTGGGTGTGTTTCTTCCTATCTTCAAGACGTTTCTGCAAATGGCAGGGCCAGCCATCATCTCAGCCTAACTATTTTGGAGTCATCATGTACATTTTTGAGATTTCTGAGGAAAGCATAGGACTTCATTTCCTTAAGCATCACATAGGCAGATACAATCTAAAATTTCTCCTATAGTGTCAAGGGCTTCTTAAATCGTCTGAAGCCCACCAGAGGTGTAAAGGGTGATCGGTGGATCCTGGGGTCAGTAACTAACTTCCCCAGCAGCCTCTACCATTACATTCTGTGACTCTAAGATGGACTCTCCTCTCCTTTACGAGGGTCCACATTCTTCCTGTCCAGGTGTCTTTCTCTTTGTAGATTCTCTCAACAGCAGACCTGCCTCTCTGTCTATAATAGTTCCGTTACAATGACTGGTTAAAACTTCAAAGGAGACTCCATTAGTCTTTCCAATAGAAATTATAGCCATGGTTTTCCTGTTATATAAAGTTGTTATTTGCCATTTCATCTGAGTAGTTAATGTTCAAAGTTGGAGACTGACCCGCAGAAGTCATAAACAATGAAAATGTTTTGCAAGAGTTGCTATGGGCCAACTGTTTTCCTGAACTGTCAAAAGTGCATGAAATCAACTATGCATGTTACAAAACACAAGTCACAGCTCTATTTGTGATGTAACAAACAAAATTGTAAATATTTCATCAAAATTGAAATGACAAGCTGCTATAACCACATAGAATCATCTGGGTCTTGTTCTTCCTGTTTTTTTTTTCAATGCATTTTATTTTTTGAAGTAGTTTTAGATGCACAGCAGATTGAAAGGGAAGTACAGAGAGTTCCCATATACTATGTGCTCCCAAATATACAAAACCTCCTCCACTATAAAATCATGCATTAAAAAGGTAGATTAGGTACAATTAATGAACCTACACTGGCAGTTAATTGTGACCCAGAGTTCATGGTTTATCTTAAGGTTCATTCTTGTTGTTGTACATTGTATGGATCTAGACAAATATAAAATGATAAGTGTCCACTATAGTGCCTTATGAATTCATCTTCCCCTCCCACCAGCCCCTGGCAATCACTGATCTTCACACTGTGCCCATAGATTTCCACTATAGGACCTCCTGGAAAATGCAAAATTATGGAGACAGTATCAATATCAGAACATATCCTTTCTGATTAACTTATTCCTCTTACTAATGTGCATTTGAATTTCCTCCATATGTCTTCATGGATTGATAGCTTATTTCTGTCAGCAATGAATGACATTCCATTAATTCATTCACTTGTCTTGTACCACAGATAAATAAATTATCTGTTCACCTACTGAAGCACCAGGTGACTTGACTTCCAAGTTTGGGCAAAATTATGATGGAAGCCGCTATAAACATACCTGTGCAGCTGTGTGTGGACATCTTCCCAATTTGTTTGGGTATGTGCCAAAGAATGTGATTTCTGCATCATCTAGTGAGGGTATATTTAGTTTTTAATAAATTATCCAACTGTCTTTCAAGGTGGCGGTGTCATTTGTCATCCCTACTAGTGAAAGAGAGGTCCCATTTCTCCTGCCCCTGCTGGTGTTTGGTATTGTCTGTGTTTTAAATTTTGGCCCTTTCACAGGCATGCAGTGGTATCTCCATATTGTTTTAATTTGCCATTTCCTGCAATTAACTGTTTTAATTATACTTTCATATGAGGACATATGCTATTGAGTGTCTTTTCATATGCCTACTTGCCCTGTCCATCTTCTCTGGTGAGATATCTGTTGAGGTCTTTCACTAATCTTTAGTGGGTCGTTCATTTTCTAATTGTTGAATGTTAAAAGTGCTTTTTTGTGAATAAAGTCCTTTATCAAATATGTCTTTTATCAAGATTTTCTTCCAGTCTGTGCTAGTCCTCTCATTTTCTTGACTCTGCTAACAGTTCATCACGCCACATTTACGACGTTAGAGTATTTTAGTGATGTTTTTGCATTTCTTGATGGAGTTTGAGATACAGAGAACGTTAATTTTATTTTGGTCTTTTGATATTGTTTTTAAAAGAAAGACATATTTCTGTGAATGAAAACCAAAAGCATAGTGGTTCACATTATTTGCAAAGTGTTTCATGGGGGGAAAAAAAAACTAAAAAATGAAATAATCTGAAGTCTATACCACAAGTAGTATAAGGGGACTATGTTTCTTCCCTGATGAAAAATGTGTGTGTGTCTACATGTGTGTATGTCTGTGTGTAAACATATTTATGTAATCTACAGGGCCCTTTGAAATATAGCTCTGCTCTGCACATCACCACCAGACCCTTTTGAAGGGGCTAGAATCTTTGAAGTCTTCCTTGAAATGTGAGATGGTGTTCCCAAGAATACAACTTATCAATTTTTTTGTCCTTTTTTTTTTTTGCTTTTGGACCAAAATTACACGTCAACTTCCCTTTTTTCATTTTAAAATAAAATAACTGAGGTAGAGTTGAGTCAAATAAAAAGGATCATGGTAGAACTTTGTGGATCACATCTTTTTTTCATATTCCAGGTAGATAACCTTGATAGAATGAAGTTCTTTAACTTTAAGATTTGCCCCAAGTAGCCATCCTGGCAGTGATTTCTGCATTTACTATTTGCAATAAGGATTTCTTCCATTGAACAAATCTCCTGCATGTGGTTTGATTTAGTCATACACAGAAAGAATGAGAATCACCATCATCAGATACTGAATGTTAGAACGTAATGACCTTTGTATGGATAATTCAAGGTCAAATCTCATCTAGGCAAACTCTAAACTGGAAGTTAGGGCATCTCTGTAGCTCAAACCAACAATAGCAGCACATAATACAGCATAGGTTCCTCTCTGATCTGTGTTCAAAAGAACATTTCTAGGTGAGAGGCAGATGGTTCAGGTGTGGGTATAGCCAAGGTATTATTGTGTAGTCACTTTTCTCTGGCTGCTACAGGGATTCAATTTCCAGATGTCCAAAACTTGCCTTGCATGTCCATTTATCATGGTGTCTTGAACCTGTGAGGTGAGATACCCTGGTTCCTCTTCTCATCAAAGCTTTCAAGCTTGCAGCAGCATAAGTAGAAATGTGTTGTTTTCTTGGCTCAGTCAGTTGGAAATGCCTCTAGCATCTGAGTAGTCAATTGTGGTCCAAACTGCCTCTATTTAATTCCTATATGAAGGTGCCTATCAAGTCACTGGAGCTGTGTGTGTGTGTGTGTGTGTGTGTGTGTGTGTGTGTGTGTGTGTTTCTCCTTCAAGGTCTGAACTCCACTTTCAACTTTGCCACATTTATTCTGGGTCCCAACATTTTTGTGTTGGTATGTTGTCATTGATTAAAATGGAAGAAATATGCCAATTAAGAGTATATTTAGAGATGACTCTTAAAAAATGCATTCAGGGCTATTTTTGCCACAGTGAAACTGGTCATATTTATTATAAAATAAATGCAAATGCTAAGAGGCCTAGCCAGGAAACATATGCCATTTGCACAAAATAAAAAATGTTTCTCTCTCTCTCTCTCTTTTTTTTTTTAATATGAAGATGTGAACCTTTCTTGCCTTATTCATGGTCCAGCTAGTGAGCTGTTCATGATTCAGTTGAGATAAAATGCATGCTTATTATTCCTTTATATATCAGTTAATAAAAAATTAAACCCATTAAGAATATAGCATTTAGACAAGGAAGAATATTTTTTTAATGTCACACTCAAAACCACATTTCTTTTAATCAACATCTGCTCCATGTTAAGTTGCCTATAAAATCTCCTGCCCTGTTGACAGTGGAAGATGAAAACAAACAAACAGGAAAACTACAAAAGACATGGTATTAACATCAAAGTGGAATAGCCCTGCTCTTTCTTTGGCATTTGAAAAACATCTTTATTTTGACCCTAAACAATTGGATTTTCTTCCCTCCAATCTTGATTTGGGAACACCGGATTAAGAAGACTTGCATGTGAACTGAAACATGAGGAAAGGGGAACGAAGAAAGAGCCAGGAACTGTTTGAACAAATTAAATCATTTGCGATTGTAAAACCTCTTTTATTGTTTGGGACAATCTGAAAACAGCACCACAAATGTTTGCAGATGAAACTCATGTTCTGTGGCCGTGATGGCAGATACCTTTTGGACCTGTGGCCAACTGATCTCAACTGTAGTTAAGTGACTGCAGCAAAATAGTTTAAAGGTTGGAAATGATGAAGAATGGGAAAGCTCTTGAATCTTTTGTGGATATTGGATTTGGGAAACATATATATATTTAAATTGAGGGTAGTGACTAATACTGTCTTAATACTTATGATTAGTTCTGAGTCTATACTTAAAAAAATAAAAGTAATATATGGACTATCTCACCTTAGAGCATTACTGATTGCAGATATGTCCATTCTGCAGGGAATATGTCTATTATAAAAATTGTATCTATTAATGGCTTGTGTCAGGCAGTCTGCTACACATTTGTTTACATTAACTTAACTGCATCTACGATTAACCAGGTAGGATAATGTGTACTGGGGGTACCAAGATTAACAAATCCCAGTTTCTGAACTTTTAGAGCTTATGGGAGAAAATAAACTAACCACCATCTCTAACAACATACCATACACACACACTCATACACACACACACACACACACACTCGCGTGCACTCACACACAAAATAGATTGCCATATGGGGTAAGAGGAGGTATAGAGAATGTCCTTCCCCGCAAGCATGATGTTTCTCTGAAGGCAGTACATATATGAAAGATTCATATATAAGATATAAGACAGAATAAATCACTCACTAAAGACACCAAAATGAAATGGAAAGTTGGGATTTTTTTTTTCTTCTTTAAAAAATAAACACTTTGAAAATGTTTCATTTTATTTATTAATAACTTTGTAGCTCAATCTACACCAATGGGATCTCACCCAACTGTGAATATTTACAGAGCACTTGCTATAAGTAAGCACCTTTATTGGTTAATTCCAAATTTGCTGTTCTCACCATTGTGAAATGCTCTGACAATTCTTCCTCTCTCCTTTTCAATTTCTTCAAGATCACTTTTATAAATACCTCTGTAGATTACCACCAGGAAGGCTACAGCAAACTCAGATGTTTTGCATCTTTTGTTGTTGTCATTGTTCAAAGAAATCCAGGAAAGCTTCTTGGAGGAAGGCTGCAGGTATTCAGTAAAAATCGGGGCACGGAGACAGATTTTAAAGTTCCTCTTATAAGGCCTTTTCTCCTATCATTCATTCTTCTCCCTTCTGTCCTCTCTTCTCTTTTCCTTTCCTTCTCCTCCATCTCCTCCCTCCCCTCCCTTCCTCTTCCTTCCTTTCTCCTTCCCTCCCTCCTTCTCTCCCTTCCTCCTTCTCACCCCCCCTCTTTCTTTCTCTCTTTCTCTTTCTCTTTCTTTCTTTTTTTCTTTCTTTCTTTCTTTATTAATTATCTTCTTTCTCTTTCTGAAATCTTACCTATCTACATGTCTCTGGATTTTCTATTACAACCATGGATTTAAGAGAACGCCCCAGAAAGATACCTTTTGAGGGATAGGGGCTGTGATCAGGAAGGACAGAGAGAAGGACTCAGGACTGCTCTGCTGAATAGAAGAGGTGGCACGGTGGGTGACTAGCAGGTCAAAGGTGTCTGTGCTGTTTGATTTACACATTTCTTGGATTTCACCCTTGACCGCCTCTCTAGTGAACCCATTACATAATTAAATTAATTCACGCTTACTGATGTTCGTGTTCTGCAGTGAAGAGCCAGCACGTAGCAAGTTGGGAGTATTATGGGAAGGAATGGTAGCTGAGGAGGAGGAAGGAGGGGAAGTTTCACAGACCCTTAACAATCCCTGGTATGGGACCTATAAAAGTCACCCACTCAGAGCGATGGCTGTAACTGAACCAACTTCACCAATCCTTTTGGATTTTCCAGCTACTCTTTAAAATCACTGACCTTGAAGTTTATTGACTTCAGGGTGCACTGGAGTCATGCTTCAGTAGCCACATTGGTGTTGCTCAGGGAGGCTGATTCTGAGGAGCTGCCCAGCCACACAAAAAGATGCTTCTTTGTGAGGTGTTTATTTTCTTTTATTTCAAAGGGTTCTTTTGCATGTGTGGGTCCAAGTTTGAAAACATAAGAGATTATTTTACTCTTGGGTCTTTTTTGGCCATAAAAGGAGAGCAATATACTCCTGTTAAGACTGTTTACATATATATATATGTGTGTGTGTGTGTGTGTATGTGTGTAATATGCCATAAATATTATATATACATATATAATATACTATGCTAAATGTGAAGAATATCAAATCTGTGTTAGTCCTTTGTTTCTTCATATATATATATATATATATATATGAAACCATCATCACTAACTATATATATATACACACATACATATATATAAAATATATACATTATCTATAATATATATTATATATAGGATATATATATTATATATACATATCTATTTATGTAAAATATATGTATATTTTAATATATATTAAAATATTTTCATATATAATATATATTTTATATATATATATATATATGAATATATATATATATATATATATATATATATCCCAGATATTCTTAAATTTGTTCAGGTTATGTAATTCCTAATTCATTACTAAAGATTCAAGACTAGTTAAAATCAGCATGAATAACAAAAATCCCCTGGTGATATACAACAAACCACATAAACACTTATTTCCCACTCACAAAGTCAATTTAACCTTTAAAAAATTGTATTTCTCTTCATTTATTTCTCCCTTATGCCTGTTTGGATTTCTACCTTTTCTCTTTATATCTATTATTACTTCTGTTTTCCTTTGTTCTCATTAAGTAAACAACAACTACGTGGTAATCAAAGAAATCATGATATCCAATCCTAGCAATGCAGTCCACATTAAGAAGATATAAATAATAGTCTTTTTTGTTTGGTTTGGTTTTACAGGAGAATATAAGAAGTTAAAATGGTAAACTGTTTCCTTATATGAAAAGTATATGGTGAGACAGACTGTGGATTGTGTTCCAAGAAATCTTTCTCTTCTCTGTGTGTGTTGCATGTATGTGAGAGAGATATGTTGATAAGCCTGTGCAAGATTATAGCATTCAATGGGTAAGAATACTCAAGAGGTTTTCCCACTTAATGGTACTAGAATAAGCCCCTCTCCAAGGTAATCCATTTTCCTTCATGCTATTTAAAAATAAAACAGAGTGCATTTTTAAATTATGTACATGAAGGCAATATTCAGCAGGCTGCTTAACATTCAGAGGAGATTTCTGTGATCCACCCTGTCATTGCCATTCCTGCCTCAGCTCTGCGGTACGAGAAAACACTGTTATTTACCCTGGGACACAGGTGACTGAACTTATAAAAATCACTACAAGACAAGATGTATTGAGGCCTGGCATGGAATGACAAATTCTGGTGAGGTTCACCAAGAAGAGACATATTGATTCTTAAATGATTAATAAGGAGAATATAATTGTATTTCATTAAGATGGATGGGATTTCATTTAGTCTGTCTTCTCCCTTTCCAGTTCAGATGCGAGAGGAAATCGAGTCATCACAATGGCACCTCGTGTTAGCCTGCCATGGCAACAAGCCCACTGATGGAGTAGGAGAACTTTCAGATGCACTCGCTGGTCTTTAACAGGCTGCTGAGAGCATGGATAAGACAGCTGAGGGAGTGGCTGGGTTACTGGATATTCAGGAAACAAATGGAAATTCACAGTACAATCTCACCTTGTTTTTTTTTTTTTTTTAATATTTTTTTAGTTGTAGTTGGACATGAAACCTTTATTTTATTTATTAATTTTTATGTGGTACCTAGGATAGAACCCAGCACCTTGCACATCCTAGGTGAGCACTCTATAGAACTTAGCCCTGATACAATTCTGACATTGGGGTCTAAAAGGATACCTGTTTCGTTCATTTGGTTACAAATATTGAGGGAGGAGGGGCTCAAGTTTGGGGAACCCCAGAGCATTTTGCACTAGGAATTTTCACTTGCCAAATAATAATAGATAAGAGTTGCTGAGTATTTATGACTTTTTGCATGATTTCTTATTTTTCAAAAGAAACGTCAGCACTAGATACTGTTAATATCAGCTGAGGTTCTCTGTTACATTGATTTTCAAAGGTCAATTTCAGCTTTGAACTCATTATACCATGTGATTCTCCTCTTATCCATGGCGTATGTTTCAAAATTATACCCTGTGAGTCTCCCTTTATCATGTTCCAAGATTTCCAGTGGATTCCTGAAACCCTCGATACTAGCAAACTTAATATACACTATTTTTTTTCTGTACATTCATACCCGTGGTAAATAACTTACAAAGCAAGAGATTAACAATAACTAATAATAAAATGAAAGTGTGTTAGTCAACTTTCTGAGACTGTGACAAAACACCTGTGAAATAAATTTTAAAGGGAGACAGGTTTATTTGGTTCACAGTTTCAGAGGTTTTAGTTCATGTTTGCTTGGCCTTGTTGGTTTGGGCCTGTGGCAACCCAGTACATCATTGTGGGAGTACATGGTAGAGGAGTTTCCTTCATCTCATGGTGGTTGAGAAGCAAAAAGAAAGGGACTGGTATTCCAATATCCCCTTCAAAGGCCTGCCCCCAAAGACTTAACTGCCTTTCAGTAAGCCCCACCTCTTAAAGATTCCAAAACCTCCCAATAGCACCAAACTAAGAACCAAGCCTTCAACAAATGGGACTTTGGGGGGCATTCAGTGTCCAAACTATAGCAAATTATAACAATAATTATAACAATACATTATAACAATACATTATAACAATACAATAAAATAAAAGTCACATAAAACTTGCACATTTTTTATTTCTGGAATTTCCCATTTAATATTTTGGGACCACGGTTGACTCAGAAAGCAAAACTGTGGGTCAGGGAGTACTACTGTACTCCGTTGTTTTAAGTACTGTACTCCGTTATTTTAAGCTTATCTGTGGTTTTCTCTGAAGGCCATTCTGTATATAGGGATAGAGCAGTCTGAGGGCAGCGCTGCTGTAGTTAAGTGTGAGGACTTTGGAGCCAGAGTCTCTGGCCACCTCCTCTTAAGCGCTACACAACCGAACAAGTTACTAAGACCTGTGCCTCCATTTTCCCACCTGTACCGTGGGGTGAGGTGAAGCTGGAATAAATGCCCAGACGCAGAGTGCTGAGAACTCCATCTCAGAGCATGGCACCTGGGAAGCACATGAGAAATAAGAACACACATCTGGGCCTAAATTCGGTTCTGCTGTGGTGGCGGACACCCAAAAACACAAACTCTCCCTGCCAGGACCTTCCAAGCCTAGCTTCCCCTGCTCCAAGAGAGTTCTTAGGCCAAGTCGAATGTTAGCACACTGGGAAACACATCCTGTCCATCGTAGATGGACGGTGAGAATATTTGTTGATTGACTTGCCTATTGCTTAACTCTTGTAAGACCTTTTTTTTTTTTTTTTTTTTTTTTTTTTTTATCATCTGTGGCAGTCAAAAATAGTGACCAATTCGCAGCCTGTCATGATGGTTAAGATGAGATGGAGCATGTGGATGGCTCAGCTCAATGCCTTGGACCCCCACAGATGTCAGCAGTGTTGTTATTATGAAGGCAACGCAATGACACCAAGAGCAGAAAAATAGAAAAACCTGCCTAATCAAAAATTCTATTTGATAAGGCAGTCATGACATATAGCATTGTTGGTTTCCAATTTTCAAAGAATCAGCATAAAATAAAATATACTCAGTGACACAACCAAGCTATAGTATATCACATATTATAGCAATTAGATACTTATAATAATTAGATATAACATCCAGTGGGTCAATTTATAGCAGAAACATGGCTTTTCAGGTCCCCTCAAAGTACAGGGCAATAATAAATATAGAGATTATTTTTTAATCAGAAATAGTACTATGAGCCGGGTGCAGTGGTGCACACCTGTAATCCCAGCACTTTGCGAGGCTGAGGCAGGAGGATTGCGAGTTCAAAGCCAGCCTCAGCAATGGCGAGGCACTTAGCAATTCAGTAAGACCCTGTCTCTAAATAAAAAAATACAAAAAAGGGCTGGGGATGTGACCCAGTGGGTCAAGTGCCCCTGAGTTCAATCCCCGGTACCACAAAAAAAAAAAAAAACAAACAAACAAAAAAAGAAATAGTACTATGATTATTTTTAAGTATCATAAAATAATTTTAAATGAAACAAAAAGAATAAGGTGGTCTTTTTCTAAGAGGGAAACTGAAGTGGGGAAGAGAAATGATTCTAGTTAATGTTGACATCTGATGTCCATGTCCCTTTCTGATCCCAAGGCTACTTCTGATATGTGCTTTGAATGTCACCCTATTCAGGGGTAGGATGAGGTGGACCACTGGAGATATGATTCTGACTTTTGCTTTACTTGCAAATCCCTCTTGCTGAGCCACTGGGATGGTGGAGAAGGAAGATGTAGAGGAGTTTGTCCTTCTAAGATGCACACAGGGATGAATGGAAGAAGGTGCTTGTTGGCACACACCAGGGACTCTTAGCAGCCACGTGGTGAGACAGCCCTGCAGGTGTCTTAAGGAGTTCAGAGCAGCCACCTGTGGGCGTGGCCTCCTGGAGGAAGTGAGAAACCTGAAGTGTTTATCAAAGAATAAAGGATGCATCTGTGTCCAACTGTCTGGAAAAACGAAGATAAAAGAAGTTCAACGATTAGCTCCCAGTGCCTATGTTTTGGAAGAAGCATTCACCTGTCAAGCTGGATGAAGCCAATCAGGAAGGGAAGTTCATACCAGCATGAAAACCAGACCCATTTGGACAGCAGAATGGGACCCGTCCCAAACTTCAGGGCACATTTATATTAAGCAACAGAGTGCACTTTCTAATCAAAATAAAATAAAGCCTAAATGGCACTGGAGTCTCCTTAGATTTAAAATGGTTCCTGTAAAGCAACATTTTGATGATTTAAATGGAAATGAATCAGAACATATAGATTAAATTTCCTTGAAAAACACATTGGCTTTTGTATATTTTTTATTAAATTTTCATTTCCAATATCCTGAAGTAGGCTCCAGAAAAAATTAAAAAGGAAGGAAGGATAACGAAAACATGTATTCAGCTCTGAGCATGATGTTGTTTTATAATATTTTCAGTAAATAAAATGAATTGAAAAATATTTAAGCTGGTATGAGTGTATGGTATGAAATATATACAGAGGATTTTTTCTTTGAAAACAAGATGGGTTTGTACTAAAGCAGCCAAAAAAATAGCTAAAATTTTAAAAATCTTATATATTATTTTAAAAACATAAATGGCCTTTTTTATATAAGAAACATGCTTTCAAGAGATTCCCTTATATGAGGCATGTTTTGTATACTATCTGCATGATAGATTGAGATATGATTTCATTTCAAATCCAGGTTTTAAGGAGGGTGAAGCAGATATAGAAATGCTTATTAGAGGAATTTCCTAATAAAATAATAATCACAGAGAATAGCGATCAGTGGGAGGACAGAGGAGAGGGAAGGTGAAGATACTGAGAAAGAAGATTGAACAAATTTTGTTACATGCAAGTGCAAATATGGAATAATGAACCTAATTATTACATATAAAGCATCAATAAAAAATAATCATTCAAAGGGCCTGAAAAAGAGAGGTTGATGAAAAAATATCATCTTGCAATAGAATCATCAGTAGCAACAAAAATATTAACTAGCTTAAGGTCTGCCATGAACTCTGTCAAATTATCTTCCCAATGACCATGTTGTGGTATCTACTATTATCTCAGTTTTACGGAGGTGGAAACCTAGGTTTATGCAGATAAAGTAATTGGCCCCAATGTTTCACATAGCAAGGAGTACACTAATTCCACCTCTGGCCTCACCCACCGCCCTGCCCTGCATCCGTCTCCGGATGCAGTTCTTTCATGGGGAAAGAGTGAAGGTCCTGCTGATTTATTCAGACAGGGGATATCCAAAAGAGATTGTTGAGGCCTGCATGTATGAAAATAAATTTTATTTGCCCTACAATTTGTGACTAGTTTGCCTGAGTATAGAATTCGGGTCTGAAACTCGTCTCCTACAGAATTTTCCAAGTGTGTGTTTCATTGGTTTCTACCTTCTGTAATGTCATTGAGAGAATTCCATGTCCACTCTCATTTCTCATTCTTTTTGTGTGACTTCTTATTTTTTCCCTCCCTGGAAGATTTTGTTATTTCATTTGACCCCAGTGCTACCACAATTTCATGGTAATTTATAAAATGATTGATCCTTTTGAATCTTTTGTATTGGACCCTGAAAAGTCATGCCATTAACTCTAAAAAATATTTAATTATTTTGCTTTGGTTCTCCCCCCTCTATTTTGTTCTCTTCTATATATATGTTTGGAAGCTCAATATGGGTGGGTGGGGGTGGGGTTGGTGTAGATTTCCTGAGCTCTAATATTCTTAATCTCTTATTCTCCTGTTTTCCATGTTTCTTTTTTTCTTTTCTTTTTAAATCTACTTCATGGAAATTCTTTATCCTATACTTCTCACTGATTTTTTTCTTTTCATTAATTTCATGTAAACATTAAAATTTCTGGTAACTACTTCGTATTTCCTCATTGATCTTTTTTAACAGCATTCTGTTCTTGGTTCCTGGTTGCTATACCTTTTGGAATCTTTCTAAAGAATGAATTACAGCTATTTAGCAGGAGATTTCCTCTACTTGCACTGTTTCCTTCAAAATATTGTTTCACTGGTTTTCCTGTTTGTATTAGTCTCTGTCTTTTCTGTTAATAGTTTCTCTCTAATAATTGTTAAATTTCATTTCTATTAGTATCATTGTTATTTTAATATCCTTTAAAATGAGGATCAGCAGAACTCCCATGTAGGTTAACACTTCAAATAGCAATGATCAATTTAAATACTAGTTAATGCTAATCTTTTAGCTTTTCAGATCAGCAACCATATCCTACTCAAGTTTGTGTTCTATCACCATGTATGCACACAATTGCTAAGTGAACAGTTGAAATTTATCTCCTGACTCATATTTCAATACTTTTCCTTGATAACTGAGTGATTTTTTTGCAAAGAACTTAGTCCTTTCTTTGTCATACTAATTCCACTGAGAAAGGCTGCAGAACAACAGGCTTGAAACAGTTCAATAACTTAAAGGCCCACATTTCTAGAACATTTTAGGAGTTATAATAATCTTTTCCACAATAAGACCTTTCCTGGTTACCTGGGGTTAAAAAATGTTGCTGCCTGAAGTGATTGCCGCTTGGAGCAACGACGCCGCGGGAATAAGTTCAGAGGCAGACTGGAAAGGAACAGGCTCTTTATTCCACTAGCTTCTCTCTCCGGTTCCAACAATAACTCCAACACTCACCACGCTCCTCCAACCACCCACAATGGCGCCGACCCACCTCACAATGTCCTGGGCCAAGTCTGCGAGACCATAGAAGGTAGTAATACTTGAACATCTTTATGGCTCACAGCTAACCGCAATCTTAGTTATCTCCTTAATTAGGGCTCCTACAAGAAAAGCCCACAGTGATCAGCTCCTAGGGTTTATTTTACTGTTGCTATAAGAAATGATAATGGTCCCTCTTATCTACAGTTTCTGTCTCCAAGGTTCAGTTACCCATGACCAATTAAGGTTGGAAGATATTAAACAAAAAATTCCAGAAACAAATATTTCATGAGTTTTTAATAAGTGTTAATATAACTAATATTGTAATAACATTTTATCATTAGATAATTGTTAAGTTAATTTTATCATAGATACTTACGTATCAGAAAAAGTAATCTATATTAGGGTTGATGTTATCTGTGGTTTCAGGCATCTGTTGGGGTCTGGGGATGTAAGCCCTGTGGATAAAGGCTGCAACTGTATTGACATTATGAATTTTCATTATCCTTGGGCTTTTGACAATTTTTCTAATGCATGTATATAAGTGAATAGCCATACTATCTTTATGTATGAACATGAAAAATAGATAATGCTATACTCAAAATAGCAAATGTTAAATCTTCTGAGAGATACTTTGGCTAAACATGCAGGTGAAAAGAACAGGTAAACCATGTGATGTGCCTTTGAAGGAAGAGTTTCAAAATAGTTCTTTTTTAAAAAATCATCTCTCAATCTTGTTTCAAGATGGAACTTGTTTACTTTTACAAATATTTGTAAAATGCTCCAATTACCAGGAACATGATGCTTTATCTTGATGAGAGACCCAGTTTTCAACTAAGAACAGTAAAAAATCTCCAAAAATGCATCAGCTGGTAAGAAGTGGGATTTTTATCTCCCTTCTATCTCATAACGATGGTAATAAAGTACGATCTACGGGAATCACGGAATCACACCGGGTAACTCTTTGATCTTGCAACCCTGAGACTGGCAAGGGGTGGAGGCAAAGCCCTCTCCTAGGTAGTGTATCAAGTGGTAAAGATTTTTTTCCCCCTAGTTCAGTGCTCGATGAACCCCGAATGACATTGTGGACAAGGAGTTGCATCACCTCTCCTCCTTGCCTTACACTAGGACATGGAAATTTAAGTGCATCTCAGTTTATGAAGTGTTTATTGAGCTGTAAGCCTTGTCCCACAGCTACAAAAACAACAGAATAGTATGGAGTGGAAGCTTCTGCAAGGCAGTCTGCAGCCTTTGTCTTTATGTCCTGATCACTAGTGAGGGCAGGACACAGCGTAGGCACTTGATATTAATATCTGTTAAACCAATAAATGAGTTTCTGATGTCAAAATCCTTGGGATCCAAGTAGCAAGACCATCAAGAAGTCCTCTACGAAGTGAGCAAAGTCAGAGCTTTGTGTGTTACAGGCTGGGCTGAGAAAACTGCAGAAAAGACCAGACTCATGGCAACCACTCAATCAGTCTCTGATTCTGTTGGACATCAAGGGCACTTAAAGAAAAAAAAATTAAATTATATGAATTATATAAAATAAATATTAACAAATATCAGGTAAGCTATTAACAAGTACCTAAAAACAAGTGCAAAATAAAAATCACCAAAAAAAGTAGCTCTTTATCTGCCTAAAGAATGTGTTCAAAGCATGTCACTCAAAAGGTGCTGTCTTTATATGGTCAAAAATCACAACACAAAATAACTAAGTGAATCCCAATCTGACCATCAACTCCTTGAAGGAGGCTGGTGTCTATATTTCTCATTATTTTATTCCAAGCAGGCAGCTTTGAATGTACTATGTGAGTGAATGAAACCTTACTGTGTGCACTGAGTTGAGGTATTTGGGGAGACTCAACACTTTTACGATTAACTTTTTTTTGAGAATCCAA
Source organism: Tamias sibiricus (assembly GCA_025594165.1). Classification (NCBI taxonomy): domain Eukaryota; kingdom Metazoa; phylum Chordata; class Mammalia; order Rodentia; family Sciuridae; genus Tamias; species Tamias sibiricus. The sequence goes on from CM046666.1 coordinate 9,945,420, forward strand.
AATGAGTTGAGGACCCATGAAAAATACATGAAGTTGGACAGAAAAATGTACAGATTTGGGAGTCTTAAAAACTTGATGTGATCTATATTTATAGCAGCTCAATTCACAATAGCTAGACTATGGAACCAACCTAGGTGTCCCTCAATAGATGAATGGATAAAGAAAATGTGATATATATATATATATATATATATATATATATATCTCATATATATGATATATATGAGATATATATGATATATATATCATATATATATATATATATACCATATATATGATATATATATATGATACATATATACTCAATGGAATATTGCTCAGCTTTAAAGTAAATTTTAAGAGTAAAATTATGGCATTTGCCAGTAAATGGTTGAAGTTAGAGAATATCATGCTAAGCAAAATAAGCCAATCCCACAAAACCAAAGGCCAAATGTTTTCTCTAATATGTGGATGTTAATTCACAATACGGCGGGGGGCACTAGGGAAGAATAGCGATACCTTATATTAGGTAGAGGGAAATGATGGGAGGGGATGGGAGGGGATATGGGGATAGGAAAGATAGTGGAATGAAACAGACATTATTACTGTATGTATATATGTGACTACATGACCAATATGATTCTGCAACATGTACGCTCAGAAAATGAGAAATTATATCTCATCTATGTATGATATATCAAGTGCATAAATGCATTCTACTGTCATGTATAACTAATTAAAATAAATTTAAATTTTTTTTTAAAATGATGTGAAATGGCTCACACAGAGTAAATAGTTACTAGAGTCTCTCTCATAATAATAACAACCAATTTTACAGTAAAAAGAAAGATGAATAATAGGGCACGGGTCTTTTGTGGTGTTATTATTGCAGAATTGGACAAGCACTTGGGTTGCTTTGTTCCTCGTTTCCCAATGCCATGACTTTTACTTGGGTCTTAAGAGGTCTCATGTTCTTATCCTTCATGCATTCATCCTCATGGGCTGGCCGAGCATGAAGATGTGGCATAATAAATGGTGAAATGCCATTCAAACCACCCAGCACCTTCTCTCTCTAACAGCCAAGGTGAAAGCTATTTAGCATCTCACAAAGGACCCTGAACAGCGACCCCCTCTGTCTACAGGACAAGAATGCGAATCTGAAGCCGTCCCTTATGCTCCTGGCCGTGGTCTAGACTTCTCTTGCCTTTTTAAGCCATTTATGACTTGATGGCCAGGCTTTAATTACCTACGATGTTGTGCTGATGCTCTGTGTTCTGTCCCTGCCTCAGAAGTGCGCAATGAGGAGTAATTAGATGCAAACAAAGTTGCTGGATGGGCAGTGGAAACGCGAGTTTCAATTATTTTTTAACAACTTGTTTACCGATTCTCTGGTGTTTAGTATTTTTCAGGATTATAAGGATCCTCATTGATTGCTTCAGGCAAGAAAACACAGGAAGTTGATGGAGAAGATCAAGGATGGCCCAGTACATGGGCAATATTCTCTTACTTCAGAGCATGATTACAACCCCGGAGTTTTACAGAGCTTTTAAACGCAGGTGCAGGGCTTTCTGCTTATTTGAGCACGGAAAGTACCTCATTTGATTTAAAAAAAATATGGTTCTCATTTCAATGAGGGTTCTTTCTTTGACGTGGTCATGTGTCCCCAGCCAAAGGCAGCAGATGACTATTAAGTCATAACAGCCCAGTGATGGAGAAAAGGTGGTAGTCACGCAAGATCTTTGTCTATCAATTTAGACAGAAGCAGGTTTTATGCTTGAAGAATGTGAATTATTTTGTGAACAATTTAAACAAGGAAAAGAAATGCATTTTTTAAAAGAACAATGGCTATTTAATGTTGAACACTGACATATATACATATATCAGCACTCCTAGCAAAAATACATATACTATTTGAAACACATATTTAGTTCCCTGTGAAGAAATTTGAAATATTTTACATATCTCCTTATATTGTATTTGTTGCCAGAGTAAATTTGTCTGGTTATTTAGAGGTATTGTTATTTGTATTATACAGATGGTCAAATGGAGAGACTCCGTAAGCTTTCCATATTATACTATATATCACACATCGTGGCACACGTAGGAAATATAATCTGAGCTACTTGATTCCCAAATGATTGTTCATGTGAATAAATAAAACACGGAGAACTAATGTTTTCTTTTGTCAGCATCAGTAAGAGTATTTTTCTCTTTGTTGGTTGTGAAATGTGTTAGTAAACATGTTTGAGTTCTTAAGGACCAAATGACCCAGATTTTAGATAACACGGTCCCTTTCTTTTATTGTGGATTTTTCCCCCATCACATGTTAGGGTATTTTGTGATGTCCTTGCACAGCTACCAGGTGACCATGTTGCTCACGGTGCCAATAAAGCCTCTTCATACTTGTTTCTGATCTTTGCCAGGAAAGGTGTTCTGCAGGGCTAGTGAGCTTAGAGTTGGAAATTAACCACAATAATCCTGGTTCCAATATTTTCCCCAGTGCTGGCTTTTCTGTTTCTACTGTCAATCAGGAACCCCAGACAGAGTTGGTTTCCTAGTCCTCTGCTCCCTGGATTAAATGCATCTCTTAATCCCGTATGGAGCGCCCCTCTCTCCACACATACACTTTCTCCTTTAGTCAATAATTTGTTTTATTGGTTACAGTGCAAGTACACTATTTCAGCCTTTTCCACAGCCGAGCACAGCTGCTCATGTTGGCTATTGATTCCATATGTTAGCTCAAAATTGTATAATAGTCTCTTCTAATAGTTGCCTTTGGCTTTTCCTCTCCCCACTCGGAAAAGCACCCTCTGCCCCTGGCCTGGCATGCCAATAAACTAGAAATGGATCCTAATTATATCAACCATTCATCACCAAAAAGCCCAAATAGCTGTCACGTGTTTGAACAGCTATCCATGGCTTGGGCTTATGCGGTTTCCTGCTGCTCAGTGGGAAAACACTTTAAGAAACCAATGTTCTATTTGCTGTTAGGAAGAAAACATTATCCCTGTGGATGGTTTAGTAACCTCTAATTCCAGGCAAATTTCTTGTTAAAATTAATGGGTGAGAATTTCGGTTGATCTTCTCCCCAAGTCGTCGTCACACCCTCTTCTTTTCTTCTTTCAATCTCATTCCTTTATTTATTACTCTGAGCTCTGTATTGAAGTTGTACGTCAAGTATAAAGTTTCTCCCAGGGGAGACAACTTGAAGGGCACCTGCTGAACTTCATCTCTGAGAGTTTTCTGAAAGATACAAGTTGCCGCATGTAGCAGGAGAAGTCAAACCGTCCAGAGATGGTGCTTGGCCACAGAAACTCTGTGCATCTGAATGATCCAGAAGCTCAAATTCCAGATAACAAAGAGCCTTGACCTTGCCCCCTTATCATTCTCCAAAAGCTTCTTGTGTCATAGAAAGAAACAACACTCAGCCATTCCTCTCTATGATCTTTAAATCTAGGTGGCCAAAAAAGCATGAAATCCAAGTGGTGTCAGGAGCATCTTTTCACTAAACATATGAAAGAAAGTTCTGATCTCCCACAGGAGCCTCCCACAATTTATATCAATGACCAAAGCAGTTACACCTTCCAAGGAAGATTCCTGCACCCAAATCAAGCAGCTGCGGGGCGGAGACTAAGCCAAACAGTTTTGCAAGCATACAGACATCAGACAAGAGGTTAGCAAGTGAAGCATCAACGCCTCAAACCTCTAAAACATTTTTAGCTTTCTTCTACCTCTCCCTCTAACTTCCAGGTCCATGTCCTACGGGTTCTACCTTTGATTGGCTCACTGCCACCCTCTCATGCATGTATATAACGACCTGTTTTATCTCATTTCTGGAATACTGAACAATTTTCTTCATATTCTGTTTCTAGTCTCATTCTCCTTTGATTAATCAGAAGCCAGCGGTAGTCTGATGAATATTCCCCATGTAGCCCATGATTAAAACCCATGATTTTGCCAAAACAACAAAAAATCTTCAAAATTTTCCACTGATACTGGTAAAATGAGTGGGGGGCGGGTAGGAGAGAGGGGCATCTTGAGTAAATTGTTCCAAAGGAACTGTGTCACGTGTAAAATGTGGTTAATTCTGACAATTTACCAGATTCATGCTCATAAGGATATTGTTTAAATTCCTGAGTATTTGAGTGAATGAATACTCCTGGGAAGACTGCCGTGTTCATTCGGCAGAAGCACGAATTTTTCCCTTTCCACTCCTCTGTCCTTCCAGTAAAAATTGCACAGAAATCAACCTTGAAAGCAAAATCCTCATTGGACAGTGAAAGCTCTACAAGGGAATCTCTGGTCCAACCAACTGATTAATTGACACTCCTCAACCGTCCTATGGAAACCTCCCCTTCTTTGTTCCTTTCTTTTCTCCTGCTCAAAGGGTTCATTTTTGCTATCCATTTAAGAGTTCAAAGCTATCCTAATGAACAAATGGGATATTTTCTGACCTCTGACATTTGTTTTTGTGGGAATATTGACCACACCTATAGAGGACCAGAATGCATGAATTCTTGGGGTATCACAAACGCTGATGCATGCTTCTAAATTCTCAGACATGAATGGGACACTATAATAAAAATACACATTGTTCCACATTTTTATTCCAGTGAGCAAGCTCTTACATTGCTGTCTGTTATGCTACCACAGTTCATATCTGAATTTCTGGCCCATGTTTTACTTTTCTTTGTCTCCATCATTGAGCACAAATGGACCAGATCAATTCCTGGCATCTGATAGGTGCTTAATAAACACATTGTGAAATACATTAAATAAAGAATAACTCTGCTGATAGTTGTAGGGTTGGATTTTAAAGGCTATGAATGTTTCAACATTGGGGTATGTCCAATATCCACCTGCTCTTAGAGTTGTGAAATTAGAAGTTCTATCCACAAGGATATTTCACAGTTCAATGAAAAGAAAAGCGATTGTTGATGGAGCCAACGTGCACATGTTAGGAAGCTAGCTGCATCTATGGCAAGTGTGGCTTGTCATTATTACATATTATTATATTATTTTTATAGATTAATACAATATATGTAGTTACATTATTTTCAGGCTTCTAGAAGCAGAAAATAACCAAAGGACCCTTGTACAAGATTGGCTTTTTTCCTAAATATATATTCAGTTTAAAAATACTAACCTTGACTTTCCTATTCCATTATTCTCATTTTTAAAATATAATTCAATTTGATTTTTATACAGGTTTTTCCATAAGTAAGATAATTAAGGATCCTGCCTTTTCAATTTCAGAGAAATTTGAATTAAGCATTTTATGAGACCATGTGGGTACAGTTTGAATCTACCAAAGAAGGAAATTGAACATTAAGCATTAACACCCCGCTCTTGCTCAGCCATACCCTCTGATGGCCCGCATGTGGAGAACTCCTTGTGATCAAGTGCCAACTCTGTGCACCGTTTCACACAGCCAGCTTACGTTAGGGCTTCTATTAACTTGAAAGAGAGATCCAGGTGCAGTCAAGTTCTGCTGAAGAAATGGAAATTTGGAAGCTTTATTATTAGCTTAGGCCATTTTCAATTCCCGTGAATGAGAGATGGAAAAAAGTCATTAGAATTAATTTTTCTTCCTTTTTATAACTTCATTTTTAGAAGTGGCAGAAAAAAAATGAACATAAACATAGGTGCTTAGACAGAGGTGTAGGGACTATTTCTTTATGTGTGACTAAACAAGAAAGCTTCCCATTACTTCATCCACATAGACTTCCACAAAAGTTTTTAAATAAATATTAACATGGGTGAAAAACTTCAGCTATTTGACTCCCAGGTGATAGGATTCCCTTGGCCTTAAGGAACTGAAACTCATTCTAACAAATAAAATGGAGAATTTATTGGAAGTGTAGAGGATTAGCTCACAGAACCTGAGGCTAGAAGGTGGTACCAGAATTGGAGAAGTCAGAGGACCATACAGTTGCTGACAGTTCTGCCTTCTAATTGTGCATTCTGGGACTTTTTCCTTCTCCACTTGGAACTTCACATGCAACATAAACATGGCGGCCATAATACCAGTTTCACAAGGACTCTTAGTTCAAGGAAATAGAGGAGTGTCTACTATTTCTTTGTCTCTAATCTGATCTTGTATAACAGAGGCAGGAATGATGGCCACTGATGTATCCAGGATGCATTCCTCCCATTCCTACAGGATTTTCTTTTTTCTTTCTCTTTTATAGATTTCAGTTTCCCTGTGTGCTAATATATTAGGTTTTATCGCTTGTTATTCTCATTTCATTTCCCAATTCTCTTTGCTCTTGTCTCTCTGATTGTCTTTGTCAAGGGAAATAATGTTGGAATAGGCAGCAGACCCATGATTCTTTAATTTGAGCCTACATCAGACCCAAGTGTTGGACCAGCTAAAACAGATTGGTGGGCCACACCCTCAGAGCTTGTTAGGTAGGTCTGAGGTAGAACCTGAGAATTGCCATTTTTCAAAATTACTAGATACTACACACTGCATTGTTTCCCTCTCTCCTTGCCTCCATCTATATGATGAAGCCCTAACCCTTAATTTGTCTACATTTGGAAATGGGCCTTTAAAGAAATTAAGGTGAAATGAGGTCACTAGGGTAGGCCCTAAATCAATCTGACTGATGTCCTCACCAGAAGAGGCGATTAGGACACAGAGAAACCTTATGGTTTGGATGTGAAGTGTCCACCATAAGCTCATGTGTGAGACAATGCAAGAAGGTTCAGAGGACAAATGGTTGGGTTGTGAGAGTCTTAACCCAATCAGTTAATTAATTCTCTGATAGTGATTAACTGAGTGGTAACTGAAGTGGTGGGGTGTAGGTGGAGGAAGTGGCTCACTGGGGGTGTGGCTATGGGGTATATATTTTGTATCTGGAGAGTGGAGTCTCTCTCTCTCTGCTTCCTGATCATCACGTCAGCTGCTTCCTTCTGCCACATTCTTCCATCATGATGTTCTGCCTCACCTTGAGCCCTGAGGAATGGAGACTGCTGACTGTGGATTGAGACCTCTGAAACTGTGAGCCCTGAAGTAAACTTTTCCTCCTCTACAACTGTGCTGGTCAGATCTTTTAGTCACAGCACCGAAATAGCTGACTAAAACAAAGACCATGTGAAGCCTTAGGGAGAAGATGGTCACCTAGCCAAGGAGAAAGGCCTCAGGAGAAACCAACTCTGCTTACATCTTAATATTGGACTTGTAATCTGTTGCCCTTAGGCTCCCAATCTGTGGTCCTCTGTTATGGTAGCTTTAGCTGATTAGATGGCTAGGCATACACTAGGCCATACAAATACTGCTGATCTGGGGACTGTGATTTGAGAACCATAATTCACTGCAATTAAATGTGACCAGCAAAGTTTGTCCCCATTTCTTCTCCCTTCCTGGGGTTCATGGTCAATTTCTATGGGCTGAAAAACTACTACATTGGAGGTTATAAATGTACCATCCAGAATAAGTCATGCTTCTTGTCCTCGAATGATCTAGATAGAGAAGGACAAAAGCCGTTTGTAGAAGATGGCAAAGTGTAGTTGAGCTATTCCTTCTGTTGTCTTGGGCCTTGTGATTGTATTAAATTGGTTCTTTTTTTTCTTTCATCTGTAAGAATAAATGATAGCCATTATATCATTTTAGTGAGTTATCCTGGAGATTCAAGTGGATAATACATATGTAAATTTTAAAGTGGTATAAAATGTTAAATATTCAAGCTTGTTTTAATGTTCTTGGAGCATCTGGGTCTTAGTGTGGGACCCACGGATCTTCACCCTCACGGACGGTCCATCTTTCTGCTACATTGGTTGGTCTACCTTAGGGGAGTTTCTGACAACTCATAAACATTTTCTAGGGTTTCTGCAGTTCTAGACTCTTACTATATCCAAAAATATTACCCATTTCTGTAGTCCTCTGAAGCCTAAATCTTCTTTGAGCCACAAAATTTCTCTACCATGTGCTTTTATCAACTCTTGGTTGGAATGCTGCTCTGCTTTCTTCTTTGAGCCCTGTCCTCACAGCAGCCAGGACAATCTGTCTAGAACATGAGGGAGTCCCTGCTCAATCCCCTTCCATAGCTCCCCACTGCTGCAAGTCCTACGAGAGCCTGCATAACTTGGTTTTACCTGATTCCTCCCAAACACGTTCCTTCGCCTTACTCCTGAGACCCTTCAGTTGCTGGAACCTAACATCCATTCCCTAATAGCTCTTCTCCTGCATGGGAGATTCCTTTTCCAGCTGTTACCACAGCTGACTTGTTCTCTACCTGTGGGAATCAGTTCAACCACCACCTCCTCAGATGCCTCCTCTGTCATATCAGGGTTTAGTTTCTTGATAGCCTTGTGTAATCTGGTTTCATTTGTTGCCCCTATTTACTTAAGTACTTTGCAGATGCCTTGCTAGACTGTGATTGCCTGGGAAGGCAGCTATTGATGGAGTGTGCTCTGCCACTGGCATGTGACAGTCATTCTGTACACATGTGCAGGGCAGATAAAGGGTAAGCATTCCCCCCACGAGGTGACATCTGCAGGAGCCCTGTTTGGGGAGATGGCTAAGATTGCGGTTGACTACGGGCCATGCAGATGTTTGGGCATTGCCGCCTTCCGTAGTCTCACAGGACTTGGCCCAGGATCTCGAGAGACTTGAGCCAAGATTGGTGATCGGGTCTGCGCCATTTGGTGTGTTGGTTTTGGTGGCGTGTGTGGTGTGTGTTAAAGTCGTTGTTAGAGCCAGAGAGAAAAGTTATCAGAATAAAAAGCCTATTTCCAGTTCGCCTCTGAACTTCTTTCCACGGCTTCGTTGCTCCAAGCAGCCATCGCTTCAGGCGGCAACAGACATCCACTTGGCTGTTTTGATGGACTCCTTGTTTCTGTTCTGACTTTTTCTTCACCTTTACAGGCAAACCAGCCTACTGCGATCAAATCCACCTACCCCCCTTTTAAAAACTATCATTTTTATTATATTAGTTTTTTATACAAAGAGCCTTCTGAGCTCTCTTTCTCTGTTAACTAAAATATCTAGGCTGACCTCCCATAGAGTTTTGGTGAGAGAGAATGAAGGTTAAGTCCTGACATTGAGGTCAACTACCCTTTGATCTCAGGCCAGCTCTCTAACTTCAGTTTGCCTGGGTTGTTGTTTTCCACAAAGGATAATGACTCAAGAAATATAATGAAGCTTTATTGAGGGTGACATATGTGAAGTCACAGCTTGCTGCTGCCAAGCATAGAGTAATGGCATAATGGATATCAGCTATGTACCTATTGCAAGGTCATATTTGCTTAATCTAACTCACTGTCCAGGGGTCTAAATAAACCGTCCCACTAACACTGAGTCCCCATTGAGCAACCCCCATCTCTAATGAAGGCCACCAATGGGTCTTGTCAATGGGAAGAGCAGAAAGAACTTTGAATGTGAGAAGGTACCTTGAGTTATGTTGTCTTGTGTCACCTCAATGAATCTTCAGAGTAATCCTATTTTGTGGGTACCATTTTCTCTGATTTGCAGATGTGAAAATTGAGGCTCAGAAGATAAACTGATGAGTTTCAGCAGGTGTTCTTGACCAAGTTTCTCCAATAAATATAAGGAATTCCATGACCTGATTATAAAGTTATTGTGATTTAAAACAAAAACATAGTCTAGTAGAAGACCAAAAATGTCATGACCCAAGCTGAGAACAGTCTGGAGACAGGTTACATCATCAGACGGCATACACATATTTGTGCCCCAAAGGAGCTTCTTGACTACAGATAAAAATGAACAAAAATGAAGACAAGAGCCCCCAGTTCAGAGTAAGTCAAATTTAGGATAAAAATATACCAGAGTTATGAAGAAGCATGCTGATACAAGGTAGAGGGAAAAGAGGAGAGCACCATGGGTCACTAAGGTCTTGGCTGGACTTCCTTGCAGTGTCAGTGAGCTTTCTGTGACTATAACAATTACTTGATATAAGCAACTCACAAAGAGAAAAGGTTTCTGTGGCTCCCAGTTGTGGAGGTTTCATGACAAGGCATCACATCAAGGCAGCAGCATGAGGTGGGGTACAACTGCTCACCTCATGTCCAGGAAGAAAAAGAGGAAGAGGAAGAGACTTGTACCCTATGATTCCCTTCAAGGGGACATCCCCCAATGATCCAAAGACATCCCATGAGGCCCCATCTCTGAAAGTTTCCACCACTCTCCAATAATGCCAACCTTTGCACCATGCCTCTACCCCATGGGCCTTTGGGGAACACTTACCCAAACCAAAGCCCTTGCTGAAAACGGTATCAGGTCTACTTGACTAGATTCTCAGTTTGGGTCTTTAAAACATAGAGCTGGATGGGATCTTAGAAAACTAACTGTAACTTAAAACTAACCATAACTTCAATTAAACTTCATTCCTCCTTCTATAAAGCTGAAAATCTAATGCACAGAGGTTGCTCCATATACCTGAAGGTATTAAGTTGAAGAGCTGAGGTTAGATCTTGAGTTCTTTGTCTCTTGGTTCAGTGATCCTTCCCTCTCAAGTCTGCTTCTAAACACTGACCCCAGGATGCATCAACAGGTCAGGACATGTAAGGGTGAAGAAGTGACCAAACAAAAAGGATAAGAGTTATAGAAAAGCAACAAGAGGAAGCTTGTGGTAAAGAAGTCTGGGAGTTGGAGGAGGAAGAGATGGGCAATTGAAGTACAGCGATGGAACAGGCAGTGGGTGCTGAGCTCAGAACAACTTTAAGAAAAATAAACAAAAACCTTCTATTCAGAGGATCTCATCCCTAGTTGCATACTAGAATTATCTGGAGAAATTATATAAAAACACTAGTTTCTGAATCCAACAGAAGACAGATGGACTGATTGGTGTAGGTGTTAGATTTTGAAAGTTCTCAGGTGAATCTAATAGAAAGTTAGGGGGAGAATTTGGGATATAAGAAACTTAGTCGAGTGGTTTTTTGAGATCGGTCCTGGAATGAACAGTATTGGTATCATCTGGGAATATATTAGATATGCAAATTCCTGCCCTCATTTCAGACCTACCAAATCCAGAAATCCAAGAGTGGAACCCAGGAGGTGTGTTAACAAGACCTCCAGGTGATTTGTAGCACATGGAAATGTGAATTCCATTGCTGGAACCCATGGCATTTAATTAAGTTGTTACTATACTAATTTATCTTATATTTAATAAAGGCCATTATTTTCCTTCTCCTCACTCTAAAATTTCATGAAATTCTCCTTTAAAAAGTTTTCGATAAGGCACAATCTGAACAGATGAGACAAAAACCAACTTCCTGAAAGTGCATTCAACTTTACCAACAACATCTCTTAGAATAGAATGAATAGATATTGGACAATAGAATATCAAACATCAGAGGAGAAACTATGGTATATGAAAATGAAAGTAAGTTATTTTCTTGATAGACTGCCTCCCCCAAAACTTTAATGTTCTCTGATAAGCTGCAGATACATGTGGCTCCTTCTTTCTCCACTTCACAAGGGCATTTAAAGGTGAGCCTAGTTGCTCCTATATTTGAGATCTGCATGGTGCTATGTAAGCCCTGTACCTCATGGCTTCTTCCTGGGATCTCTGCACACTTAGACAACTTGCATCTGTTTGGATTTCTCAATTGTTGGAGAACAAATATTCTGGTGAGAATTTTGTAAACTACGATGGCCTTCAGATCATTTTCAGGGATCATTTAAAATGTTGATTTTGATCAACTCAGGATGTTTTCCATTTTTCGGTTCAGTTTTTAAGAAATGCAAGTGATTAATGTTAGGAAAATATCTGCAAAATTTGTTTCTTAGAAGTGGATTGGTCGCATATAAATTTTCATTTTTACTTTAACATCTATGGGCATTATTGTTTTTACATGTGGTCAACCAATGGCTTTCTTGATATACATAGATGAAAGCAAAACAATGGTTTTCCCAAATGGTAATGTTTATGTTTCTATCATGTAGTTCCTTGAGAAAAAATCTGAAGTGAGTAGCTGGTATAATAGTAATATATATATATATAATATATTAGAGTAAAATATATATATATATATATATATCTTTGTATCTAACTCTGTCTTTGCCCACTAGTGATTTTATTTTCCTTTATTTTATACGTACAATTTTTGCTCTTAATTTGACTCTCCTCTGCTTTGAGAGAAGCAATTCTCCTGCATTCTTAATATTTGAATTTCACAAATGAAAGGACAGCCTTCAAGGATTAAATCATATAATATCCTTAATGAACAAAAAAGTGTTGTTTTCTTCAAAATGAAAAGGCAAGATTAAAGAAAAACATTTCATCAAATGCTAATGTAATGTGGTATAAATTTAGTATATTCAGATATTATCATAAAAAGTAATAAAATAGAATCATAAAATTAGCCTTGGAAATTGAGTCAAATTTTATGCTGGAAATGATTTCATGGCAAGTGTGAATCAAAAACAAATAGATTGAAGAGGTTCCAGGGCCTGAGAAAAGGCTTCTTTGGCTTTTCTTCCTCTTTGATGTCCCCAGTAACCTTCAGTACATTGCAGAACTGGGCAGATTAGCCTCTTAGATAAAAGCAAGATTATGTACATAAAAATACAGAGAATGCTATTGGATACAAGGTGGTTACTCAATATGTGCTCATTAAATCTGATTCTGATAAACATGATTCTTGTCTTTGAAAAATTAAATGATTAAGGAAAGAAAGGGTCTGCACGTTATTCTCATGATGAACCCATCATTTCCTTATTCATTTGTACTTTTAAAATCTATACTGAATAGCTTCTGTACGGCAGGATTTATACTAAGTGCTCAGTTCTTACCCTTAACTAAAGACAGGCATTACAGGGCTGTAATTGTATCCTAATTTCTCTTGAGATGATGCTGGAGGTCTTCTCACAGTGGAAGACCTTTAATTGCCCTCTCTGGTAAGGACAAGGGGGTCACATCCAGGAAAGCATGGGATAATGATGTTTCTTTGTTGGCGAACAAAGGAGAATGATCAGGTTGCTCAATTTCCCTGAAAAAACAAGTCCAGCTCCTTCATTGTTGTGCATTAAAAAAAATACAGCCATAAATTTCTTGCATTCTACAATGGGAAGTGTTTATGCAAAGCATCTTTGCTGCTACGTTCATCTGATAATGGAGATCATTGCCCCATCTCCCCAGTCTTGGCTGGATTTGTGATAGCTCTGAGAGAACACAGCAGAAGTGTCAGAGTTCAACTTCCAACTCTAGATCTCAGTGCTGTGGTTTGAATGTAGTCACAGCATTTCATGTGTTGGAAACCTAATACCCAAAGTCATATGTTAATAGCATTTGAAAGGTGGGGATTTGGGGAGCTGTTACGTCATGAGGGCTCTTCACACCTGAATGGATTAATTCATTCTCAGATTAAGAAGAGACTAGATTAGAGGGTTATTAGGGGAGTAGCTTTGCTATATAAAAGTGAGATTTCTCTGGAAAGCTTGTTCTATCTTGCAATATCATGTCCTCTGTCATGTTAAGATGCAACCAGAGGTCCGTCTCAGATCACAAGCAAAAGCCAGCATGCTCTAGGACTTTCTAACTGCCAGAACTGAAAGAAATAGATTTATTTTCTTTATAAGTTATCTAGTCTCAGGTGTTTTGTTACCACAACAGGAAACAAACTAATACACTTAAGACTTAAGAGAGCCCCTTAGCTTTCACCCCTTTAATCTCTTAGAAGGCAACACCGAGCCCACCCTGTGGAAGAAACCCAGTCCATTCAATTGGAATATGAGAGGCCATGTGAGGGGAAAAAAAAAACAAAACAAAAACAAAAAACTGTTGTTGTTTTAAACTACTAGGTTTCAGGGTGGCTCGTTACAAAGCTATTGCTAACTGTTACAGAAATTCTCACACTTAAAGCTGTCACTCCGAAATCAGTCTATCCTGGCACAAAAATCCACATCTTTTGTACCATGCTTTGCAGTAACTGCTGCTTCTATAGCACCACTTTAAGTAAGAAAAATGGCTAAGTATCAAAGCTGGATAGTGTGTGTGTGTGTGTGTGTGTGTGTGTGTGTGTGCACATTTCAAACACATGGGCACACATATGCCCACATACATGTGCGTGCACGTGGTATGAGTGATTATGCTGTAATTTAGACAGTATGAGACTTGGGAGGTTTAGATAGCCCAGATGGGTTTTGAGGGATGACAGTGGTTGTGATCTCCTCTTCCTCTCATTGTTGCTTCATAGTTGGAAGTAACAATTTATATTCACGGTAAATAAACTCTTGGGTGGAAGTGTCCAGCACGCAACCCATTTCATACTTGCCAAGAGGCTAGGCCCATGTATTACATGTGGGAAAAGAGGGATAGATGAAAAGTTGTAAAACAGGTAGCAGGACAGCAATCACTTTCTGTTAAAGGTAAAGTCCATTTATCACTCCTCATTTAGCAGAGTGAGAATTAGTCATTTGCTTAATGGATAATTTTAACTCGGTTTCCAATAGGTGGATTAAGTAATTGAAGAACTTGAAGACAAGGCAGAATATTTGTTGAAGTCCTTGGAAAAGAAACCAGAGCTGGGTCTGTCAGCAACTTGAGATGGAAAATTCCTATTAGTCAACCTATCAATAAGGCTTCATTATTAAGCAACATTCTAATAGCTTGGCTTCAGTGCTGACAGGATGCAGACTTTTGCAATGTTCTACCAAGGTTGCAGGCTACCCTGATAGGCTGCATGCTGTTAGTCCACTTTGTTAAATAGAAGTTGATTTTATATTTAGCTGTGCATGGAGTGTACAGATGAAACAAATCACTTCTATAAGCTCAACAAGATGAATAGTTGCTGTTGAGAGCTAGCAAGGAGCTGGATGCAAGATTAATATGCAGTCCCAAGTTCCACTTCCCACAATTTTTATTGATTGTGTGAAAAAGTACTAAAATTCATGATTTCTTAGGTGAGTTAGATTGAAACTCTTGCATAGCTATAGCAGATGTAATTTCTCTGAAATGTACCATTTGTCTACAAATAGAGCTTTTCATTTGGGACCACGTGCAATGAATTCTATGATGAGAGCAAAGTTTTTCTGATGCGACTCTTTGCCACAACTGTATCTGGGTTCCCAGGCTAGAGTCTGTGCTCTTTGGTCCTTGCCAAATTGCCTGCTTGGGAGAATTTTCTAAATGCCCCCTCCTGCTGTGGTCCAAATACCAGGACTTATTTGGTGTTTGTTTTTCCATTCCCACAAACCACAAAAGATTGAATGTTGATATATCTTAGCATTAAGATCTTTCTACTAACATCTGAATGGCATTCCAGCTAATTTGACACAGCATTCCATTGTCTTTCTGTAGGCTTCAGGAAGAGAGAAAGGCCATTAAAACCTGCGCTTCATTATTCTCCTTTTATAGTTCGAAACCTAGTTTCTGGTAGGAGAGGGAGGGTTGGACCAGGTTTGGTTCAAAGCATATATTCCACTTCTACTACTATTCAATAACTTTGGGGAAATATATGTGTATGCTTTAAATAGTACAATAAAGCTACTTTTCTTTCTATTGAAATCCATTGTTTTGGTAATTCTTGAATTCAGTTATAATACCAAAAGATTAATTTGATGAGGATTATGGATAAATTTTGTTCTAGACCCTGTATCCTTTTCCATGAGTTGGTCATAATGGAAAAACAAACCTAGGAGGATTTGGGGGGGATTGTGCTCATCTTTTCTTTAAAATAATTATGGTATTTGACTTACATTCACTGAAGCCTGACTGTATCAATAATGGTTCAAACCTATGAATACACATTAAGCACCTTGATTCTTCAGGCAAATCAAGTTTTGCAACAAATTTGGAATACAATCCTCTAAAATCTCTGCTGCTTGTAGCATGAAACCTGAAGCACCAATCATCCCTGTCAGCTCAAAGTCTTGTTGAAATGTGTAATTTTCCTGAAGTTTCAACTTTGGCAATGTAACCATTTTATTGTTAAGATTTTACTTCCAAGAAAAGATTGAGATCTGGCACTAATGCTACTGTATTTCCTGCGCTCAATGTTCTATGATGTCTTACTTTATATAGGCTACTATTTTCTTAACCCTCTAATTATAGCATGCATTTATGTGTTCTCAGAAACTAGCATACTAGCGCAAACTTCAAAGCAAGTGATCATGAATACTGATAATAAGATAATATGCTTTGACATAGGATGATGATAAGAGACTACAGTTGTCTCTCAGTATCTGTGGAGAATTGATTCCAGGAGCCTGGCAAATGCTGAAATGCAAGGATGCTCAAGTCCCTTCTATAAAATGGTGTAAAGTTGGCATTTAAATTCTGCACATTCTTCCAGGTACTTTAAATCATCTCTAGATGACTTATAATACCTAATATAATATAAATGCTATGTTAATAATTTTTATACTACTGGCTATAATATTTAGGCAATGATGACAATAAAAAATCTGTGTATATTCAATACAGAGAAAAATATTTTTCTGAGTGATTTTGATCCCCTGTTTGTTGAATCTGTGTATGCAGAACCTGCAGATACAGAAGACCAAATGCATTTAAAAGATCACTGGATAGTGGTAAGCATCTCTTCTCCCCTATTCTGCTCTTGGAGGGTATTTAGTGCTTCCTTGAATGTGAATAGGAACCATTCTCATTTCACAAGGGAAATAGCAGCTAAAGGGGTTGACTACTTAGACCATGGTGGCACTGCCTTATCAGAAATCCTGGCATTGCAGGGCTCTGGTACATCAGCTTCCATACAAGACTCTGAAATCCAAACAAGAAGCATAGCCAATCTCTCCTGGAAACTTGCTTGATCTCCTGAATGAACAGGGAGATGGTGGGTGGTACGCATTCACCCTCCTCTGTGGACTTCATGAACCCTTTCCTCTGAGCATTGGCGGTATACATATGGGAGAGAGATGTTTCCAACACCCTCTCCCACTCACACCTCTGTCCTCCCTTAGTTTTCTGGTCCACAAGTGAAAGCACGTGCCTTTTTAGCAATCCGATTTCTGACAATTTTAAAGCAAATTTTCCGACTTATCTGTATTGGAAGTCTAAATATTTACTTTAGTTGGGTTAATGGTCCTATACTTTCTTATTGGTGAATCTTATTATTTATCATGTACAATTAAATAATATTTCTTGTGAAAATTTTTGGTGTTCAGTATGTGAACGTAATACCCTTTCTTAAGTGGGATCTTACATGAGGATGTAATTGTGTTTGGCCGCATGTAGCTGTAAACAATGCCTTCTAATTTCCACATTGAATTCTACTTCAAAATTAAATTACACTTTGGAAGGATTCCATTTAGCCATCTAGATATTTGAAGATCACTGGACAGGGCACAAGCCATTTAAAATATTATCTTATCTCCCATATTGTCTCCATATTGTTTCCCATATTGCTGCTTGGTTCTAAATGATGGTTTAAATGGGCCACCATTTATATTGCTGAAAGATGGATCATGTTAGTTTGGGAATGCATTTATAGAAATGAAAAGACCCTTAAGGAGACACATCATAGGTGAATTTTGTTACAGATATAAAACACACATATAAATACACAAATTAAATCTGTCCCCAGAGAATTCTAATCATCCCCAAATACATCTAAGCACAAATATCACTTTGAATGTTTTATATTGGCAGTCCCACATTGATGTTTTTGTTCACAACATGTTTCTTTGTTATTCCACTAAACAAAGATTACAGCTTTGAGTTGCTTATATATTCATATGCTTTTATTAATTTTATTGCAGAATAGATAAAACATATTTTGGCCATATGTTAGTTATAAAGAACATGCCTGGTTAATTCTGGACCTATCATGACATTGAAAACAGACAAATACAAAGACTGAATGGAAAACCACTTGATGTATAAGTTCTATGCTGTGTCCCACTAAAGAAGAATTTCCTATAAATGACATTGCTTTGTATTCCTCTCCTTGCCATACTGCTTTTTTTCTGCAAAGTTGGTATTATGAGAACCATCACAGAAAATAAAACAGCCCAGTGATGTTACCTTATAATTATGGTTCATGTTAGGCAAATCTGTTCTTCTCTGTCTCACTCAGAATTGGAGGATTGTAGTTCTAACAATGCTGCTTTGAACTCCATTTATTTGCCTGGTACACACACGCAAACACACACAAAGATCAAGCTGGAGACCTTCTGCTATATAAAATTTAGCAGACATTAAACAAATAATTGCTTTATTTTAGACTCTCTCTCTAATTAAACATTAGTCACACACTCTCCTTTGACCCCTGATTTCTGGGTTAAAAAAAAAATCATCCTGAAAAGCTTACTTCATGCATTTCATAATTACAAAAAGTTCCCCAAATAGTGTAATGTTTTATTGTAGGATTGCTTTTTGAAAAAGAAAGAAAGAAATACATATAGATGCACGTGTGCATATATACATACACACCAATGTGTACGTGGGAGGATACAGGATTGTATTTCCCCCAAAATTTTGCAGCCATAATCCAAAAAGCATGAAGGAGATGAGAGAATATGGGTGATGCTGGGGAAGTGAAGCTGGAGAAGGGAAAACAATAGGTACAAATTTCTACCAGTTTCCTCAGGCATCCATAGCAGCTGCTTAATGATACATGTATCATTATATCCTGGAGTAGTTGGAGGGCAGAAACAGACTTGATTACACTACAGACAATTGTTTCACAATAATTCTGGGCCATTTTTCATTAGCTGTCTCCCCTCACAGCAAAACAAGGGGTAATTTTTTTTAAGGAACATAACGAAACAAAACAAAAAAACACCCTTATACCACAGGAAGGTTGTCCTGCAGTTAAAGATTTTTAATAATTCATCATGCGAAACATTTGAGGCTAAATGCTAAATTTCTCAACTATGACAACAAAAGATGAGTGGGGGGAAAAGCAGAGCTTAACTCGATTTGATGGAAACAACAAGGTAAATGAAAGAAATCGCATACTCACTTTCCATGATTGCACTATATGTTTTTTTCTTTTATTACCTTGCTTTGTCTGACAGGTTTTGTCACTAGTTTGTTCTGAGAAAATTGATTAGGAAGCTGACTTCTTTTTAAAAGATGCATGGAAAACTATCCCTGCACTATCATTTATGTATTTTCACATATCTGCTGACTGATAACATACTAAAGCCCCACTGTATGTTTTCTTCCTAAGGAAGAGGGAGAAACTCAGTCAATAAGCTTGTCTTTCAAAAGAGCAGCCATAGGCATGTTAGGACTCTGTCTTTCCTTGAGATGGATAAGAAAAAAATATAGGTAACAGTTATAAGGAGCTATGTGTCACTTTTCTAAATGCTTTATTACCTTATTTAATCATCACAATCACCCTATGAGGAAAGTACCATTATTATTCCCAACTATTATTCCAGGTTATGAGCTCTCAATCCACCCTCTACGTGGCCCCTTTGGACAGGAGTACTCAGGCCCTGGTATCCCTTCTCAGCATCATACTTTAAGTACAAACAATAATAAAATAAGATAAAATAAAATACAAAGGAAAAAGTTAATCTGAAATGGTTATGACAATTGTTACTACAGAGTTACATGTATACTTTATTAACACATTCAATAAGAATATCTATGGCAGAAATGTAATGACAAATGTCATTTACAGTATTGATGAGCATGAGCAATATTTGACCATAACTTCAGTGAGTTTAATGGAATAGACTCCCTGAATTCCGGCCAGGGATAAAGTCACAGTATGGCTAATACTACCATGATTTGTTGCTTACCTTCATCATTGATGGGAATCCAAACTTTTAGTTAAATAATAATGAAAATAAAGTCGTCTTTTTTTCCCCCCATGCAAGGTCATGGACCCCAAATACCACTGATAGTCTTATTTTCTCCCTCACCCCTTCACTGCAAGTTCAAGTCTGGTTACTGAAATGAAAAGCATATAAGTTTAATATCAGATTCACTAGAAAGACAACAAAAAGTGCCCAGTAAACGCTTTTAGAGAATTTAGAGCTTGGTTTCCAAACACTGTAGCATTCAGGATAAGCACTTTCTACTCCACAACTTTCAGGTTGTAATGTAAAACAGGTGATCTTGTTTCTATGCGTTCATGCATATGCACGGAATGTTCGTGATTCAGCATTTGAAAAAAATATGATAGTGGTTTGAAAGTTGAAGGTTAATGTTGGCTGTAAAGGTTTTCCATCTGGAGCTTGGCTGTTCTTTTTGTAAGGGGTCACCCTTGTACTTTTCTTTCCAACTATTTATTAGCTGCTCCGTGCCCTTAGATTCCTTCTGCTTTTATTCCTGGTGCTTCAGTCATGTGGATCCTCTCACTCTTTACACTGGTTTACTCTCCTCCTCCAAATCTCCCTGACAATCTTGTTCTCCTTTGTGTTCATTTTCTCCTCATTATTCCTACTGTGTGGGACACGTTTGTGCTTGATGAGGTTGTCTTGTACTTGCCTAATAAATTCAAAGTTTTTCTAAGGTATCCTTCACTTTATATATTTCTAAAGCATCATTAGTGTTGACCATGTCAACCTAAATAACAGGGAGAGATTTTCATTAGCACTGCAATGGGAATTCACATGTCATGGCAAACTCTAAGCATATTCAAAGAGGTTGAAGCAGTGGGAGCTTTAAAGGCCAAATGAGGAGGATTATATAAGGTATTGTGAAATAATAATCCTTGGCTGAGGATCAGTAACAAGAGTGAAGTCAGTCCAAGATTAAGCAGCCAGTTGCTGGGCAGATGTCCTTGTGGAAGTATTTGTTTGTGTAAGGTTACAATGGCCTCTAACAAGGCTGTGGTTCTAGCAGTATTTTGGTAAATACATCTTGTTTATTAGGAATACATGCATGACACCCCCTCTTCCAACATCTCCTGGCTTTCTTTCTTCCTTGTTCTTCTTATTAATATTATTATTATTATGATTAAAGCTTGATAAAAGTAATTCCATTCTGATTCTAATAATTTTCACAAAGACCTATAAAAGTTCCTGGCTGAATTCTCTCTTGCTGCTTGGTATTCTTAATGAACAAGACTTCACTTAATTTTTGATTCAGCGGATGAGAGATATATCATAAGAAAATAATTCTGTAATTTTGGGGCAACATGGATGTGTGTAAAGAGAGTTTTCAGACATCTTGCAAATTTAAAAATTCTTGTCATTATTCAAGAACCATCCTATGGATGTCGCTTTTCTTCAGGGCAATGTTTTTTTTACCTTTTGTTAATTTATGTTTTTTTTTAATTATTGCATTATTGTTTTAGATAAGCATGTTACTTTTCCAATTGAAAGGTAAAGACTGGCAGAATAGATTATAAAACAAACTCAACCATATGTTGTTTACAAGAGACTCACCATATAGGCAAAGATAGCCACAGGCTGAAGGTAAGAGGATGGAAAAAGATATATCATGCAAATGGAGACTGAAAGCAAGCAGGAGAAGCTACTTTCACATCTGACATAGTAGAATTCAAGCCAGTATTAATCAGAAGAGAAAAAGAAGGTCACCTCACACTTCTTTGTGTGGCCTTCTTTAACCATTTTTTTAAAAACTCCAACTAGGTTATTTTTATGCCCTCCAAGAAAGTTTGTAATTTTCACAAATCCTGTGCTTTTTGGTAAGAGTTAATATTGTTTATATCTGTTTTTGTTAAAGTGAATAAACTTTTGTAAAATTTTTGTGAAACTTTTTGAAATTTTTAAATTTAAAATAAAAACAATTGACCACTTTCACTCCTTTACGATCAACTATCAAGTTGGCCCAGTTGAGGAAACTAGGTGAGACTTATTGTGGGGTTCTAGAAGAAAGAAAAAAAGCAACAACTGAAAAATACTTTATGATTTATATGAGTGAGTATTCTCCAAAGCAATCTTGAAGGTTCCTGCAAGGTCTCAGATTTATGAAAGACTGTGGTTCAGAATTGGCATTCTAGGTAAGAAAATTCTGAATGGCTATCTCTGGGTACACCACTGGGAATATGCATGATCTGGCTACAAGCATGAAGAACACCCAGTCCCTACCCTTAAGAGGTATCACCTAGAACATTTATCATTTTTGGTGAGAATAATCAAAATCCCCTCTCCTTGCTATTTTGAAATATTCAATACAATGTTGTTATCCTCAGCCACCCTACTATGCAACAGAACACCAGGGCCTTTCTTTGTCTGACACTATCTTTTTCCTTCTTCTCCATCCTGAAGCCAGCAGTGAACTGCATACTACAACAGAGATGAAGTCTTTATCTTGCCAATGAAGTCAGTTTCACATTGTTCCTGCTCTTGAGATTATTGCTTTTTCTCCCACAAAGGTATGGCCCATGATGGGGTCAACAACCATCAGCTGATCAACCACCTCCATCTATTGTGTGTATCTTGATATTGTCTTAGCAACCTTCCAGGTTTGACTAATGGAATGTGGGAAAGACAGCCTTCTTGTCAATGGAGTAAGGAGCAACTTGGTAGACTTGAGTCCTAACTCAATTTCAACATTCCCAGATAAAGTTCTAAGTGGCAAGTCTTTGTTCCAATGAATTAAACAGCGATTATCCCTGCTTAAAGGCTTTAATGTGAAGAGACAATTCTTAAGGGAATGAGAAACCAATCAGGAGATTTCAGATGTCGGAGATGACATGATAACAGAAACACCTTTCCAAACATTATTTGTTAATTTAGGATATTACTGCCCACATGATTCAAAGGCTGACTTCAATTTCTTTCAAAACAAAGTTTTAAATAATTGAAACAATCCAAAGAAGATCAAATAATTATCCAGAATATTTAGCTAGATATGCAAGAGGTAATTGAATAAGAACATTAGCATTAATTTACCTTAATTTACCTCAAAATATTTGTGAATACTTATTATTCTTAAACTTCAACTCTTATAAAACCCAATAGATGAATAAGAGAATAAGAAAGCCCAGGTAGCCAATATGCCTTCTTTAATGGTAAACACAGACTATGTTAGATAGGCTCTGCTGGCCATTCTTTCTCTGTGAGAGTTCTCCTTCTTTGCCATTATAGAAGCAGAGTCTCATCCCTGAGAATGCAGACCAGCTTCGCCTTTTTGAATTATACCCCTGTAGAATAAATGCTAAGGACCTCATGTTAGTCAGCTTCCCATTACTGTAACAAATACTTAAGATGATCAGCTTATAAAGAGAAAGATTTCTCTTGACTCTTAGTCTCAGAGGTTCCAGTTCATGATCAGCTGCTCCTGTTAATTTAGACCTGTGGTGAGGCAGCACATCATGGTAGGAGCAATTGGCAGAGCCAACTGCTCACCTCATAGTCAGGACACGAAGAGGAGAGAGAAGACAAAAGGCATGGGGATCTCAGTATGCCCTTGAAACATATGCACCCAATGACTGGAAGATCTCCCACTGGGCTCCACCTCTAAAGGTTCCATCTCCTCCCAGTAGCCTGTGAGCTGGAGACCAAGCTTTAACACTTTAATGGACAATTGTCCAAACTATTGCTGGCTGTAAATGTGGAAAATTGGACTTCTGAGGACATTGGCATATAGAGAATGATCAGAGATAGAAAGAGGCAATAAAAATGCCAATGTCTGAAAGTACCTATAAGCATTGCTCACAGGAAGAACCGAATGCTTCAGAAATGAGGTATGGAATATTAAGGAGAACTCTGAAGAAACTGCCATGTTTAATAACTTACAACCCTGCTTCCAGTCTAGATGCTATTATCTGACTTCCATGTGCCATAACATCAGCCAAAGTCCACATGCAAAGTCCATGGTTCTGGAGCTCTCAAACCCAGGAGTGGGATGTCTGGATGTCTACCTAGGAGAGTTAAGGTTCTTGATGGGGTTTCTGCAGGAGTGGCAGTATGGATGCTTCAGATAGTACCTGGAATGATTCTGAAATCCCTAGCAGAAATAAAAAAGAAACTTGTTTCAGAATGTTCATGTGACTGAAAGGAACCATCCTTCCGGAGAGTACCATCCTTACTTGACCCAAACCCTGACCTAGGTAGCAGGAAAAAATGGTTTTAATTGGCATCCCCACAAGTTAACACATTCTTTTCAACTTTTAAGCAGGTTGAATCTCTAAAGTCAGAGGGGTGGAGAGAGGTACTCATGAGGAAAAATGTTTATAAAGAGAGAGAAAGATTTAGCTACCAGAAATCTCTTAAAAATCACATGATCCAGGTTGAGCTGACATTCACAAGCCATTCCTAAGACATCAGCTCATTCTTTTTTCTCTTAGTGGGTGTATTAACCCATCTTCAAGAGGTCTGTTTCAGTGTCTTCTAGCAAATATCCCTTTTGGTATCAAAGATAGTCAGATACCTCTGAGCTACTTGGGATAGCTGCTTTCATGGTCTTCTCTGTAATTATAGCTCTAATCCAGAGAAGCAGGTATATAAGTTATACGTATGTATATAACTTATATATCCAAGGCAATAAAAATTATAATTTTATGGCCCAATTGACTTTACACACACACACACACACACACACACACACACACACACACATGCATGTGCATACACACCTTCTATCTTGTTCAGATTTAGCAAACGTAAAGGTAGGACACCCAGTTAGATTTGAATTTCAGATAAAGAACATCTGAAGTTTGAGTTAGGTATTACAAGTATTTCATGAACAGATTGCAAGGATTTTGCTTATGTTCATAGTTGTGCCTCACTGAGCTGGAGCCACATGGGGGATTAAGCTTCTGCATAGGTTGAGAAAGAAGGTGGGCTAGGAGACAGAAGAGGATTTTCATGTTGGTGGGTGCATTGATCAATATTAGAAAGAGTGGATTTATGTCCTGGTCCTGCAACAGTATGACCTTGGATAGGTGATTTAATCTGAACCTCAGTTTCCTCATCTCTCAAATGAGGATAATTACAGTAAACAGTTAACATTTTCTGAGCATTTACTAAATAGTAGGCACTATTCTAAAGGCTTTACATATACCCTTACAACAGTATTATGAAGGTGAAATTTTTACTGTTAAAGTTAGTCTCTATCCAGTGATCTCAGGAAGCAGGTAACTTGCTCAAGGACAGTCCACTCAGTGGTGGAGCAGCACAGATTTCAACCCAGGAAGTGCAATGAACTCTAATGCCATGAAAAAAGGCATGCATGGCACCAAGTCCAGTGACAGGTGCCAGTCCCGGGTTCACTGCATGCTATTACCAACTGTACCAGACCCTGCCTGGCCCCTGGAAAAGTGAGAAAATTAACCAAAAGGAAAACTAGATCCATCTTTTAAACTCCACAAGGGAATCCCTGAGTTGGTCATTCCCCACCTGGCACCCCTCTCCAACTAGGACAGAGTCAAGCACAAGAACTGTGGCCTTTACTGGATTCCTGTGATCTGAGAAGACCCCATGTGATTGGAGGAAACTCCAACCTGTATCTCCTACTTGGCCAGGAGATTAAAGGGCCTATGCTGTCAGCAGGGTTTGAAAGGCCCAACCTTCACTGCTTCTAGTTTACTTCTTTGTTGTTGTTTACTTGTTCAACATTTATTCAGAACAACTTACTGAGCTTCTTCAGTATTGCATGTATTGCTGTTGGGCTAAGTTTTCAGAGTACAGACCTTATGATCACACAGGGCATGGAGGACATAACTATCAATATATGATTTCAATCCTGGATGATTTGTGCAGCAATAGCTGGAGTAGCTCAGAGTTCAGAACAATCCAGCCTGCTAGAGATGGGGCCAGAGTGGATCAGGAGATCAGTAAAGACCCCAAAGGGGAGATGGTACCATAGATTGGACTTGAAGGGGGAATACCAACAGACAACATTTATTGAGCTCCTACTACATACCAGGGATGAATTTAAGAGTCTTGATTGTGTTAACTTGTTTAATAAAAATAACACTACTATGATCCTCATAATAACACAAGCACAGAAACTCAATTTTGCAACTTGCCCAAAGTTCCATGGTGGTTATATGATGGAGCTAGGATTTGAATCACAAATCCTGGCTTCACAGTCTATACTTATCAGCACTGTGTTTTTGTAGTTAACGAAAGGCTTTTCTGGGCAGAAAATGGTGAAGGGTGTTACATGCAGGAAATAGCTAGCAAGATATATATGAACATTAATGGTGCGATGGGGAGAGAGATTCAGGGAAGCAGGGTGTGAAGGTGTCAAGTGAAGTGTTCTCTGCTATCAGGGTACACTTGGATTGTAATTTGTGGACAGTGAGAATCCTGGAATGGATTGAGGAATGAATTGAAAGATCACTTCTACAGTTTAGAAAAGCATCTCTTCAAAATAGGGAGGATGCATTGGTAGAAGATAAAGCAGGACGTGGAGAGACCAATTAGAATATTCTTGTAACGATTCATCCCAGAGAGGAAGGATAGATTCCCGTCCTCCTGGATAGTATTCCTACAGTAGATTGCATATGCAGGGTTATCTCAGGAGGTGGATTTTATTTTTAAAGAATCTTAAATTGGGTGGAAATATTTTTTATTGATATTTTATTTAAGAATTCTCCCTCCAGGTGTGGATGCAATTAATTGCATCCACAATTATGTAAGGCAACATAATCCAATTATTAAAAATGGATGTTATGGGACTTTGTCCCAGTAAACAATAAACCCTATAATCTTTCCCAAATGTAACTATTAATCTTCTTTGCTTTTCAATAAATATTTAATAATGGGGTATTGCTGTGGAATGCTCTATTTTAAAAATCTTAATTTTTCTAAATAAAACATCTGCAGACTTAGGTGTTAACACACCATTTGTTGCTGAAACTCATTTATCCACCCAGATGATCAACTGAAGTGGAAGCAATGAGTTTTCTGATCTTTGGGTTGGTAGAGATAGAAGATTGACTGCTCTGTTTTATCTAACTCAGGCTTTTCACATCTCATAGTTTTTTAGATTCAATTTCTTTTATCTACAAATTAGGTGATGTAATCCAATCCTCTGTTTCATTACAAGAGTGTAGGATTTTCCATTTTTCCGCCTATATTTAATTTTTAGACAATTACTCTTCCATAAAAAAAGCTTATTTTAAAAGTCATAGATAACTATTGATGCCTTGTCTCTAGCCAGTTTTTATTTTACTCACTCATTTTATATTACTTATATATCACTATTTTGATCCAAGCAGTTTTTGTTGCCTCAGATAAGCAAGGGACCAAAGAGATAAGCCACTCACTGCCCTCATCAGGCATAGAATCTGGTAGGAAAGATGGATATTAAACAAATTCAACAAGTCAAACGATCTGAACCAGGCTCTACAGGCAAACCATGGTACAGTGTTTTGTTTTTCTTTCTAAGCAAAGTGGGTACAAAATGAAATAAAGGATCACTAAAGTTAAGATATTTCTTTTGATTTTACTCAATTAATAAAACAGTGCAAATGGTCTGGAATTGGTGGTGCTGAATTTGGCAGGGTTAAAGTCAATGGACTCTTTGTTTTTCTACAAATGATTTCAATTTTTTGAAAATACTGTTATTTTCTTTGAAAGTACATATTATTGTCATAACTTCCTCATATCCCATCTAGATGAGAAAAAAAAAGTATAGAACAAACCTTGAATTCTATAACATGTGAAATGACAAGTAATATATTCACAGAAACAATCATTTTTTTTTTCCAGAGAAACTATCATGATTCAAAGTTAATCTGTTTCAAGGAAAGGAACTGGAATTGGTTACTGACATGCAATCATTCATTTCTTATTTTACCAACAGTAATTAAATTGCCCGGAACTGTTGTCATTTAACAGCCTATTAATTGACTAATGTGCATTACTTGTATTCAGAGTATAGGTAAAATCCTGGATTAAGCAAGAAGAAAAAGAGATTTTCAAATTTTGCCTGTCGTCCTGAAAAGGGTAAATTTACCTCAGGTAATTTATAAACGCTTCAGAAGAGGGCAGCGTGAAATGATACAAGCAGCCTCCCTGAGACCGATGGTCCCTTCCCACCATCAAGACCCCTTCTCCTGACGTGACAGCTTTTTCCATGAAAGGTCTCATCGCCATTTCTTCAGGTTGCTTTAAGGAGATGTTATTTACATCCGCAGTTAGAGTTCATTCCTATTTTTTCCCCAACAGTCATGTAGAATTTTGCCACACATTCATGCTTGATTTTCTTTTCCACTTGTGGAATTTTAAGCATAATGGTTGATGGGAACCCTGTAAAATATTTTGAGAGGCTCAACTACTTTTCCCTCAAAAGTTTTCCTTGCATCTTTTCATCTTCAAATTATCAGTATATTGAAAAAGCCAGTAACATGGACAGGGTTGAACAATACTTGAGAAATCGACCTGAAATAGGAAATAGTTTGCAATAAATAAAGTTAAAACAAAGTCACAAAATTGACATTTGCTAGCATTATTAAAAGTTCTAGATTCTCATCATATTAATTCACCAGTGACTCAAGTGTAAACAGCTCTTTTGCTCGTAGAATTTTCTTCAAAGCATCTTACTTCTATTCAACTATCTCAAACACAAGGAGAATTCATCTTTCCTTTCAAAAGCCAGTCCTCTCAGACTTTGAGCAGAAAATTACTCCCTTCAAGATCTCATCTCCCTTGTCAGGAAAGCTTTCTGTCTAGGCTCCTTACAGTGCCAGTAAGCTATTCCCTTGTTTTGAGCTGTATGTTCTACTGAACTTGGCTAAGTAACGTCACCCCAGAGCCCAATCTTCTTGCTGTTCTGTATATCAGTTTACATTCTGTAAAATGGAGATCATAATGCCTTTCTAAATTACCAACACATAACTCAGAGAATTGCCAAAGATATAAATGTGACAAGATTGGCAAGATGTCATTGTCCTTTTTTTTTTTTTTTTTTTTTTTTAATGTGAGCGCCTGTTAACCCATTTTCTCTTGCTTTTTATTCTTTGTGAATGACATTGGATGGTCCCAGTAAGTTCTCCAATAGAGATGACCCAGAGAATATTCTATGGTCTCTTGTTTCTAAATATTGTCTTTTTGGTGATAATATATAAATTTATACTTTGTATGAAATACAAAGTAAAGATAAAGTTGTATGCTTCCAAACATAAATTCAGATTTGAATCATTTGCCTTTGGTTTACTTAATTATCAGCCTTTGGTAGAAAGGGACCTTCTTTATAAGTGGGCAACTTGCATAGAATTGGGAGTATGAATGAATTAAGGTGAGGTGGTGCAAGTATGTGTGCCTACATAGACCAATAAGACCAATAAGGCTAGACTTGGGTTTTCCATCCAGGTATCGGTACCATTGCAACTGATGGCCTCTAAGAAGTTCTGCTACAGGTCTAGGTGCATTCAACAAGACTGGTTTTATTGATGAAAAAGGGAATCGGATTCCTGCCTTTCCCTGAAATCAAGACCATCTCTAACAAAAATATTTTAAAGAGGGTAAAAATATATTTGGTTTTTCTTTCTGGATTCTGTACAAAACATTTTATTATTCATTACATTACCCAAACCAAACTAACTCTCGTTGCATTTAGGATTAACTTTACTTCTTTTTAAGGCCAAATTTGTGTAACAAATTAAAATTCCTAGTATCTATCTGCAAAAAGTTTATGGACAAGAGACTAATGAAGAACTGGTTCATCTTGGATCCTGTTAACTTGTATTCTAACAGAAATCCTAACTAGATGCCTTAATATGTGTAGATTTCCTATGACATTGTCACATGAGTGCCTGTTTCAGTGATATCTTTCCAATAAATAGTACTTTTCAGATGTAGATCTTAACCCAACATGAAGCCACCTATCTTTATTCTATTCTTTAGTTAATGTAAGAGAACTTTATTCAGTACCCTTGACTGTGTGCATCTGATACCATATTGAAGTTCATTACATATATTATCTCTGCTCAATGTCGAGAATATAAGGGATTATTTCTCATTATTATCTAAAAAAATGCTATAAAAGCTTCAAGTCAATATGTTTCTTCTCTCAGAGGCGTTTGATTCTAAGCATTACTTAAAATTATGGAGTGAGAAGCCTCATTTCCTAGTAAAGAGATGGCTGTCATCTGGAGAAAATTGGGAGTTTGGGAAGGGCTAAGGGACCCTTTCTAATGTGCTGGGTATTAAGCAGCATAGATTCTTTCCTTTGCCACAGGCCAAACAGTTTCCAACAGAGGAAAGTGTTGCCTGGCATTGTGGAATCCTGTTAAAAGCAATAAATAAACATATCCAACTAATATCTGGGTGGTATTCTCAAATCTGAATCCAAAGGATGACACAGTGCATTTTAATAACAAATTGCCAATCTGAGAATTTTTCTAGGAGACTCCATTGTGTATCATAAGTTGATGGTTCCACTAATGCCTCTGTAGAAATCTGTAGACGGAACAGCCAGACTGGCTGGCTTACAAATTGCAGCATTATTTTTCCTAAATTCCCAACATTCATGATTTCATTTCAGTAAAACAGTAATTTAAACAATGACTAAATGTGTGAGAAGAAATATATTGAAGGCTATGGAACAATTTATTAATAACGGCAGGACATTTTCTGCAGTACTTTTAATGTATCACTTAGGACTGTATTGATTCAGCATCAAAGTTCTTGGAAACAAGCCTCTTACCAATATCTAAGATCTTGATGTTGTAATTGAACTAGAAAATGTAAGATTTCCACTGTTCCTGCTGAGAGTTCTTCCCAATAAATGTATGTTTTCCACTGGGGCTAAAACCACTGCTACTTGTGTTTTTAATTTTTCCTCCTGTTTCTTTTTTATATTATTCAGTTTTCTTTTTTCTCTCCTTTACCAGAAGAAAAAAAAAAAAAACAGACATATTAGACACCATTTATTCCTCTAAGACAACTTGCACTTTAGGGGGCCATTTGAATGATAAACTTTGTTATAACTTATAGCCAGAAAATCACCAGTGTGCAGTATGAAAGAACTGGAAAATGCATTAATGTTTAACCCTACGAGGTCGTTGAGTGAAACTCTTACTAGGGATGGGTTCATTATTTCTACTATTATTTTGCATGTTTTCTTAAAAAGATGAAGAAATGTCTTCTGTCTCATTGAGGAACAAGACACATACCTGGGAACTTAATGCATAATGATTGATAGCAGCAACACGATAGCTTTGTTTGCTGGGAGAACAAAAACACACAAGTGGGTTGTGGTTTTGAGTCTAATGCTAAGCAGAGGTGGGCCTTGGAGAAGATTCTTCATCTCTTGGAGCACCTGAAAAGGAAGGAACCAGGAGCTGAGGTCCCTTCTGGTGCTCTGTGTGGAGCACCCTCATTGTATGTTTTCAGAAGCTTATGAAAGTATGAAGGAGCCCTAATTAGGAAGGGCTGTTGTAGCTAGCTGGAAGCCATGGGTTCCACCTGATATGTATGTGACGCACCTGTAGGCACCCGCAAACCTAAAGGTATATAACCGGGTGAAAGCGGTCCGAGTTAGGAGAACGGAGAATTCAGTCAGCCGGGCAGTCACTCGGTCGGTCAGAAGAATCAGAGCGGCCAGAACGTAGGCAGAGCGGTTACAGAAGAGAAACCAGATAGAAGAAGTAATGACTGGTCAGAGTTAGGCCGAGACTCCTGAGGAAGACAGAAGACAGAAGAAAGAAGAAGGAAGAAAGAAGAGAGAAGAAAGAAGCTCTAATCTTTCTCTAAGCTACTCTAAGCTAAGCTCTAAGCTCTACTATATCTTTCTTTCTCTCTAAGCTAAGAAGAAAAATCTTTCTTTCCCTCTCTAAGCTCTAAGAAAGTAGAAGTAAAGTAGTAAAAGCTTAACTCTGCCTCCGAGAGTTTTTCCTCCCGGTTTTCGGTACCAGGCAGCTTACAAAAGTACTGAAGAGCTACTTCAGGAAAGCAGCCTGGAATGCCCGCATCGTTTGGGAATGGTCTGTCCTCACCAAAACTCATGTTGAAATTTGATTCCCAACCTAATGATGTTGAGAGGTGGGAGGGCTAACTAGGTCATGAAGTCCCATGCTAGATTAGTTCTCAGGGGAGCGAGATGTAATCCAGTGGTGAGGAACTGGATTAATCCAGATTTAAGTGGGTGGATTAGTGGTAAGGGATTGGATTAATCCAGATGTGAGGAACTGGATTAATGGTGATGGGCTGAATTAGTCCAGTACTGAGGGACTGGATTAGTTACCATAAGAGCAGGTGAAGCAAGGCTGCGCTGGACATTTGTGTCTCTTCTGCACATGTCCATTTGCCACTTCTGTGTACACTTCTGTCACATGATGCCATCTGTGATGAGGCTCACGTCAGAAGCTGAGCAGGTGCTGGCAGCTGGCACTGTGCTATTAGGCTGCCAGCACTAACCAAAGGTCTCCTTCTCTTTAAATTGCCCAGGATCAGATATTTTGCTGTAGCAACACAAAATTGGGTAAGACAATGTCTAACACTGGGACAATTAAGTATTTTCCAGTACAATGGAGTCATTCTATTCAAAGGTAGCATTGAGTTTCACTGGAGTAGAAAGGAATGTGGCCTACTCCTCTGACAGGATGGTTGTAGAACTAGCATCTACACATGAGGATGTTGGGACATGAATGCCCAGGTGTAGTGGATGCTGTGGTCTGCTACTCAGATGACTCCTCCAGGGACAAGGATATTCACTTACCAAGAAAATGAGCGTGTTGGCTTCTAATGTCTCACAGCCAAATTGTTCTCCTGGAATTACTATAAGCTGTAGGGACCAGCCTTGACCAAGTTTATACTCTCCCTGGGAATAGTCTACTTCTCATAGCACATCAGCAGAGGGAGGGTACAAAGGCTCATACCCTAGTCTCAACTTGAGATAGTTCTGAAGGATCATCTTAGTGTAGAGTCCACCATGGGACTGCAGGATCCTCTGAGGTCTCTGTTTAAATGTTCATGTTCTCTCTTTGATCAATTTTGCTTCCTCACTCTTTTTGTACGATGCTTATGTGGAGTACTCACCAACAAACCTCCTCCCCTCTAATTTTCTTTCTTTCTTATTTTTTGGGGGCAGGGATTACCAGGGATTGAACTCAGGGACACTCGACCACTGAGCCACATCCCCAGCCCTATTTTTGTATTTTATTTAGAGACAGGGTCTCACTGAGTTGCTTAGCACCTCGCCATTGTTTGAGGCTGGCTTTGAACCCTTGATCCTCCTGTCTCAACCTCCCGAGGTGCAGGGATCCCTCTAATTTGCATCTTGGAGTTTGTCTCTGGATAACCCACTCTAGGAGCCAAAGGTTAGGCCATGGGAAGACGTGTTGAGTTGGGATACAGTGGGGTGACAGAATAGGGAAGGATATGGTAGAGGATAATTGGAAAATGATGGGATTCTATGAGGGCTGGGTTAATGCAGATGACATATTTGAATAAGGTAGTTCACTTCTTAAAGGCAGAAATAACACACATTAATAGTTTATTTTGGGGGTGGTTTGTGGTAGAAGGCAGTAGATATTTTAATTGAGGAAATGTGAGACAGCAGGCTTTGGTGATCGCCAAGATATTTCACTGATGATGCCGTGATGGTATCAGTGGAGGGGCCCAGGGATTTTTCTGGAGAACAAAGCTTGGAAAGTTCCTTGTATTTTTTAAGAAGAATAAAATCCAAGCCAACAGTGGTGAAGACCAGAAAATTCCAGGAAGGCAGCAGTAAGAAGCATCTCCAGAAGTCCTTTAGTTCTGACAGCAATCTGCTGAGGGGCAGAAAGAGAAAGAGAGAGGGCAGCGAGATAGAGTGGCAGGCAAAGACTTGCTGTTCCAGGAACAGTGGATCAGAAGGGTTTTGTTTCTAAATGCAGAATTTCAAGGGATGTAACTAGACAGTTCCTTCACCATTTTTCTTTCTGAACAAGTGACTGGAGGAGCTTGTTGAGAAAACAGTCAAGCAGTGGTATGGATTGGGTATGAGGTGTCCCCAAAAGCTTATGTGTGCGACAGTGCAAGGTTCAGAGGAGAAATGATTGGGTTGTAAGAATCTTAGCCCACTCAGTTAATTCCTGATAGGGATTAACAGAATGGTAAATGGAGTGGTACCATGTGACTGGAGGAGGAGGGAATTGGGGCATGGCTTTGAGTATATCTTTGTCTCTGGAAAGTGGACTCTCTCTTTCTACTTTCTGATCATGATGTGAGCTGCTTCCCTCTTCCACATACTCTGCCATGACGTTGAGCCTTGCCTCAAGCCCTGAGGAATAGAGCCAGCCTTCTATGGACTAAGACCTCTGAAACCGCGAGCCCCCAAATAAACTTTTCCTCCTTTAAAGTTGTTCTAGTCAAATCTTTGAGTTACAGCAGTGAAAACGCTGACTCAAACAAGTAGCAAGAAACTTGTGAAGAGGGGAGATATAGTGTTGATACACTCACAGATCGTTATCCAACTACATTTTCTAAATATATCTGAAAAACTACTGTAATTTGTCAACACATCCTGCCCCCTTCCTTCCCATGTTTTGCACCTGTGCAGCTGCTGTTCTTTGATAACATGGTATTTCATACTTACATTTTCCATATTTTACCTTGTATTTGGATCTTGATTCCAGACAACTGTGCATGTGTTTCTTTCTGAGTCAGACCTCCATTGGGTTCTGGTCTTCATACTCCCACCCTTTCCTCTACTAAACTTCTTCCTGTCCACTATCGTGTGAAAATACACTTACAGACCTGCTCTTTCTTAGTCTGTTTAGTCTGCTGTAGCAAAATGCCATAGAATGAGTGGTGTATAAACAACATAAATGTATTGCTCACAGTTGTGGAGCCCAGAAGTCTGGAATCAGGATGTCAGACTGTTCAGATTCTGGTTAAGGCCAACTTCTAGGTTGCCCACTGCTGATTTCTCTTCAAATCCTCACAGCTCAGAAAGAGGGTGAGGGAACTCTCTTTCACAAGGGCACTAATATCATTCATGAGAGCTCCATCCTCACGATGCAATCAACTCCAAGGACCCCACTTCCTAACACTACCATAAGAAGAGTTAGAACTTCTACATAAACTTTATATACCACATCCATGTATCAGCGAGGGTTATCAGATGTAGACCATTGACACCGATTCTTATTAGTCAGAAAACAAATTTGTGGAGGTATATCACATAATTCACAGAACTAATGTTAGATTAGAGAATTGGGTTGAGAAAAAAAGTTAGACACAAAGAAATCAGACACCTGGGAATAAAGTAGACGCAAATTTTTGTATGCTTTTGCTCAGCAGTTATACTCTGAGTATGGTGTCCCTACAAGCATTATCCTCTTCCTGGCTACAAGCTGATGTGGCCATGACAGCTGCATCCTTGCTGGGGGGTGCTGCAGCTGTGTGTGGATTCACCCAAAGGGGAATTTGCCACAGCAGGAAAGGGCTTGTTATCAGGGGCAACCAGTGTCCACTTGTCAATCTGTGTCATTATCCAACCTCCAAATAGATATTTCTTCTCACAATCATCCTAAAACAATACCTCTCTCTAGATAATGAGACTTCAAGGACAACTAAAAGTACACCCTCCATCTTTTGAAATTCCAAATTTTCATCAATATTTATTAATGGCTCCAAGTTGTAGCCTTCTAGGGCATGGCCACACACTCTTTATTCTGCCAAAATTCTAATTAGATCTCCACAACATATTAGTCACAACCAATATGTCCTATAGATAGCTGTGGATAGAAACCCAAAAGATTTCTATTAAAAATAAATATAAACACATTTGGACAAGAAAGAGAAATTATGGAGGCTTCAAAATTAAGGATAAATGGCATAGAGCCAGTTAATAAGGGTTATATTTATTTATATCTTTCTCCACCCCAAATCTATGTTCTCTCTGCCTCTGCCTCATTTGATCACATTTCTTTTTTTAATATTTATTTTTTAGTTGTAGTTGGACACAATTATGTGGTGCTGAGGATCAAACCTAGGGCCTTGCACGTGCTAGGTGAGTACTCTACCACTGAGCCACAATTCCAGCCCATCATTTGATCATATTTCTTATACAATGTATAAACTCCAGCCTTGGTGGTCCTGTCTATATGTGATGGTAAAGGTTCGTTACCTTTTGTCACTGAGAAGGTTAATGTGATGATTCACTCTGAGGTCTCTTTTGCTTTCCATTTATATGTTCCTCTCCATTATAGGCAGAAAGCCTAATTCTCCTTGACAGTATCAGTGATAGAAGACAGCTTGTTCACCCATAGGTATAAGTGGTGTAAGAAGTCTGTGTGTCAGTCTCAGATTCAGTGAAATGATTGTTCTAGAACAGTGATAGTTCTTCCTGTATTGGTAAAGCCTCTAAACAAAGAAAAGCTCAGAATTAAGGAAGCTGAGTGAAAAAATATTTGTAAATGACTCATTTGAGACTGACTATCCATGCATCTATCCCTTAGATCCTATAAATTATTTTTTTAACTTTGTAAAAATAGTATCATATGTTGTTGACAGTGTCATAGTACATACTGTCATCTTCAGTATCTGTTGGGGGATATTGCCTTCCTCCCAGTAGATACAAAATCTGTGGATGCTCAAGTCCCTTATAACAGATGGTGTAATATTTGCATACAACTTACCCATCTTCTCCCAGGTATTTTAAATTATCTCCAGATTACTCATAATCTTTAATACATAGTAAGTGCTGTGTCAATAGTTATTATACTGTGTTGTTTAAGTAATAGTGACAAGAAAAGGTCTACATGTTCAGTACAGATGCAGTTTTGTAATAGTTTTCACCAGTTCATGAGGCTGATATTTATTTCTATCTTTCTCCACCATGGTTGAATCCATGGATTAGGAACCCACAGATGCAGAGGGCTGACTGTGCTGCATTTTCTAAGACCACATCCCAATTGAATGAGACTCTGAGTCCTATGTAAATGACATCACTATTCTGCAAATTCAGCTACATCTTTATGCTGATATGTTTCAAGATCCTGAATTCCAAGCACATCATCCCATTGTCTTAATTCTTTAACTGTAAAAAAAAAGTTACTACCTGGAATACTCCGTTGCATGGGTATTACGATTGTTTACAAGGTGCTCACCAGGTTCATGGGTAATGTTGTTTGCAGGGTCACAATGGGAAGGAAAGACAAATATAAATCCATAGTGCTTTCATTCTTGGTAGGAAAAACCATTACCTCTTTTAGAGGGAATGGAGTCAAATAAGTTCCCTGCCACTGTATTTGGCTGGTCCCTTGAAGTATGCTCTCAGAGTGGGAACTTTGGCTTTGGTGCAGCTCTGCACAAATTGTTAGATGGCTTAACCATCTTCATCAAGTTAAATTTTATGTTACTTAGCCCATGCTTAGCTTCTAACTGTGCCAATGTGTCCCCTGCATTCATAAATTCAAAAACTGAAGTTGTTGTAGAAGATGATTGACAGATGCCTGTCAGGTAGTTCGAATTCCCTTTATTTGAGTGGACCTCAATTAGTTAGCTTTACATTGTTATGATCAAGAACAATATAAAGGAGGAAAAATTTATACTGGCTCATGATTTCAGAGGTTCAGTCCATGGTTGACCAACTACATAGCTCTGAGCCCGAGGTGAGGCAGAACATCATGGCAGAAGGAAGCATCTCAGGAAGCAGAAACCTTTGCTCACCAGGGACAAAATATATACCCAAAAGGCATTCCCCACGTACCTTCCTCCTCCACATACCTTACCTACCTACGGTTACCACCTGGTTAATCCATATCAGTGGATTAAACCCCTGATTATGTTACTGCTCTCATGATCTAATCATTTTACCTCTGATCTTTCTTGCATTGTCTCACACATGAGATTTTTGGGGACACCATCTATCTAAACCATACCAGACCTTTTGTGAATACTTCCAGGGGATACAAATGTTTTTAAGGTTTGAGACCATTCTAAGAGGTTTTCTCACGTAACTTTTATCATTGCTCCTTTGCTGCAAAAACTCCAGTCTTGCTCTAGAGTGCCTCATGAAACCATCATTTCCTCCTAGTCAATCAATGCAGAACATCACTCCAGATAATCTTCCTCCAGGCAAAGTGCATAGGATGTAGCCACTCAAGTCCCACTCATGTACTTCCCTTCTCCATCACCCAAGATCTTGGACCACTTCTGCATGTGGCTAAAGTGCTGCAGCAGACATTTTGTCTGATGTCAACATCACTGCCTACCTGTTCAGCACGAATTGCTTTGCCTATACCAAGTAATTCCTCAGGAGTCCATAGGTAGTTTGAGGGAGAGCAGAAGTGTGATGGAGAAGTAGAGAGTGTGAATAACATGCCTGTGTATCTTGCTAGTGCTTTCCTGACCTATTCACTTCCAATTCCTTCTAAATCCCCTGGAGGTAACCATGGACTTGCTGGAAAGAGGTGAGTTGTAAACAGGTAGTACCTACAGCGTCCTGGTCTTACAACTGACTCAGAGTTCTTGGTCACTTGGTAATCTGCTATTGATTGCCCAGTTGCTAGTACATCTTGATTTCAGGCCAATAGCTATTTATTGAAAGGAGAATTCAGTTGGTCCTCCATATATTCAGGTTCTATATCCATGGATTCAACCACAGATTGAAAATATTTGAAAAAAAATTGCATCTGTACTGGACATGTACAAACTATTTTCTAGTCATTATTATCTAAAAAGCACAATGTAATGATCATTTCCTATAATGATTATATTCTGTTAGGTGTTATAAGTAATCTCAGGATGATTTAAAGTATACAGAGCTTATATTATACTCAAATACTAAGTCATTTTACATAAAGGACTGGAGCATCTGTGGATTTGGAAATATACAGAAGGAGTCATGAAACCAATCCCCTGTGGAAACCCAGGGGCAACTGTAGTTACATGCTGAAATAAAAATAGCATTGTTCTAAAATCCTGGGGTCCTTGGTGCCTACCATCTGTTGTTATTCTAGGGATCCTGTGATCAATTAACTACTCCCTTAGACCTTTGTGAATGAGACCTTTTCGCTTCCCACACTGGTGCAGCAACCATCTCTGATGATTATTCTTATCTTTCACCTACTGGTTCAAAGCGGCCCATCTGGCCTCTGATGCTCTAAAATCCTCCCACTCTATTGATATTAGGGAATGCCTATCTGACCTATAGCATTGCAGGACATAGGAAAATCAATATTAAAGTGCTGTTCAAAAATGCCATGTCATTCCCCAGATTCATTTCTCATTGTTGGAGAGTAGGAGCAGGAAGGATGTGCATGTGTCCAGTCTAGCATTCCTATTAACAAAGACATTAAACTCTTCTCTCTATAATAAGCCAACATTTTTAGCGATTGCCTTTCTTTAGTGTAGGCTATCATGATATTGCTTAGTGTGGACCAGTCTTAGATACTCAGAAGTCTCTCTCTGATAGATGCCATGGTGTAGTCAGAATTAGATCTGTTCTCTCTTGTCCTAGCATCCTTAAATACATTCCAACACTATTAGTCATATAGAAGAACCAAGTTCAGAAATTCCTTGGTGTTTATTAACATTTCTCCAACTTGGTCTGGATTTTAATTAGTTCCTTGGAATGTGAAAGGCTTTGAGTTTCTTCCGGATATGGACTTACTGGAAGAACTGGGACATTGGAATCAGCTTCCTTCTTGGATGAGGAATTACAACCTAAGACAAAGAGACCCTTCTGCAGGCAAACATTTTTCTTAAGTTTGTGGTATCAACATGGCTTTTGAAATTGTAGTTGTGTTCATCCCTAATCAATGCCTTTATTTTCACCAAGAAATGGTGAGATCTGGAGTTCCTTTGTGATTGCAACTCAGGAACTAGCACGAACGTTGAGTTTAGTTTTAGCAATCTCAGTCATGTAATTATAGATATAAGATTACTTTGGCAAGCTCTATGCCTTAGAAAGAAGTATAGGGACTTCCTTTTTTAAACTATCACATGTGATAGTTGAATACTTATATTCCTCTTTCACAATCTGTGATTTTTTTCAATGTCTTGTCTTTACAGAATTCGATTCCAAGTTACGTATATTATTTTTTTAGCCATTGTGCGTCATGGGTCTTCATATTGCTATTCTGAATGTTGGTAAAACTTTGACTGACTTTTACTTCACCCTAAGACAAACAATAGCTTTCTCCCAACGTGTTTCTGAGGTTGTTTTTGCCCCCCTTGGTCCACGAATATAACCAATAGAATATGACCACAACAAGTTACTCTGAATACCAACTTGTTGGAAAAACATTTACTGGTTCATAGAAGGATCCTAAACTTAGTGGAAACCAATGAAAACATAGCAAAATTAAAAAAAAAAAAAAAATAGAAACTTGTGTGACACTAAAGAAAAAATGAGTTAGGACATCAGGGTTGCAGTTATTTTTCTGCTACTAATTATGGGTATTCCAGCCACCACCCCTCAAAAGTAGAGCGCTACCACTTTTGCCATGACATGCTGCTGCTATTCACGGATTCCGACTTTGACTTTATCTTAACGTCAATTGTTAGAGTCCCAAATTCTTGCTGTGGCATCCAGTGGTTCTACTGTATGCCACATGTCTGCACCTTAGCTCTCAGGAGTGGGGAGATGAAGTATCTGCAGCACTTTCTCATTTACAAAGGAAGGTATGATTCTTTTAAACAAAGACTCTCCCAATGGAGATTCATCCAAAATAGAGATGTTCCGGGTAGCCCAAATACCATTTCGTGTTCAAATGTATCACTGAAGTGGATCATGTACAAAGGTACCCAGCAAAGAGGGATAAGTTGCACTCCTTCTAAACTGACCAAACATCTACTGTATTTTAGTAGTTAACCATCATGTTACTGCTCTAGAGATGATTTATTACAGCTGAATAGTAAAGTTACTGCCACCTAAGACTGGTGATTAGAGCCAACATTAGTCTTCTCTGTGTTCTGTGACCGACTACCTATATTAATTGGGCTAACTCTTTAACTTTCTGGGACATCACAGAGAGCACAGGAGTCTAAGAGCACATGGAATGCCAGTATCCTTAATTTCTGTTTTGAGTGATTTTCCTCTTTGACAGAGTTTCAGGTGGACTTACAAGTGCTTTGTGGCAGGGTCATGCACACTGATCCCACTGGGTTGAACAGAAGATCGTTTGGTGGGGGCAACTGATACACACAGTCTCACATTGAAAGTCTCTACCTGAAACAGATTTTTTTAACTTGATCTCCCATCATTCCTCCCAGATGCAGGACTGCCATGGAGATGTATTCATGATGAGAGACAAGGGATGATTTATTTATTTGCAAGCCCCATCAAGATAGGAGGGTAAAGGGGGAAGCTTTGATAGCAAATTCCTATGGTGGGAAAGGGTAGGTGCTATAAAAATTCAATTTTACCAAGGGCTAAATAAGTGGGGTTTTTTTTTTTCTTATTCTGTATTGTTTGTTCTGAAATAGAAATCCTTTTCTTTCTTTTTCCTTTTACTTCACTTCCATTCTGAGTTCTTGTCTAGGGATCCTATTTAGGATTAAAATAAATGGACCATTTCAGCATAAATGTAGCAGTGCAGGAAAGAGTGTGGAAAGTGCTTACTGCATAAAACACGTCCCTTTCTGATTCATTACGTCCCTTTTCTGCTGTGTATAAGTGGACACCTTTCACTAGCTCTCTACAGGGTAGCTGAGCACATGCATTTTGAAGGCAGAAGGGGCCCTATTCCAAAATATGTGGTATTAAACCCTATGTCAAATAAACTTATCAAACTAATTAACAAAATGCCTTAAGGAACTTGGCTCTGCTAAGTTTGAAACCCTGGTATTCTGGGAGCAAATAACTTTTTATAGAGGATGATCAGTCTTCCTATCCCAAAGATACTCTGAAAATAGAAAGTAGTTTATACAAGAAAACCCAATGGTTGACAGTAATTAGGCTCCTAAAAAAGTTAAGTAAAAAAAAAAAAAAAAAAAAAAAAAAAAAAAAAAAAACATGGAAACTGAAGCAGGAGGTGGAGATGGACTAAGTGAAATGATGCTTTTTAAAATCTATTTTATGTTATCAGCATGTTCACACCTGTAGAGTTTTCAGAAGTCTTTGGGTATAATTAAATGGAACGATCACGAACAATTAACACATCAAGTTATTTTACTGAGAAATTTAAAAGGCACAGGAATACTGTTAGCAGCCAATTTTTCATTTAAGACAGAAGAATGTACAAGTGTGAAAATGGGGGTCTGAAAGTCTACCACCAGGTGTGTATGGTACCCTGTAGGTTTCAAAATATATAAACATGGTAGTGCAGATATCTCCTGAACATACAGATTTTAATTCCTACTCAGTAAGAGTTCCTGGAACGCTTGAGTATGATAGAAAACTAAATTTGCATTTATCCAGGGCAGGAAGTGGGAGGGAACCTGGAATGGATATTTTTAAACTCTCCACTGGTCAATGGGCTACATTTAGAAATATACTCAGGAACCACTGAAGATTTTCAGCACTGTGACAGTTCACGTGAGCAGCATATTTTAGGAAACTGACATTGATATCTACTTTGAAAGCAGGACAAAGAGACCCTGAATTTCCTCTCTTTTTTTAAAATTTTAATTGGCACAGAATAATTGTATATATTTATGGGGTAAAAAGAGATTTTCGAATGCAGGAACACAATATGCACTGATCAAATTGGGATAATTAGCTTGTCCACTTCCTCAAGCATCTATCAGTTCTTTGTGTTGGAAAATTCTCTCCACTAAATAATTTTGAAATGCATAAGAATTTATAATAGACCATATTCATTTTAGTGTACTATGGAATATTAGAGCTCATTCCTCCTTTATTACTGTATTTTTGATATGTGTTATCCAACCTCCCTCTATTCTATGTTCTATGCACCCTTCCTAGCCTCTAATGGCCACTGTTCTACTCTCCACTTTCCTGGAGATGAACTTTAATTTCCATTTATGCGTGAGAACATGCTGTATTTGCCCTTCTCTGCTGGCTTATTTCATATAAAGTAATATCCTTCAGACTCATCCATGTTGCCATAATGTCAGGATTTCATTCTCTTCTATAACTGAATAATATGATTTCATTGTGTATAGGTGCCATATTTTCTTTATCTATTCATCTCTGGATAAATAGTTAGGTCAATTCCATTTCTTGGTCTTTGTGAATGGTACTGAAATAGACGTGGTGGTGCAGATATCTCCTGAGCATACAGATTTTAATTCCTGTTATGGTTTGGATATGGGGTCCCCCAAAAGCTCACATGTGAGACAATGCAAGTAGGTTTAGAGAAGAAATAATTGGTTGTGAGAGTCTTAACCCAATCAGGGATTAATCTCCTGACAGGGATTAACTGAGTGGTAACTGAAGTGGTGGGGTGTGGGGTGTGGCTGGAGGACGTGGCTCACTGGGGGCATGGA
This sequence comes from Tamias sibiricus, assembly GCA_025594165.1. Classification (NCBI taxonomy): domain Eukaryota; kingdom Metazoa; phylum Chordata; class Mammalia; order Rodentia; family Sciuridae; genus Tamias; species Tamias sibiricus. The sequence continues at coordinate 9,988,531 of CM046666.1, forward strand.
TATGGGGTATATATTTTGTATCTGGTGAGTGATCTCTCTCTCTCTCTCTCTCTCTCTCTCTCTCTCTCTCTCTCTCCCTCTCTCTCTCTCTCTCTGCTTTCTGGTCATCATGTGAGCTGCTTCCCTCTACCACACTTTTCCACCATGCTGTTCTGCCTCACCTTGAGCCCAGAGGAATGGATTCTGCTGTCTATGAATGTCTGAACCATAAGCCCTCAAATAAACTTTTCCTCCTTTACAACTGTCCTAGTCAGGTCTTTTAGTCACAGCAATTAAAAAACTGACTAAAACAATTCCTTTGGATGTCTATCCAGTAGTGTGATTGCCGAATCATCCAGTCATTCTACTTTTAATTTTATGAGGAATCTCCACACTATTTTCTATAACTTAAACTAATGTGTATTTCCATCAACAGTGTCTAAGAGTTCTCTTTTCTCACATCCTCAAACATAACACTAAATTTCTTTTGAATGAGAGTTTGCTCTGATGCTAATCCCAAAGCTGAGGCAAATGATCTCAATTTATGTGGCTTCTAATCTCTTTAATGGCTCTGTTGCTATGCAAACTAGCTAGAGTAGATTCTGTCCCTCTCTTTAAATCACAAACCTCCACATGCAAAACAACCCATCCATGTGTGTAAGATGGTTCTCCCAGCATCATCTTCAGAGATGTGGGAACTTCATATATGTATTCAACTTTCTCACCTTTAATAAGCAGAAATTGGGGTTGGGGCTATAGCTCAATTGATAGAGGTTTGTCTCACATGCACAAAGCCCTGGGTTCAATCCCCAGCACCACACACACACACACACACACACACACACACACACCCCAAAAAAATAAATAAATAAATAAAAAAAAAAACAAAACAAAAAACAACAACAACAACAACAACAACAACAACAACAAAAAAAAAAAAAAACCCAGAAATTGTAATGCCTTGGTGAATACTGAATACTATGCCTCTTTCCAAATGATTGCCTTCAAATATCATCAGCACTTGAAGAATGGAGCCACATAAAATTCAAAATCTATCAAATTAACTATTTGCAATGTTGATATTTTTTGTTAGCAACTTTTCCCACAAAGTCTGCACACCTTACAATTATATTGTGTCACAAGTTTTATTTTTCCTTTCATCAAGCATTTCTTAGTGATAGCAGAATTTCTAATTCTGTTTCACTTTAAAAGTCAATGTATATTTGAGGCTAAAAGAGACAGGAGTAACCAATACCTTCATTATTCTGAACCCAGGCATGCTAGGCTTCTATCATCCTGAAATGTTAGATTACCCTAACATATTGGATGAATCACACACATTCCTACTTAATTTTTTTTTTCTGGTACCAGAAATTGTACTCAGGGGCACTCTACCACTGGGCCACATCCGCAGCCCCACCCCCTCTTTTTTCTGTATTTTATTAGAGACAGGGTTTTATTGAATTGCTAAGTGCCTCACCATTGCTGAGGCTGGCTTTGAACTTGTGATCCTCCTGCCTCAGCCTCCCAAGTGCTGGGATTACAGGCGTGCACCACTGCATCCGGCCCTACTTGATATTTTTATTATAATCTCACATTATGCTTTTCTTTTATTGTACTTCTTGAAATTGATATTTACCATATATGTGTATATATAATTACTTTTACATGACTTCTTATGTCTCTATAGTAAGTGAGAAACCAACTTAAGTAAGGAACCACGTTAGTCTTACGTACAGGTTAACCCAACACCCATATGCTATACCCATACATTGAAGTCCTATCCTGAGTTTCTAAAATGGGGCCTTGGTGGAAATGGGGCTTCTGTAGATGCAGTCAAGTAAAGGTGAGGTCATTCTTGGTCAGCATGGACCTCAATCCAATAGGACTGATGTCCATAGGAAGAAGGAAATGCCACATGAAGACAGAGATACACAGCAAGAACACCTTGACAACAGAGGCAGGTACTGGAGGGGTGCAGCTGTGAATGAATAAGGATTTCTGGTTACTATCAGAAGCTAGAAAAAGACCAGGAAGGATTCCATCCACAGTCTTGGAGGTTGCAAGACCCTGTTCGTACTTTGATTTTAGATTTCAGACTCAAGAACTCTAAAAAAATACATTTCTATTGTTTTAGCCACCGAATTTGTGGCACTTTGTTACAACAAACCTAGGAAACCAACTCACACTGCAAGTCACAGTTTATAATAAGTACTCAATTAATAGCGTGTTAAATGAATGCATGAGTGAGTTAATGATTGAAGGGGATAAATGAGTATAATTATACATTGTCCCATAGTAGATATAGATAAATGCATACATATGTGTGTATACACACATATATAGAGAGATTTATATATATATATATATATTATATACATTATATACATATTATAGATCATATATATCATGTAATACATATAAAATATATATTATGTATAACATACATATGAATATATATTACACATTATATATTATATACATATTATATATACTTATATATAAATTCATTGATATGTACCTAAATAAGTGTTCATGGATGAGGTGATAACTTACTAAATGTATTTCAAATCACAGAGCAATCTCTCTGTCAATGAACATCAATTCCAAGAGTGCGATTTTGTAAGCAAAGTATAACATGAAAACATTATCTAAATATAGCATAATGGTCTCAATCAAATAAAAATATAAATAAATATGTACTGTTTTCCTTTCAGAATATGAAAGAAGTCAGAGACACCCAGTTAGTATCAAGACAGTGAATGCTTTGTCATTATTATTTCACATTTGTCTGTGGTGACTTATAAATGTTTCATTATATGAATCATTAAGGAATTCTTTAGAATCCTTATTTCCATCTTATAGGTAGTGTAACTACAGCATTTTAATTTCTAAATTAGGAACTGAAAACGTTGAAAGTAGGTCACATTTACTTTCTGACTTTAGCTCCTGTACCACGTTTAGTTGCTTGTCAAAGAAAGATACTTTAAAATCATTTCATTTCCTTTAAATCACAATTTTAATTTTGGGTAAGCTTAATAAATTTTAGTATACATAATCTCTGCAGGGAGGAAAGAAAAAGGAAGAGATAAGACAGAAATAGATTTGAACAGATAAATATAGATATGCTGTGTATCTTGGATTTTATGTTTTATATTTTGTATACTCATAGATAATATACATGAAGATGAGGATGCAAAGATAGGAATATGTGCATTTCTTAAGTAAACACTTATCTGGAAAGCACAGGCTATGCTGCAGTTTATAGTTCCTAAAATATACTGTTGTCGGGACCTTACACTGCTTTCTGGCTGCTTGCCACATTACCACGTGTTACAGGACCTAGGCTAAGCAGGGGGCATGGCTGTGAGAACTGAATCCACCCCAAGGATAGGCCAATGGCTCTGCCAATGGCATCCGCCCATGCTCCTTATGTGTCCTTATGATCTTTCTGTTGATTGGCCCATGTCCTATATAAGACCGTCCAACTTCCTCAATAAACCGAGTTCCGGCATTCTACTGACTGGGCTCCCCAGCGCGGCTCTGAGTCTTTTGAAGACGGGGGAGGAGGCGTAGGTGGCCTTTACTTTCCAAATCCAGTCTCATCGTTGAGGTAGGCCCCTCTGGCCTCTTTTGGTAGACAGAAGAGGTCCATCCCGGGTATGGGGGGTGGGGGTGGGGGCTATAGTCCTCAACCCTTATAACTTCGTGACATGCTGTGTTGAGGTTGTTAAGCTTGGCGAACTCCACTGGGCAATGAGCTGCATATCAATATTTTTATCTTCATCTCTGTTTTCTTTGAGGCACAAATGAATTATTGGTGATAGGTAAAAAGCTTCATGTTTGGAAGGATTATGTCTTTTTTTCATTATTGTAATAATCATAAGAAGTCTATTTCTTATAAACTCTAGAAATTTCCTAGTAGGGTCATTAGAAGCCCTACCACTTGTTTCTTGGCATGGTAGCCTTTGGAAATAAGTTCTCCAAAAAAATAGGCGATAGGTACCATGAATAGGAGCTGGTGTCAGTTCTAGAGGCACAGAGATGTTGTTGGTTTGGGGTTGGAAGACATTTTATGGGTGTTAAGAAAAGCTTATTCTTATTAATGTGCAAATATGTACAGGTCCATGTTTACTTGGAAATTTACTCCCTTGTAAATTTGATATGTGACCATTATGTAATCACAGCTATTTCACTACTGATAAAACAAATAAATGAACAAAAAATCTATTAAACCAATTGGGATGATTAAAATACCCTCAGAAGTGGGGAGCAGATGATGGCGTGTGATTGGAATCCTTCCTAAGGATGGTACCCCAGGAAGAGATCAAATTCTACCTTTTGAATTGGCTAGTGGCCACAGTCGAGAGTTCCTCCTCATTCCTTTTTCATGTTTCCTTCTCCTCCATAAACTTTTCTGTGACATTGCCAGTTCACATCCATCTGTGTCTTCTCACAATGACTCAAATTTTATGAAAAAAAAAAAAAAATCAACAATTTCTGCACCACTGTAACTGATTGCCAGTCTCCTGGCTTCCTAGGCGGCTTAACTTCACTTTATCAGTGGCTGATCTGTGAATGCAAATGTTCACTTCCATTCCTTCATTCAATTATTGAGTTATAATGTGATGATAAAATACTATAATATAAACCCAAGAACTTTGAAAAATGCAACATATGTTAGAAATGTGAAGCAGTTGGTTAGTTTTTTTTTTTTTTAAAATCAACGTTTTGTTAGACCTGATAGTATAGCTGTTTATGTCTCTGTATAAACAGATCAATAAAATCTCTCTTCAATATTGACCTGTATGTAGGTAGACAGTTGGCACTCAGTATCTGCAGGTTCCACATCTGTAGATCTGACCTGCCTCAAATTGAAAATATTTGAAAAAATATTTCCAAATATTCGTAAATGTGCTGAACAGGTAACAGACTTTCTTCTTATTTTTATTCCTAAATAATACAGTATAACAACCATTTATATTGCATTTGTATTGTAAGTAATGTAGAGATGATTTAAAGCATACAGAAATATGTGAATAGGTTCTATGCAAATACTAAATTATTCTACATGAGGGACCTCAGCATCCACATATTTTGGAATGTGAGAGGGGAGAGGTCCTGGAAGGAAGACCCAGAGGAGACAGAGAAACAGCTATCTCTCTCTCTCTTTCTCTCTCTCTCTCACACACACACACACACACACATACACACACAATTGTTTTGTTGTGTTTGTTGCATCTGCCCATAGTTTACTATTCCAACCAGATTACAAACTCTCCCAGGCAGTGACTTATATTTCTCAGATGCCCCACTACACGTGTGACATCGTTCTGGCCACACACTACATGCGCCATAAATCCCCATGTAAAGACAGACAGCGGTGACCACTTAAGATCATATTCATTGCTATGCCATCAAGGGCTTTTTCAGAAAGTCACTGTTGTCTTGCGGTTGCTTCCAGCAACTTGTTGTAGGTGGGTGTTGTTGGTGATGCTGGTATGTGCAAAGTGACAGATCATCATCGCCACGGATCCTTCCGAGTCTGAGGGCCTTGTGGACTCCAACTGGTTTAAAATTTACCAGCTGGTTTGCCCTCGTTTATGTTCAATGTGTTGCAAAACTAATAATATTTTTCGTAAGTATGCTTGGAAGCAATGCAGATTTAGGGAAAACATCCCCTACAGTGTTCCATCTGCTGCCCTCTATGTAGAAAGCAAATGCTACGGTTTCATTATTGAAGGATATGAATGGCTGACCTGTTTGCGTGCCTGTGTAAAAACATAGACATACAGCATCCTCAGTCACCCCGAAGCCCACTCACTCAGCCACACTGCTAAGCTCAGAACATAGGGAGTTAAAATCTTGGGTTTTCCCTCAGTCACCGTTTGGAAGCACACAATGCAAGTCAACCATCTTTTAATTTATTTTGCTTTGTTAGATGGTGGTGTTAATTAATTTTGCTTTGTCGCTTTGCTTTCCTCTTGATAACATCATTCTTTTTAATAGCAACGGAACCTTGCAAATGTCAAGCAGCCCGCCCCAATCACAACAGGCTGCAGCATAAAAACACATTAGAGTTGGAGGCACCACAAATAACTACTTTAGGAAAAAAATGTAATAGCTGTAATTATGTTTGTGCCTGCCAGTGAGCTGCCCTCCTCCTTTTTTTCTCTCTCTTTTCCAGTGTCCTTAATGGATTTTTGTTGTACAAAAAAAAAAAAAAAAAAAAAAAAAATCAGCACCTTTTGTCAAACACTCTGGTGGCCTCTGCCTTTTAAGCAGTCAGCTTTTTCTATCTGAGTTGACCCACCTGCCACATGGTTGAACTTTCTGATGCCCTTTTTGCTCTGACTTTCTAAACCAGGTATGTTCTGTTGACCTGCTTCTTGAAACAGTTTGTGTGGTCTCCATAGTTTGCAAATTATTATTTTTTTCTTAAGTAGGTTAAAGTCTGCTTGTGTCCCCAAGCCACACCTCACTGCCTGAGATGAGCATCAGGGCCAGTGTGACCTCTTCTCTCCACCTAAAAGAATCTAATAGGGTCTTGTTGCCTGGCAGATTCTGGGTCCTCAGTTTGTCATGTGGGAGGGAAAGAGAATTCCTTGCGTCTTACCCTCACCTCTAGAGATATCGAGCCATTCCCCAGCTTTATGCACCCCATTCTGGCTTTGTAGCCTCCTTTGTATCAGGAGTTTCTAAAAGGTGACAGGAAAATTAAGTGAGTAAAGGGAGTGAAGAGTTTCTGGGATGGTACCCTCAGAGTGATGGTTACCGTGGACTTCATGTTGAGTGTTGGTAAACTAAAACTGCAGCTTGTTCAGAAAGAACTTGAAAGATGTCTTGTTTTCCATTTTCAGGCATGAAATGAAATAAGTGAGGATGCAGAGGACAAAACTCTGTGTGTGTGTGTGTGTGTGTGTGTGTGTGTGTGTGTGTGTGTGTGTATTCAGTACTACGATCTTGTATAAATGTCTTGGCCCAAAGTGACCATTTCTGGTTTTCACAGCATCATCAACTGCTAAACTATGAGGCTACCTGAAAAGACCTCAAGTCTATGTAATTATTTAAATAGGAGGAACCTGAGTCATCATGGTTACGCAGGGTGACATAGCCATGTTGGGAGATGTGGCATGGCACACTGTGGAGAGGTTCCCTTTGTTTTTGTTTTTGTCTTTCATTTTTTAAAATATTTTATTTATTTTTTTATTTATAATATTAGTATGTATTACAATTCATAATTCCTTTGAGTCCCACAGCCTTGGACAACGTTTACCTGAGAATAGAGTGATCTTGGACAAAGTTTTTAAGTTTCTCTGATGCTCATTTTTTTGAAAACAGAGATACTTTGTGTAGCCCTTGCGAGGGTCAGAAAAAAACATGTCCTAAAGTAAATTAATGCAGCTATCAAAATTCTAGGCAGTTGGGAATCTATTTATTCATTTATTAAGTGTATGTATGTGTATACATTAGTCAGCTTTCCGTCACTAAAGCAAATACCTGAGATAAGTCACTTATAAAAAAAAAATATTTTTTTCAGCTCACAGGCTTAGAGTTTCCAGTCCAAGATTAGGCACACCCATTGGTTTAGGCCTCCAGTGGGCATGCTAGATGACAATGGTGGTGAGCATGTGGCAGAGCAAACAGCTCATGTCATGGCCAGGAAACAAGAGGAAGAGCAAGAGACCAAGGTCCCCTAACAGGCATACTCCAAATGACATCCCACTAGGCCCCACCTTCTAAAGCTTATACCACTTTCCAATAGTACCAGCCTGGGAACTAAGCCTATAACACATGGACCTTTGAGAGACATTTATTAAACAGATCTATCTATCTATGCCAAATTAGTAATGGAAGTATAGGGGTGGTGACCATGAAAACTTACCCACTATGTTTATGGATCTTCTCGCCTACTTGGAATGGCTTATTAAGTTGTTTTTTTTTTTTTTTTTTTTTTTTTTAATCTGGTAACCATATTCCTCTGACATTGGTAGAAATAGTCAGGAAGAGGATATGCCCCAAGGTAGAAATGACAAAATATAAGGCTTACCCATAAAAATGCCAAGGGCAGTTTGGACCGGTGCAACCCAGAGCTTACCAGATGGGGAGGAGGTTTATGGCCACAGGCCTGAGGTGCAGCCATAAAGGCTGAGCTGTCTTTGAGTGTTCGTTTTGGCTTTCATATGAAGGGAATTTTGCACTACTGTTTAGGTAATGAGAAGTAGGAAGCCATTCAAAGGTTTTGAGTTGTACAATATGATCAAGCCGACACCTCAGGAAGAATATTCTGGGAGCCAGATGAGGTACCCAACGTGGGGGAAGATGATCTAGGGGGTAAAATGCAGATCTGCAGAGTGTTCACTGTGAATTAGTGTAGAGACATCAGGGAGTCACTCTAAAAGAAGCTATTTTTGGAGAGTATGCATTATCAACCAGCAAGCAACCAAGTGGCCATGTGGCATAATAGACAAGATTATAGACTCTGAAATCAGACGGAAGTGGTGTCAAACCCTTGCTCTGCCCTTTACTTACTCTTGAAGCGTGAGGAGGTAATTTGCTTTGTTGTTCCTCTTTGCCATATGGACCAACAGGGAAACAGGGACATGTCCTGAGATGACTATAATACGGTGCATCTGCTCCCCAGCACAGTGCCACCATGCATGAAGCAGCTACCCAATCCCACTGTCGCTGTGTTTATGATAGAGACTCAGTGGCATCTTTACATTTTATTGTGGAACTATTATTATTTTTTTTTTCTTGACGTTAATGATGGAAATTGAAACACAGAAAGGTTAAGCAATTTATTCCATCTTCTCCAACCTGTAAACACAGATGTCCAGATGTCAATTCAGGTTTTCTGTTTTCCAAGACCCCAAAGGGCTTCTCTTTCAGTTAAGAGACCATCAAAATAGGATTGAAAGCTATAACTCAAAAGATAAAAAGAAAAATAAGGGATCAAGTTTAAAACAAGTAAAATCCTGGCCTCATAGGTATCACATTAACAGAAGTGGCAGTAGCATAGGATTTATGGGTGGTAGCATTTCATATAAGGGCTAATCACCCCACCTCCTTGGCAGGGCAGACTCGGCAAAGTACTGTTTCTCACATCAGCAAAGAACTACAGACTCCAGTGAATGCCTTAGGACAAAACCTCAGCAGCATAATTTACTTCTTGAAATCTTCACCTTGGCCCTGGTCTACATTTATAGCTCTTCAAATCACTTCCTTGAAATATGATTTGTGCTGGACCATTTCTTCCACTACTGAAATCTTCCTAAAATATTTTTTTTATGCTTACCCATATTGGTCTCTGCTTTCCTGAAAACAAGGCAGTCAGGGGTGGGGTGATCAAAGCTCTGGAAGCTGACTTCCAAGATTTGTGTCCTGGCTCCACACTGCCTAACTATGGGAATTACCACTATGTGCCTCAGTTTCCTCATCTGTCAAATGGGGATGTACGTAAATTTTTTCAGCCCTTAATGTTCCTAGCTCTTGGTTTACCAGCTCAGTCTCAGGTTTTTTCTCTTGATTTGAGATAAAAATTACAAAGAAGTAAAAAAATACCAACTGAGTGAGGCTTTGAGAGGGGGAGCTTATGTCTAGGGTAAAGAAGACATTACATGCGTAAGTGTTTCTGGACCTATTCTTCAAAGACAGGAGGAGTAGAGCTTATAATAGACAAAAAGGTGGGCTGTCGCAGGTACACAGTCAGCTCTTGTACAGGATCCCAAGATTTGTGCATATGTCAGTTCTTTGCTCTGGGTAGTGGGGTTTGCATGTGACACTATGATCTTCTGTGCCTTGTGTTCAATTGCCATTGACTCACAAAAGGTGGCAGAGGTGTTCACTACCACAGCCCCTAGAAGGTCATAAATGGGTCAAGTTCTGGCATTTGCTCAGGTTGCAGGGAAACTTGGGGCCAGAGTCCTGAACTTGGTCATTGGTGGAAACATTTTTTGAAAGCAGCTTGCTTTGGGTAGGAAACCTTGATTGGAGAGCCAGGGCCCTGCCTTCTATGTCTCAGTGATGTAATATAAAGACATGATTTGTGAACAGTCCTTGGAAGCTTTACAGACACATTGTAGGAGATCAGTAAATTATTGTTTCTCTTCCTATATTTGGCTGCCTTTCAAAATCCAGGGTAGAAATTCCCTCATTTGAAAGTCTGACTTGACCACGACAGCTCACAGAATTATCGACACCTTTAAATCTATTCAACTCTCACACTTTAATTATTTGGCCTTTGTAACACATCATCTTGTTGGTATGTAGTCATTCACTGTATGTTTGTTTCTTTAATTAGACTGTAATTTACTCAAGAGTAGAATACTTCCAAATAATTTTCTCCAGCTCTTAGGGTATCTAATATAATCCTTTCCAAACAGTAGACTCTCAATGAATTTGCTGATTAGGATATTAAAAAGTGTTCTGATAGAGACATTCACAGCAATATTACAAATAATTTTGTTAGGTATAAGCAACAATAATAAATAACTAAGTTGGAGACTCTGAGAGAGGTTTTCATTAGTCAGTTAAGAGGGACTGTCAGTCTGTCCCATATATACAGGAGTCTAGCATTTGAATGGTGTCTTCAGATCACGAGAAGAATATACTAGGAGATCAGAGACCTATCCCTCCTTTGTTTGACAATTGCAGAATCCTATGGAGACTCCTGAGGTCAGCTAGACCACGCCTTCCTCCACTCACCTTTTTAATATTTTAAAAATATCTATTCTTGATAATCAATTGGAATTAAGAAAGAGCACAGACATTTCAAATTAAATATCTTAATTAAATACACATCTGACAACCTTAATTTAACGTGTTACCTAAAGCTCCACGCTCTCCAGACATCTTCATTTACAATGAGTATAATCACGCCTTATTCTTTTACTTCAGGCGGTGAATAGAGCAAGGAGCTCTGGAGTTCCTTAACAGGGGAGCAAAATTTTTATTACACACCAATACTGCAAATGCAAACAACTTCCATTTGCATGCATAAACTGTTTATCCAAAGCATCTTATTAAGGCTTAAAAAAATTTTTTTGAGGCACCCAAGCCAAGACATCACAAACAGAATGGAAGAAAAGCATATATGATGAATTTTATATTCAGTGATAATTTATAGTTATTTAAGTTAATGTGGATTAAAGTAACCTTAAAACTTCAGTAAAACTAAAAAAAAATCATATTTCTTTCAGAGAAAGGAAAAAAAGTCTTTTACTATTGGCCAGAAGTATGCATAATAGAAGTTTGTATCATAGGAAAATGCTATAAATCCTGTATTTTCTCTTTTTTGTAAAGTTAGCTTTATATTATCACAACATTTAAAAAAATCAAAGAAAATAAAACTTTCACATACTGTTAAAACAAAATGTAGGGGATTTTCTTCCTATTGTCTATAATTCTCTCTTCCCCTTCCTTCCTGCTTTCTCTCTTCCTTCCTTCCTCTCTCTCTCTCTCTCATCCTTTTTTTCTTATTGTCTTTCTCTCTTTTAACTTTAGAAATAATTCCATAAATCATCTTGACATTGTCTGCACTGCTTGGGCCCTAGGAAATCTTATCTTACTATTTTTATTAGAAGTGGTTGAATAAAAGAGAACTGAGAACCAAAGGAATTAAAGATTAAGCCCAAATGGAATGAAAGAGGTTGGATGATTTAGAAGAACTTCCTGGAAACTAGTCACACCTCCCACCTTGACCTTGTATGGTGTCTTGCATTTTATGCCAGGAAACAAATAACGTGTGGAGTAAAAGGTCCTCTAGCATTATCACTGGAAAATGTGCTAAAACCACAAAATAACCCAACATTTTAAAATATTTAGATACACTCGCTCTAAAATAATGGATGCCATTTCTGACATCACTGGAGACATATTTTATGCTTGATTTAAAAATGATAAAAGAATGCATACAATTAGAAATTGAAGACAGAGGGCGGAAGCTATAGAAACCACAGTACTTACATCAGAACAGAGAAACTATTTCCACCTAGTTTAAATCTTCTCTCTTTCTCTTCTGATGCCATGCCATGCAATTCATTTAGTTAGACTGGTTTACCTGATTTATATGCAGCTGTTGTGTTTATGGGTGATGGGGAATTTTTTCTCAGTGTTCCAATGAGCCTTTAAAAAGGATTATATTCTACTGGAAAGCTAAGAATGATGTTTAAACATGGCTTTCTCAGCATTTATCTCTGAGTGATTGAATTTGAGTATCTCCTAGGAGTGAAATATTTGATTATGAAACTTTTAGATTGCACTTCAAATGCCACTGCATAAACATTTCTCCCAGCCTATGTGAATAGCTAAATTGCCCAAAAAGGTGCATGGTGACCTTGAGGAGAATATATATTACCAATAGCCAAAATATTTCCTAGTGCAAAAACCTAGGAGTGTTACCAATGAACAGAGTGACATTATGGACCTCTCATGGACTAAAGTGGATTCATTCTGATGCCTGTCTTTGAAGTCCCTTATTTGGTTTTAGCTCCTGAAACATTTGCCACTTTGGTACCCTTCTCTTCTATTTCCTGCAGGAAGAGTACAGCCCCACAGAAAACAGAAAACTAATATTTCTTGAAAATGACCGATGAATTCTATGTCTTAATAGGCTGAAAATAATCAATGGGGCATGGCAGGGGCTGGGATGGAGCTGCCTGACAATGCCGATACTAAAACAATCCTACAGCTGCAGTCAGAATGAGGGATGCAGCCAGACTGGCCAAGTCCTCCTTGGTAATCAGTTAAGCGATATTAGCACACATTTCTCAAAAATCATTACCTATCATTTAACAACTCCCGTCGTGAATCAGGTCATTCTTTTGTCTGGTACCAATCATCACACAGAAGAACTGTGCTTTGTCACGGATGATGAACATTTCCTACACAAAAGAAGATATAGCTAGTTGTCTCCAGAAATTCTAAAACATTTTCCCATTTAAGAAAGTAAGCCAGACTAATTTGTGGAATGATGAGGTCATCGGGCTTGGGCCTTTGTTCACTTTTTATTTCTCTTCTTTAATCTCATTCTCTTCATTTTCTTTATTACTAAGAGGGAGGCAAACTCACAAAAACCTGTTATCTATTATCCTTGTTCCAAATTTTGCTGGTTCTCAGTCCCCAGGGTTCAAAGTCAATATGTTTGGTAATGACTTTTTACAAAGAAAAAGGAAAAGGAACAGAGATTGGATTTCAAGTGTTATGATAAATGCATATCTGAACTTTCAGTTAGGTTTGGCTTAAAGAACTCAGCATCAATTGTGTAGGAAGGCTTATCTTCCAAGAAACCGAAATCGGACAGAATATTAAACAAAACACACTCTCTTCATGCATGCAACCCACCCTCCCACACACAAAATTCATCTCTAACTGGTAAAAATTCAGGGTCCTACTTATCCATATTGTAAACAGAAAGCAGTTGATGGGAGAGTTTACAATCAGTTTGAAAAGCTTCTGCTTTTTTTCCCCCCTCTTTCAATTGATTTACTAATTAGCTTCAAATTAGTTTTAGTGCTTGCATTTTTCTGGCTTATCAGGGTGCAAATAGATGAAGAAGATGAGTCTTCTGTATTAAAAAATATGCAAAATGTGTTGAAAAACCCACTGGCAAAAGGAATTCTGAATGCAACGTGTTTCAGAAACACACAATCCAATGAAAATACTCATTTGTTTTGTGCGAGCCCTGTGTAGTATGGGGGAGGGGGGCAAACCGGCAGTATTTCTTGCAAAGGAAAAATAACATATTAGAAGTATCAGTCTCACCAGTTCCTATTTGTAAACAAGGCAGCTTTGTGTTTAATGTGGAAAATCCAGGGGATATTGTTGCATTTTGAAATTACAATGTAGATCCCCATCTTCCACTGCCCCAAATCTTCCCAAGTATTTACTTCTCTCTCTTCTGGAGGGAGAATATATATATGGTGTATGTGCTATGTGTTTGCATGTGTTCATGTATACATACTGCCATATGCCACCTAACGATTCCTATCAATGATAGATCCCATATACAATGGCGTCCCATAACCTACATCACCTAGTGACATGGTGGGCACCTCAGTTTGTGTAAGTACACACTGTATGATTTACACAATGACAATGATTTTCCCGATAACACATAATTAAGGGACACACAACTCTGTGTGTGTATGAGAGAGAGAGAGAGAGAGAGAGAGAGAGAGAGAGAGAGAGAGAGAGAGAGAGACTAGGCCTGTTCTTTCTCTTTTCCAATTGGAAACTAAATTGTCAGTCTTAACATCTTTTTGTTCCTGATCAGATCTGAAAATTTCATGACTACAGTGGAAATTTCACATCCCCAGCCCTATTTTGTATTTTATTCAGAGACAGGGTCTCAGTGAGTTGCTTAGTGCCTTGCCATTGCTGAGGCTGGCTTTGAACTTGCGATCCTCCTGCCTCAGCCTCCCGAGCTGCTGGGATTACAGGCATGCGTCACCACGCCTGGCCTCATATTTGCTGTATTACTTTTTTGTTGTTGTATTTTTGCCCCAAATCTAAAAGGCACAGTTCTTTCCAGGAGCTCACAGATAGAAGGAGGCCTGACCTAGCTCTTCAGGAACGACATCCTTAGCAACCTGGTGGCCTGCTGCATCCATTGCTTTGGGTAATTCTTGCTGCTTATTAGGGCAGTTGAGATCACTGGGGCTGTGATGTGGGAAGCAAGAGGAAAGAGGATGTGAGGTGGCTGGTTTCCTATCCCAGTGCTCACAGTTTTGTTCCAACAGGTAAGCCTTTTCTGCTACAGCAGAGGTTCTCTCTCCAAAACCCCGTACCTGGCAAGGTGCTTCCCTTGCACCTTCTCAGTGGTGCAAGCTGTGAAAATACAGGTCATCTCTTCACCAGCTTGTCTCATGGACCCGGCTGTTTTTGCTTTAATGATTATGTTCAAGGATTATCTAGGTGCAGATAGATGCAAGCACTGACAAAGTAGTTCAAATCAGAGAGAAAAAAAAAAATCATCTGAAACTGTTAGACATACTTGATAGGAGAAAGCAAAACACCATTGGAGCCAGGCATTCGCCAGATGTCTCTGCTCCGATCTGAAGGCAAACTAGAGCAGAGCAATGACACCAATGGCCCTGAAGCTCCTGCTGCGGATTTGTTATTAATTAAAAATTCAGCAAGGGAAATCTCAGGTTCTTTAAAGGAATGCTTTATCTGTTTCCCCATATGAGGATGAACTCTTATAAATTCTATTTTATGATACTCATATTGATGGTTTGGGAGAATGAATTAATTGTTGGGGGAACAAAGCGAGTGAGTGAACACAGAAAAAAAGTCTTACCCAAAGAACAATTAAATGAGATAGGTCATCTCATCAGGGCTGAATATACTCCGGGCGATTCTCCAGTTCCTTTCTTTCTGGAGGAGGGAACTCAGGGAAAGCATTGCTTTCCCAAGGATTATTATTTAAGTCTACAAACGTATTGAAGTATTAAAGTTCTGGAAACCAAAATTTGAATGATTTTTAGGGAATGAAGAGTTCTTTCAGCTGGCTCTTGTCATTCAAATTGCTTCCTGGTTCTAGTATCTGAAATTCCAATAGTTCTCATTTTTTCCCTTTAAATCAGTTCAGCAGTTTGAAGTGTATTTTTAATACTAGAATTTTGTGGTGGTATAATGAAGGAAATCAAAAGACTCAAAGCCAAAAGGTAAATCAGTAAGAATCACAAAACAGTCAGTACTAAAGTAAAATGCTGCTTCCAATTATCTGTAAGTATCAAGGGGTCATGGCCATGTTTTCCTTTGTCCAAATTCTACTTTGAGTTTTAATAGAATTTCTTAAAAACCTTATCATGATGTTTTAACCTATTAAGTCCCAAGTTTTCAAATCTGGGATTCTTTCAATGAAATTGACTCAGGTGCATTAAAATTGGTTGGAGATAATAATCTAGAGTTTACATAGCCTTTATATATTTTTTTCATATATCTGTATATGGAAATATATATATTTTCAAACTGTCTTATCATTCACCTATTATTTTTCTCAAAAGATAGAACTCTAAAAACATAATATCTATTTCAAAGTGACCATATGTGGTATATTTATTGCTCAATTTAGTCCTTTTTTATAGATATTCCATATCTGGTACAATGGGACAAATTTTAAACTTGAGGATGTCAAGTCACATGTTCTTTGTTGCCAGCTTAATTTTTTATTTCTGGCCTGCTTGTGTCATATCACCAATACAACCTGTAATGGTGAATTTGAGTTGACAACTTGATTAGATTAAGAGATGCCAAGGATTAAGAGGCTTAGGGGTGTGTCAGTGAGGGTATGTCTAGGAATGACTGGCATGTGGGATAGCCTGAAATGGAGCACCATCCAATAGAATGATTGCTTGGATGGAATAGCAATTAAAGAATTGCAAATCAAAACTACTGTAAGATTTCATCTCACTCCTATCAGAATGGCAATCATCAAGAATACAGGCAACAATAACTGTTGGTGAGGATGTGGGGAAAAAGGTACACTCATACATTGCTGGTGGGACTGCAAATTGGTGTAACCACTATGGAAAGTAGTATGGAGATTCCTCAGAAAATGGGAATGGAACCACCATTTGACCCAGCTATCCCACTCCTTGGTTTATACCCAAATGACTTAAAATCAGCATATTATAGTGATACAGTCACATCAATGTTTGTAAGCAGCTCAATTCACAATAGTTAGAGTATGGAACCAACCTAGGTGTCCCTCAATATGTGAATGGATAAAGAAAATGTGGTATATATATACTCAATGCAATATAATTCATCTTTAAAAGAAGAGTGGAATTATGGCACTTGCCAGTAAATGGTTAGAGTTGGAGAATATCATGCTAAGTGAAATAACACAATTCCACAAATCCAAAGGCTGAATGCTTTCTCTAATATGCGGATACTAATTCACAATAAGGTGGGAGTCAGTAGGGAAGAATAGCATTACCTTAGATTAGGTAGAGGGAAGTGAAGGGAGGGGAGGGAGGGGATATGGGGATGAGAAAGATAGTGGAATGAAACAGACATTATTACTGTATGTATATATGTGACTACATGACCAATATGATTCTGCAACTTGTACACTTAGAAAAATGAGAAATCATATCCCATCTATGTATGATATATCAAAGTGCAAAAATGCATTCTACTGTCATGTATAACTAATTAAAATAAATTTTAAAAAAGTTGGAAGAACAAAGAAGCCCCAACAGATGCAAGTTCAATTCTTCTTGAACAGGTTCTTGATTGCTGCTTGTATGGTCTGAGGCTATCTTCACTCTTCCAAAGCAGACTCTGCCAGTGATTCTCCAAAAGTCTTCAGTATTACACTAGGGTAGCACTCTTGATCCCTCTTGTTCTGGGCCTTCAGCCTCTTGGACCGTGTGCAGCTACTGGTTCTTCCAGCTCTCCAGCCTGCAGACAGCCGTTGTGGACCATCCCTCTTTTGGTTGCATAAGCCAATCTAATAAATCCCCTTTCTATGATTATACTTCCTGTTGATTCTGTCCTCTAGAGAACCCTAATATACAACCCCAATTCTGTGCTTACAAAATTGTATCAAAAATAAAGTTTTGCACATTGACATGTCTATGAGGCATGAGTGGAATACTAATATGTCTCCACTCACAAGTAAGTGTAATCAAAGTACAACAGGCATCATGGAGACAAAGATTCTTTCTGTACTGCTGACACTTGTACATGTGTGCAGGTAAAAGAAGGTACAAAGTATGAAGTAGTGGTGCATGTCCTTGTGCAGTTAAGAGAGAAAGAGAGAGAGAGATGACAATGTAGAGATGAATCCAGCAACAGGTCATCCTAGGACAGGAAGGAGGAGAAAGGATTCACACATTCTACCTTTGGATAATGGAAGGCTGCTGAGATCACACACAGGAAAGGCGTATTTGGAAAAATTATGGATTGTGTTTTCGAGTATGAACAGTTGAGTTTGTGGAGAAACTCGTAGGAAGTGGAATTCTCAAATGTTCTGTTTGTAATGCAGAACAAGATACCAAGTGCCAGAAATGTTGTATAATCACTTATCTTAAAGTTGCAAAACTATGTAGCTGTGCCCTCATGGGCTGGAATTCAGCTAAGCTGATCCTGAAAAATTCTCTCCCACTTTCATGTCTCAGCTATATAATTTGCTTCTTCTTAGGCAAGTAGCATTAGGATTTTTGTGTGTGGATGCTTCTAGACATAACCAATACATACAGCAGTGATTATGTATATATTGCCCCATTTCATACTAATTATTGCATGCTATAATCACTATTTTGTAGCCTGATTTCTGTAGGTAAACATTTTTCTTTATTTTATAAGATATGGTAAGGCAATTTTGGAGGGGAACTGCTCAGACCTCCCTCCAACACCTTCTGTGAGGGGTGCAGTTCACTGTCAGGCCCTGGTGCTTTGGGGATCCATAGCACTTTCAAGCTGAGGCCATGCCTTCTTTGGGCAGTGCAGGCAGTGACCAATTATGGTTCATTAATGGCGCCTGGACTCAATGCTGGACCCTTCTTTGAGGGATCTTTGTTTCAAGACTCCACTGGACTACCTTCTCTACATCATGTCTGAAGCTCTTTCTGATCATTTTTCTAACTGCTTTTACAGGTACCAGAACAGCACCGCTGCCTTTAGCTTCTCCTACTCCCTACCTCTTTATTTTTCATAGATACTACCGCCAAATTTTTGCATTTCTGCTTTGTTTGGACTCTGATGCCTAAAAGACTCAGATTGACAAGCAGGGTTGCTACATGTGTTAGTTTTGTGAACATGAAACACTTACATAATTTCTCACTCCCTCTCATCATCTTTTTCTTAGTTTTATTTAAATTTTAATTGACACATCATTTTTAAAGTTCAGAGTACAATGTGATATTTTGGCAATATGTATACATATTATATACATACATTTTATAGAAGAAAGGCATGCTTAGAAATCTCACTCAAAATATCTTACCCATCTTGCTGGAGGACTTCTTTCATTTCTCCAAAAATAAATAATGGGAATACAATTCTGAGTTTCTTATATGTTGGGGAAAAAAAATAGTTATCTTGTTGCATTTGATTATTTGTTCCTTTGGCCTTAGAATTATAATTACATATCCATTTAATTTTCCTGAAATTTGAAGACATTGCCTCCTCATAATTAGTGTCACTACAAAAAAAAAAAAAAAAAAAAAAAAAAATCTAACAGCAATGCGAAACTTAGTCCTTTCTAGGTAAGCTTTATTTATTCTTTAGAACTACTTCGAATTTTTATGTACTTCTGATTCAAATACTTCACTGGAATTAAGTTCAGGTACAGGACTATTTTTCTTCATCCTGATAAGCATTCAGTGAATATTTTACTCTCAAGACTAATTGAGAGCTATCTTCAACTCTGGGAAATTTTCTTCTATTATTTGTTTGTTTATTTCCCTTACCCCCTTATTTTTCTACTTTAATTTTTACTCTAAGGATGTTGAGCTTCTTGGTGGCTAATCTGTGTGTTCTTCTATTGCATTGTTTTAAAATTTTTTTTTAGTTGTAGATGAACACATAATATCTTTATTTATTTTTATGTGGTGCTGAGGATCAAACCCACTGCCTCATACATGTGAAGCAAGCACTTTACCACTGAGCTACAGCCCCGACCCCCTTCTGTTGCATTTTTTGAAAAGTTATTTCATAATGATTTCACATTCTTCTTATTTCTTCAACTTCTGTTACCCATTTTGGCATATGTCTTCCTAATTCATAAGAATTATGTTATTTTCTCCTCTGAGTGTTTCTTTTTAAATAGAAATTTTTGGTGTTTTATAGATATCATAGTCTATTTCAATGGACAACACTGAATTAGAAGAGATAATAGGTATGCCTAGGATGAAATGTGTATTTACTATTATTACTTTAATTGGACTTTTATTTTCCTATCAGTTTTGTTAAAACTATTTCTAAGGTAATCTTTGAAATTCATAGCCTGACAGTTTCCACTTAAAATTAAATATTCATCTCTTTTCCAAGGTTTACTAGTAGTACCCATTTAGCTTGGGTTTCACTGGCTGCTTAAGTTTATACCTTTCTCCCTTGTGACTAACTCCTGAGCATACAAATCTACTTACATTTTAATAACCTAAGATAACATTTCTTCAAAATCTTCACCCACTCAGTGCTCATTTTTCTGTGAATGATTAATGATGATAATTTATATAGAATCTTCTCCTGAAAAAGCACATTAAATAACAACATTGCCAGCGTAGTCTCCTCATATCTCATTACACTGGAGAGCAACGCTTAGAATAAATGCTCCTACTTGAACCAGTTGCAAAATCATCAAAGTTCCATCTGTGAAGAAGTGGAATAGGTTAAAGAAAGTATTTTTTTGTGTGTGTGTGTGTGGCACCGGGGATTGAACTCAGGGGCACTTAACCACTGGGCCACATCCCCAGCCCTTTTTTGTATTTTATTTAGAGACAGGGTCTCACTGAGTTGCTAAGTGCCTCGCCATTGCTGAGGCTGGTTTTGAACTCGTGATCCTCCTGTCTCAGCCTCCCAAAGTGCTGGGATTACAGGCGTGCGCCACCACACCCAGCTAAGAAAGTATTTTAATACATGTAAATACTGACCACATCAACTGTATTCAGAGACAGTACCAGGTGCTCATTAAAAGTTCTCATTCTGGAAACAGCAGACTAGTTTCAGATCATTCCTGTATGCTCCTGAGCAAACCATTTAACCATTCAGAGCCAGTTTTCTTGCAGGATTTATAAGAGAACTAACAAATACAATGCACAGGAAGTATATTATAAGCACTCAAAAATATTAGCTATTATGATTGACAAGCAGATTGGCAATCTCTCTAAGGAAAATTTATCTATTTTCTCCCCAAAGGTATTGCATTTTTTTTCTTTCTTATTATCTCATTACATTTTGTTTTTCTCTCTACAATAATCCATCATCTACAGCAAAATGAATGTAACTGGAGGACATTAAGTGGAATAAGTCTGAAACAGAGAGACAAATGTACATGTTATTTCTCATGCGGAAGCTGAAAAAATTTTGACCTGGAAATTGATTGCTAGAGATTGGGAAAGGTGTGTGTTGAGAGGTGGGTGGGAAAAAGCAAGGTGGATTTGATCAAAGTGTGCTGTATGTGTGTATGGAAATACCAGGCTGAAACCCATTAATATGTACAACTAACCTGCTCCTTAAAAAAAAAAAAAAAAAAAGGAAAAGAAAACAAAAGGAGTTTCTTTTCTGCTTTTCTGACTATTAAAACCAGACAAATAGATACAGCCAGTCTCACTGCACAGAATGACCAGTAAGGACATTACGTATTGTACTCCATTTGCCATACAAGAGGGGAGGAGAAATGGTTTGGTCCTAGCAGTCTCTAAGAAATGAATGTTTTCAAATTGCAATCTTATTCCAATATTTAGGAGGTAGAATCTAACATATACTTCTGTGAGAAAAAGGAGAATACTGGTAAATAAAACACGTCAAGATGAAGAGTGGGCTTGGATCATGAGTGGCAAAGTCAGATGGAGAGCCAGTCCAACTGGAGAGAGGCTGTGCCCTGCTCTGAGTTATTCCCTGATGTGTAGAACAGTAGTCCTCAGACTGTGCCTAACCCATTTTTAAGCAGTAGCTTGCCATGAGTTTCTCCATTTTGAGTCTTAGTGTTGAGGTGGAATGTCTCTACACCTTGTCTGTGCAAGTAAATGATGACTATAAGGCAGAAACTGACAAATTAATTATGCTAATAAAAAAGTACCACCTGTGAACTCATCAAATTAATCAGAAACACAGGGATGCATGGGCATGTCAAACTCATACAGGAAAAACCAAGCTCAGGAGCTTACAGAACACACCAGACCACCACATGATGCAACCTCCTCACTGAGACCCATAAAAGGGGGAGTAGCCTGAGACTGGACACAGCAGAACCTTGACCCTGTCACCTTGTCATGAGCCTTGCCCAGGAAAATTGCCACAGTGATGAACCTCCAAAGCTCTCTCCCAGGGCTTCAGCAAAGCACAATTTCTTCTGCCCATGGCTATCAAGTGCTGCCCATTCCAAGCTGACATCTCAAGCTGACTCTCTGAAACTACCCTCAGTCTGGACCCTGGCCTGGAATAGTGCTTTGACAGCTTGCACCCTGAGCAAGTTCTTAGGCTGGTTCTTAGGCTGATCTGACCACCTACAGTGACCTTTGCATTTGTACCTGCTCTCTGTCTTTGCTTTCAGTTCAGCCTCCTGAACCCCCATGGCTGCCTTAACCCTTTCTTAGCTATTCTGTAACATATATACATACATGATGTGTGATGTATGACTTGAGTGTTATAGACATTAGTAGTTAAGATTGGAATAAAAGAGCTTGTGATAGCCTGGGTTATGTGTACCAGGTGACCCACAGTGTTCCACGAACCGGCACTGCTGAAAGTGGTGTAGCCTGTGAATTATTGTTATTCAATAAATTCTGACCTTATGGAAAGACACAATGTTAGACTCACTAGAGTGATAGAGAGAGAGGAAGGCTTAGACCCAACTGACAGTTATGTGCATAAAACTTCTGTAGATCTCTCTGAATGATAGATCTAGGACTTCCTGGATGTGGGTTTGGTCCAGTTCTAGTACTGTCCTTGATCTTTAATATGGTTTGATCCAACCCACTCAGATGTCTTTATTCCATCTTGATGCTCATTAGCATGTCCATCAGAGAAACAAAATGGAAAATAAAGCTTAACATCCAACAGTTTTAACATGTGTTTGTGAATTTGGCCAAAGAGAAAAATCAAACTCAGGAATAAATAGTTAAATAACTTAAAGAGTTTTGCATGCATTTGAAGACATGGCTTCCTTTCACCATTAGAGAAGGTTGGGAGGAAGCTTTATAATTTTATTCTACTTGCATAGCTCTAGTCTTTCTTATTCTGAACTCACTCTGATGCCTTTCTTGTTTTTCTAATTTAGCTAACAGCTAAAGTTCTTTGAGATTTAGAAATAGCCACACCCCCACTTGGATTCCTGCATCTAGTGTGAATTGGCAGAGTAGAAGGGGCAGCTCTTGGAGTGTGGAGCCTCTGGATCTCTGTGGGAGGCTGGGAGGGTGTGAAGCTGAGGGATTGAGCCCTGAACTCCTCTAGATGGTGAGGGAAGGAGCCCATTAGTGTATCGCAAAGCTCCTTCCTTCCTTCTTGGCAGGAGTTGTTGCTTAGAGCCAGCAGGTGCTTAATGCTGTTAAATTTATGAGTAGTGAAAGCTGTTGGATTTCTTAACATCTGGGTAACATAAATTATCAGAATTTTTTTTCTTGGCCTGACATAGTTGGAAAGTGATTTTGAAATCCATGGAAAGCCATTAAGTAACCTTTCCTGAAACGTGTTTATTTCTGAACATTTACCTCTGTAACTGTAGGTTGTCCCCAGATGAGCTGACAGACCCAGGCTTGGCAGGAAGTGGCAGGGTCAGGAAAAACTAAGCCACAGCTAGGTCCCCTTGAGGTTCCTGGTAAGACAAAGAACACCTTTAATTTATGCATTTATGCTTTTCAACTTTCTGAAATTTTCTTGGTTGGAATTACCAATTAAGAAAATTCAGAACTAAAGAATCAATTTGTAAACAACTTATATTGGCCATTTCTCCTTTTAAACCAAGCGTGATACTGACAGCTGCTCCTTTCTTCTCCTTTTTTCCCCTTTTCTCTTTTCTTTCATCCCAATAGATAATTGAGTTTATGACCTGTTGGCAAAATTTTAAAATTAAAAAAAAAAAAATAGGAAGAAAGGAATTAGCCTTCTCTTTGCAGTAACAGGCCATCCACAAAACATTAGCCATCCATGATGCCATTGTCTGTGTTTGCTTCCTACAGATCTGCTAAATACACATTCATGTGTCTAAAATTCTTACTCGCTGTTGATGTTAAATGGTGCTGTCCATAATAGTTACCATGCACTAGTGTTGTAAAGGGACCCTTTGAGCTTGAAGTGCACTGAGAGGTTATCTTTCTAATAGAAATTGAAGTACTACTTAACGTTGGCTTAAAATGTTATTTTTCATGTCCCTTAAGTTGAGTGCCTACTAATGACTGGATTTAATGGAATTAAAAGAAAAACAACCTACTAGCTAAAACAGGCTAGCATGTTTTCTCATGATATGGTATAAAGAGTAATGGATTTATGAGAATTGTTGGGCATAATCTCAATCTCCACTCTCTCCTCACTCTGATTCTGGGCAAATTACTTCAACAGCCAGAGACACACTTTTCTTTCTCAGCATAGAAACTGTCATAGACATCGTAGATGACAGTCCAGCATGCACAGGGACCTTGCCCTACTGATTAATGCTAATGCAGTTTGGGGACATGACATAAAGAATAGGAGAAACTCTGATTGTCCTACATGCTATCCTAACATGTTTGCTGATAATTTTTAAATATACTATACATATATACATATATATATATTTGAATATATATAATACATATAGTCTTAGGAGATTAATATATTTATATATGTATATTTTATGTCTGTGTGTATGGATATATGTGTATATGTGTGTGTATGTGTGTGCATATATATATATGCATATATATATAAACATATGTATATATCTTAAGGCATTACATATCACAGACAGATCCAATAAAATAGATACACCTGGGCTATGTAATATTTTGTGCCAAGAAAGAATGCAATTAGTCCTAAAATATGTTTAAATAATATTTGACCTTACTTTGAAACTTCAGTTCTTCCAGATTTTCCATATTGACTGTTTGGGGAAATATGCACTTAAAAGAGGTGTGTTTTTAGCACAGTGCTTGCTTATGTATGTATGGATCATTGCTTCAAATTGTATTCATTTGCAGGAATATTTTAAGATGTTTTCATAAGAAAACAAACCTAAAGCTTTCAGATAGGATCTGTAATATGCTTCACAACTGAAGACCGTTTTCTTGGGGGTTTTTGCTTCTTAAAAAAAAAAAAAAAAAAGAACAATAATGCGCCAGAGACCCCAAAGGGAAATATATTGTTAATGGAAAAAATTGCCTTCATTCACTCTTTCTATTTAAGGGAGCTCTTGCTGCCAGGTTATAATGAAAACATAAAGGTCTAATACAAAACTGATCAGGGGGAAGGAGGCAGGGGAAAGGAACCCAGAAATGCAGCATCTAATCCAGATGTTAGCATTCATGGGGTGGCTTTCATGAAAAAGAGCCAGCAAACTTTATCTTCTTCATCCTTTCTGAGGTCCCTATTCCACAATCAAATTAAAAAAAAAAAAAAAAAAAAAAAGAAAAAACACACAAAAAAACTAAAATCTTACTCAGATTGCATCATTTAATTTGTGTTTACATATGAGAAAATCTCAAGTATGAGATAATTTTATGATGGTTGACCTAATTGATCAAAAGTTCTAAATATAGAAAAACAAACAAACAAACAAACCAAAAGATAGTTTTGTTCCAACCAAGAAAATTCACCTAAAATTCTTTTTATTCTTTCTGCCTTATTAAAGCAAACATTGTCTTAACTGGATGAAATTAAGTTAGGAATAAGTATTCAGAAATATTTTTAAAAGGCTGATACAGTTTAGATATTAAGTGTCCCTCAAAGGCTCATGTGTGACACAATGCAAAAAAAGCTTAGAGGTGAAATTGTTGGGTTATGAGACCCTTAACCTAATCAGTGCCCTACCTTTAAGCAGGTGGGGTGTGGTTGGATGAAGTGGGTTGGTCATTGGCAGCATGTCTTTGGGGGGTGTATTTTGTCCTTGTTGAGTGGAGCTCTGTCTCTACTTCTTGGTGCCCATGCTCTGCCCTGCTTTTCTCTGCCACACTCATCCACCATGATGGTCTGCCTTATCTGTGGCCCTGAGCAATGTAGCCGGACATCTGTGGACTAAGACCGCGGAAACTGTGAGCCCCCAAGTGAAGTTTTCTTTCTCAAATTGTTTCCGTTAGGTCTTTTGGTCATAGCAGGAAAAAAAAGAAAGAAAAAAAAAAAAAAAAAAGAAGGCTGACTAAAACAAAGCCTTTTGTCTGGCTTAGTAAAATGGTATTTTACTGGCTCATTGGGAATGGGGGAGGAAGAGCTTGTTTTGAAAGGAAGAAAGACATTAGGTTCAGAGAGAAACCCAGTCAAACTTAAACTTAATAATTAAATAAACTAATGCTTAGTGACAAGTTTTTAAGGAACACACATGTCAGAGGAAGAAGTAAATAACCTCTCCAATCATCTATCTTGGCCTTTTCCATAATCCTTGGGAATGCATTTTTGGGAAAAGCAGTAATAGAGCATCACGGAACTGGAAACTCTTCCCATAGCAAATGCTTGGTGTCAGCTGCGACTGGATGTCTTCTGGGAGGTCACACATTACCATGCACTGTGTGCTCTTGCACAAATGGCTAGTAAGGAGAGGTCCCACTGGAGTCTGCGCTGTCTCCTGCTTTAGCAGGCTTAATGCTCCCTTCATGCATGGCACTATTAACATTGGCATTTTGCTCCATAATCTATGATGGCTTTATATGACTTTGATAAGAATAACTACTTGATTTTTAAATTTCACAGTCATACAATAAAATGATCAAACATTTGTGATTTTCACAGATTTGTACAAATTTATCAAATCTAAAACCTAACGGGTCATGATATGAAAGTGTATTACTTTTGGTTTTAGAAGTTTTGTCTTCTCTTGAGGTCCTCCTGAAATGTTCTCTAAGCCAAGGATTTGAGTGCAAGTCACTGATTGGAGAATTGCAGTGACCATCAGTAGGAGTCAGGAGAATAGTGCAGGAAGTTGACAGTAGAGAGTGCCCTGGGGGTCCAGGGCTTATTTGGAGGGGCAGCTCTGGAAATCAGCATGAGACATCAATTTCAGAGTTCATCCCACCTGAGGCAGGAGGAGTCTTATACCACCTGCTGCTGGCTGTCTTCTGAGAGCGGCATTGACCATTAACACTGCTTCCAGGGAATGTTAACTCAGCCATACCCCAAGTGCATTGCACATGGAGGAATGGCAATAAGAGGGTCTGTATCAATAACAGAAGGTTCTAGAAATTATCACGTTACTGACATTTTTAAAAGTTTGCAAAATCCAAATAAACAAGCAAAGCACTGAAAATCAAGAGTTATTAATATAAAGACAGTGTCAATAGCAATACTAAACTAACATCACAGATGATACTTAATATACAGACAAAGGGATGGAATTTTTGTTATCTTTACATATTTACGTATTTTTAAAATTTTAAATAGTGTAATATATAATATTTTTAATGTGAACTCATTATAAATATCCTGGAAATACTACATTGTTGTTTGTATAGTATCTATTGTGCTAACATTAGATTCTTAGAATTATAATATTGGCTCAGTTTAAGCCATGAGAAAATAGGAAGATTTATCTAATGTTTTTGCTTTATAAACCTCAGAAAAACAGTACAACCCACAAATACAAGTTCACCAAAGAATGGAACAGAGTTCTCCTGGGAATTAAATATTTCTTAAGATTGAATGAAAAATTCTTTCTCTTTGAATCACTTCTATATTTTTTTTATTTCTATATATTTTTATTTAATATCACATAACAACATATCTACTATAAATCTGGCTTTGATTTGTATTTTAAATATCTAAAGCAATGACAATAATGAGGAAAAACTATTTTATTTATAAATAGAAAAAATATACAACCCGACTATTAAGAAAAGAGGATTTTTAATTGGCATCATTATATTTCAATTGTCTATGATGTATCAAATCTAAAAAAACAAAAAAGTATAATAAGAACTATTTACAATGCTTACATTAAAGTGTGAAAGTTCATAATACAGTATATATACAATGTAATATTACATATGTAAACATGTAATATATTTTATATATTATATAATATTAACACTAATTATATAGCATGATTTAATATTTAATATATTATATACTTTTACATAAATATTATAAGCATTATATTGTATAAAATACATATTGCATAATTATATCACATACCCATATGCACATGTAGTATGTTATACATTTATTATATGATGTGTAATATCATTTTATAAGTTAATTTTGATATTTGTGGTAAATTACAAGAAGTTTGAACAATGCAATAATGTTCAACATATTCAGAAAATACTTTATTATCACACAAGGACATATTTATAGACAAATGTGAAAACTTATGAAGACAAGATTTTGCCCACTTAACTTTCATTATCTGAAATGCAAATCTCACAATTAAAAAATGAATAACAAGTTCCATTACTGCCACAATACATAGAGCTTACCAGCCTCAGCAAATAGGCAAATAACATAATCTAAAGTCAACTGAAGTGTTTCTTATAATTTAATTTGCTTATTCTCTGAATCACTGCCACTATAGCAAAGTTAAATGAAATGTATTCATTTTATTTTACATTTATAAAATAAATAATTGAGAATGGCACTTTTTTTTAACCTCAAAACACACTGAATATATTATTTCTTGGACTAGTAAGTGTTCGGTTCAGTAATTCGGAAGGAAAAAAAAAATCATACTAATATAATACTGATTATAAATCACCTAAACCCAAAAGTATAAAAATCATACTAAATCTTTCAAAGTGTTTTAAATAAGATTATACAAGTGTTAACACTCATTTGTAAAACAGTCAGTTATAATGTGAAATACTAATTTATTCCCCAGGAATTTGTTTATGTATTCTTGGAAATTCCATTGTCAATCATCAGAACATCACAAATTGAGCAAGTCCATTATCCATGGGGGAGCTAACTACTATAAAGTTAGGACATATTTAAAAGTATTGATGTTAATTTTATTTTAAAAGGCAAAGATTAGAATTAATGAAAACCTGGACATTAGAGTCTCTCTATATAGATATCTCTAAAATACAATTACCAGGACTTCTGAAAATTAAAATTTCAAAATAGCATCCACTTTTCAATAACCTCTTAACTAAGGCTACTAACTGCTACACCAATATCAGTTCTTTGATTTTCCTTAGTAAAATAACCCAAAACTTCTTCTGGATGAAATGATATTCAGTAAGAGGTGACATTTCTTAGCCTCTCTTACAGCCATGTTCTTACAGTTTGGTCCATGACATGTAAGAGGATGTCTTGTGGGTGACATTAGAAAGCATCTTTAAAGGCAGAAACACATTCTCTTTATTCTCCTTTTAGTTCCCAAGGACTTGGTTAAGATGTGATGCTCAGAGCTTAAGTAGGTCACTTAGACAATGAGAATCTTTGTGCTTAGGATGATTGCCACACAAGATAAATGGAGATTCATTTTTGCAAGTTTTGATGCCACCCTGACACTCCTAGACTGTCTACTACAGCCTCCTTTTCATCACAGGAAAAGAAACTTTTGTCCTGTCTAAACGACTGGTTTTATTTATTTTTCTGATTTTTGTTTGATATAACCAAACCTAACCCTAAATGACATGTTATTGTTATACAACTCTTTTTTCAGAAATTTTAAGTAAAAATATATTGATAGAAGACCAACAACAACAGAAGATTTTGCAGGGTCAAGATTTGAACACACTTCAAAAAAATATCTTTCATCAAATAAATTTTATTTTATGGCATGGAAATAGCATTCTTTAAAAAGGTCGCTGGTCATAGATCACTTCCTCCATTTATCTATGTAACTATCACGTATCTTATGTTTTGTGCTTTAATTTTCTTCTACTAATTATGCTAGGACTTACCCTCTGCCAAATTCCTTGGCCACATAATACAGTAAGAATGAAAATTTTCCAGTGAGATAACCATCAATGTCAGAAGCTTTTGGACTTGTAAATACTCCATTAGACACATTTTGAAAATTGTCAGCTTTTAAAATCCAATATGTGAACAGATTTTTGGTTTCAAAATAATTATACATTCAAACAAATATTTACACTTGCCGATATAGTTTAATACCGTGACCATTCTTGTCTAGAATATGTTGTTTCCATTGGTCTTTGGTACTTCACCTCTTGAAAAATAAGAATTGTTCCATATATTCTTCCATCGTTTTTGGTAAGGAGCTTTTGGTCCAAACAGAATGTTCTCTGAGAAGAACCAAATCGTCCAGGTGTCATTGTTGTTCTCTATTATTTCACTGTCAGAGTCAGATGCTAGCAAATTTCTGATGCCAAGTTGTGCCAGGGAGATCATAAATCTTAGCCTCAGTTTGAGTTGCATTCAACTGCCAAGATTATCATTAGCTTTAAACACCAGCTGGTTGTTTACTCATCAACACGTCCTCCACATGACTTGGAGCTTTCTGGTTTGGAAAGATAAAGTAGTTTTCTTAGAGCCAGCACGATTATGGTGGTAGACCTGATCAAGAACAAGTTTTCTCTCTGCTCTCTTTGCCCTAGCATCTGTGAAGCAATAATATTTCAGTGATTGCTGTAGCAACCATTTTTTGGAGGATTGCTGTAGCAACCCCATCGAGTTTCACCTTTCCCATTAGCATTCTGACCTCCTTCTTAGAGGATTTTTTTTTTTTTTTTTCCGAAGAGTGCAAACATGGAGGAGGGCAGTCTCCTGCCTCTACTTAATGAAAGGCCGATGTCCCTCCAGGGCTGTGCTAGGCTTTGCTGGCTCTCATGGGTGATATCCTACAACCCCAGTGAAGATGGTCCAGATACCAGTGGGCCAGCAAAGGGTGGCCACTTCCCGACATTCCTTTCTCATCCCCTCCATCAGCTGGGCCCTGGCTCTTCCCTGGTGTGTTCCAGTTCTCTACATATCCTTTGAAATCAATCTATTTTTGTCCCTTTCTCTAGTCACTCATGTGATCTAAAACTTTAGGCCTCTGAGGCAGAGGCCTTTAAACTGTTCTCCAAGGAACCACAGAAGTCCTTGCAAGGATCACTGAAGGAAGAGGAGAGAGAGACTGGTCTCCTGGCTTTTGATTCTGCTTCCTCCATACTAATTTTATTCAAACTCTGGCTTGTCTCATTGATTTGAGTTGAACAAAGTGTTTCTTAGCTAAAGAAACAACTTACCAGCCACTAACGTGACCCATATCATTGCCACAAAGCAAATTTTAAGAAGTAGTATTTTTCCCCCCAAATTCAGACAACTTAATTCTGGTAGAACTAGGGTTAGAACCAAGTTCTTCTGAACTGTACCATCCTGCCCCTTGTAAATAGTGTATTTAAGACAGCACCCAGAAGGATTTAACCCAAAGAAAGAATAAACCAACTTCCAGGAAGACTAAACTAGAATAAATATTGAAATGGAAACCCAGTGCATTTTTGATTCTTATCTGTATTACTAGTTTTTCCAAATTCTAGATTAGTTTGAACCAAATAATTCAGACACAGGCAGAGTGATACTGAAAATTATGTCTGTATGTGGGGTGTGTGTGTGGTGGGGCAGTGGTGATGGGTGGCTTAGTAGCAAATAACAATTTCTTAAGTTTAGTTTGTCACATTGGAAATATGATGCCTCATTTTTTTGTAGGCTTGCTTCATAATTGTTGTCACAGAGCAATATGATAAGCTTTTACTTGTCAGATGTTGAATGAGCCAACAAGGGAACATAGTTACACTGAATTTATAATATTTAAGAAGAGGGGAGAAGAAATTAGAGTAAGTTTTAAATTGGACTTGGGAAACTGATAAAAATTTTGTATAAATCAAGGAAAAAAAATCACTGTGAAATGTAAAATAAGTTATATTCCAAGGTATGGATGTTCCACAATTTGTCTAATCATTCACTCATTAAAAGACATTTGGGGAATTTCCATTAGGGACTGTGACAAATAAAGCTACATAAACACCCATGTAAACTTCTGCATGAAAATAAGTTTATTATTTCTCAGGATACATGTCCAGGAGTGCAATTACTGGTTGTGTGGTAAGTCCATTTGTAGTTTGAAGAATAAAAGAAAAAAGAAGAAGAAGATTAGCCAAATGAGTTTTTCAGCGATTCTAGCATTCTATCAGTTATGTACGAGTTATCCAGTTTTTCTGCATATGCCCCAGCATTTGGTGTTATCACTATTTATCACTTAAGCTATTCCAATGGATGTTTAGTGGTGACTACATTATAATTGGTTCTTTATGTTCTCTTGTCAGGGTGTTTGCAAATTTTCGACATTTGACCAAATATATATATAGTTTGTCACTGTTGCCTTTTATAGACTTATGTTTTGGGAATGAAGTAAAATATTTCTTTGCCTAGTTTTAGGTACTAAAGTTTCTTTTTTAAAAAATACATATATTTTTGCTTTGCCCTTAAGTTCATAATCCATTTTGAGTTCATTTTTGCATAAGATGTAAGTTTTAGGTTGACTGTACTTCCTTTCTTCCTTCCTTCTTCCTTCCTTCCTTTGTCTGATTTTTCTATCAGGGTAACATTAGTCTGGTCATTTAATTTGGGAAGCATTCCCTCCTTTTTATGTTCTGAAAGTGAATGTATAAGGTTGGCACTAATTCTTTCTTAAGTGTTTAAACTTCTGATGGAACCCTCAGTCCTATGGATTCTCTTTTGGGGGATTTTTAATTCAAATTCAACTTATTTAATAGTTAAAGAACTACTGGTGAACTTTTTTCATCTGGCTGAGTTTTGATAGTACACTGTATTCAAGGAATTGGTTCATTCCTCAAAGATATTGAATTTGTGAACACAAATTTGACTGTGGTGCCCTTTTGCCATCCTTTTAATGGCTGCAGTGTTGCCTGGGATATCCCCTGTTCTGTTTCTGATAGTGGGGATTTGAGGCTTCCCTCTTTTAATCTTTGTCAGTCTTACCAGAGGTTTATACACCTATTAATTTTTCTATTGTATTCATATTCCAGTTCAATTTGTTCTTATACATCTTCATTATTTTCTTTTTTACCTACTTGTCTGTCTCGTCTTTTCTTTCTTTGAGGGAGGAATTTATATTATTGATTTGATTCTTACTTCTCTTCTAATAAAAGCATCTAACTCTACATAAAAGCATCTAACGCTACATATTTTTACTTATCTTCTAATAAAAGCATCTAACGCTACATATTTTTACTTATCTTCTAATAAAAGCATCTAACGCTACATACATTACGTGTGCTGAAACATTTTCTTTCAGATTTCTTCTTTGACCCATGCATCACTTAGTAGTGCATTGTTTAATTTCTCTGTTAGATTTTCCTTTTTTTTTTTTTTTTTTTCCTGTTGTTGATTCTAATTTTATTCTATTATGTTTAGGGAACATACTCTGTATGACTTAATAAGCTTTAAACTTGTA
The DNA here is from genome assembly GCA_025594165.1 of Tamias sibiricus. Classification (NCBI taxonomy): domain Eukaryota; kingdom Metazoa; phylum Chordata; class Mammalia; order Rodentia; family Sciuridae; genus Tamias; species Tamias sibiricus. The sequence continues at coordinate 10,021,727 of CM046666.1, forward strand.
AGATTTATTTTATGATCCATGATCTATCAGGTGAATATTTCATGAACTTTTGAAAACAGCATGTATGAAAACAGTCCATACTATCAGATCGTATGTTCCCCAAATGTCAATTTGATTCTCGTGGATGATGATGTGTTGTTTGATAATTGTATATTTATGCTAATTTGTCTGTCTAGTAGGTCTATCAGCTGCTCAAAGTAAAGTGTTGGGGTCTCCAACTATATCTTTGGATTTATCTATTTATCAGCTTTTGTATAACATAATTTGAAGCTCTATGATTTAATGTATACATATTTATGATAACCGTAATATCTTGGTAAATGGTCCCTTTATGACAATGTGATATTTGAATTTGTCCTTCATGATTTTCTTTTCTCTGAAGTCTACTTTACATGACGTTTATATGGCCAGCCCTGATATAATAATTATTTTTAAAAATAATGTTTGAATGATATATTTTCCCATTCTTCCCATTTGATTTACTTATGTTCAAAGTAAACTTCTTAAACATACCATGGACTTGGATTTTTAAAAAGTCTACTCTGTTAATATCTGTGTTTTAATTGGTGTATTTATGCCATATGCATGTACTTCTTAATGAGTCAGAGGTTGATTCTGCCATTTTACCATTTATTTTCTGTCTTTCTACTTCTTCTTTCGTATTTTCCCCTTTCATCCTTGTAGGTATTTAACATTTGCTTGAAATTCCATTTTTATTTATATATATTGCTTTTGGGAATATCTCTTTGTATTATTTTCTTAGGGTTTGCTATAGATATCACAGTATGTACATATGCTTGTGTGATTTATCATAGCCCACGAACATCAAACTTTTATTATGGTAAGCAAAGTGTAGAAAATATATTTCCATTTTTATCTCTTTACCCTTCCCACTTTAAAAATACATATAATCTCAAATGTCTCCTCTATATACATGAAGAAACACGTAAGATAATGTTAAGAACTTTTTTGGTTCAAACATAAAATGTACTTTCAAAAAAAATTCACAATGTTGCCCCCTACTTTCACCTGTTTTGTTTTTCTTTCTTTTCTAAAAATCCTGTCTACTCTCAATTATCATTTATTTCTGTTTAGAAGGATTTTAAACTATTTTTTTTTTTTTTTTTTTTTTTGTGGTACCGGGGATTGAACTCAGGGGCACTCGACCATTGGGCCACATCCCCAGACCTTTTTTGTATTTTTTATTAGAGACAGGGTCTCACTGAGTTGCTAAGTGCCTCGCCATTGCTGAGGCTGGCTTTGAACTTGCGATCCTCCTGCCTCAGCCTCCCAAGTGCTGGGATTACAGGCGTGCGCCACCGCGCCCGGCTTAAACTATTTTTTAAAGAGTTAATTTGCATCTGACAAATGTTTTTGTTTTTCTTCCTCTGAGAAAGTCCTCAGTTTCCCTTCACATCTGGAGAACAATTTCCATCATGTGTATACATTTCTGAATTAATAATTTTTAAATTCTGAGTTAATGATTTTTTTTCTCTCTCAGTACTGGAAAGATGTAGGGGCATTTTCTTCTGGCTTCTTTACTTTCAGATGAGAAATCCAATGCTGTATGAATTAGTGTTTCTCTGTAAATAGTGTGCCACTTTTCTCTAGCCACTTTTTAAAAATTTTAGTTGTCTTTGGTTTTCAGTTGAATTGGTTAAGTTTAATTTGTTTGTGTCTTGGTGAAAAATTTTGTTTTCATTTCTCTGTTGTTCATTCAACTTCTTGAATCTGGAAGATAATGTCTCACAGAATTTGAGATGATTCCTATGTTCTTCATGTATGTTTTCAGCCCCAGGATCTTTCTACTCTCCTCTGGCGCACAAACTCTTTGGATGGTGCCCCAGAATTCCTTGATTTGTTAGTGCTGTCTATTTCTTAGTCTATTTTCTTTCTGTTGTTTAAATTGAATAAATTATTGATTCATCCTCAATTTCACTGCTTCTGTTTTCTTTCACACATACTCTACTCTCCAGCCCACCCAGAAGGTTTTTATTTTTATTCTAATTATTCTATCACTTCATTCTATAATTTCTGCTTGATTAATTTTTATCACATTTATTTGTTGGCTAAAACTTACATTTTTAGGGGCTTCAAAAGGATTTGTAATTGCTGAAAGGCCTATATATGATAACCACCAACAGATAATTCCAGTGACTGAGTCACTTTTGGGTTGACTAATTGTTTTGTCTTCTCTCACTCAAGTTGTGTTTTCATGGTCCTTGGTAAAATATATATTTTAACATACCCTGGATATTTTGGATATAAAATTAGGAGAATCTTAATTTTATGTAAATCTTTTTCAACTGGCAGTGACTCTATTTAGGTTTAGCGCATAGATCTTGCCTTACTATTTTTTTTTTGGGGGGGGGATATACTAGGGATTGAACCCAGAGGCACTCAAACACTGAGCCACATCCCTAACCTTTTTTTGTATTTTATTTGGAGACAGGGTTTCACTGAGTTGCTTAGGTCCTCACTAAGTTGCTGAGGTTGGATTTGAACTTGCAATCCTCTTGCCTCAGCCTCCAGAGCCACTGGGATTGCAGGCATGTCCCACAGTGCCCAGCCTTGGCTTACTTTGGTGTAGTGTATGATAATGACAATCCATTTTTTTTTTTTTTTTTGAGGCTTTACCATGTGATTATGGTCAGTTTCTTCTTCTGGCTCTAGTGGGGGTACTTGATTTATTCCTGCAAATGACACCAGCACTTCCCAGTGCCTTTGAGTGACAGGTTCAGGAAATGCTGAACCATGGTCACTGCTGCTGTGGTGGATCCTGTCAGCTCTGCCTTCATTGGGGGCAGGGACCCTCCTGAGCACGACACTTTGGAAGGTTAGATGTGACACTGTCCAGGGTGTGGGACAACCTCACTGATGCCCTGCTTTAGGTGCACTGAATGAATAAGGGTGGGTCTCTGCAAGGAAGTTCTCATCCTGGATGTCAGGACTTTACAGCCCTAGGTGTTGCACAGGGATGGGTCTCCTTGTCAGATTTCTCTTAATCTGTGCCTTTCCAGGTCTTTTGGCCAAACAGAGCAGGCTTTGCTTGCTTGTCTTCCATCCCTTTCAGCAGATCCAGATTACAAATCTCCTCACTGCCCAGTGTGCCATACTCAGGATATATACAGAAAACTGGAACTCACTTAGATGTCTTTTCCCACAGCCTCAAGCCTCTGTATAGTCTTCTTTTCCCATCCACCTACTGGAATCCCATTATAATCATCTGTTGAATTGTTTCCCGGGTATATAGTTATATTTAGAGGAGAAGCAAGGGGGAAAGTAAGTCTAGAAAACTTCTTCTATTTTCTTCCTTCCTTTCTTCCTTCCTTCCTTCCTTCCCCTCCCCTCCCCTCCCCTCCCCTCCTCTTTCTCTCTTTCTTTCTTTCTTTCTTTCTTTCTTTCTTTCTTTCTTTCTTTCTTTCTTTCTTTCTTTCTTTCTTTCTTTCTCAGCAAAAGGGTTAAACAAAGTATCTAGCTACCTGGAACTGCATCTCTGTGTACTACATGGAAACTGTTACTATGCCGTCATAGATGTTTATCATAATAACACTATTAGTGATATAATATGTAATAAGATATAGTATAGTATTGTAAGCATAATACTATTAGTGATGCTTTTACATCTTTCTTCCAATTCATTACATTCTGCCACTCTCACAATTCATTTACTCTTATATCTTTCATATCCATCAAGAGAACACATTCGTTTCCATTGCTGAGTTTTCCTCGTGGTTTCATAACAATCACAACTGCCTCTTACAAGGCTGATCCATCCACCTCACAATTCCATGCCCTGCTTGATTGCTAAGGATAAAATTGTTTCCATTATCTTAGGAGATTTTATTTTAATACAAGGTAGTTTATTTTTCTCCAAAATAATAACTGTGGCATTTCAAGGAGCTTCTAAACAGTTGGGAAATTTCAAAAGCTAAACCCAGGATCAATTGAAATCATAGTTATAAAAGTACCATATAAACGTTAATTGTCATTGTGGTCATATGAAGCAATTCACATTTTACTATTTTTAATTCAATTTTTGAGTGATCAGAGATGTAAGAACCACTGTAGACTATTATGCCAAATATTAAAACTAATCTTTCAAAATCCCCTTGCCATTGTCAGATTTTCCTTATAGTATCAGAGGGGTTTCTATATTAAATAACAGCAAATGATTTCAGATAAAATGTTCCTACAATAGTTAATCATAAAAAATAATTTTTTACTCTATGATGCATTGGCCATTTAGAAAAAGAAAAGTCTCAGCTAATATGTCATTATGAAACTTTTATCTGCTTACTATTGACTACAAATATTACTAATATCCCAAACCTTTTTGTTTTAATTTTAAGAAACTCAATTTTCAATAATGGTGTCTTGTCACATTCATATATCAACCGCTCTAACCTTTACATCAAGCTGGATTATATTTTATTGTATTAACTGATCTGTGCCACATCATCTATTGGATGAATGGATCTTAATTGGTAAATAATCTGAGCTTCATTTTATTATGGATTTGATTCTTGAAATATGCAAGTAAATACACTACTCTGTGCTATCAGTATTTGTTTGAATTTAAATTTATATATGGGCTTAGTTTTCCCCAATATGTGTGGAGAGACTACTTTATTTTGGTTTTCACAGTATTCTAGCTAATAATAAGTTATGAATTTTAAAAACTTGATAAGATAACATTAAGGATGAAGAAATGACTGTGTCAGCTTTGCAGGATAAAGGGAAAGAAGTGGTTTAACTTGCTCAATTCCTAAACTGAAAGAGGTATTCTTTTCTACCATGGAGTACACTGGACATGTACGATTGCATGTTCAGTTATTTTTTTAGCTAATTTATCAGCAGATATCACTGAGTTCCACTTTGTGTCAGCCAATGCAAAAGGAAAGATTGCATTTCTGGGGATTAAAACAAATATAGTCCTTCATCTCGGGGAATTTAAAAATCATAAGAAAGAAGCAGCACGTCAGGAAACAAACAGGTAAATACACACCTGTATGTTTTAGCAATGTAAGCAGGAGAAATAAGTGAAGCCCAACGATGGAATCTCCAACTGGCGTTGGGGAGTAGAGAGAAGGAGGTGTATTTAATGCATATTAATTTCTGTCAAGACTGATCCTAGTTTGTTGGGCAGCTTAGTGATCATCATGTATTCCTCAAAACAAATGTGAAGGCTGTGATTGTACATTATGCCATAAAACAATTCTTTCTATATCTCAAGACCCATATAATCACATAAGAAGCAGTAGGGAGTCCAAGAATATGCTGTAGGTGTAAAAGTGAGCTCCTCCTTGCACGTACCCTCATCTGAGTAAAACTGGAGAGGAGCAGCTTGGAAATGCTTCAACCTCCCACTACAGTTTTTTTTTTTTTTTTTTTTTTTTGTTTGATTGGTTTTTAAAAAATATTTATTTATTTACTTTAGTTGTACACAATGCAATGCATTTATGTTTACGTGGTGCTGAGTTTCGAACCTGGGCGGCACACGTGCGAGGCGAGTGCTCTGCCGCTGAGCCACAACCCCAGTCCTACAGTTTTTTGAGGACCCCTTTTCTTTGTCACTTCTAAGCCCTCCTTCCCCTAGCTGTTGCAGTGGCCCAGCAAGGCAAAAGAAATGATGGAAATCAGGAAATAAGATAGAAGAAAATTCTTTATTAGTTGAGTTTTAGTTCAGGACTAAAAGTCCTGATTAAAAGTCAGTATCAACTTGGGGCAGAAAAATGTATTTTTCTGATTTTAGTCACTGAATAACTACTAATTATGGTCTATGATAGCCCAGCAAGTATTCTCCAGATAACATTGTTTCATGATCTTCAGAAGTAATTCCACATCTTTGAAATGTGCTTTCCAACCTGAAAAAAAAAGTCTAAAGTCCTTTTGTATCCAAATAATAGCCTAGTGTTTATAGGCTGAGGCTAGCTTTGAACTTGTGATCCTCCTGTCTCAGCCTCCAGAGCCACTGGGATTACAGGCATGTGCCACTGTGCCAGGTGGGAGTTACTAATAATCTTGAAATTTTCTAATTAGTACTTCACTCAGTTTCAACTTTCCTGTGGGTAGTCAAGATATTTATGTGATGGGTGACTTTCTCATCATTGGAAATGTAAACTTAGGAGGTTGTGGGTTATTTGAAAATTAATAAGGTGGGCCTTACATGGAGCATGCATTGGGACATTGAGATATGGGGAAGGGTTGGCCAGACACTGATTTTGCAGAAGTGAGGCAGGATGCCATGTTCTGCTTCAATCTTCTCTCATCCATTTCCACAGGGGATTGGTTCTAGATCCTCCAAGACTATTGAAAACTGGATGCTCAAGCCCTTTCTACAAAATGGTATAGTATTTGCCCAGAATCTGCTTACATCTTCCTGTATACTTCAAATCATCTCTAGATGATTTACAATACCTAATACAATGTAAATGCTTTGGGAATAGTTGTTATACTGCATTGCCTAGGGGACAATAACAAGAAAAAAAGCATACATGTTCAGTTCTGACACATTTTATTTTAATTTTAAAAAAATTCATCAGTTGTTTGGTTTTGCAGATCCATGAATGCAGAGGAACAACTGTACTTGGAGATCAGGGAGAAAAGAACACATTTACTTGCTGAAGCTTCTATACCTGGATCTGAATCTCAAACATGTGCTCAATTGTGTTCTTTTAAAATTTATTTTTATTTTTAACAGACTGCTTTTCAAAGAGTTTTATATATCCAGAAGACCTGAGAGTGTAGGAAGTTCCTGTATAACATATCAGTGCTATACTATTTCTTCTACTAACAGCTATTGATATATTTGTTGTAACTGAAAGCTGATGTTGATACATTATATTAAATACAGTCTAGTTTTCATTAGAGTTCACACTCTGGTTCATACCATTATAGTTTTGGCAATGCACAAGGTCATGTGTCCATCATGAGCATGGTATAGAATAGTTTTACTGCTTTAAAAATCCCCTGGCATTCACCTATTTCTTCTTTAACTTATTGACGTGATACATATTTTTACCTTAATTGTACTTAAAATTGTTACCTTCCACAGCCCTGATAGAATCCCCAGGGATATTTATTTCTCAAGTCTGCACCATGAGGACCTTGTAGAGCTCTTGGCAATGAAACTCATGAGAAATGAAAACATGGAACCTCTGTAAAACTTGGTCCCTTTGCTTTTGGTTTGTTTGTTTTATTTATTTATTTTTAAATTTTAAATTTGTTTATTTATTCTAATTTGACATACATGACAGCAGAGTGCATTTCAATCATAGTACACGTATAGAGTACAAGTTTTCATGTCTCTGGTTGTATACAAACTAGAGTCATACCATTTGTGTCTTCATACATTTACTTAGAGTAATAATGTCCATCTCATTCCACCATCTTTCCTACCTTCATGTCCCCTCCCTTCCCCTTGTCCTATCTAAAGTTCCTCCATTCCTCCCATGCCCCTCCATCCCCATTATGGATCAGCATCTACATATCAGAGAAAACATTTGACCTTTGGTTTCTTGGGATTGGCTTACTTCACTTAGCATAATATTTTCCAACTCCATCCATTTACCTGCAAATGCCATGATTTTATTCTCTTTTCATGCTGAGTAATATTTCATACCACAGTTTCTTTATCCATTCATCTACTGAAGGGCATCTAAGTTGGTTCCACATTTAGCTATTGTGAATTGTGCTTCTACAAACTTGATGTGGCTGCATCACTGTAGTATGCTGTTTTTAAGTTCTTTGGGTATAAACCAAGAAGTGGGATGGCTGGGTCAAATGGTCCAAGTTTTTCAAGATATTTCCATATTGTTTTCCAAATTGGTTGTACCAATATGCAGTCCCACCAACAATGTATGAGTGTGCCTTTTTCCCCATAATCTTGCCAATACTTATTGTTTGTATTCTTTTTTTTTTTTTTTTGTACTGGGGATTGAACTCAGGGGCACTCGACCACTGGGTCACATCCCCAGCCCTTTTTTGTATTTTTATTAGAGACAGGGTCTCACTGAGTTGCTAAGTTCCTCGCCATTGTTGAGGCTGGCTTTGAACTCGCGATCCTCCTGCCTCAGCCTCCTAAGTGCTGGGATCACAGGTGTGTGCACCACCACGCCCGGCTTATTGTTTGTATTCTTAATAGCTGCCATTCTGACTGGAGTGAGATGAAATCTTAGAGTAGTTTTGATTTGCATTTCTCTAGTTGCTAGAAATGTTGAACATTTTTTTCATATATTTGTTGATTGATTGTATTCATCTTCTGAGAAGTATCTGTTCAGTTCCTCGCACCCCCCCCCCCTTTTTTTTTTTTTGGTGTTAAGTTTTTAGAGTTCTTTATGTATCCTGGAAATTAGTGCTTTAGTGCTCTATCTGATATGTGTGTGGTAAAAAGTTGCTTCCATTCTGGAGATATTCACCTCACTGATTATTTCTTTTGCTAAGAAGAAGCTTTTCAGTTTGAATACAACCCATTTATTGATTCTTGATTTTATTTCTTGCACTATAGGAGTCTTATTAAGGAAGTCAGGGCTTAATCCAATATGATGAAGATTTGGGTCTACTTTTTCCTCTATTAGGCACAGCGTATCTGGTTTAATTCCTAGGTCCTTGATTCACTTTGCGTTGAGTTTTGTGCATGGTGAGAGATAGGGGCTTAATTTCATTTTGCTGAATATGGATTTCCAGTTTTCTCGGCACTGGTTGTCGAAGAGGCTATTTTTTCTGCAATATATGTTTTTGGTGCCTTTGTCTAGTATGAGATAACTGTATTTATGTGGGTTTGTCTCTGTGTCCTCTATTCTGTACCATTGGTCTCTTTTAGTTGTACCTGACAATAAAATCTATTAATATATTTTTATGAATGTGGAACATATCTTATTCTAATCAGGATCCCAGTCTTGTGGATGTACTGGATGTTGAGATTTACTGTGATATATTCATGAGTTAACTTAGGAAAGTTATGTCAGATTCATTCCACTGTCTTTCTTATCCCCACCCCCTCCCTTCCCTTCATTCCCCTTTGTCTAATCCACTGAACTCCTATTTTCCCAGTCCCCTTTTAGTATCCACATATCAAAGAGAACATTCAACCTTTGGATTTGGGGGACTGGCTTATTTAACTCAAGCTAGTCCACCTTCATCTTCTAGCAGTTATTTCTCTCTCTCTCTCTCTCTCTTTTTTTTTTTTTTTTTTTTTCAGCTGGAGATGCAGCTCTATGGAAGAGCACTCACCTCAATTTCCCTTTCAGTGATTTTCCCAGTTCCTAACTCCAGCAACTTCAGACACAAGTAAGCTGTGACTCTGTATCAACTCTTGCTCTAGTTTTCAGGAGATCTGTTGACCCTTGACCTCAATTCTCTAATTGAATTAAGATGAATTGATAATTTTCAGTTTGTTCAATTTTGTTCTTGTTAGGACAGAAGTGACAAGCTCTTTACCTGTCAGAGTGGAAACTGGGAGTTTTAAATGCATTTTGGAGAAAGTGTAGCAAGAGGACCTTTTGGTACAAACCTGGGAGAATTTTGATATGCAGGAGTCCCTTACTCTGTGTGTCCCTATATCTCCTTTTGAGATATGTAATGTTGAGTAATAATTCCAGGAATTTTATAGGTAGTATATAAATGGAAGAAAAAGAACTCAATGTATAAATAGTCTATAAATCAAAAAAGCACTATTCTGTTATACTATTCTTGATAAATGTTGCCTGACCTTCCTTAACTCTCCTGTTTCTGGTAGCAGCCATGTTCTGAATGCATTGGATCCCACCAGGAAGGTCACAAGGTTAAAAGAACAGGATGGACTATTTAAGTACATTCCCTTTCAGCAGTTGTTATAAGCTTGAATCCAGAATGTCCCCCTGTGAGTTAAAGGCTTGGTCTGCAGTCCATGGTATTAATGGAAGGTGATGGAACCCTAGGTGGGGCCTAGTGGAAGGAAATTTGGCCATTGGGAGCATAGCCTTAAAGGAAATATTGGGATCCTGGTTCCTTCCAGTCTCTGTCTTTGCTTCCTGGATGCCATGGGGTAACTGTCCTGCTCCCCAACACAGTGTGTCATGCTATAGTGTGCCTCCCTGGGCCCACAACAAAAGGGCCAAGAGACCATGAATTGAAACAATCAGCACAAATAAACTCTTCCTGCTTTATAGTTGATAATCTCAAGTATTTTGTCACAGCAACAGAAAGCTGACTTGCATAGCAGTGACACCCTGCATTTCCTTCTTTCACTTCTCTGATTGGTAAGCCTGAGATTAAAGATAAAATTATTTCCTCAATACCTTTTTTTAAAAATTGTTCTAATTAGTTATGCATGATAGTAGAATTCATTTTGACACATCATATATAAATAGAGTATAACTTCTCATTCTTCTGGTTGTACATGATGTGGAATTACACTGGTCATGTAATCATATATGTACATAGGGTCATAATGTCCGATTCATATTTAATTTATACTTTTTTCTGTGTTCATGGATTTCTGTCAGCCTGATCTTGAGTTTTGTGTAAGTTTCACCCGAGATATTAACTGGTTTTCTGTTTTGTGGTTGATCATCATTGCTTATACTTGGTGTTGGCACCTGTTGTGCTACTGACATGTCACTCAGGATCATAATCAAAATCTGGCCTTGACCTGAGTGCAGAACCTTTCTAATAAGTCTATAAAGTCAGTGGCCCACACTTATCTTAATAATGGATGACTTCACATTATGAATATTGAATTTTCTGAGATCTAATTGATATGTAGAATGGAGGCTGGAATCCAAATTCAAAATCAGAATAGGCAAGAAGAACCATCAAAACAAATAAAAGGCAATGAGGGTGTAGACAATACCCTGTCATTTTATTATTTGGGGTTTTTTAAATTTAATAGAACATAGAGGAGGACATATTGGAATAATATTTCAAATTATTAGTTGATTACTAAGCTCAACTTAAGCAAGTCTATCACAACTAAAAGAATTACTATTTAGATGATGATTATGATGATAGAGTAGATGATGATACATAAAAATATTGATACAATGTACTTACCAGAGAAAATGATGACTCTTCCCTCAATATCTTCTTCTTTCTTTTCTTTTCTTTTCTTTCTTTTTACAAAAATTGAGTTTCAAGTGGCTCCACTATGTAGGCCAACCCACACACATAATAAAACTTCTGACCTAGCTGTCCTACTAAACTCTCCGTGTGTGTGTGTGTGTGTGTGTGTGTGTGTGTGTGTGTGTGCGCAGTAGAGAGCATTTCAAGGGAAATATAGGATATTTTTCCATTTACCATGTGCTGAGGCATCAGGCTCACCTCAACAGAACTGATATGAGCTATTCCCAATTGTTCTGCCACAGCAACATCAATCTATTAAAAAGGCAACTATATTAGGATCAGGCGAGTCCCAAGATAAAACACGATCTTCACATCCGGCATCTGTTTTCTAATTAGGATTGCTTAGTGGCAATTTTATCGAATAATTTAGTTAAATTTCATTCCTGAAGTATAACTATCCTCTGAAGGCACTTGGGTGAAGTTAAATCAATAACTGCATTATTGTAAATTACTTCATAATTATATATTGATAAGCACAATAAGGTTATATGATATCCGTTTTCCATATCACTTCATACCTCAGGTGACTTAGCAGAGCCTTGTGTTCTTATACTTTTTAGACAAAGCTGTTTTAAAAAAATAAAACCACATTTCATTATTTTAAAACAATGTGATTTCAACATAGTATTTCTTCCCTTTTAAGAATTTTTCACATCTTATAAATTTAATATATCTCATTTCTTGTCTCATGAAATGTTCTTAGGGAATTTGACATAAACTAATTTTAATGAGTTATAAGAACAATTGCATTCTGATCTGTCTTCAGGCCTGGCTAGAGAGCACTGAGAGACTGGATTTGTTAAGATATTTCTAGTCAGTTTGCTGCCCATCTATCCCATGATACTGAGAAGCCACCAGCTAGGATGTGGTCTCCATTGACCTCCCTTCAATCAGTGGGCTCTTCTCACATGCTATTTATCCTGCCCTTATGCATGCTGATTGCTGAATGTTTCTAGAATGTTCATAATCATTTGATTTAAAGGGTTCTGTAACATTTTCAGTAAAGGAGCCTAATTTTCAGTTGAGAAAACATAGCCACTGTACATATACCTGTCTACTAACTAAGTACCACTTTTCTTTCAACCACAGCATAAGATCATGGTTCAACTGTGTCCTTGAAGCCTGCTCTGTGCTGGCTTTTTCTCTGTGTGGGGAAAGAAACAGGAAGGAGATGTGTAGAGTGGAAAGAGGTTGTTTGGGGCACAAGCAGACTTGTTCTTGAATCTATTTTTAGCACTTTCTAGAATTTTTCCCCCAGCCATGTCATTTAACCTCTTCCTAGATAAAATGGACACAATACTCTTTCCTTTCACTTGTTTGGTATTTACGTGAAATGACATGCTCATGATATTCTTGGTCCTTAACACTTAGCGGGTGCTCACTATGTGGTAGGAATTATAATGGATAACAATGGTTATTGTAAATTGAGTAGGTAAATGAAACTACCATTTTGTTCATTATCTCATTATCTTATCAGGTGTCATCTTGAAATATTGTTCATCAATTATGTTAATGAACCTATGGTTGGACAAATTACTGTGACCCTAACCAGTAAAATTCTCAACCATGTATGGTCATCATTTAGTTGTTTCTTCACATTTATGGAGCAGAATATTCAGGGGTGACTGTGTTTGTAACTTCCTAAGGATTAGAAAGTGAAGCCCGGTTAAGAACTACCAAGCTAATATCTGAATGGGATTTGGAAGTCTTAGGTATAAAGAAATGGTCTCTTCCTTTATGGTATTAGCAAGAATCTTCAAGGACAGTTATGAGATCAGTTGTTGGAGACCTGCATATCAGCTGTCTTGGTAAGTCATTTCCAAATAGTAGATAGACAGTATGCATGAATCTGATTCTTGAAATTCAGACTGATTTTCCAAATAACTCTTAAGCAAGGGTCCCAAGTCCATCTCCAAGAAATAAGAAAAGTGCCCCGTAATCAATTTCCAACTTAAAAGAGAGCTAAAGGTGAATTTAGGATTAATCTAACAACAGAGCTTACCTCTCAGGTAAATAGTGAATTTATGCTATTAGTTTAATACTTCAGTTGCTTTGATAATGTTACTAAAAATGAATCAAGCTCTTAAATGATTTTGCATTAATTTATACAGAGTGCTAACAAATGCATGGACATTTGCATTTGGATTGCAGAAGAAAATGAAAAACATCTCTCTATTTTAGTCATCAAAAAGTCAACTTATGATAATAACTTTTTCAAGTTATTAACTCTACTATATCATTAAGAGTGCCATATAAACATTTTTAACATACACCAGAAAGGGAATCCGATATCAGCACCTGAGTACATTCTGTGGGGTAAGATGCAGAAAACATCACAAAGAACAATGAGCTCATGCTTTGAAACTAAGGATGGATTATTTGTTCATTCTTTTATTCACTCAAAACCTTCAACATTTATTGAGAGTCTTCTTGTGAGCAAGACATCGACCTCTCTGGAGTCCTATGAAGGAAGGATCTTTCTTCTTCTCGCAAAGTGGACAATAAGTGGACCAAAAAAAAAAAAAAAAAAAAAAAAAAAAAAAAATCAGACTCAGTTACTCTTGCCCAAAGAAGCTAGTTTCAAATCAAAACCTTCTTGTGCCCAAGTATAATAAGGAGCCACAACAACATTACTTTAAAGATAGTTCTCAAAGTTGTCAACATGTCTATTTTTATAGTCATTATAGTCATTTAATCCCATATTGTTAAAAAGGAGAAAGTCATGCAAAGTCAGGAACGTTGGGCTGAAAGTATTAAACAAACTCTGGTGGAAGAAGCTCTTTCCTGCCTCCCTGATCTCAGGCTCCTCTTCTCCCTCAAGGTATGGCTTCTCCTTTCATCACGTACACTTGCAGCAGTTACCTGACTGGTAACCATTCTTGGTTCTGTTTTTGTAAGGAGGCACTTCTTTGTCCCTTGTCACCCAAGAAAAGGCAATTAGTCTTGACAACTCCTGGACACAGGAAAAAAAGGATTTCCAAGTGTTGAACAATTCCGTCATCTTTCTTTCCTGTGTCCAGGGGTAGGGTCACAGGGAAGATGCACCCTTCCAAGCTGTGCCCCCAGTAACCCACCTCCTCCAGCCACGCCCCATCTGCCTATAGTTACCATCCAATCCATTCAAACTAGGATGGACTTATTAAGTTATAGCTCTCACAATTCAATAATTTCACTTCTGCATGAACATAGGAGCTTTGGGGACACTTCATATCTTGCATTTGTGTCCTACCAGTTTTGAATATCGAATTTCTCTTTTGATTTTTGCTACTACCCTTGCAGTACCAGTAAAATTCTATAAATGTACAAGTTGATGATATAGATTAAAAATACTGAAGAGGGTGCTAGAAGAGAAAACATGTGCTGGGCAATTATCAAAATAGGATCACTTTCATTCATTTTCTAAAAAAAGTAAAGTAAACTAACAGGACATTTGGTAATAGATTTACCTTCTCAACTATCATCTTCTTTAGGAAGTCTTTTCTGACACCCACTCCCTGCCTTACACATACATACCTCCATCACACATGCTCCTCCTGGCTGGGCCAAGTATCCTTTGTTATACTTTTTGGGCATTTTGTATGGGTCTTTGTCATACTTCCTACAACACATTGCCATGATTATGTATTTGTCCATATTTCTCCCAACTGACTACAAACACCTCAAGGGAAAGGACATAGATTATTTATGTTTGGATCCTTATTATTTATGGTCATGCTTGACTCATAATAAGCTCTCAAGAGATCGTTTGTTGCGTTGAATTGAAATGATTCCCACTTGCACTTTAACAATTGAATTCTTATTCCTTGTCATGTTTACTCAAGGGACAAGTCCCTGGATTCATTTTCATTTGCATCCTAGGCATAATTTTGGCAACTTTCAATCACTAAGGAGTACAAAGAGCAAACTGAGCTATGCTCAACCACACTAGCTGAACCTGAGGTAACCTCATCAACACAGAGCCCTAAGGAATGGGGCTGGTTACTTGCAGACTATAGTTATCATGGAAAACTAGTTGTAAACTTAATGTCAATTCACCTTGCCAAAAACTTCCTTTCATTTGAAATATATTTATAATAACTACAAAATAATAATGGTGAACATTTTCAATACTCCCAATACCTAGATCAATGCAATTGATATTTTTAGTTAATGATTTGAACAACAATTACATAAGGTCCTCTAATACCTATATGCATTTGTCCAGTATTACCTTGACTTCCACTTGGCAGCAATCAGGAAATTGAAATTGAGAATTCAAGCCCATATTCTTTTATAACACTGGATTTCTCTACCATAAGGCTTTTTTTTGTTGTTGTCAATTCATCTTTATATCCTCATTACGGGTACACAGCAAACTCTTAGAAGTAGCTAGAATTTATTAAAAGCTTACTATTTGCCAATCTATACTTCAATATGCTATGTTATATTATGGTTCACATTATGAACTATTTCTCAAAAGTCTTCAAAATTATTATTAGAGGTGGGGGATTATTATTTGATTCTTAAGGAGATAAACTAATCTAAGGTTACATTAAAAACATGGGCTATTTTTTAAGTTGTCACTCTATAAAACTATTTGTTTATTAAATGGTCAAATATATTTTGATCAAGCATATTCCTATTTTAAATATTACACTATTTTTTCTTATTTTATAAGCATTTATTTATACTTTGAGAAAATATAATAAAATGTAAACAATTTGCAATCTTGCAATCTTGACCTATAATTTACATGTTTCAGAATTTATTCTGTTGTGTGAATGTGTGTGCTTAGGTGTAAAATTGGTACAAAATGCGTAGGAAATTTTGATTCAATAATATTGCATTTATAATCTTCTGATAAATTATTTTAAGAAAGAACATGGTTTCATCTCAGGAAAATTTTACAATTCATACCAAACTAACTTTTGGACATTTGGGTGTATTTGTAACTTTTCTCATGTCATAATATAGTCATCATGAACACCATTGCACATAAAATATTAAGATTATCTATAATTTTGGGGGGGAATACCAGGGATTACTCAAGAGCACTTTACCACTGAGCCACATCCCCAGCCCTAGTTTGTATTTTTTATTTAGAGACAGGGCCTCAATGAGCTGCTTAGCACCTCACTTTTGCTGAGGTTGGCTTTGAACTTGTGATCCTCCTGCCTCAGCCTCCAGAGCCACTGGGATTACAGGTGTGCACCACTGAACCCAGTTATAATTTGTTTTTTAGTTTAAAAAATTACAAGTTGCAAAAATTATTACAAGTTGTTTGTCCTAGTGCATTATTATAGTTGTACATAATAGGCTCATTTTGACATAATCAGACATTCAAGGAATATAATTTCAGTCCCCAGTACTTCCTCTTTAACTTCCCTCCTCTATCCCCAGGTCCCTTTTCTCTGCTCAACTGGTTTTTCTTTTATTTATTTATTGTTTATTTAATTGGTGATTTACATAAAAGTGGAATTTGCTGTTGTGTTTTCATATATGTACATAACATAATTGGGTCAATTTGTTTATTTATTTGGAGTTTTTCACAACAAATGTTTATTTAAGAATTAAGGAGAAATAAAAACATTGTGTATAGGAATACATTGACTGAATACAATTTATCTCATTTGGCCTGAAATCTTGAAAAAGTCACTCTAACTACTTACCTGAGGTAGACTTAAGTTGGCACTATTTCAAGGGAACCTCCATCCATCCCAGAAGGCACCTTCTAGTTTTGATTACAGGATCCCAAGTGGTCCTATCCAACTTCAGGTTATGCTATATGAATAACACCAGTGCCTTTCTCCCATGGCTAAATCCCTCAGACCTGTTTCACACTCTCAAAGTTCTCCACTTGAGAAATGGTCCATGGATCATTTAAAGACTAGAGAAATTACCAGTAAGATCAGCTGAGAGAAGGGGCAAGGAACTGCCCTGCTAATGACCAACTCTGTCCATTCTCCAAGGTCTAATTATTAATAAGCAGCCATAATGATTTATTTTCATCAATGCCATGCCATATACCCAGTATTATTAAGTATCACAACTGTCATACTAGTGATAGGCATGACTTTCATCAAAGAGAAAGAAAAAAATACATCTTGTGTGTTTATCACACTAGGTAACTTTTCATGATATAAGAGCTATTGGTAAAAATTACTGAAACACATCAAAAGAAATAGAAATTACAGGATGTTTTCTAAAAGAAAAGAGTCCTAGAATCAGATTCTCTGTTACCATTAAGAGTTATAGCCACTGATCCTATGATTATCATGATCATCAACCCACCTTAGGATCAAAGCTTACAGTCTCATACAAGGCAGCCGCTGGGCAACTCCACAATTCCAATGCCAATACCCTCTGGAGTTCAGGGGTCTGCTAACATAAGACAAACCAAAAACAAAGGACTCTGACCAGAAATGAAGCACTTATTCACCTGCCTACAGAGTCCCAAATAATATAGGAATTTGAAGAATCTGTATTAAATGTCTTTTAATCTGATGGGAGGAAAAAAAGCTAAGAAGTAACCATTTTTAGACCCTTAGATAATAATATTTCTAAAGAATGTTAAAGACAACCAATACCCTGTTAAGTGGGAAACAAGCATTTATTCTTAAACTTCCCATGAATCCAACAACTATTTATTCCCTTATAACATTTAGAATCTTGCATTCCAATCCTATATGTATATATACCTTATATTGTGATGACTGCAATCCTTTCCCTGTGATTAAAATGTATTTTTCTCTTTCCTTGGAAGAACTGAAATAAATGAAAAGATCTATCATTATGAGGCCTGATTTACTAGAAACAGCAGGATATTGGAGAGAAAAGAAAACCAGCCTGTGGAGTCAGGATACTCAAAGTGAAAATAGTCTTGGTCCTCTATTGACAAGTATCACTAGGAGTGGAGTCTTTTACTCTGCCCACTCAGGTGAAAGCTTTCTTTCAGCCTTCCCCAAGCCATTCAGCCAGGAACCAAATGATGGGATCTATCACTGAAAGGGACAATAAGTCAAGTAATTTGGTCAATTTAATTTCACAGTTCTTCCCTGGTTTAGTCAGCTCTTTCACTGCTGTGAATAAAAGATCTGACCAGAACAATTGTAGAGAAGGAAGACTTTATTTGAGGGCTCACAGTTTTTCAGTCCATGGACAGCAATCTCCATTCCTTGGGGCTTGAGGTGAAGCAGAACATCATGGTGGAAGAATGTGGCATGGGGAAGCAGCTTACTTGATGATCAGAAAGCAGAGAGAGAGAGAGGGAGGGAGGGAGGAGAGAGAGAGAGAGAGAGAGAGAGAGAGAGAGAGAGAGAGAGAGAGAGATCTCCACTCACCAGATACAAATATATACCCCAAAGCCACACTCCCAATGCCCCACCTTCTTCAGCCACTCCCTGTGTGCCTTCAGTTATTGGTGGTGTTCAATAATACCACCAGGTGTTTAATTCACTGATTGGGGTAAGGCTGTCATAACCCAATCATTTCTTCTCTGAACCATCTTGAATCCTCTCACACATGAGTTTTTGGGGGGCATCTCATATTCAAACCATAACATTCCCTTTCCCTGCCCCTTTTCTTTCCCCATCTCCCTCCCCCTTCTTGTACTCCAATGATTTACCTAATTTTGAAGGATTTCCCCCCTTATTCCCTTATTTTTCTCTAGTTTCTGCATATGAGAGAAAATATTTGACTCTTGACTCTGAGTCTGCTTATTTCATTTACCATGATATTCTCCAGTTCCATCCATTTACCAGCAAATGTCATAATTTTATTCTTCTTTATGGCTGAATGAAACTCCATTGTGCATATCTATCTATCTATCTATCTTCCAGTATACTTTGTCTCTAGCAAGTCCTAGAGCTTGGTTGTATATATAATACATACATGTATATGTATGTGTATATATACATATGTGTGTGTGTGTGTGTGTGTGTATATATATATATATATATATATATATATATATATATATAACATTTTCTTTATCCATTCATCTGTTAATGGGCACCTGGACTTGTTCCATAACTTAGCTATTGTGAATTGTACTGTTATAAAGATATTGTGGCTGTATCACTATAGTATGCTGATTTTAGTTCTTTTGGATAAATGCCAGGGAGTGAGAAAGTGGGTCATATGGTGGTTCCATTTCCAGCTTTCATTTTTTTAATACATATTTTTTAGTTGTAGATGGACACAATACCTTTATTTAATTTGTCTATTTTTATGTGGTGCCAGGGATTGAACCCAGTGCCTCAGGCATGCTAGGCAAGTGCTTTACCACAGAGCCACAACCCCAGCCCCTATTTCTAGCTTTTTGAGAAATCTCCATACTGCTTTCCAAAGTGGCTGTACTAATTTACAGTCCTACCAACAATGTATGACGGGACTTCCCCCCACACACACAGACATCCTTGCCAGAATTCATTATTATTTGTATTCTTGACGATGACCATTCTAACTGGTGTGAAATGAATTGTCAATATAGTTTCCCATACTTGACAAAAATGTCAAATATATGTTGAAGAAAAGATAGCCTCTATAATAAATGGTGCTGGGAAAACTGGATACCCACATGTAAAAGAATGAAACTTGATCTCTATCTCTCACCCTGCACAAAAGCCAACTCAAACTGAATCAAAGACCTAAGAATTTGACCAGACACCCTGCAACTGTGAGAAGCAAACTTAAGATCAACACTCCAACATATTGGCACAGGCACTGATCTCCTTAACAAGACCACTAAAGCTCAATAAATAAAACCAAGAATCAATAAGTAGAATGGCATCAAATTAAAAAGCTTTTGCACAGCAAAGGAAACAATCAAGAATGTGAAGAGAGAACTTATAGGATGAGAGGATTTCTTCACTAGTTGCTCCTCTGATATAGAATTAATACCCAGAATATATGAAGAACTAAAAAAAAAAACTGCATACCAAAACAGTTAATAACTTCATCAGTAAATAGTCAAAAGAAATTAAACAGATATTTCTCAAAAGAAGAAATACAAATGACAAATATGCAAAAAAGTTCAACATACCTAGTAATTAGGGAAATGCAAATCAAAACTACACTGAATTTTTTAAGCCATTACAAGTTTTACAGTTTTGTTTAAAAATAGATAAGCAGACATATAGATGGATGGATAGATGGGTGTGCAGATAAATGAACAGAGGCAAGAAATTATAGTTGTGATCTAACAGATTACAAATTTTTAAACACCTGAATTTAGAAAAAATTTAGTGGTAGATTTATCATTGGTTATTTGAAGTCAAACTAGCCAATATGGCAACTTTATTTTTTCCAGATGTTTATTTGATGTGAAAATATAGCCAGAGCATTCTTTAGTGTTTCTTTCTTTTATGGATCTTAATCAGGAGAATCTGACTTAAAATGTTATATGCTCTGAATATATAGAAAGGGGATGGAGGGATAGTAAAGGAAGGGACTGCAGAAGGACATTGGCCAAATTATGATATGTGCATATAGAAATATATCATGATGAATTTCATATTTATAGATAAATATAATACACCAATTAAAAAACAATAAATAAAAAGAAGGAAGACCAGTAGAGTATAAGAAGGGGAACAGGGAGAGGGAAAGGAGGGAAACAGGAGAAACTGGGTGTTGAAATGGAGCAAATTATGTTATCTGCATTTATGAATGTCAAAATGAACCCCACTACTATATATAACTATAATGCACTAATAAAAAATTTAAGAAAAGAAAAGGCCAAGGTAAAGAAGAGTGGAACTTTTTGTTGTTGCTGTTTTGCTGTTGTTTATTGCTTTAATTAGTTTTTGTATCTCTGTATTCAAAATACCTGATAAGAACAACTTAGAGGAATAAAAGTTTATTTGCGGCTCACAGTTTAGAAGGCTCAGTCCATAGACTGCTGACTTGATCGCTCTGGGCCTAAGATGAGGTAACACATCATGGCAGAAAGGCCCAATGGAGGAAGCTGCTGATTATGGTGGGATCAAGAGGAAGAGAGAAAGAGGAAGAGAAGGGGCCAGAGGGAAGATGTGCCCTTCTAGGACATGCCCCCAGTGACCCACCTCCTCCAGCCATGCCCCACCTGCCTAGAGTTCCCACTCAGTCAGTCCATGTAAACTGGGATGGACTAATTAGATGACAGCTCTCATAATCTTGTCATTTGCCTCTGAATATTTCTTCATTAACACAGGTGCTTTGTGGGAGGGACATCTTATATTCAAACCATAGTATTTTCAATGAATAATTATCATTCAATATGTCAATTTACTTCTTATTAGCTTATGGAGAAAGTTGGCCTGTACAATATCATAGAGAGCTGACGTATTCTCATGGACTTTCTCTCAGGAGTCTAGATGGTCTAAAAGAAAAGGAGATCATCTGCAGGAGCAAGCAATAAACATTGTAATTGACACTCAATAAATATGAGTTGAATGAAAAGAATACACTCAAGTTGACTCTAGTTGTAAGGCTGACACTCTGGCATTGGAAATAGCAAAAGACAGTGAGGTCAAGTCCTTGCATCTTCCTGAGCCAACTTGGTGAGCGTGGCACATCCCTGGTACTCAGTACTTGCTTCTTTGGTAAAATGAGATCAATAGCATCTGTCATGCTTCTCCCATTAGATTTTCTAATATGTATGAATAAAATCTATGAAACTAGTTGCATACCATATGAAGTTAGCATGTACTTACTTAGTATGTAAATAAAATTAAAATGCCATTAGAGGAAGACTGGGCTCTTATGAATTGCTAATAAATGAGGTATTTATTAGGTCAGTGCAATTTCTTCTCTAAAATTTCTCCTCACAGATTCAGTAGATCAATGTCTCAGGCTTACTATTTCTTTAATGGATAGGGAGCATTCAGAATGTTGACTGTTTAAGTTTGTCTAGAGTGGCTTTCCTTTCTTCATGATATCGCCTTGTTTATCCTCTTGATTTATCCTCATGTCCCACTTAAGCAGGCTATACACTTTAATGCCATCTTGTTTATGGGGACTAATAAAAGAAAATTCTCTGCAATGGGAGATTTGCTTTATTTAAATGCAAATTAAAACTATATTCTTTCAGTTACAGGCCAAAGATTATAAACGCATGCTGCCTAACAATTTCAGGCATAAGTAAGAATGCTTTTCCTTACCATAATAATGAAACTGATTTTCATTTTTGTAAAATGGTACAACTAATTGAGCTGTGACATTTATATTATCTTACTTATGTTTTATGCTGCTTTTTAAAAGGATAGGTAACATTTATATAAGAAAGAGAAGAATAAACTAAATTGCTAGACTAGTAAAGAAATTGAACAACTTAAAAATTTCAAGAAACATGGAATGTCTTTCTACCTTACCATTCAACTTCTATGACTACACAAATATAATTCTTCCTCTGCCTCCTTTATTGTGTCTAGAAAAGATTAATATTTATCTTGAAAGGATATTCTGCTAACCAACATAATAACTTGCCAGATGGATTTAAGAGAAGGACAACCTGATCATTTTCTGAAACCACATATAACCCATTTCCTTCTTTGGGAACTCCTATTGGCAATCATGAGATATCAAGGAAAGGATCAAGAAATCAAGTAGTAAAATGAATAAATAAGTACCTATAGCTTGTCCAGAAGGTAATGAGATCTCCAAAAGAATTAGGGCTTTACCTACTTAAGCCAAGCAATTGAAGAATGCTAAATAGACACAAAAGTAAATAAAAAATATCTGAAGTATAATTTCCCCCATATTCTTCTTATGATTCAAAATGAAATAAGATCTCCAGAGGAACAAACAGAGTTGTACTTCTACCCTCTGCCAAGTCCCCACTGGAACTGGTTCTTCCTACTTGGAGTAGAGAGCCATTTATTCCAGGCTCACATTCTTTCACCAAGGCGTGGGTGCAGTGTCCCCTTCATTCATCCTTAGGTGATTGCTGAGGAAAATTAGCTTGGCACTGTGACACCAGCTCAGCACCTCCCATGTTTTTCTTACTTTATGTCTTATAGAAAAGCTTTTTGTTATTGTTACTTGTATAGCAATGGACATCAATTGAATGGAATGGGTTCCTTCTACCTAAGAAATGTGAACAAAATTAATTCTAGGTTAAATATAGAAATTGGGCTAAAACTTGGAAGAACACACTTTCAAAATCAAATATCACAGTAGCCTAATGTAATGTAATGTTCCCTATGCTTTTCGCAGATTTTTGCTAAGGGGTCAGTTTTATACAGAACTAATTATGTGATGATTAGAGAAACTAAGGTACTGATTACAAAAAGATGATTCATGAAAATGTGAAAAATATAGAACAAATTCAGTAAAATAATAATATTTCACCTTACTTTCTCCATTCTTCAGCCAATAATATTTCTGAACTTTTCCACTGTGTTTATATGATATAAATACAACATCTAATCTGTGGAAATATTTTTGTGGCATTTCCCACAAAAATATTCTAGTTGAGAAATTTTAATTTTTAGAAATTACATGTTACTTATCAATGTTACTAAAAAGGAAGCAAAAATGGCATTCATAATAATCACATAGCAAACATCTTTCTTCTAGTCATGCTAAGACATGAATACCTTAAATATGAAAAATATTTTTACCCAAGTGTTTACCACTCTAATGTTAAAAAGGAGTTTTTGAAAATTAATCCATTGATTATTAACTGAGAAAAAATTTTCTCCTTTAAAACACACACACACACACACACACACACACACAAACACACAGTTGAATAAATGGAATGTTACAAGTTGGTCAGTCTGGCAAAATAAGAAGAATAAAAAAAACCTTACAAGGTATTATACATTCACTCTGAGCTGGGGCTGTGCTAGGTACTTCACAGGTACTTCTCCATTTCACTCCATTGCTATATTGTGCCTTCAATATCATATCTCCCATTTTCTGAGTCAGAGAGATTAAATACCTTGCTTGACCTTCCTAAGTGACTGAGGCAGAGCTGAAACCCAGGCCTGACTTCAAAGATTAAGTTTTCTGTGCAGGAAGCTGTGGGGGGCAGTTGGGATCAAATGCTCTTGAGTATAATATCATAGGAATAATGTTAGTTCCAATTTCCACTTTAATGGATAGTTCTGCAGTCCTTGGCAAGAGGTATGTAGAACCCCAATTATGATCCTGAGTAAAACTGTTACTTTGGAGTTTTTAATAGATGACTGACAAGTTCATCAATAGTGTGTTCAATTAAGGAAATATTCCTGAACAGACATCCATTTCTTTATATTGTGTACCGATAAAATTTCTAAAGACGCGCCTGTTTGGACACTGCTGCTATATGTGTGACATGGTCATTTCTTGCCTCCTCAAGTCCTCTTGTTATACTGCATGATTGGAGTTTCAGGTGAGGAGAAATAGAAAACCATTCCCATCAATAGGATTAGCCTTTGCACCTTTGGCAGCTCAATGTGGGTCAGAAGCCACCTTGAAGGTCAAGTGAGATGTGAAGCACAAGGACTTTGCTCCAAAGGGTTAAGGACTTATAGGTAATGAGAATGACAGCCAAGAGAAAAATGTGAACACATATATAATAAGACACTTTTCACTGAATCCAAAGTGTAAGCAATATATATTTAAATTGTACCTATTCATAATAGGACATATCCTTCAAAAAATATAATAGCTGCTTATAAAAAATCAGATGAGCTATAATAAAAATATCTGGTTTAATAAAATATTGATAGGACAGTAATTATTCATCTGATCAACACCATACTAATAGTTGTAAAAGAAATAGATTTGTAGAACAAATTGACAGGTGCCCATTACTTTTTTGGAAGAGGAAAAGCAATAGTAGAAAGCTTAAAAAGTGCTAATTCGAGAACTTTCTTAGAAACATTTAAAAGGTAACTAACTCAGTAAATTAGATTCCATCATACTAGAAAATTATATTTGCAAAAGATGGAGGCATAAAGGTATCAGTAGCAAAGAATATATTCTTTATCATAATTTTATTTTGAAGCTTAAAATTTTCTCATATTGCATATCTTATTAAAGTGGAAGGAAAAATGTCTATGTATTTCTAAATAAATACTATAACCAATATATACCCATAGTATTAATTATAACTATTATAAATGTATGTATATATGTTCATGCTTTTAAGTGTAGACAGTCATGCTAGAATTCTGTCATATTACTGATTACTACTTGATTTTGGGATGAAGGTATAAATAGCTGCTGAGGAAACATACAGGTATACTTGAATATAATAAACATGAAGGGTCAACAACGAAATATTAAAAACAAACAGAAAGAGTAAATAATAAGAAATTCATATTAATATTTATGACATGTGAATGCTCAATACGGTTGTTCTTAATAAATACCGAATTAATAATTCAATATGCAAAATTTGCATTTAATCTACCATAGGATGCATATCTCCTGAAAAATGTGCTACATGATAGTATTTACTGAGGCATCTATAATTTGATTTAATTGTTGTATACATTCCTAATTTAACCAAAAGCATAGTTTCCAAAGGCCTATTTATGAAAAATAAGTTGGGATGTTATTCATTTAAGATAGGAATGTGGAATTATAAATGCTTTGATTCCTTTTTAACTATTTCAGAAGGAAGAAGGAAAAGAATTCATGGAAAACCTGGCTCTTTTTATGACTTAGTTAAGCATTAGAGGATTGCAAATCCTTTTTTCATGATTTTGTCAAATTTTCGCAGTTACAGAATTGTTTTTGATTTTCACATAGAAATGATTAAAAGAATGGAAAAGAGGATCAATAAGAAAAGATTAAAGCCACTGTCATTTTTCAGCCTAAGGAAGAGAGAGGAGACAGAAAGACCTCAGATATTTGGGGCTTAAACATTAGATGGTAATTAGTTGCTATTAATTTTTCTCAGCAAAGGAGGGAAATAAGTATATAAAACTCTGTCATGAAGAATTTAGTAATCTAAGACAATATGTGACTTTGAAAAAGAAAAACCCAAGAATCCTGTTTGTTTTGGGAATCAAAAAATATCTTCCCATTTGAATATGTAATTTCCTGACCAAGATGCATGGTCATTCAATCCATAGTGTTTTACAAAGAAAGTTTATAAGGCATATGCTCATTATTCAAAGCAAAAACACAGAAAAACGCAATGCAAAAACCATCTTTTGTAGCATCCCCCTAAAGGAATTACTGTTAACATCATCCATCTATTCATTACTCTTTCAAATACTTTGATTTCATATGTTTCTGTATGTTTTAGTAAGACACAATTTAATAAAAATTGAAACACAGAAATAATAAAAACAAAACAGAAAGTGAATATTAGACCTTTTTCTAACATTATATTGTAAGAACTTTCTCTCATCATCTAATATTTTGAAAAAAATTATATCCATCCATTATATGGATATGTCCTGATTTAGTCAATTTATTCTAAAACATGTAGATTATTCCACTTTGTAATTATTTAAATAAATGATCCTGATGTTTTCTGGCATCTATTTTTGAGCATATTTCTGACTATTTTTTTTAATCTATACTTCTACATTTAGAATTGTTTGAGTAAAGTGTATGAGCAATTTCAAGGCTTTTTGGAAATCTTGAGAAATCTTTCTGCAGAAAAGATATATCATATTAACTTCGATATTTTTAAATAATTAGTGACTAAAGATAAAAACAGTTGTTTCTTTGTATTTAGTCTGCACACTAGTGGACTAAAATTCTAAAACTTCTAAATTAAAACTTCTCCTTTGGAATTTTTTTTTTTTTTTTTCATTTATAAAAAAGAAGGCACATCTAAAAGGACCTTTAGTAAGCTCCAGCTTACTAAACCATATCAAGAAGATCATGTCATTCTCAAGAAAAGCATGTTTCAAATAGAAAGGCAATGTCAGCCCTGAGCACTTTTATTAACCATCTCCCCATCTGACTTCAGAGTCAGCTGTGGCTCACCACTTCCTCTCTCTGGTTTATTTGTATTAGAAATAAGTAGATTCATTAACCGTGCTGCTTGGTGGCCAGGCCAGAGCTGCCAGTGTCCAGTGACAGGTAATCATTGTGTTTTTCATGAGGTGACTGATGTTTACTTTGTTGATGGCCCCAGGAGCCGATGTAATCTGAGATAGGTCTTTGTTTACTTCTTGTTTTACTGATATGCTGACCCATTTGAAACCAGCGAGAAAGAAAAATAAACACTCTGGAATATAGTACCTGCATTTGCTCTTCCCTTAGTGGCTTTCCTGGAATCCCTTTAAAAGCTTTCTCCACCACCCCTCAAGGAGAAACCATTATCTTGTCTCCTTTTTTCTAATTAAACCATAGGCAATCAACATCACACTAAATAAAAAAGCAAATGATACACAGAAAAGATTGAAATCAAAGGTTTTATTCAGTATTTGTTGAATTTTGAGTACTCAAATGTTTTGTGTAGGCCATTTGCTAGTGACATAAATAAAAATAACAGTAAAATTGATACCAAACTTGTCTACAGAAATCCAATTTGTTTTCCTACATTTACTTTTTCCATTGAAATGATTTTGTTATGAATGACTTGAAGGAAATATGAAGTAAGAAAATATTTTTAATTACTGCTAATACCATACTTAAAGGAAATTTATCATTGTGTCACAGTATGTATTAAGATACTTGATATCTTACTTATCAACACAGAAAATATTCATATTTTATGGGTGAAAAAAGTGAGACATAGAAAAGTTAAATAATTTCCCAAAGACAGAGGGCTAGGAATTGGTGAATTGCAGACATAATCCCATTCTTGCCTAAATCTGAAGACTTGTTCTTAATCGATACATTATGCTGTCTCTGTACTTTAGTACAACAACTATGTGTGAAACTGACATAAACCAAGTATTTTGAAATCTGTATATTCAAATAAGTGATGGCCCTTCAGTGTGTCAGAGCTAACCAGGAGTGAAGGACTCCCTTGAAAAGACTATTTTGTAGCCAGGGGAGGTGGCACATGCCTGTAATCCCAGTGGGTTGGGGGGCTGAGACAGGAGGATCACAAGTTCAAAGCCAGCCTCAGCAATGGTGAGGCACTAAGCAACTCAGTGAGACCCTGTCTCTAAATAAAATATGAAATATGAAATTGGGGTGGGGATATGGATCAGTAGTTGAGTGCCCCTGAGTTCAATCCCCAGTCCCACCCCCCTCAACAAAACTGTTTTGCCTCCATTAAAACCATTTTTACTATTCCAGTTTTGGAAACAAAATTATCTTCATTTGCAATTAGACTAACAAGAGTAAACAAACTTTATTATTTAATCAGTCATGCCTTTCGAATATACATATGTACATATTATACATTTATGTAATAACTATAATAAGATTTATGGCTACAAACACAAATATAAGTACATATATTTGCACTTGACTCTTAAAATCAATTAGTATAGTTGTCTGTTATATGTGTGTTTTTCAAAAACTATATTTAATCTCAGAGAATTACCATTGTGTTGCATGGTGGATTCTAAATGAGAGTTTCAAGAGAATTTGAGGAACTACAATACTATTAGAGAAATGTATCCTCTAAGCAATCACTTTTAGGGAATTATCTTCATGTTAAGTATGAGCCTAAATAAGTTTGTTAAAAGGTAAATATTCTTCAGTGTCCTTGGGATATGGTTCCAGGACCCACTGTAGAGAACAAAATTCAAGTCTGCTCAAGCCCCTTGGACAAAATGGCACAGTATATGTTACACAAATCCAATGTGAATCGTCCTGATTTTTTAAAATTATCTCTAGATTGCTTATAATACCCAATACAACTTGAATGCTATGTGAACAGTTCTTATAGTTTTATAATTGTATTGTCATGCTTCATTTATGTATATTTTTAGATATTTTTTGATCCAAATATTTAGATATTTTTTAGATATCTAAAGTCTGTGGTTGGTTGAAAGTGAGCATGTAGAATCCAGGGACTTAGAGATTTGATTTTCTATCTTTTAAAACTGTTTTGTATTCTTTTAAACACTGACTGTTGTATCCCACCACACAATTTATTTAAAACATCTAGTCTGTAAGAATTGAAAATAAGAGGTACTCAGCTGGTACCCATTGGTCTGAGTTTACCTCAGTGTGGTAACGGCTGCATCACCCCCTCTGGTTTATTTGCTTCTGGTGTGTTTGGCAGGTGCCCCAACAACAGTCTGAGAATTCACTCTACACTTCATAGAAAGACACTTGGAATAGACAAGTTTTTCAGGGCATTTTAAAAGATAAATGAAATAAAGATGTTGTTAAAAGCTTTCTCCTCGATTCAGAAGGTTGACAAGAGATCCAAGTCTTAGCTTGCAAACTAGCCAAGCCGTCTGTTCCAAGGTGGAAAGCAGAGAGCTGGCGTGCAGTTAAGCCGTGTGCACATGATTGGCATTGTTCAGACTTGGGTCAGATCATCAGTTGGGATAAGAACCTGGATTCTTGAGAGAAAACCCATTTTAACTATTGCCCTCATTTTCCAGAAATCCAATTCAAACTCGCAGGGAGCATTAGGAAACCATTCTTGGTGGCAGAAGAAACTCTAAATGTGAAAGCATTAATACTGAGCACAACCAGACAGAAAGAGAGGGTTGTCCATACTGGGCTACCACAGTAGTGTTTACCCAGAGGGGATCTTCGCAGTGCTACAAAAAGAAAGATCTTTAGGATGATGTCAGAAGAGCAGGAGTCAGGAATTAATTCTGCCTCACTGATGAAACCGAAAACCATGGAGTAGGTGTGACAAAGAAAATTATCACTATTACTCCTTTGGTGTCAATTTAAATTCTTGAGTTCAATTTTATCCATCCTTTTCTCAGTATGTGTTAGGATCAAGATGGGTTTGTACATTAGAAATGATAGGCACAGTTCTGCCAGGTCCATGAGCCTTCTAAGAGGAAATGGCTTAGCTGGAGCTTGAGTAAAATGGTGCTGGTGCTGGTGCTGGTGCTGGTGTTGGTGTTGGTGTTGTTGTTGTTGTTGTTGGTGGTGGTGGTGGTAGTTGGTGATGGTGGTGGTGGTGTTGGTTCTTGATGGTGGTGGTGATAGTGGTGGTGGTGGTAGTTGGTGGTGGTGGTGGTGGTGGTTCTTGATGGTGGTGGTGATGGTGGTGGTGATGGGTGATGGTGATCATGGTGATGGTGGTGGTGGTGGTGGTGGTGATGGAGTTGTTGTTTGTGGTGGTGGTAGTTGGTGATGGTCGTGGTGGTGCTGGTGCTGGTGATGGTGTTGTTGTTGGTGGTGGTGGTGGTAGTTGGTGATGGTGGTGGTGGTGGTGGTGGTTCTTGGTGGTGGTGGTGATGGTGGTGGTGGTGAGTGATGGTGATCATGGTGATGGTGGTGGTGGTGATAACACACCTTGAATACTTACTGTGTACTTAGCATGCTATGGAGGATTGATATCCCTAAACTCTCCTGACCTCTCACCACTCTTTAGGGTAGATGCTTTAATCATCACAATTTATACATGTAGAACCTGAGGTATGAAAGGCATATAAACTAGCTCAAGGTTAGACCAACAGTAAGTGGCAGAGCTGGGCTTCCAAACCCAGGAATGTGGGAGAACTCTTCCCCTAGGCAGTGCCTTCTCACACCTGTGTTCAGCAACTCATCTGAGAAGAGACCCTCCATCTCTCCAACTCTAGAGAATCAGCTGTTCTGATCTTGGCTGTCTCTACTTAAACACCCAGACAGAGGGAAGGCCAAAGGTCCTGCCACCAAAAGAAGGCTGACTCAATGGAGAAACTGACACTTCTTAGAGATGTAAATGAAAAACAGAGATGTCGAGGTGACATGAGAAAATTGACAACCAGGTACCTCCTTACAGGTTAGGTGCATATTTTGTTCTTTATTTTTGGAGCAATGAGAATCCAATAAAGTATTTAGTCAACAGACGTTTTTCAAAGTTCACTCTGGAAGCAATTAGAAGATCAGTCTGAAGGAGGCTTTGTGGATGCCAGGAGAAGCCTGAAGCAGATTCAGTAGCCTAGGGAGATACGAGGGGTCTTAGATTGAGGGCCTGGGGTGTGAGATTGTTCAATGAAGCCCAGCACCCAACTCTCAGCCTGGTGCGTAGTGAAAGTCAAAGGGGGCTGGTTGTTGATGTGTAGAGTACAGACACTCTGAATAGGATACTGGAGTTATAGATGATATGTATATTTTTTATTCCAATGTTTAATGCAAAACTCTATTAAATTTCAAATAAAATTTAAGCCTATCATTCTCAGACATGGTTTAGGCCAACTGACATTTATAAGAAGGCAACATAAAAAAAATGCACATGTCAAGTTTGGCATGATACAAAATTAGACTAACACAATTAGTAATTTGTTCTCTTGGATCCCTCCTTCTGTTGTTTGAAAAAACAAAACTGGGCTAAAACAATTATGAGAGAGTTGAACCAACACACAATCATTAGGCTGTTTGTTTTTCTTAAGTTCAATGTGACATATGACTTCAATATTTTCTCAAGGATTAAGATCATTTTCTATATAAATCTGTGTTAAATCATTGGCTTTCAGGTCACTGAAAAGCTCCAGGATAATGTGAAATAATTTTGACTCAATATAATTCCTCTTTATGTTTAATTTGGTAGCTGAATAATATCTGTTCAAAGACTCCAAATTCTATGTCTGATTTTCCTTAATAGCAAAATTATTAGCTTGTCAAAGCTTGATGTTTTCAAAATGTACAGCTTGGTTATAAATTATGAGAAATTAAAGTGTGGGTTTCGCTTGCTACTTAGTAGTAAAGAGCCCTGGCCTGTGTTCTGACCTACAATCCTTCCAGATTTCACTTCAAGTACACTTAGACACTTGTTGAAAGAAAGTTTCCATTAGGAATGTCTGCCACTGGGAAATACAATTTATTGGACTGTCTGCTACAGGACTAAGACAAGCCAGGCTGAGCCTAGATTCAGAAGAGCATTGCTTGAATCCTGGATAAACCAGTCTAATATTTCTAAGTGGGTTTATATTTAAACTTGCAGAAAGCGTGTTTGGAAAACACCAAACTATGAAGATTTTCTGTACCACCTTTTCCAAGGCATCTTTGGTCCATAAGTGACATAGAAATTGTACCCCAAGTGCTGACTAACTGAAATTACTGCATTTATTGTACTAAATAGGACCCAAAGTGAGAGCCCTAGATAAGTTCAACAAAGGCAGAATATTATGATCTTAAACACTGCACACAATGTTGGAAAAGTCCTTGTCCTTTCTTTTATCTGTAGAATTGTCTGAAAACCACATTAGGTATTTTTGGCCCATTGGTCACTTAGTGCCACTTATTGTTTATACAAACCTATTTCACAGGAGGGTAATTAGTTACCCTCCTGAAAGGACTTCAATTCAGACAGGATTTGAGTTTTAAAATTAACTTACATATTAGACCTCCCCCTTTGAATAGGACCATCCTG
Source organism: Tamias sibiricus (assembly GCA_025594165.1). Classification (NCBI taxonomy): domain Eukaryota; kingdom Metazoa; phylum Chordata; class Mammalia; order Rodentia; family Sciuridae; genus Tamias; species Tamias sibiricus. The sequence goes on from CM046666.1 coordinate 10,054,191, forward strand.
TTGGTATCAAGGCCAAAACAGCCACACTGGGTCCTGGCCCCTGGGGGTTGTCCCAGAGGGAACCCTAGATAGGAGGAAGTTCTTTATTTACCTTTGGGACTATGACCCAGAGACTGGGCTGTTAGTGCTGTGTCCTTAAGCTGTATTGTTAGAACAGCAACATGTTTGTGAATTGATGATGATGTTATCCATAGTCATGGCAAGTCAACCAGTGCAAACTGGAATTGTCTTGGGAAAACCGGAAAACATAACCCCAGACTAAACGCCAGCTTTAAAGTTCCCATGAACATCTCCAAAGACAAAATCATGACACCCAAACAGTCTATTAGAAGAGAGTCTTTTGAATCATTATTCAGGATGAAGATTCTCATATTTTAAATCAACTTTGAAGATGCAACCCAGCTGTTTTAGCCAACAGACTAGGCCTACTGATTATGACACTGCAAATTTAAAGAGAATAAGAGATTCCTTAATAAGTAAGTGGCAGTTGATAACTACTAGGGAAGCATGAACAGAAAAAAAAAAAAAAAAAAAAAAAAAAAAAGAAAGGCATGAGAAGTAAAACCAAAATTTAGATAAGTGGCTTATTTCATAAATTAATCTTTTCTGTTTTTGGTACCGGGGATTGAACTCAGGGGCACTCAACCACTGGGCCACATCCCCAGCCCTTTTTTGAATTTTATTTAGAGACAGAGTCTCACTGAGTTGCTAAGTGCCTCGCCATTGCTGAGGCTGGCTTTGAACCTGTGATTCTCCTGCCTCAGCCTCCCAAGTGCTGGGACTACAGGCGTGTGCCACCGCGCCCGACCTCATTAGTTAATCTTGAGCATGCCTCCAACATGTCATACACAGCCTTCTTCTGCGTCTGGTCTGCATTAACCCAAAAGAGCAACTTCATTTCCAAACTTCACATCAAAGTTTTCCAATCTTAATGAGCTTTCATTTTCTTTTAGAACTATTTTAAAATCAGCCCATACATATTTATGGAGCCCTCCACACTTCTCTAAGAGGAGTGTAACTCCAGGTACCTTCAGTGCATTTCCCTTGGTTTCAAAAGTCACCAGGGAAGACCCTTAGATCCACCCAGTTTAAATCCATGATTTTCTATACTCAGGAAGACCTTTTAAAAATGTATCATATACTCTCTTTTCCCCAAGACCTTTCTATATTTTTATACATGCTTTTAACATGCTTATAAAGATTTTACTGATACTTGTCAAAATTCAGAAATGGAATATATGAGTAAATAGAATTCATAAATAAAATAAATAGAATAAGTGAGTCCTAGGTTTTGCTTGGATAATTATTTCAATTCTCTAATGCCTTTGGAGAGAAGACGAGCTTGCCTTAGTTTGTGGTGTGGCTGCATCATGAAAAAGAAACCTGGGAAATAACTTTCCTCAGGGCACCGGATGTGGTACTGCTCCTAAAAATAACTGTTTATCAAAAAAACGATTCTACAGGCAAGAGGAAGAAGTGATGAAGAGGCTCCAATTAATTGGAGATATTCTTATCATTAGGAATGGGGCGGGGGTGGGGGGAGAGGAAGAGAGAAGAGAAAGAAACACAAAAGAAAAAAAAGAAAAGGTGGTTGAATGGATGGATATCATTATCCTAAATGCATGATTGAAGACCCGAATGGTATGAATGTACCTTGTATACAAACAGTTGTATGTAAAAAGATGCTATATATGTGCATTATGAATTGTAATACATACTAATATTATAAATAAAAAATTAAAAAAAAGAAAGAAACACTCTCACTAAGACCCACATTCCATCTTAGTAGAAATCCAGAATAATCTAGTCCATGGGAATTGATACTGAGCACCATCTCCTCCTGTAAATATTTTGATGCTCTTCCTGGAAGAAAAGCAGGAGCCAAATAAGAGAGAAGGAAGGTGAGAAGGAGGGAAAGGTGAAAATGGAACTCTCTTAGTATTTTGTTTCATTTTGTTTGGAACAAGGTCTAGGGAAGGGAGCTAAGAGAAAACTCAACCAATCTCTATGAAGAGGGTGAACAGAGGCTTGTGCTAGAAGCATTCAGGGTAAACTCTAAAAGGAAGTTAGCGGGGTCCTGAAAGGGGACTTGAAAACTGTGTACTCATCTCTGGCCAGAAATTAAATATAAGCTCCTTAATACAATTCCTTGTCTTGGGATCAGAGACCCAGGATGTGCTAAGCAAAACCTTCAAATCCTGAAACCCAACAGACATTTTGATAGATTTCCATACATTATAAAAAAAAAATTCCTTAGATGGCATCTTATTTAGATAAAATCATGCAAATTTGCAAGCTTTGTTTTGAAATGACAGGAAAAGGAAACTTTAGTGAATAAATTTATGTTTCACAAATTTTACAAATGTATTGCTAATAACATTTACTGTTCTTATTATTTCATTTTAATAAATGTATGTATTTCATAACAGATGTGGCTTCTTATGGGTTTATTCCTAGGTCTTCCAATTGTCCCTCTAGTGTTTAATTCCTTTTTTCTTCCTTTAATTTCCAAGAACATTTTCTTTGTGCATGGTTTGGATCTGAATTCCCTATGTTTTGCAGAACTTACCTGAAAAAACAACAGTATTGTTGATTGGCTATGGATCACATAAATAGTTATGCTACGTTGGCTTATTTGGAGAATGCTCTCTCACCCTTGCTTTGATGACTGGATATGAAAAACTGGGTGTAATTCTTTTTGGGAAGCTAGCCTGTGATACTATAGATTTGGGGTGTTAATGAGAATACATATAATCATAGATGTCTGTTGTTTAAACATGGTTACTCAAATTCATTTGTTAAATCTAGGTATTAGTTTGCTAGGGCTGCTATAACAAAGTACCCCAGACTGGGTGGCTTAAACTATAGGAACCTATCTCCTCCAAGTTCTAGAGTCTGGAAGGTGAAGATCAAGGTGCGGGCAGAGCTGGTTCTCCTGAGGTCCTTCTCCTCTGTTTGCACTTGACCACCTTCTCCCTGTGTCCTCACATGCCCTTCCCTCTGTACGTGTCTGTGTCCTAATTGCTTCCTATAAGGACACCAGTCATAGTGGCTTAGATTCCACCCAGATAATCTCGCAGAAACTTAACTACCTCTTTTAAAACTGTCACCAAGTACATTTTGAAGTCCTGGCAACAGAACTTCGACATACGAATTTTGAGTTGTTATGGACAACTGAACCCATAGCAATCTACATGTAATACTTTGAATGCCAACCTTACCATCAGTCTCCATGTGGGGAAATTTAGTAGATTACACATCAGCCTTTCAATAGCTGTCTATCTTTGCACTGCTTTATCAACTGTTCCTTTCTCAAATCTGCTTTGCAGAAATAAAATACAAATGCATGCTTCTCATTCACATAACACCAGGAAGAGACCCGGCACTGGTGACAAATCCTGATGGCACCTGAGGTTAAGACACTGGTGCCCGCGAACATAGCACATTAGTGTCAACGACAGCCATTTAACACGTAATCTATTCCTTACATGTAGGGTTCTGAGCTGTGCACACCAGGAAAATAGAGTCCTGGGGTCCCTGTTGCGTTATTTACCTCTGCTTTGAGCTGTTAAGTCCACCACAGCCATTTAGTAAATTATCAGTTTTCTTATTGGCCCTAAATCGTGCCTAATTAAAAATCTGACCTCCACAAGCTAGTCCTCTTCCTAAAGAGACAGAACATAAACAGGAAAAATCAACTAATTGCTACAAAAACTGCTTTTGTGGCACTGTAATTGGACCTCCGTGAAACAAATGAATCCACCGGGGATTCCTTAATGAATGTTTAACTGCATACGGTAGTCCAGGCACTTAAGCAGTTAGGCTGATGGTCCCTAATGAAATCAAATAAAATCAAATAAAAGAATCTGGCATTTTTACTAACCAGATTTCTTGGCACTATGACATGAAGAATAATATATTTCCAAGTAAATAAATACAGGAAAAGTTATAAATGGAGCAGCAAAAACTTAGTTGAAACTGCTCAGATTACACTTAGAAAAATAGAGCCCAGTCCCCCCACCCCCCAAAAAAAAATCCACCTCGACAAAGTGAAACACTGTTTAATTTCATACATGGGTCTCTCTGACGTGACTGTCACTTGGGGGAAATGCTGGACTGGAGGTGGACTGTGTTCCCACTGATACAAAAAGTGCAATGTCTGCCGCCTTTGAGAATATTTTCAGTTTGAAAGAACATTCTTAGATTGACAAACATTAACATCACAGATGACAATTTTTTCAATGAGCTTCCTCAGGGAGTCAGTGACTTTCTCATTTATTATTCTTTTGCTTACTTGATGATAAATGAATTCCAATGACAGTGAGACGGTTCTACAATTTCATTTTTTTCATGATTTTATCAATATTCAAGGAAATCTTAATAAATTGTTATTATCATAAATACTTTAATAATGTATACCCAATGGTTGTGACTGTGAATACAAATATTCACTAATATTTGCATGGTCACTTCTCTGACATCCTGTTAGTAGCAGCTACCTTTGCACCTAAGTGGAGGTCCCATGATAACATCTGGCCATTGGAATGTTGGAAGAAACGACATATACTACTTCTAAGACTGGCCCATAAGACATTCCTGAGGACCTCTGTGTGGTCTTTTTGTCTTTTGCTCATGAATCTGCTTTGACAAACTCTCCAGGAGTTTCTGATGCATATAGAAATTTGTATATAAATACTCATAGAGATTGTCACTAACTAGAAGGAGCTTAGGTCTCTGAATGAACACACCAAGGGAAAATCAAATCCTTCCCTTCCCCTAAGTCATCAGAGCTTGGCATGAATGAGAAATACCCTCTATTATATTAAAATTTTGAAATCTTTAGGGTTACTATTGTATAAGTTGGCATATTTTGCATTTATTAATGAAGAACTAAAGAAACCTCTCATCTAAGATAGCTCATTTCAATCCTGATCAGCAAGGTTTTTTAGCATGCATATATTGAAAATGAGGAAATAGATGTCCAAATTGAGCAGTTTACTGAGGTAACACCACTCACTGCCTTATACAACAGCAGACAATAAATTTACTTACATATACATCATACAGTCAGTGTTCTGGAACAATTTGCTATTACATTTTCAATATGCCACTTTATGGATTTTTTTCTTTATAAAAATCAGTTTTCCCTTTACATATCTACGCTACCATGTATTTGGTTTTAATTAAACCACTCATAGGTGATGTGTTGACATCATTCCTTATTTCTACTCTTTTGTTAACCAATAAAAATGTCTGTGCACTTGCTATTCTCATGGGTACTATGCAGCAAATGACTTCTTCCTTGAGAAGGGGTCCAGGATATGCCCCCACTAAAATACACCTCTTTGGCAAAAGTATATGCACTGATTTTCCTTCACCTTGTCTGCCTAAATAAGTAGGACACCAATTCACCTGCACCAGGGAGAAAAGAACATTCCTATCTCTACAGACAGAGTTGACAGTAAGATGGGCTAAGGAAGTGAACTTTACAAAACTAACCCTTGTGTTTCATTAGACTCCCCAGTATATCTCCTAGTCACTTTCCCAGGACATAATCATATCCCTTAAACCTTTTAAATTCTTTCTTTTGTTAATATACAAGCACCTAAGCCTAACTATTTATTTGACTTTTGCCTCTTTTCTTTGAGCCTCCTTGCATAAAAATATTAACAAACCACGTGCCTTTTCTCCTGTTAATCTGTTTTTTTTTTTTTTTTATTTAGTTTAATTCACAGGCTCCCCTGAACCTAAGAGGGTAGAGTAGAATTTCTTCCTTTCTGACACTGCATCTAGTTATACATTGCATTTATTTTACTAAAGTTAAATAGGCTCTGAAAAAGGCTTTATCCCAACAATTATTTGGATAACATTTTATAAACATATGGTTTAGCAAATAGTATTCAAAGCAGAATGTTATAGGATAAATATAGAAAAACTCAACAGACATATTTTTTTAATAATTTTTAATGTGTACAACTCATAGTGCATGAATTTAGCATCTTTTTACATACAACTGTTTGTATACAAAGTATATTCGTACAATTCAGGTCTTCAATCATGCATTTAAGAAAATGAAATCCGTCTCATTCAACCACCTTTTCTTTTTTTTTTTTTTTCCTTTTCTCCCCTCCCTCCCCCCTTGCTCCCCCCCTTATCCTTCCTTCCCTTTGACCATTCTAGTGTTCCTCTAGTCCTCCTATGTACCTCCCCCCCCCATCCAACAATACTATGAACTAGCCTCCTTATATCAGAGAAAACATTTGGTACTTGGATTTTTGAGACTGACTAACTTCACTTAGCATTATGTCAACAGACATATTTTTTAAGCTCTGATTCTGCACACATTTTGCAAATTCTAGTAAGCTCTTTTAGACCTTATCCCTCAACATCTTTAAATGCAAAATTGGTTGGTGTGACATGAACTCTAAAGTCTTTTTCTTAGGTATGATTCTTACCTAAATTTTGGAATCCAGCTAGGATTGGAGAGATTGTGTTCACTTCAATTCCCACCATCTTTTTGGTAAAGGAAGCAAAACTATTCTGCTACAAGGCATATGCTAAGAATGAAGATAAGACCTTGCTCAAGTCCAATACAGTGACTCTGAGATCTTTGCTCTTCTGAATAGCATTTCATGGGGAGAGTAAAAATTATTTGAAGATTACCCAGCCAATCAGGATCAGTAACTGGCTTCACTCTTTAAATGATGACCACTGAATTTGTTCACTGCGAAAACCCTGTAAACTAGGTTGATAAGCAAAACTAGGGTTATACCTGAAGTCCCAGATTCAAATTGCAACTCTCCCAACTTAACTGTTTAAGGCTCATTAACTCATCTTCTAAATAAGCATATTACTAATATGTACTTTGCTGGCTGAATGTCAAGTTCAAATGGGGCTGTGTACATAAAAGCTGTTTATTAACTGTAATATTTGCAGTCTAAAATATGCAAATGAAATATGCAAAGACAGCAACATGTATGCTAAGATATTTTTATTTACCCCTCAAAATTTTAAATTTGGATAAAAAGAGATTTTGAGTCTGTAATAGTGATAAACTCATTGACTCAGATTAATTATAGAGATCTGTTGGAATTGGTAACCTAAGTCACTGAGTTAAATTTTAAATATACAGTTTATTATTTTTCTGAATGCATCCAGTACTTGAAATAACTGCTAGCAAATTGTGTTCAAGTAGGCATCCTTGGGGACTACTTAAATAAATAGTTAAGACTCATTTGAAATTAGCAATCCTCATTTGCATACAAACAAAATAATGTGTTAAAGCCTTTAAAAACTGTTCAGTGGTATGAATTTAAATTCGGGGCCCCAAGGAACAGTACATACACCTGTAATTCATGAAGCCTAGCTGTTTACCTGTAGCTCGAAGCCACAAACTCATTTCTTTAAGTGGCGAACTAGTCCAGGATAATGTGTCTTCCAGGCTTTTAGAACCCGATGCACTTTTTCTCACTTTCCTTGTGTCTTG